>OX388310.1:17249228-17939243 GCA_947579605.1 Athripsodes cinereus
ATCGTCTTAAACTGCTTGTCAAATTCTTTAATTGTAACTGTTGATATAGACTTACATTACTCTCTGATTAAATTCTCCTATGGTTGGTGTAAAATTGTTACCGGGATGTTAGATTATTTGATGTGACGTGTGACGTAGGAAATACAATAGATATGACAAAATATTGACATAAATATGACTCGTGATCAAATTGATTATGTCCACATATTTTTCAACAACATAATAATGTTTACATACGTTGCGTGAGGACTGTAATAATAGAAATATTAGGTTTAGGTAAATTTATATTATATAGTCATAGTATAATTTATTGTGTGGCCGTGACTCTCTAAATTGATAATACCTATGTCAAATGCAAAATATTCAGACTGGGAATACAGTAGTCTAATACTTGCCCGTAGTTACTCTGGATTTCGTGATCGACGAACGGAGAGATATAAATTAAGATATTGTGTAAACATACCTACTGTCATATCACTTATCACGTGATACTTCCAAGAAAAATATTATAGATATTCTTCATTCATTCATTCATTTACAAAATGTGAAATTGATTTCATAAATACATACGATTAATTTATTACTCATTTCTTAGCTCTGAATATAAAAAAGTATAATTATGACGCAAATTGAAATATAGTCTGAATTTAAAAAGTACCTACTGTAGTCTTCCGTGGTTTTTGATATTTATGATTATAATCTTGAAGCTTATTTGATTTAATGAGGTTTACGTAAAGACCACATCACATGGATTTCGAAGTTACAAATTTTCAAAATTCATTGCAGATTCAGTTGAGAAAATAAGATACAAAATCATATTTCAGACACACTAAATCGACTACTTTCCTAACTAACAATACAAATTTCTGTTCAAAACGTTCGAATGAAAATGAAGTTATTAGTGAATAAGTGGGATTGACGATATGTTCAAAATTGATTAAGGTAAAATAAATAAAGATGAAAGACACCGACTATTACCTAGATAAGTATTTGAGTAAGTTAATAAGAATAAAAATGATGATGATTATCCTATAATTGTTCAACACAATAATAATATAAATTATATTAACTACTTTTGATGATTTATGAGGCGATACACACATTCAATATTATTACATATTTTATGTTCTTTAGGTAGGTATATTATGATAGAGATAATTTGTAACTTTTTGACTAATACATTTATTTACACAACAAATTCGGCAGTTTTATTATCATTTATAGAAAACAAATTTGCTATTATAATAATTTTAATGTGCTATTACTGATATTACCTAATATATTATGAACATAAATGTATAATCATTTGATCCATCAATCAATGGCAACTATGAAAGTAATATCACAAATTTGTAAATATACCTACCTACTTAGTACCTCTACCTGTGTTGCAATCAAAGGTATCATGATGTAATAACATTGATCATAATAATAATATGTATCTACCTGCATACTATTATGTAGGTGTGTGTTTATGCATTGTTATCAAATTCTGAACAAACAAAAATGTAAAGTGAAATTATTGCAGAACGATCGTAATAAACCTACTAATGTACCTACTTTTAAGTATTATGATATTGCTACAGACGCCATACAGTAAGCACAATAAACAGCGAATAGTGAATTTATAAAAGAAAATTATTCTAACCCGGAAAATAACCGTTCAGGAAACCGAATGATGAGTACCTAATAAAATTACTATGACCATATGTAAACCTTAAGATGTTATGTAGGTACGCCAGCTCAATGTCTGCAGTTCGTTGTGTGGGATAATGCATTAATATTATGGTATAGTATCATGTAGTAGTAGGTATACTCGTAATATCACCTATAGCCTATAGCTATTAGTGATGTAACGAATATTCGCATTCGCATTCGCGAATATTCGCATATTTCAAAGTATTCGCATTCGCATTCGCATTCGCAAAAAAATATGCGAATGTTTTGCGAATATTATTTTAGTAATAAAGTATCTGGTCTGTTCCGTGTTGGCCACATTTGTTGTATTGTTTCCTGTGTTCGTTTGCTTGATGATGTTATTATTATTAGGAGAAATATGCATTTGTGGAGATTTAATTTATATGTTTGTTTTAAGTATTACAACTGCTATGAGTATAGGGCCCTACAATAATTTTATATTCTATTTAAGTAATATTTATATCATACTACAAGGTGAACCACACTAAAGTATTCTCTCAGAATTTTCGGGGCTTGAAGACTAAGATCGAGGAGTTTAGAGCAAACTTATTTGCAAATAGTTATGAATAATTGTTCTGACGGAAGCTTGGCTAAATTGTGGCATATTTGACAGCGAACTTTTTCAAAACGAATATACAGTTTACCGGAAGGATAGGGATTTCATGTTGAGTGGTAAAAGGGATGGAGGTGGGGTCTTAATTGCTGTGGATCGGACACTAGGATATTCATCCACTCTTGTTTGGGATGATACTGGTGAAAGTTTTTTTTACCAGTATTCGTTTTTCATCGGTAACGCATGAAAAAATGCTCACCGCTACTGGGTGTAGTATATGTATATACCGCCTTCCACATCCTTAGATACTTAAAACATCTTTTTTTAAAGTATATCTGAACGTTTAATCAGCTATTACGGCAAAGCGGATATTTGTCTTATTGGAGATTCCAATATCCCAACAATCCAATGGAAAAAACCCCGATGTTGATTCAATCTTTGTTCCGTATTCTTATTCGTGTCCTGTTGCGCAGTATTTGATAGAATCTATATCTTTTCTCAATATGTTTCAGTCTAACGGAGTTTATAACAGCAATCAAGTTATCTTGGATTTAGTTCTTTCAACTATTCCGTGTTCTGTTACCAGATGTGACTCTCCACTGGTTGGTAAGGATTCACACTATCCTTCACTGTTGATAGATTATGAGTTTGAAATTGCTGAGGATTTGTCTCAAAATATGATCCAGAAATTAATATACTTTAAGTCAAACTTTTCGGAAATAAATTTTGAACTACAAAGTGTTGATTGGGTCAGTGTTTTGGGAAACGGACCGGTGAATAAGATGATTGAATCTTTTTATGGTTATGTTTTGCCAATAATTGAGAAGCATACACCTACATATGAAGAGGGTGTCACCTAATAATTTTCCCAAATGGTTCTCTAATAGAATTCTGTTATTGTTTAAGAGAAGTCTAAGGCTTGGCGTAAGTTGAAGATGAACCGTAATGATTCTGACTACAATTTATTTTTTCAACTAAGAGCTCAGTTGAAGTTGTCGCAGAATCACGATTATAGGTCTTTTATTAATAACACTGAGAAGTCACTTAAGGGCAATGTCAAGTCTTTCTTTTCATTCGTGAATTCCCTTAAAGAATCTAGAGGCTATCCAAGGGTAATGGGTGACGGTGACCAGACTTCGAGCGATCCAGAGGGAATTGCAAACTTGTTTTCGACGTTTTTTGGTTCTGTATTTTCACTGAATAATTTGCATGATTCTAATACTAAAGAATTGGAAAATATTTTAACTAACTCATGTTTATCCATGGTTAATATCTTGAAATCTGATATTCATAAACGTTTATTAGGTATAGATGAGACAAAAGGAGTTGGCCCTGATGGTCTAGCATCAATATATTAAAGAGATGTGTAAGTCATTTAACCAAACCATTGTATCTGACATTTATTAGAACACCTTGCTGCAGGAGGCAATCTAGACTATGGGACATGGAAAACCCTAAATCGACTGAGATCTGGTGTAGGAAACTGCCGCGACAATAGAGAACGATTGGGCTTCCTACAGGACGAAACCGGAGCGTGTGACTGTGGTGCAGCACAGACTATGCCACACTTGTTGGAGTGTCCATTGTGCCCTGTCACTTGCACTATGGAGGATATTTTTGACGCATCTCCACCTGCTGCGCGTTTTGCGCAGTACTGGAAATCAGTTTGATGGGTTTTTTCTCTGGGTTTCGACACGATAAATAAATTAGGAGTTTACAAGAAGGATGCTTTCCATGCAAATGGAAGATGGCTAGTATTATTCCTTTGCATAAATCTGGCAGCAAATCGGACGTTCGTAACTACAGACCAATTTTAATTCTATCACCTATTTCAAAAATATTTGAGGGTATGGTTCGTGAACAAATTACTTTTTTCCTGAAGCCGTATCTTCTTGTAGACCAGCATGGATTCATGAGTGGAAGATCGACAGTAACAAATCTGATTTTATTTCTCAGCTATGGACAATCGTATACAGTTGGATGCCATTTATATCGGCTTTCAAAAGGCATTTGATAAAGTAGAACATCGACTTTTTTCAACTAAGGTGGATTGACTCATATATTTCTGATAGATTGATGACAGTTAAACTTAACGGTTACTCATCTGGCAGTGTCAGTGTTACATCTGGTGTCCCTCAGGGGTCTTCTTTGGGTCCTTTACTTTTCACGATATTCATAAACAACATAAAAAAGTGCTTTGACCACTCAGAGCTTCTATTATTTGCGGACGATTTAAAAATATACTGTCAAATTCAATTATTGTTTGACTTTGAAATGCTTAACGAGGACTTGGAAAGACTACACGAGTACTGTAAAAGAAATAACTTGCACTTGAATCTGGAGAAGTGTAATCTGATCTCTTTTACCAAAAATAGAAACAAAATTCGATAAATTTACAATATCCATAATCATGATTTAAAAGAAGTAAATAAGATTAGAGACTTAGGTGTGGTGTTTGACTCTGAGCTTCACTTTGCTGATCACGTGAACAAAATTATCGAAGAGAGCAATAAAATACTGGGATTTATTCTGAGATCTACAAAGTCATTTAGGTTATATGAATCGTATTTGTACTTGTACTTATCGTTGTTTCGCTCCAAGCTGGAGGACTGTTCCTCTGTATGGAATCCACATTTTAAAAAATATGTCGATCAAGTTGAGAGAACTCAGTCTAAATTCATTCGTTTGGTTAGGAAGAGATTGCATTATCCTGTATTTATTAAAGATTTGCCTAAATTGGAATTGTGAAGAGTTTTGCTGGATGCATGCAACCTGAGAAAAATATGCTTGTCCGAATACGATGTGCCTAATATTTTAGATAGGATTAACTTTAGAATGCTTCCTTTAACAAGATCTTGTTTTCCGTTCTACATTAAAAAAAAACAAAAACGATTGCAGACTCAAGAAACCCTGTTTATAGAATTTTAAAGTGCCAATTACGTCAGGTTTGTGAGAAAGGAGAGTTGAGGGTAGAATAAGATGAAATAAATATAAAAAAAAATGTATATGTTTGATAAAATGTGAAGTGTTTGGGATAGTATTAATTTTTAGACTGTTTTTTAAATTTTTGATTTTTCTTTTTTAAGAGTTTTTTTGTATTGTTATTGCATACATTAGTGAAGTGTGAATGTGTTTGTGCGAATGAATGTATTACGTATGTGTGCGAAATTGGGTGAGCAGCGATTTGTAATAGGAATGGGTGATTGGATGTATTGTGAATTAATACCTATATTATGTGTAAGATTTTCTATAATTGTTTTGTGTGTTATTGCTGAAGTATGCACTGTTTCGATGTAAGACTATTGGAATGTTTTTGTCGCTTACATGTTTATATTTATATGTCTTTCATCTGTTATGTACCATGTAAATGAAGAAACAAATCAGTAATTCGGTGAAAGTACCGGATACTTACCCGGTACATTGTGGAAAAAGGTACTGCAAGAAAATATTCTTTAAGAAAACCGAGGAGTTTTGGAATATTTCAAATTCCTATACCATTTTTAAGTCAATATTCGCATTCGCATTCGCATTCGCGAATGTCGGCATGAAATATTCGCATTCGCATTCGCATTCGCGAATATCCAAAATCAGACATTCGTTACATCACTAATAGCTATACTATTTACATAAGGTGAGATTGAAAGTAAAGATTTCAAACAAAGAATCGTTATTGCAGATTGTTGTAGTGAGTAATCAGCTGTTTGTGTAGAACATTTTATCACAATGTTAACAATATATGCATATCGCGTATTAATACACGAACAAGTAAGGATATATTATACATATATGTACATGGAACATTCTCCAACACGTCTATACCTACTTCACTGTGGTGAATTCGGTGACGAAAAATCGTCAAAAGCAGCCACATCCAGGTTTATTCCATAGAATAATATGAGAGTAGGGAACATGGGTCACAGTGGATCAGTATTTCTTTCACAAACTATAACTTTATATATAGTCCATATAACTAATGGATTTTTATTCTATTCCTTAGTGACCTTATTTGCTTAAGATAAAATGATACATTTTCCTCAATATTCCAGGTAGTTTAACAATTGTGAAAGATTTTTTCTCAAATGGCAACTGATCCACTGTACCCCACATGTGGGTTACAGTGGATCACTCATCGGATTACATTGGATTACAATAGATTACAGTGGATCTTAGTATTTTTTAACTCAACACAAACAAAAACAGAGATATGTGTGATAAGTGGAAAAAAATATAATTCAATTGATCCACTGTGTAACATGATCCACTGTGGGCCATGCTCCCCTAAGTATTTGCGTTATATATTGCAAAACTTAAAATAACTTTTGGATCAAATAGAAACAGATAAGATAGTTTTTTTTTTATTATTTAAAATACTAAAATTCAAAAGTATTTGTATTTTGTATTTAAATACCATTTTGAAAAAGTATTTAGTATTTTGTAATTAAAATACTAAAATACAAAAATATTTGTATTTTTTATTTAAATACTTTTTTGAAAGTATTTTGCACATCTCTAAGTATTACCATTCCATTGTAATGACATCATAAAGGAAACTTTTAATTATTTTTTTCAATATCTCATAAACATGTTTTAGATTCTTAAAATCCATCCATTTACCCCGTCACTGCATCTCTTACCAGCGGGGTAGTCAGCGGACAACTGTTTGAAATAAACATGCAAGTCGTCCTCTCCGTGACAATAAAAGCTAAGACACACAACGGGTGGTAAACGTTTGCATTAAACTGAAGAAGTTAAATGCCTTACAACGTAATGTTTTACAAAATTCTTGTATAATAATTATTACTATTTTGTCAGAGATAATTCAACGATTGGTGGATGACAAAATTTTTCAGGACTTGGATGGTAGATGGAGTTTTTTTGTGTTCTGTGAAATGTTCATAATTATAATTTTATCAATGACTATAAGCAGAATGATGATGAAATAAATAAATAATTAATGATCTTCGTTGATACAACCTACACGTATGGTCATATTATCAAAATAAGTTGGCATTTAATCGCACCTACATGTAAATAATACATAACCACAAAATTTTGCATGAAAAATTAGCACTTACAGAACGATAGGTAATTAGGTACCTACTTACCTACATTATAATATCACCTCTGATGCAAAGTATTTATAGTAGGTAGGTAGGTACTCAAAGTTACATATTTAAACATAATAATATTATGGTCTAGCACCTGCATAATAGAAGAAATGTACATAAGTACCTAAACACATATTTATATGTGGTAACCATGAATAATCGTTACAAGAGCAGATAAGTATTGTTATGAAATAATTTCAAGGACACAAAAACATCTACAAACTCGTACACATACCTGCGCACATAAATGTTGCCGTAATATATATACAAAGTGGGGAATTAGCGGTTAACGGTTTGACAAATTAATTATTGTGATTAACTTTTAACGTAACCTCAAATTTTCAAACTATAACAAAAAAAAATTGAAAAAGCTTGTGTTAAATTAATCTCTTTACTTTTCCAATGAGGGGACGAGTACCCTAGCGATTTCCCAAAGAGCTACTACCCACAACACATGTGCTGGTTGTTTGAAAAAACGTCAATGGACTTTTCTTTATTAATGTATGTGGTATGCGTTACATTTCCAAAATGAGGGATGTTAACTTTTTCTTTAAGGGAGTGTCGATTACATAACTATAGGCTGCATTTTTGATTATCAGAGTCCAGCTGTGTGTATAATATTTACATATTCAAATACATTTGTGAAATAAGTATTCATTACACAAATACCTACAATTCATTTCTACATATTGTAGAAATTAGTTGATATTGTATGAAGGTGAACGCTGAATATTGCACAACCCGATCTCATCAAATCGTTCAAAGAACATAGTTTCATTTCACATAGGTAGATCTGTCCTTACATACTTCTTTCGCCTCCTCCACAGTCATACAATTTCTCATGCACGCACGTCGATTTCTCTTACTCAAAACACGGCCGTCCTTGAAAATTTGATAACACACACACACACACACAAGTACCTATAATGTAAAACAATTAAATTGAAATTATACGATACAACTGAAATAATTACCTACACATAAAAATATTCAAGCAGGTAGTTACATTATGTACCTATATAGAAACGTACCCCCAATGAGAATAATAATATTGTAATCCTTCTACATGTAGGTAGGTATGTATGTATGTACCTACATAATATAATGCACAGATATTACTAGAACACCATTACAATACCTACATAAATGCATCCATTCGCCTTCAGTTAGATGGCCCTAGACCGTGACATAGTTTCATTACTGCAATCTAGAATATGAAATGCATATAGTAAGTGCATAAATATTATTAACCATAAGTATAGGTATGTACCTCACACAACACCATACAAAATAATACTTCCCTTGAAAACTTTCACAACATATCATACCATACCATAATTATTAGGTAAGCATGGGGATATGAAGACAGTTGGATACGCAGAGATGTGCAAAATACTTTCAAAAAAGTATTTAAATACAAAATACAAATACTTTTGAATTTTGTATTTCAAATACAAAATACTAAATACTTTTTCAAAATGGTATTTAAATACAAAATACAAAATACGTATTTTCAAAATACTTTTTTAAAATACTTTTTACAAATAGTCGAACAAGGTGTAAGACAAAAGTATTTAATATTTAAACCATTGATTGAAATTAAAAACTGGACAAAATTATACATAAATGGAGAAAGGGTTGACATGATTCGATATAGCATTGCTTGCACACAATTGATGAATGCCATTGATGAATGAAAAACTGGACAAGAGTATACATAAATGGAGAAAGGGTTGACATGATTCGATATAATTATCATTGCTTGCAGACAATGAGGATGAGCCTTAAGAAGAACTGTCAAAATAAAAAATTAAGTCATGACAAAATGTACGGTTGTTAGAAGAGATAAGCCGAAAATTGTCATAAATGGATTGAGTATCATCAAGCAGGTAAGAGAATTCCTGACTTGGGCTGCAAAATAAATCAGAATGGATAATCCAAATCTGAAATTGTATGGACTACTGTAACATCATATTATATACAGGACTGCTCCAGACTCTTCCTTATCGTCTTCAGATGGTTTTTAATGCTGCCTCCGGATCATTTACAGAGAGAATAAGAGCTGCCACATAACTTCACTACTAAGAAGTCTACACTAACTGAGAGTCCTAGAGATACTGGTGTTTTATTTTATTTTATTTTATTTCATAGAGACACTCACAGAAAACTGACAACACAATACATAAATTACAAACATACAATAAGATCTGGCCAGTTCCCCAATTAAGAGCGTCTACAGCATGCACAATCAGTTTAAACTGTGTCTCACTGTCCACAAGGCAGCACACCACCCACTGAGCTGTTCCGCTGACGAAAATGTGTGGCGAAGGCTGTGATCAGCTTCTTAAACTCGTTGAACTCAAAAGGGCAAATACCTCTAAATTTGCAGAAAGAAGAAACAAAGTCGCAGCGTCATCTGCCTGGAATAGATTGCCTTCAGACAAAATTGAAAATGCTACCATTCAAGAGAAATCACAGCGCCCTTGAAATGGCCATGGATCATTAAACGGCGTCATGTATAATTTGTTCAGTCATCATTATTATGTGTGTATATCTCAAACATGGAGTACTCTAATGGAAACGTTGTATTTGTAATTCAACAAATTGCCAAAAAAAGCTTGCGTACGCGCATATCAATTAATGGCAGAATTTTGTTTCAAACAATAAAAAGGTATTTTGTAAAAGTATTTTGTGTAAAATACAAAATACTCAAAAAAAGGATTTCAAATAAAATACAAAATACTTTTTACAAAAAGGTATTTGAAATACAAAATACAAATACGTATTTTGTATTTGTATTTTAAATACTTTTATTTCAAATACGTCACATCTCTGGATACGAAGATACCATTGCAATAGCAATTGTTGTAAATGCCTTCTGAAACAAAGACAGAGTAAACTTCCGAGAACATCACAAATATTTATGAATACACATACTTATGTAATATGTTATCTAAGAATAATGGAATATTATAATAGATAATTAAGTTTTCAACAACCTTCAACTGAAGTGAAAATAAAAACTTGAATAAAAACATATTATTTTGAAGTAACTGTATATTTTTACTCCTGTCCTGTATAATAAACACTGATATAATTAATATAATTTTTATAAAAAAAACACAAAATTAACATAATTTAGTTTCATGTGACAAAAATAGAGTAACGACAATAAATATCCCGTGGAGCACCCGGTAAAGAATTGGTCTCCCACTCTTCTGCGTAAGTTTTCGAGTGTCCTGTAAAAGGCAGGTGTTCGAAAAAAATAAGACATTTTACATCTTAAATTCAGCGATGAGACTTGCCACCCATCCTGAATGTCTTATTTTTTTTACTGGCACGAAGAGGACAGTTTGCATGTTTCTTACATGCAGCTGATCTGCTGGCTACCCCACTTGTGGGATATGCCGTGATGGTATAGTAGTAGTAGTAGTAGTAACTGTATATTCTTTGATCGTCACTTACTTTAACTTTTCGTTTTTAGAATTATTCTTGTACTATGTACAATGTACATATATGATGATATTATTTAGTACAATGACAAAAAACAACTTAGACCATGTGTGATCTCAATAATTCTTTTTAATGCATACATAATAAGTCACAGAAGATAGACACACAATAATTATGATTAATTAATAAGACAGTAAATAAAATGCAATACTGACTGATTCATTGTCACGTGATGCATAACTTATTCCTAAGTAACAATTATGTAGCATAATAAATACTTATGCATACCTAGTGTACCATTACTTGCATATTGTGGCATCAGCCAACTATGTAACAGAGAGGACAAAGATTATCCGACATTTTGAAACTCAAGCACCCAGAAACATAGACATTGTAGCGATATAAATAGGGCACAATCGTGTACACAAATAAATCGAGAGGATTTCAAAGCTATTAAAATGAAACAATAAGGAGAGCTTTAAAAGTCAATATATTTTTGTTATATACATAACGCCCTTGTGTTCGTGTAAGTGGTAAATGGAGCTAAATAAATTCAACTTTCAATATTTAAAAAAATGTGATAATAGTTGTTTTAACTTATGATATAAATAAAGATATTTTATATTTTAAATTCAGCGTACTTTGCATATCTTAATTTTTGTTAGCAGCACGAAGAAGACGGACGTTGCATTTTTATCATAATTATACAGCTGGTCTGCTAGTTACCTCACTTGTGGGATATGCCGTGATAGTATAGTATAGTAGTAGAAGTAGTAGCTATTACCTAGTGATAGTATAGGTAAGAATATTTTAAAATGCTGTATAGATGCCATCGCTGAGAACAATGGTTCATAAAGCATCGCGTAATGGAATGAGTAATAATAATTGGATAGAACGCATGTAAATAAGTTGCTATGATTTGGACATACGGAGAAAATGGACAAAGAAAGAATGATGATGATAGTGTGTATATCTGGGGGTCCAAGAAACGTGGATGTCCGAGAACTACGTACTTAAACACGTGGATAATCAAGGATGATCGCGTGTGGAGTAAGAGAAATCAGCGTGCATTATGAGAAAATGCATGAATGTGTACGAATAGGTACATGAATGAAAGAGTACCTACCTATGTAAAGATACTCTAATATTGCGTTCCGTGCTCTCTGTCTACCCCACTTGGGATACGTCATGAAGGAAAAGTGAGGATGTTTTTCATACACGTTGTTTGGTTTAACAGGTCTACGTAAAAGTAATTTCATTAAAATTATTAAATTACCTATATGAAAGAGAGACTCACCTCATACCCGGATATTGCATGAGTGTAAAAGAAGCGTAAGAAATATACTGTATATGTAAGGATAAATCTATACAACGTTACGTTCTCTCTGCCTACCACATTTGGGATACGTTGTGATGGTACAGATAGATGGCAACATGAACGGCTGGATATAACGCGCTACTGTTGATTATACGAATCAAGTTCTAGTGAGAAGTTATGATTTTTATCAGTAGACACGTAAGTGGTAATTAGTATCAACAGTGGGTGCCTTCCTACCTACACAATATACCTACCAACTCGTGCCAATCCAATTAGATACATACATTGAACATTTGTAGTAGTCATAAACTATTATTGAAAAGTGGCCTTCACTAATATCTGTTGTAAGTTCAACTAACGATTAAAATATACAAAAGCAGCTCATTTAGAATCATTGTGCAAATTTGCAACATACACTTTCATAACTAAATACATAAATACTTGTACATAAATATGAAAACATTAACAGATCTCAGTAAGGTAATATACCTAATAATTAATAATACTCGTATATATTAAGATGGTTCGATATTTTCCTTTATGTGGCGTTCTCACTTTGCCGAATATCGCCAGGCTCCAAAATATCGCCAGCCATTTGAACCGTGTGAACAAAATGACAGCTAGTCTGAAACGATAAAAAAACAGTAGAAATGATATCGTCTCGAGTTGACCACCTTCCAACTTTTCGGCCGATTGAACGATTCGCGCATGCGCAGATGTGCGCGGCGTTCGTATCTATGGTAAAGACTTTATAACCTATAAATTTTACAATGTTTCCCGCTTCGTGACAGCTGTTATCTTTGTTGTTGCTTTGTGGCGTTTGTTTCCTTAACCCTAGAGTAGTCGCGCCTTTCCGTGAAACGTGAGTGCTCGCATGGGGAGCATTTTGCCGCCCATACTTAAATTGATTTTTTGTTGCAAATAATGGTTAAACACATTTGCAATGATTTTTAATGGATAGAATAAAACATTACATAACTATCAGAAAAAGTAACATTTATTAAATATTTATATTTGGTATTAGAAAAAATAAACTTTGGTAAAATTTCTTGAATTTCAATAACATTTTCATTTTACCCTACATAAAAAATGGAAAAATTAAAATTAATAACAAAATTAAACGTTTTCATCATCTTCGACATGTATTTCAGAAAAACAATTCTGACACATGTATATACAATGTTCGTTGCACAGTAACTTCGCGCATCTATTGCACCCTTTTTTGTCCTTCTATTTTTCCTGAATTGACATACTGCACATAAATCTGAAGGTATATTTTTATGTTCCGATGGCACAAATCGGGTGATTTGGTTTATCAGCTGTTCACCTGCTTCTTCAGAATCAGACTCCTCTTCCAACCACGAAACTATTTGTATGTTTTGTTTATTCATACCGTAGGTACACTTCACCCGTTGCTTACCTAAAAAGATCTAAAATAAACTAATAAATAAAACGCAAATGATTAATCAAAACAAACTTAATATCAATATTATTAAGATATTTAAATGAAACAGCATTACGTGCAATGAAAATTAATAATATTTCAACTACAGTAAAAAAACAGACACACGAATTTTACTTACGTGAGTAGTCGCGCAGTTAGCAATTTGCCGCCAAACGCGACACACCGACAAAAACTAATGGCTCCTACAGTCACCCATGCACCGATTTTCTTTAAATTACTAAGACAAGGCGATGAAGTACAGGAGGCCAGCTACTAAGACTCTTGACCTTGACAAATGCATCGTGTAAAAAATATCACGATTTTTCTGCTGCGGGCGGCAAAATGCTCATAGCGCGAGCACTCTAGGGCTAATTAAAAGACGCCTTATAACCCCTTTTATAACATTTTCGACTAAAATTAAACACTTCGCGATCTCCATCTCAACGCCATTTTGAAAACAGTGTCAAAATCAAAGCGCATCTGACAGATCGTTTCTATATTGGTGGACTGTGTGAACAGGTGTGACTATCAATGGATGTCCGGCAAATTTTGTTTTTTCGCCTGGCGATATATTTTGAAATTCGCCTGGCGATATTCGCCAAATGTGAACACCCCATTACATACGTAGTAACAGTCACCAACGTATTCATTTTTCACTCACTTTATTTGCATCGATATAATTGGTGTGCTTTGAGAATACTGCGTAGTAGATACCTACAATAAAATTACTCAAACATTTTGATCAAGATGCAATATCTGGAATATGATTAGATAACATCACTCAATGTAAATGATCGATATCGGCAGTCAAATAAAATATTAATATAATTATTATAATTAGATAATTGCACAATTTCAAATACATATATAAAATACCTACTTGCTATTTTCAGACAATTAGAATAACACACATTTCATAATAAGTTACTAGGTAGGTACTTAGGCACATGTATTTACTTGTGTACAATACATAGATCGCACTTAGTTTTGTATCAAAAGAACTCTAAAACCTGAAGAGTATAAAATTCATAATTATGTAATTCAGCAACAATAATATCATTAGAAAATTGAAACAAGCGTCTCTTTCTACTATAGATCAAACAACACATTAAGGGTTGAACCCTCCCTCACCCATGGATGTTGCAGGAATGTCAATTCCTATGTCATCTATACTGTTCATGCAAATTCTTCTCAACGAAGGACTCAAGGTTCGCCTGAAGAGCTATCCCTGACAAAATCCTAAATATAGAATCATAAAAATAGATCAAACAACACGAGAAAGACGCCTTTCGAGGCGTACCAATATCATATATAACATAAAAGTCGAATTGATAATTTTACTACCAAATATAACCTACACAGCCTCTACTCCACAAAATAATGTTCGCAGCTGTACAATATTCGTACACAAAAGCGTATTTAGAATATTGCTGAACGGTACATTTGCCAAGTTACTTATATTGATACGTACCTATACTATTTTTAATTTCACATAAGCAAACATGTTAATTTTAAATAGGTGTATAGTGAACAGTTGAACTCTACATCAAATTAACAGTCGATAGCTAGCTAGGTACCTACATAAAATTTACTTAACCCTCTTCTTGGCAAGCCATGATATTGAAGACTTAAAAATTAGGTTGGTCTTATTCGCACGGCGTGCGAATAATATTTCATCCTTATTCGCACACTACCGTGCGAATAAGAGGTAAATATTATTCGCACGGCGCAGCCATATCAAGCCAAAGTGACATACGTCAAGAGAATGATATATTTTTTTAAATTGTAAGTCTTAATTTCGGCCTGTAACAATCAGCATTTTTATATCTATATCGTAAAACTAATAACTATGTGTATATAGTAATTTTTCATAATTTTATCAGACTATTTGGCGTGTTTTCTTATATATTTTGGCCTAAAAACACTCCAAGTGTAATGTTTGTATGAAAAAAATTCTTGATATTTTTATTTGTTACTCTTAATTTCGATTTGTAACAACAACCTTTATGTATCTATATCGTAAAACTAAAAACTATGTGTATATAGTAATTTTTCATCATTTTATCAGACTATTTGGCGTGTTTTCTTATATATTTTGACATAAAAACACTCCAAGTGTGATATTTGTATGAAAAAAATTCTTGATATTTTTATTTGTTAGTCTTAATTTCGATCTGCAACAATCAACCTTTATGTATCTACATCTTAAAACTAATAAGTATGTGTATTTAGTAATTTTTCATCATTTTATCAGACTATTTGGCGTGTTTTCTTATATATTCTTATATATTTTGACCTAAAACACTCCAAGTGTTATATTTGTATTAAAAAATTGTGAAATTTTATTAATATACCAGTGTCTGTGTCATCTGTGTGTTACCTCCGAGCAGGCGGACCACCTGTGGGTGCGTGGAGCATGGCCCCTCCTCAGAACGGCTTCCTTGGTGGAAACAATGACGTATGCTAGTGTGGGTGCTAGCACGGGGTGCGCTTCAGATGGTTCGATGGTGACCCGCAGCAAAGGCAAGGAGGGCCGTACACTATGTATTGAGCATATAATCTATCTATATCTATCTATACCCTCACGCCGTGTCCCCGGAGGTGTAGGTAGAGAGACCGGAACGCCGTATAGATCAATCCTTACAAACTTCTTTCGCTTCCTCCACATTCATCCAGTTTCTCACATATGTTCGCCGATTTCTTATTTATTTATTTATTCTTCTTGCACATCATCATTACATTACAGTGTTAACAAAATAATATTTTTTTTTAAACTAGGACGATGTGCAGTGGCGAGATTATCACTATAAAGTGATTTCTTCCATCTAACCACAATTCTCTTACTCAACACGCGGCCGTTCTTTAGGATTTGATCCACGTGCTCAAGCAACGTGGTTCTTGGCCTTCCGCGCTTCCTCGCACCTCATCTTTCATACATCCTCTTCGTCATTCGCTCAACATGTCCAAACCATCGTAACTTATTTACACGCCTTCTATCCACAACACTCTTCTCGCATCCGCTCATTTTCCTGATATCCTCATTCTTCACTCTTTTTTAGCATATTTATAAGAGTTTATTATCATATCTGACACCTAAGAAAGACTTATTTTGAATTATGATATGATATGGTAGTAGTATTGTAGGTACTATTATTTATAAACACTGTGTATAAAAGGCGTAAGCCGTGTATATTATTATAAATAAATAAATAAATTAGGTAGGTATATGTTGCATTGGAAATACTCTTAAGAATGGTACAACATTTTCACTAAGAACCAAATAGGATATTATTATTGTAAGTATTAGTTAGGAGAAATTCTTGGAAAAAGGTAATATTATATAGCACCTATTAATGAAAATTTCATCTTACAGTAACATCTTATACTATACTATACTATACCCTCACGCCGTGTCCCAGGTGGGGTAGGCAGAGAGAACGGAACGCCATGTCGCTCTATCCTTACATACTTCTTTCGCTTCCTCTACATTCATCCAGTTTCTCATACATGCACGCCGATTCCTCTTACTTAACACGCGACCGTCCTTGAGAATTTGATCCACGTGGTTAAGCCACGTGGTTCTCGGACGCCCGCGCTTCCTCACACCCTCTCTTTCAGCTAAATACACCCTCTTCGTCAATCTTACACCATCCATTCGCTCCACATGACCAAACCATCTCAATTTATTTACACGCATTCTATCAACACTCCTCTTGCATCCACTCATTCTTCTAATATCCTCATTTCTTACTCTATCACGCAATGTTTTACCTACCATTCTTCTCAGTGATCGCATCTCCACTGCATTTATTCCACTCTCGTCCTTCTTCAGCCATGTCCAAGTCTCGCTTGCATACATCAGTGTCGGTACGAGGATGGCGTTGTGCACCAGCATTTTAGCCATGTTCGAGACATTGCTATTGCTAACAATAGATCGAAGTGCACCGTTCACTCTCGCACCAGCCACTTTTCTTTTTTCAATGTCCCTTTCGTACCTACCATCCCTTACAAACATACTTCCTAAATAAACATATTCGTCCACTTGCTCCAAACATCTTATAGTAGGTATTTGTATTTCTTTTTCATTCAATTGCCTTGTCTACATCTATAACCAATCTATGTCCAAGAACTACGTGGCTTGACCACGTGGATCAAATTCTCAAGGACGGTCGCGTCTTAAGTAAGATGAATCGGCGTGCATGTATGAGAAACTGGTTGAATGTAGAGGAAGCGAAAGAGATATGTAAGGAAAGATCAACAAGGAGTTCCGTTCTCTTTGCCTACCCCACCTGGGACACGGCGTGAGGATATAGTATAGTATAGCCTTGTCTACATTTATAATTTAAAATTGTCAGTTCAAATTCTATAAGATGCCATGTTATTGTCCTCCTCCTCCTAAATTTCACAATTTTTTCATACAAATATTACACTTGGAGTGTTTTTAGGTCAAAATATATAAGAAAACACGCCAAATAGTCTGATAAAATGATGAAAAATTACTAAATACACATACTTATTAGTTTTAAGATGTAGATACATAAAGATTGATTGTTGCAGATCGAAATTAAGACTAACAAATAAAAATATCAAGAATTTTTTTCATACAAATGTTACACTTGGAGTGTTTTTATGTCAAAATATATAAGAAAACACGCTAAATAGTCTGATAAAATGATGAAAAATTACTATATACACATAGTTTTTAGTTTAACGATATAGATACATAAAGGTTGATTGTTACAAATCGAAATTAAGAGTAACAAATAAAAAAAATTAAAAATTATCATACTCTCGACGTATGTCACTTTGGCTTGATATAGCTGCGCCGTGCGAATAATATTTACCTCTTATTCGCACACTACCGTGCGAATAAGGAAGAAATATTATTCGCACGCCGTGCGAATAAGAATAACCTAAAAATTATTTTATTGTTTTTTTGTAAGAATGTTAATGCTCTTATGGAGAAAATGATAAAATTTTTGAAAAATATTCCAAAGCATGCTTTATTTTCAGTTGTATCTCACAGGATACACTGCCAAAAAGCCTAAGATTAATGTACATATACAAATACAGCAACATTTTAAAACAAATAACAGAAAGGATTTAAAATCCTCTAGATTTCCACTAAAATAAAATATTATTTTAAAATAAAGTAACAGTAGGCATATAAACATATATATAGAATAACAAAAATAAACTTTTATGGACTGCCGCTGCTTGCTACTTGTCCTACTCTTAGACTTTGGGACCAATATAATACTGAGAGATTTACAATGTCTTAATTTGCCAATAAAGTATTTTGTCATATTTATACATTCCCTGATTTTTACACGTATACATACATACATTCCATCACCCTGCTTCCCTCGTGGGGTAGGCAGAAATGATCAAGCGCCACTTCTTCCTGCCCTTACAAAGGCTTTTCGCTTTCATCACATTCGTGCAATTTTTCATACATTTTCTCCTGTTTGCCGTACTCAACACTTGTCCATCTTTATAGATCCAGTCTACATGATCCAGCCATTTAATCCTCAACTGGCCACGTCTCCGGGTACACTTTCATTTAGTTATGTATATATTTATTATCACTCTTTCCTCATGCATACTTTCCACATGCCCAAAACAACGTATCCTATTTACATTTATCTTTGTTATTACACCAGCTTTCATTCTACATTCTTCTCGTATTTCACTGTCTCTTAGACTTATTATACAGAATATAAATTGGAAGAATCAACAACTAAGCTTTAACCCCCAACAAAAATATGTTGTAGTAGTCTAGAGGACTTTTAATTCAAATTTCTGGCACATCTAATAAAAAAAGGAATGTGGAATGAAAGTTGGTGTAATTACAAGGATGAATGTAAATAATTTAAGATGGTTTGGGCACGTGGAAAGAATGAATGAGGACAGAATGATTAAGAAAATATATTTGACTGAGAGGAATGGTGCTTGGAGATCTGGACGTCCGAGGATCAAATGGCAAGATCATTTAAATCAAATCCTACAGGACGGTCACGTGTTGAGCACATTGAACAGGAGAGCGTGCATGAGAAATTGTATGACAGTGGGGGAAGCGAATTATGTATGCAAGGATAGAAGTAAGTGGCGCTTGATCCTTTCTACCTACCCCTCGAGGGAAGTGGCGTGATGGTATGTGTTTATGTATGTCTAATAATAAAAAGGTTTCTTTTCTTTCCAATGAAACTGTCTACTGCTTTTAAAATAGTTTTGAAGTAGTATTATTGTTGTAACTGGTCTAGAAACGATAGTATCATACGACGATAGTAGTTTCCTTTAAATCATCATCCGACTCCACATCAGATTATGCTCCAGGTATTGAAACAATTAAAGATTATTCGTTTTCATATATACTAATCAAATTCATGATTTAGACTTCAGAAAGTATCCGAAAATAGATAAAAGCAAGAATAATTGTTCGTGATAACATGTTTACCTTAACTTGGCAATGTGTCTCTCAGGATACATATGGAACATAACATGTTTTACTACTTTTTTGGCAATGTGTCCTGTAAGATACATTGATCTTGTTTCTGCTCTACCATAAAAAATATTTAAAATTCAAATGCAAAACATCTTTTAATCAATAAACACAAACATTAACTACAGTATTATACTATTTATTTTTATAAAAACCTTTCAAATATTGTATGAAACAGTTTTATTCGTTAGCTGCTCTCCTCCATTTTGATATTTTGTCAATACAGAAAAAACTAACATGTTCAAGTATTAAAAATGTTAAATAATAATGCCAATAAGTGTTGTTGTTTGTATCCACATTACTAAAATATTGTTTGTTAGTGGATGAGTATTACTTGTTGGACTTGAATGTTTAAAATAAAGACAAAATATATAAAAATGTACTATGTATACTATAGGATACATTGTCAAGAAAAGGGTTAAAAATCAAGACGCATCAATTTTTGTCATTAGTTTTGTACATATTAATATATACACCAAATAATATTGAAGCTTTGCTTAAAAACTAATTGGCATTCTTAAATTTTAATTATCAAGGCTATTATTTTCGAAATGATCTGCAATATTGGAGTTACAAAAAGAGGATATGTTTCATAAGTAGTTTTTAAACAATACTGAAAAAGTTAAAAGCAATGAACATGGAAAATTTGATTAGGGCTAAAAATGTATCTACACTATTATGTATTCACCGAGACACTGCAATAGGGAACATGCATGTGTGAGGAATATGAATAAATGTTATCAATTCATATTAATAAATATACGCTGATCACGAATATCCTAATAAGAAACCATAAAATAAAACTTTTCATTCATTATTTTCATTTTAAAAATCCATATTTTCTGTTATTGAATTAGTCCGGTGTGACGTCGCTAGGCGCTATTTTGTATTGCCACACATTTCACTCTTAGTACTGTTTGTAGCGCCTGATATTGTCAAACACTGCTCCGCCACGAGTGGACCTTTTTGCGGCGAAGTGTGAAAATTGCTTTTTTAAATGGTGATAAAAACCTTAAAAATGCACATTTAAAAATATAAAAAGTATCATAATTTTTCTAATTTTCTGCACTATTTTTTGGGTTGAAAAATTTTTTTTGTGAAAGTTCCCCATTGTCCACGTGAACAATTCTGAGAACGTTTAGTACATCCAGGCAAATTTCAATAAAAGGCCGTTTCTTCTACTCCGTATTTTTTAAATAGCTTTTAAATGACTGTATCCTTTTTATAAAGTCACTAACGATCACGCGGCTATAATTAAAAGTTTGCTTTTGAAACCTTATAAAAGGTATTTTCATTGCAATTGTGTAAATTATCTTTCCATATATATTGAAATTACCCTTTCTACTTTTCGTTAAAAAAATATTTACCAACAGATTCAAATACATTGCTTAAACGAAATACATTATCTGAAATAGCGGCTACACGGAAAAATCACCTCAATTTATATTGTACATTAGAGATATTTTTTTGTACTTCTTTTCGAATAGATATGTTTTTATTATTTGACAGTGAATATTAGACACTAGCCGTGTAACCCCATAGAGGTAATTTGGGCGCAAATCAAAAATGAGGTTTCGGCGAAGAATAAAACTTCTTGAGGTTAAAATTTTTTTCGAGAATGCGATTCGCAATGTGACAAGTGGAAAATTGGAGCAATTGTTTAAAACACGTGATTAAAGTAGAAAATTTTTTTTTTGGATGTCAGATGGAATGATGGATGATGCTTTCGACCAATTCGTGATAAATGTTGGAAACACGTCCGATTCCTCATCTCTCTGATTAATTGTTTCTTTTTTTTAATTTAGCTGAAATTTTTTTATAAATCTTTTTGTGCTAAATTCCGACATACAGTAATTCCTCAAATTTCTTTTATAAATTAAGATATATGCACTTACAAAGTAAATATATGTTATATGAAAGTAAATATATGTTATATGAAAACTGGGCCGATTTAGTCTATAAAATTTGTTATTTTTACTTTAGTTCTATTAATTATTCTATGTTATCATATTTATAATGTTTGTTCGTTTTGCTATAATTATTTTTGTGTTGACACTTTGTTAAGGTGTTTGATTAATTATTCTATGTTATTGTATTAATAATGTTTTTTGTTTTGCTATATAAGTATATATTATGTCACGTTGACATGTAAAATGTTTTAATCAATTATTTTATTATCTTTCTAAAATTATGTTCCATGTATTACTTAAATAACACTTATTTAAGAGTCCAATCAGTTACCTGAGTCTGCCCAAAAATAAGCCTCAAAAAATTTAAAATTAAATAATCAAATCATTTAGTAAATAAGAGTTTTTTATATAGGTACCTATATATAATCATAAGATTTCGATAAACGGTCCCTCATGTTTCAGTTTGTAGTAAATCTTTTTATAATTCAATAATTTTGTATAATCCAAAGGGTTGTGTATTGACACTGAAAATACATTATAATAAATTACCTATATTGAAAAAAAACAGTTAAATTTTCACATATAAAAAATCTGAAATTTTTCGTCAAGTTATCTCGACATTATTGAGAGCACTACAATAAAGATAATCTTAAAACAGTATGTTTATTTTAATATTACATATATACAATATTTTTATTATTCACACTGGGCAATTTCTATCCAGTATCTATTCTGCGAGCGGCCCATCTGATCACGTGAACATCACGCATTCCTAATGTTATTGTCGAGTGCATCGATAAAATGAATAGACCATAGGTACCTACATCTAATAAAATAATCATTTCAGAATATTTTATACAAACCAATTTTAGAAACACCTGGGATATCTTTAATGTAGCTCAACCATCAACTATTTTGCAAAACAATTAATATTGAATAAGTATAAATTTCTTATCTTGCGGTTGAGATCAAATAAAAAGTAATCGATTATCTATAAAACACATATAAAGCATTATTTTTACAAATTGTGTACAATTTAATTCGTAATAAAAAAATCCATCCACTCAATATTTTGTATCATTGATGTATGTATGTGTCATCATTGATGTTTTATGTCTAGTAAATACTACGCAAACCCAAATAATGTTTGAAAGGTAGGTGCATAGAAAAATAATATTGCTATACGTAGAAATACGTTCTAACAAATCAAGTTTGTGCTCAGTAGTGTAGATTTGTAGAGTATTATACTGTGATAGTTAGGTATAAATAAAATTAATTATTTTTATGCATATTACACATAAAACAAATACATACTAACATGCTACTTTACAATATGCTATAAACCATAAACCACGTAGAAGTGGACGATGACTGTATGTGTCAAATAAATTAATCGCATGGCAACAATCAGGACATCCAAATAATAATAATATATACATAGGTATGTAGGTATGCAGTGTGTACATAACTACTATAAAGCACATACGTCACGTAAGTACCTACTACAGTATAAGGTATATATAATTATAGGAAAAGTTACTGGTATTTTCTCTCCGCTGATATCTATTGTAGGTGCATATTATTATGTCTGCGGTAAGACTAAGCAACTAAATTACTACCATCACGTCATATCACGTCATATCCCACAAGTGGGGTAGCTAAGAGACCTGCTGCATGTAATTAACATGAATGTCATAATGTATTTTGTTGGCAACTCATCTTCGCGTCAACAAAAATATAAAATATATTCAGGATGAGTGGCAAGCATCATTACTAAATTTAAGATGCAAAATGTCTTTATTTCTTCGATCTTTTGCCTTTTACACTTGAAAATTTACGGAAAAGAGTGGGAGACCAATTTCTTGTCAAGTATTCCAAATATATAAACAATTATTAATAATGATGAGTTACATTATTGTTGAACAAAATATATAACAAACCCCAGATAAGTATATCTTAAAAAAAACGAGCTTTCCGATACACTAGCTTGAAAACTGTTAAGCATATAATATATACCTATGTAAAATTATTTCTTTTAATTATTAAACCTTTGCAAAGTTTTAAATTCTTACACCATAGGCAGACAAGTGAGTGATTAATGTTAATTACAAATAATAGGTATAAATGATATAGCTTGAATTATAATGATATATAAAGCTTGGATGGATGAAATGGAGATCTGTTTCTGGTGTACTGTGTGACAAGAAAATGCCAATAAAAATCAAGGGTCAGGTGTACAAAACTGTGGTCAGACCAACCATGACTTATTCTTCTGAATGTTGGGCCCTAAAACATAATCACGCCCAGACTCTACACACCAATGAAATGAAAATGCTCAGATGGGCTGGTGGTGTAACAAGGATGGATAGGGTGAGAAATGTCCATATCCGTGGTAGTTTCAAAGTCGCTCCCATCGGTGAAAAAATAACCGAAAACCGATTAAGATGGTACGGGCACATCTTGAGACTACCACAGGATAATATGATTAAAAAGACGATGGACGTGGAAGTAGGACCCAGAAGACCAGGCAGACCAGTGACCACCTGGATGTCCACAATTGCCAGGGATATGAAGGAGGCAAAGTTGCGCGCGGAGGATGCAGGGGACCGCAAAACTTGGAAGATGAGGACTAGGAGAGCCGACCCCAAGTAAATGGGATAAAGGCGAGGGCGAAGAAGAAAGAAGGTATAAATGATATGTACCTACTACTACTACTACTATACCATCACGGCATATCCCACAAGTAGGGTAGCCAGCAGATCAGCTGCAAATAAAACATGCAAGCTGTCTTCTCCGTGCCAATATAAAATTAAGACATATAGAAATATTAATATCTATCATACACATATACCTGCATAAAAATAATTAACAATTTACAAAATGTACCTAAATTCATTCATATATGATAAGTAAACTTATAATTTTTATGGTATTTTATTATGTTCTACTCGCTTAACTTAGTTAAAAAAAATGGGTAGACTAAAATAAATAATTCATAATTTAAGAATATAATAATTAATCAATATTAAAACATTCAAATAGTTTAACCAAAAATTCAATAATAACAATAAAATGTGATGATTATTATTATAATCTCAAAACCTTCACCCTGCACTGAGATCAAAGCAGCTTTTGTCCAAAGAGATCTTAGCAGGAAAAATAAAATAAGTGATGACGAATTAGAAGGTATATCACCGTAACAAACATTATGTTATTATTGACATGTCTAAAAAAGGAAGAATCTTACTAAAGCCTTTGTATGGAGCATTCTGCTTTATGGTTGTGAGACATGGACCATCAGCAAGAGTGAAAGCAGACGGTTGGCGGCATTTGAGATGTGGTGCTACAGACGCATGCTGAAAATCCATTGGTCGGAACACGTCGAAAACGAAGAAGTGTTAACCAGGGTGGGTGAAAAAAGGCAACTTCTGAGAATCAGCCAACAACGAGCTAACTGGATTGGCCACAACATCAAGCACCCAGGACTACTCATCGCCATCGCGGAGGGTTGGACCGAGGGCAAAAATGGCAGAGGCCGACCAAGAGATGCCTATATGGATCAACTGAAGAGGGACATGAACTGTGGCTCATACCTACGTATGAGCTCTACAGCTGAAAAGACTGGCTGAGAAAAGGGAGGAATGGAGGAGAAAATACAAACTCGTTGCAGACCAATCCAATGGATTGTAACTTATTATGTATATCTAAATAAATAAATAAAACGTGTTTTGCATTCATGTACTAAAATACAATTTAATCTCTTTATATGACTTTATATTAAAATTAACCGTTTACTGAGCATGGACTGGCATATAATATGTAGGTACCTATTATATTATACATATTATGTGGGTACTATTTATTCAGGATACTTGTGAGTGTGTTAATACAGTATATCATATTCTTATAGTGAACCTGTTTTTAAATATTGCCAAACATTCAGAGCTTTTAAACATGTGAAGCCTTCATATTATTACATTTCAATTTATTATATTAGGTACTTATGTAAGTTTGCTTACCGCACTTAGGTACGTATCTCTATCTCTAGTCTATATAATAATTTTCAAATATAAGAATACAATACAACCCTGCCTTCTTCATTGAAGAGATACAAATATTGTAGATTTTATGAATATAATTTTAATAAACAAATACCCAGTTTTTTTTACGGTAAGTGGTGTCTAAAATATGTCTCTTATATGAGCAATGTGCATGTAAGAAATATAGTTGAATAATATTTAAAAAAAAAGGTTTAACTTTTTAAAATGTTTTATTTAAAAGTTGAGATCGTCGGTAGCCTGGAAGTAGAATCTCGGCCTCGTGAACAAGGGGTCTGTGGCTCGATACCAGGTGCCGGCAAACTCCCCTTTCACGACACAAGCTTTTGGTAGCTTACTGTGAAAGGTGTATAAGGCTGTATTTGGATTTATAACAAAAACCCAGATATATCTATTTTTTAAATGTTTTGTTTTAACGTTAGATTAAAAAACAATATTATAGTAATATCTCGTCACTGCGCGTTGTCACATTTTTTTGTAAATTTATTTGTTGATTTGGTTATACATAGGTATAACTGATGGTGAGCAAACAATAAAATGAATAAAGAAATAAATTCAGACAATGTGCAGCTACAAATAGATAGGTACTATAAGGTAGGTATAAAGAATTCCGTATGAGTAATACAAATATGTACAGGTATGCTTATCCAGTAATCTATCAATTATTTTACGATTTTTTAGTACAATACGCGATATTATTTCTGTTGGCGGGTTGGTAGTACCAAATGTTTAGAATAACAGCTTGGCAGACGCGAAGCACGAAACAAGATAGTGATCATTTTTCGCAACTTCACTTCACTTCACAGTATACATCCATGTAGGTACTCGTAGGTAGGTATCGCCCTTGAGGTGGATTTTTTTGCACAAAACGGCGCTTTACAAATCATCCAAATAATAATAAATATATAACATCATATTATTATACCTACTGACATCCCTAGCAATATAGAATATAAAAGATGAATAATAATAATGTAAGTATCTAGGTATGTTTAATATAAGTACATATATATAACATGTGACTGAGTGATGTATTGTATATACCTACTGATAATACTACACAATGTGTACGAGAATACACCAGTGTCCCTAACAACTACATGGGAACAATGAATATTAAATATTCACGTTAAATATATACCTACCTACGACGATCCAAGTTTTTCTTAGAATAATGCGCCAAATGGCTGAAAATGAAAAATAGTACATAAATGAACTACTCAATGACATACCAAACATATTATCTTATAATAAACATACGTATGTACTGATGTGAAAGTTTCCAGCAAGTTAAAAACAGATTGTAAACCTTGAACATCTGAATTGAAATTTCATGACAACCTTTGTGACAATATTTCAATATTTATACACATTATAAATAGTAAACCAACGAATTAAATTAACGTTACTACGTTAGTCTGTTTTGTGTTTTTTTTTCTTGCAAATATTTAAAGCTAAGATGTCTTTATACATTAACTTTATACACAAATTTTATGTAGGTTTTGTCAATTTCAACCATTTTTATGCCTTACAAATATATAGGTATACATATTCATCAAACAGTTATTTAGCATTCATTTCTGGGTGAGATTTAAAACAAAGCATAAATTCAGTTTTGGTTGAATTATCCCACACATATGCGAGTAATTTGGTGAATGTGGATAATTACCTACGTCGTGTAATTATAGTTTCTAAAGATCAGACACAATATGGTAAGCACTGTAGGTAGATAGTCATTGTCAAATCAAATGTTTTTTAATATGCATAATATACAAATTCGAGCAACTCAAGAGAAGAAAAACTGTAAGTATAAAAATAATTAGCGAAAAGAAAATACCGTATATATTATACATTCATGAAAGACGAATATAATCACACTAAAATAATTCTCAACTCAACGTTTTAAAAACAGGAGTGAGGTTGGTAAGTGTGTCTGAATAAAGTCTGGTCGTTGAACTACGAAATACATAAAATATTGAAATCGTAATGTAGGTACCTAGTACATATATTATTATGTATTATACTATAATACATACATAGTGACTGAATAATAAAATAATGATGTATCATCTTGTTACGTTTTGTGCACCGAAATAATATAATCTAATGTAATAGGTAGGTATCTATGTATCGTCATGTTAGTTCACTGGTCTTATCCTAAACAAAGACTTAGAAGGTCATGAACTTTTTTCTTTTTTTTACAGATTTACCTGGGTTTTGTTATAAACCAAAATACAACCTAATATGGTCATGCATATGTTTGCAAGTAATGTAGAAAATAGGAAATAAGAACAGTTAACTATAATTAGGACTATTGAAAGCTGTCTCGTGTAATTTCGTATAGGTACCTACTCATAATACAAAAAAAAGAGTGGTCAATGGGTAGACACATGTATTAAACAGCTGATATCAAAGATCAACTATTATTACTAGCTTACTCTATGGCTGATATCAACAGGACTCATCAGGTAACTAACTACCAGAAAGGGAGCAATGTAATGATGTTTATAATTATGTAGTATGTACCTTATCAAATCTAGACACTATGTGGCTACAAAAAAAGACGATACAAATTGCCCCAGAAGGAACCAACAATCCAATTTTTTTCTAAATTTGGTATTATAAATGTGAATGATTCTTACAAGTAGGTAGGTACGTCTGGATAATTATGTAACAAACGCATCATATTATAAACGGATAGTCATATACCTACATCTACATAATGACACAATATATCAAAGTAGCCAGCACATTACAGAGGCGGTACGTGAACTACACGAAAATATACCTTTAACTCCTTTTTTCATATGCTCAATGCCCTGGAAAATATAACATAGAAAACTCCTATCAGAAATGTGGAATGATTATGATAAGATGTGCATTTACAGTTTACTGTGCCTGAATTATCCATAAAAATTCAAAGTCAAAAAATGACGTTCACTTTAGATAACTTTCTTTAGCAATGGCTCATCAAACCCATGGTAAATCGATGTTAGTTTATATAAACGTAAATAGTAACCGCATCTTGAAACTCCACATCTTTAGAGTAGTCTAAGAGAGAATATTATAAAGTTTAATTATTTATCGACCGATGGCTCTTGGTGAAAGACATTATGAGAAATTTAAATGGAACAAAATAGGTATTAGTGACGTATTTAGTTTATTAATTTGCAATACGGCTTTCGAAAGCTTCTGCTCTCATTGTCAAGTAAATTTAAAGTAAAACAAATGGAGAAACTTCCAGAATGATAAATTTATATAACACATTTTAGGGTTACGTTTTCGTATCCCAATCGTTCGAATATAGACGACGTTGCCAAAGTGTCAATTTTCGTAACTATTGTGTATCTAGCAACGAAATTGACACTGTCTTGTTTGCAACGTCGCGTCGTCTATATTCGAACGCTAACAACCATTGCACAACCATTCCGATGCTGTAAGAAAACAGTTTCAATAATTTCATGCAATAAAATATATTCTGAAGCAATAAATTTGTTTGACTTGTAATAAATAATATTACGACTATTGGTTTGTGTAGGTGGAGTAAGTTAATACTCGTACATTTGTAAAGAGTGTCCCAAGCCTCTCAAATAGAAAATAAAGCATAATTATCATGAATATTTAGAAAAAAATAAATTACAAGAACTAATTAACTGCTAATTCACGTAATTTACCTTATATTTCAATTTTGTGTCCAAATCATTTCATATTTTTAAGACGTTATTGAAGGCAACTCTTTGTTTCTATAAAAATATTAACTGGATTCCTTTGGAATACAATGGCGTTATAGGAATGTGATTCATAGATTTTCATGGCGTTCGTCTAACATACGAGTTCATTTTTAATGTAGTATTTTTTTTATACTTTTGTGGTTTTTTGAAAACGTGTTAGTACCCATAATACAAGATTCATATCTTAGTTTGGGACTAGCTCGGTTCGTGTGAATAGTCTATACATGTTATGTTATGTTATGTCTATTTTGTGATTTTTCTGTCTTGTTTTTTTGGATTTCCCATTTTTATTTTCCTGTTAAAATCACCTTGACCAAAAGCATTTATGGTCTCAGTGCAAGTGACATTTTTAAGATAATGATAATTATAATGATAATCTCTTGTATCTTCCGAATATCCGACCAATGCCAAAGTTTAAACGTATCCTCAAACGATGGCGGGTTTTAAGCACTTAGTTTGGGGTCAGACGACGTAATTTCATGGCTACGGCCTACGGGCCCTTGAGATTCGAATATGGCGAATATACTTAATCCATAAGTAACAAAAGAAGAACGTTGCCTAACTGTCGTCATTTCGATTTCATTATTAAAAGTCGAAAGTAAACTATAACTAAGCTCATTATAAAATATTATTTAAAGAATAGAAAAATAAAATCAAAAGGGAATGGAAATTTGCAATCGTTAAGACAATCGTATAACAATCCAATACTAAAACTAATAGCATAACATATTATGTACAACATTAGCTATGTTGAAATAATATGTAATGTTCTATAGAATTTTACATTCTTGAGGCGTTTGAACTTTGAAATGACAATAATATAACCCAAAATAATAGTTGATTTCTTCTATTTGGCAATAATTTAAACCGTACATTTTAATGTATCAAATGTGTAGATACGAATATACCTAACAAATTAATCTATTTATGTATGGGTTAGTTGGAATATATAACGCTTCTGCGATAAACTCGCCCATTACACAAAATTTATTTGTCTAGTTTAAATTGTTTATATCCTTATGTTATTTTTTTGTGCAATAAAGATTTATATAATTAATATTATTATTATTTATCCGCTATACAAGAGAATGGATCTCACTAGAAGCATAAGGGAAGTTGTATACCCTAGGGACACTTTTTTTAAAAGTTCTAGTATTTGTTTATAACACGGTGAATCTGACATATTATGATGAACATCGAGACACTTATTAAACTTCTTTATAAATAAGAGGTCAAAACGAGTTTATCCGTATTTGGATTGAATATACAAGTAAAATTAAAAAAATGTCCCTAGGTAGAACCTAGGGAGCCTCGTATGTACCCAGGGACAAGTACTGACGTACCTAGGGACAGTAAACTATTTACACCATTTTCTTGAAAAATTAAATATGTATTTTGCAATAAAATAAATACAAAATGTAATCAACAATAAACTTTTAATATTCACATAAAAATAAAATACGGAGAGGTTTCATTAACTGAAAAAAATAGCTAGGTATAAAATATAAAAGAAATCCTTATCATATTATATAAATTATAAATCTTATTAACATATATAAATATAATAAAGAAACAACTAAAAATATCTACTTTCTAAGAAAATTCAACAATGTTAAAAAAGGTAAGATGGTCTTTTTTTTTAAAAAAATATATCTGGGTTTTGTTTATTATAAACCCAAATACAACCTTATACACCTTTCACAGTAAGCTACTAAAAGCTTGTGTCGTGAAAGGGTAGTTTGCCGGCACCTAGTATCGAACTTCCAGGCTACCAACGAACTTTACGAGGAATACTTTTGAAACATCATTTTGGGTCATCTATGGAAATAATAATAAAAAAATATTATAATCGAAATTTTAAAACGATGAATGTTAATTACATTTTATAGCATTGCACATACAAAAAAAAATATAGCACGAAGAGGACAAACTGTGTGTTCATTACATGCAGTCGTCCACTCACCACTGGCTACCCCACTCATGAACGAAAAAGTAAAATGATGTACCTAAGGACGTCCCGAGGTACAATTCCACTGAGTGTCCCGGAGCACCCGGTAAAGAATTGGTCTCCCACTCTTCTGCGTAAGTTTTCGAGTGTCCTGTAAAAGGCAGGTGTTCGAAAAAATAAGACATTTTACATCTTAAATTCAGCGTTGAGGTTTGCCACCCATCCTGAATGTCTTGATTTTGTACTGGCACGAAGAGGACAGTGTTTCTTACATGCAGCTGATCTGCTGGCTACCCCACTTGTGGGATATGCCGTGATGGTATAGTATAGTCCCTTGGTACAACATGAGACTAGTTTTGTCAAAAACTGTCACGACATGTTTTTTTATTTACATATTTGAATCATTTCAAACTACAAGAAAATGATAACAATTGCAAACATCACAATATAATTCTATTGTAGAGTATTTAAGAGTGGAAATGTACTTACTGTTTACTTGGAAAGATCCACCAAAAAATATTTACTTTAGTGAGGAAAAAGTAACAATTTTCAAACGTGTCACTATAATCGCGCCAAATGCAATATGAATAATACTATACTATACTATACCCTCACGCCATGTCCCAGGAGGGGTAGGCAGAGAGAACGGAACGCCATATAGATCTATCCTTACATACTTCTTTCGCTTCCTCTACATTCATCCAGTTTCTCATACATGCACGCCGATTTCTCTTACTCAGCACGCGTCCGTCCTTAAGAATTTGGTCCACGTGATCAAGCCACGTGGTTCTTGGACGTCCGCGCTTCCTCACACCCCTTCTTTCAGATAAATACATCCTCTTCGTCATCCTTTCATCTTGCATTCGCTCAACATGTCCAAACCATCTCAACTTGTTTACACGCATTCTGTCCACAACACTCCTCACACATCCGCTCATTCTCCTGATATCCTCATTCTTCACTCTATCTCGCAAAGTTTTACCAACCATTCTTCTCAGTGAACGCATCTCCACAGCATTTATTCCACTCTCATCCTTTTTCAACCACGTCCAAGTTTCGCTTGCATACATAAGTGTCGGTACCAGAATGGTATTGTGCACTAGCATTTTTGCCATGTTCGACACACTGCTATTGCTAACAATGGGTCGAAGTGCACCATTCACTCTAGCACCGGCGACTTTTCTTCTTTCAATGTCCTTATCAAATCTTCCATCCCTCGCAAACAGACTTCCCAAATAGACATACTCATTCACTTGCTCTAAACATTCAACGTCAACCTTTATTTCACATACCGTTCTTTCACTCTCTCTTTCAAATACCATTACTTTCGTCTTCGCGACATTCATTTTTAACCCATTTGCACTACAGCTATCATACACACACGAAACAATATCTTGTAAATCACTTTCATTCTCAGCCATTAAGACTAAATCGTCTGCATACATCAAAGCATTCACTCGATTTCCATTCAGTTCAACACCTACATTCATCCCTTTCAAAGGTCGCATACAGAAGTCAAAAAATAGATTGAATAGCCACGGAGACATAACACAACCTTGCTTCACTCCTTTAGTGAGGGTAAACCACTCCGAGAGGGTATTGTTTACCCTCACACAAGCGGAACTCCCCACGTAAAGTGAAGATATTGCGCGTATCAACTGTGTACTCACTCCATACTCCGACAGCACGCGCCACAGTCTTTCTCGGTCCACACGATCATATCCCTTCTCCAAGTCAACGAACGCGCAAAAAAGCTTCTGGTGTTTACCCAAAAACTTTTCTACGATCATCCTTAGGGAAAAGATCTGATCGGCACACCCTCTACCATTTAAAAAAGCTCCTTGCGCATCCCATACCTTACACTCAGTAGTCTTTCGCACTCTCTCAATCAAAATTCTTCCGTAAAGTTTACCTACTGAGCTCAGCAAGCTAATAGCCCGATAGCTTCCGCACTCAAGCCTAGCACCTTTCCCCTTATACAGCGGACAGATGATGGCTTTCCTCCAGTCCTCCGGAGTAGTGCCTTCTCTCCAACAGGTGTTGAATAGCTCTAGGCACCATGTGAGGGTCTTCGATCCACCAGACTTGATGAGCTCAGTTGAAACACAATCATACCCAACCGCCTTACCGCACTTGGCTCTTTTCAAAGCATTCTTAATTTCAGTCATACATATCTCATCTACACCATTCACGTTACTTTCTCCACTATTATACTCACTTGTATTTCCGCCTTCACATTCAAACAGTTCTTCAAAGTACTCTTTCCATCTTCTCAACACGCATTCTTCACTAACTAACAAGTTACCATCAATATCTTTTATCCCTTTCACAGAATTTACATCCACACTTGTCCTCTTTCGTTTCACCATCTTCCAAAAGATTTTCAAGTTATCTTTCGCGTTCACTGAAAGCTTCTGGCATTCTTTGTCTTCAAGCATCCTTTTCTTCATTTCCACTATATCACGCACTTCTTTCTTACACACCCTGTAAATCTCTTTCTTCCGTTCTTTTTCGTCTTCATTTCCCTGTCTCACACTCATTAAATCTTTCCACGCATTCTTCTTCTTTTCCACAATCATTTTCACATCATCATCCCACCATGCATCACCTTTCTTGCGTCCAACGGCAGTTTCACCACATACTTCTCTAGCACACTCTACTAGCACACCCTTCATTACTTCCCACTGCTCATCCAATGTACATTCTTTCCCATCATGCGAGCTGAATCTCTCGTTCGTCTTCCTTTCATACTCTTCCTGTACATTTTCATCTTTCAATTTTTCGACTCTCAGCCTTTTAGTTGGCGTGATTCTTTGTGTTCTCGAGAGCCAGCCAGAAAACAGATTTATTTTTGTAACCACAAGGAAGTGATCTGTTTCCAACTCAGCGCCACGATACACTCTGGTGTCCGTGGTTACCTTCCTAAGATGAGAGTCCACACACACAAGGTCTATCATCGATCTTTCATCCCCTCTCTCCCATGTATACTGATGGATTTCCTTATGAGCGAAAAAGGTATTTGCCACAAAGAGATCCATCTCCAAGCATGCTTCAACTATACGTCTTCCATTGTCATTCACTCTTCTATCACCATTATTTCCCAACACACTCTCTAGTTCGTTTCTTCTTACACCGACCCATCCATTAAGATCACCTGCCAAAATTAATCTTTCATTCACTTTCCTGTCATCCGCAATCTTTCGCACACTGTCCCAGAACTCTTCTTTTTCCGTCTCGATAGCATCGTTTCCAGGTCCGTACCCAATTATGAGTAAAATCCTAGTCAACCCTACCTTGAAGCGGATCCAGATTAGTCTGGGACCAACACATTCATATCCCTTCATACAGTTGCTCATTCTTTCAGACAGAAAAGCACCCACATCTTGACACGCATGTTGAGTGTCAGGAACTCCTGACCACAACTCGATTCTTCCCTCTCTTTCGTTTATTCCACTACCTTTCCTCTTAGTCTCACACACGCATAAAACATCCAGAAATTTTTCATCCATCATCTCAACTATTTCATTCGTCGTCTCCCTCCTCTTACATTCAACACACCTACCCGGCATTCCGGTCTCCTCTTTGTGCCTTTCTCCCCCTTTGACGCGCCATGATGGGTGGCAAACCTCATCGCTGACATTTGCGTCAAGGTATTTTAGTTCTTAACTACATTATTTTATATTTCCATAACTTTAAACTTACCGTCTATCTTGCTATACATTTAACTATCAAATAACCAGAGATGTGTAAAATACTTTCAAAAAAGTATTTAAATACAAAATACAAATACTTTTGAATTTTTGTATTTCAAATACAAAATACTAAATACTTTTTCAAAATGGTATTTAAATACAAAATACAAAATACGTATTTTCAAAATACTTTTTTAAAATACCTTTTTAAAATACTTTTTACAAATAGTCGAACAAGGTGTAAGACAAAAGTATTAAATATTTAAACCATTGATGAATGAAAAAGAAATTAAAAACTGGACAAAAGTATACAATATACATAAATGGAGAAAGGGTTGACATGATTCGATATAGCATTGCTTGCAGACAATTGATGAATAAAAAACTGGACAAGAGTATACATAAATGGAGAAAGGGTTGACATGATTCGATATATCATTGCTTGCAGACAATGAGGATGGGCCTTAGAAAGAACTGTCAAAATAGAAAAAAAAATTAATTAAGTCATGACAAAAAGTACGGTTGTTAGAAGAGATAAGCCGAAAATTGTCATAAATGGTTTGAGTTTCATCAAGCAGGTAAGAGAATTCCTGACTTGGGCTGCAAAATAAATCAGAATGGATAATCCAAATCTGAAATCGCATGGACTACTGTAACATCATATTATATACACGACTGCTCCAGACTCTTCCTTATCGTCTTCAGATGGTTTTTAATGTTGCCTCCGGATCATTTACAGAGAGAATAAGAGCTGCCACATAACTTCACTACTAAGAAGTCTACACTAACTGAGAGTCCTAGAGGTAGTGGTGTTTAAACTGTGTCTCACTGTCCACAAGGCAGCACACCACTCACTGAGCTGTTCCGCTGACGAAAATGTGTGGCGAAGGCTGTGCTCAGCTTCTTAAACTCGTTGAACTCAAAAGGGCAAACACCTCTAAATTTAATTAAGTTTTGAACTACTATAGATGACTCGCACACATTGAATTGCTCAGAAAAATGGACATTAATATTTTTGCCCAGACTGAGGATCGAACCCACGACCCCTCGCTTGTCAGGCGAGTGTGTTAACCACTAGTCCAACCTAATGAATTAGGTTACATACTAGTTAGGTATATTATATATACCATTTTTCTGAGCAATTCAATGTGTGCGAGTCATCTATAGTAGTTCAAAACTTAATTTGATTGACATCCACACTTCTGAGTAAGTGAAAATCCAGTTTTCAACACAACAGACTGTGTTACATACAAATCACCTCTAAATTTGCAGAAAGAAGAAACAAAGTCGCAGCGTCATCTGCCTGGAATAGATTGCCTTCAGACAAAATTGAAAATGCTACCATTCAGGAGAAATCACAGCGCCCTTGAAATGGCCATGGATCATTAAACGGCGTCATGTATAATTTGTTCAATCATCATTATTATGTGTGTATATCTCAAACATGGAGTACTCTAATGGAAACGTTGTATTTGTAATTCAACAAATTGGCAAAAAAGCTTGCGTACGCGCATATCAATTAATGGCAGAATTTTGTTTCAAACAATAAAAAGGTATTTTGTAAAAGTATTTTGTGTAAAATACAAAATAATCAAAAAAAGTATTTCAAATAAAATACAAAATACTTTTTACAAAAAGGTATTTGAAATACAAAATACAAATATGTATTTTGTATTTGTATTTTAAATACTTTTATTTCAAATACGTCACATCTCTGCAAATAACCACTTATTCACTATACAGTCTTAACTAACAAAATACAAAATTGATTCTTACCAAATACACACAAACAACAACTTAATATTAATAACCGAAGCAACAGAATCTTAAATACTATATGAAACGCAATGTAGCCACTCTAAAAAAAAATTTTTCTTAATTTTCATACGCTTGGCTAAATTATTATGTCCCTGTCCTTAGGTACAAACTGTCCCTAGGGTATGCAACTTCCCCTACCTATGCATAAATTATTTACCTACGATTGTTAAGAATGTATATCTCCGCCACTGGTTTTATTACCACAACATACAATACTTATATTAGGTATATAGGTATTACATAGATACGCTATATTATTAAATTTAATATCCCAATGGAATTTTCCACAGCTACCATCCCACAATACGAACATCATAATTGCATTTAATGTAAGTAGGTATGTATTATAGATAGCCGTGGTTATAGGATAGATAGGAGTTAAAATAATGTGTATGTACATCAAATGAGCACTAAATTAATAGCAATTCATAACAAATTACATCAATGCGTCTTGCAGTACAGTTTTCGGCTTTTCGCAAATTAGTTACTCGCAGTCAAAGGGCGAGTACCTCATATTATTTGTGCTCATCGAATTCTCATTCATTCATTGTTCACAACACGAAATTCGTTCGTTCGAAATAATATAATTATAGGTAGGTACTGTCTTCTACAGAAAAAAATTACTGGATTCAGTATCATCGTGATTTAATTCGTTATATTCGACGAATAAACTACTTCACTGTGTTGTTTTCGAGAAACCTCTTCTTCTACCATTTGACTACGAATTTTTAAATGACCAGTGTGAAAAATATTTTCACTATCTTAGATATTTAGGTAGGTATAATATATAATTTAATTACATTATTCGTCATGTATGTGACAAGTAGTGCCTTGTTTGATTTATTTGTAGCTTGTAGTTGAAATTAATCTTAAATTCGGCGATGGGGTTTGCCACCCGTCCTGAATGTCTTAATTTTATATTGGCACGGAGAAGACAGCTTGCATGTTTTATATGCAGCTGGTCTGCTGGCTACCCCACTTGCGGGATATGCCGTGATGGTATAGTATTTGAAATTAATATTGATACATTGGGGAACTTACAACAGGAAAATATGAATGGTTATTGGTTAGTAGGTATTTATACATTTATTTGAAGTACAAAGAAGAAGCCACCTAATTATTTATATCCACATAATCCAACGTAATTCATAGGCATTGGCTATCCATATCGCGGATTTATTTACAACACAAACTCAATTTTTTTTTTTTTCATTTAAGTACATTTATGTGAATAGAAATAACAAACTACATATTATTTAGTTGATAAAAAGTAAAATGACTTACCTCGGCATTCATTTTATTCATAAAAATATATCCGAATAAAAGAGGGTTTCGTTATTCTGATTCATTGAAACATGTGACGATATTGCAGAACTAGTAAATACAAACTCACGTAAAACAACAAACAATCTATTCTATGATATACGAATGTGATGCTCAAAACAAAACTGTTTACAATCGAATAGAATGAAAGTTGGAAAAAACGGCGGTAAGACTTCCGATTCTGCGCACAACACGATTACAATACAACATAATGGTTTGGTATGAACTAAATAAAAAACAGCTGATGATGCGCGCAGATGAAAAAACGGAATACTGTATTTTGTTAAACTACTTTGACATTTAGCTTTCAGTTACAACACTAATTTAATCGAATGTTTTGAGATAAACCATGCCTTGCACAGTTTTCTATTTATAAAATGACTCAGACTTGAGCTAAAATTACCGCACTAATTTCACCATTATTGAGAATGTACAATAATAAAATATTTTTAACGCAATGAATTCACAAGAAATTCTGATTCAGAATAATGGAGAGAGTTAATATCAAGTAACTGTTTCACAATTATTAAAATTGTACTGTATAGTCAATGGTTTGATATTATGAAATGTAAAATAGCACATGAGAAGCACAAATAAAGACGAACGAAATAAACGAGCAGCCATAACAACGTGCAAAGGCGAAGTTGTAAGTTGAAATTGGGATAGGTAAACAGTAAATAGGTTGGCAGAGAGCAGAGTGTCGGTGCGAAAGAGAAGGGTAGAGGACTTGAGTAGGAGGAACTGCCTGCTAGCGGGAATGTGCATGTTTTGTTTTGTGCCGAGGTAGAAAACCATTGGACACTGTTCAGAAACAAAAACATTATTATCCTTTTGTGTATCTATGTAAGTATGTCAGCACTATTTTTTTCTACGAAATAGACTACTAGTGAAAATAGTATACTGTATTGCGTAAAATCTATAAATCTGCACTTAGTTTTAAAATTCAAATCTCATCCAAAACTTATGTCATACTGACAAATTATCTATCGCTCACCCAGATCACTCGTAAACAATAATATACCTACAAGGTCATTGCTTTAAGAATTGCATTATAGTAGAAGAATTTAAAGAAAGTCGCCCGGTAGCTTAATTAGACAAAGCACTCCTTGCAGCAAGTTTAGGGATGCGGGTTCTAGTCCCGTCCGGGTCCGGGGCACTACCGAATAAGGAGACGTTGTCTTTTCTAAGCCTTTTAAATGATAGTTTCATGTGTTAAATTTACATTATACCTTTATATTACAATTATTTTATATTATTAATTATTAATTTATATTATTTTTATTATTTATGTTTTTACAATGGTTAATTGTAAAAACACATCGATAAACAGAAGAAATTAAGTTACGATGAAATCTGGTGGTCGGTAGTCTAATGGTCAAGTCTTGAACTTCAAGAGGAAGATCTGTGGTTCGATTCTCGCTGCCGACCTACTGTAATTTACATTGAAAACTATTGCTTACTACGAGGATGTTTGGGAGTATTTATGTAAACTTATCATACAAACAGAGGGGTTGGTAGAAAACAAAATAATATCGTACTGTGCACAGTGAAAGATCGGACCGGCACAATGGGAGTGCAGGAGTTATTAGGGGAGACCTACGACAGGGCGCATAGAGAGGAAAAATAGAACTAGTAAATCGCCTTATGGGGTGTTCACATTTGGCGAATATCGCCAGGCGAATTTCAAAATATAACGTCAAGCGAAATACAAAATTCGCCGTACGCCCATTGTTCGTCACAACTCACACCTGTTCACACAGTCCACCGATTTAGAAACGATCTGTCAGATGCGCTTTGATTTTGACACTGTTTTCAAAATGGCGGACGTCGAGATGGAGATCGCGAAGTGTTTATTTTTAGTCGAAAATGTTGTAGTAGAGGTTATAAGGCGCCTTTTATTTAAAGAAACTAACGCCACAAACCAACAAAAAAGATAACAGCTGTCACGAAGCGGGAAACATTATAAAATTTATAGGTTATAAAGCTTTTACCATAGATACGAACACCGCGCATATCTGCGCATGCGCAAATCGTTCAATCGGCCGAGAAAGTTGGAAGGTGGTCAACTCGAGACGATATCGTTTCTACTGGTTTTTATCGTTTCAGACTAGCTGTCATTTTGTTCACACGGTTCAAATGGCTGGCGATATGTTGGTGCCCTGGCAATATTCGCCAAAGTGAGAACACTACATAACGAAAGCCCATCCATCCGATAAGAAATCTACTATTTATTAACTTCTTCGTAAAATAAAATGTATTCGAATACCTACTACATTTCCCACAATATCCACGGATGATGTGATGAGTCGACATTTGTTTCATGAAAAGTATTTACCTCAATGTTTTGATCGTGCTTTATTCTGTTTGTACTGATAATCTATATTCAACATTGTGTCTCCTTTGATCTGGAAATTTCCCAAAACTAAACATCGTATACCTATCGCAGGTAGTTAACATGTTATTAGATCCACTTATCTACATATCGCACAGTTTAGCCTAAATAAATTTCACATATTTTTATAAATATTTTTTTTTCTGATTCTAGGAGTTTTTAATTCACTTACCTAGCTATGTGGTGTAAAATTTCGATCACACAAAAAATAATACCTATATCGTATATCTTTGCCTATATCTAAGCATCTAGACGCAGCTGTTGTGAACAAACATTATCCTTATTTTTTATCCATGGTTTGGTCTTAAATATACGATGAATTTGGATAGCTAAAACCAGTTTTTGACATAATATTGATTGAATGTTCTAAGGGTATCAGTACCCAGGTCTGCTTATTACCATTGCTGACGAGTTGGGTCACGACCAAAGCAGGAATTGCAAAAGTCGACCAAGAAACATCTAGGTAGGTACACGGATCAAGTCACAAAGGCCACACCCGATAGAATCCCTACATATCGATCTGAAAGGTTTCTAGGGGCAGAGATAAGCAGAAAAGAGAAACCAAATTTGTGTCAAACCAATCCTAATGAATTGTAACACTCAAGAGGTCAGAAGAAGACAGCGTCGGATTTAGAAAAAAACTCAAGGGGGGGGGGGGCGCAAAAGATATCTTGGCCTACCTTTACTTTTATCGTAATAAAAAAAAATCAAGTCACGTCAATAGGCCCCGCATGGGGGGGGGGTGCCCCCGCGCCCCTCATCTGTATCCGCCACTGGGAGAAGGACACCAGCTGTGTCCCAAAATATTTTCATAATCCTAATTTTTTTTGCATAGCTGCAACGGGTCTAATGCACTTTTTTTTATTAATGTAAAGATATTCTTTACCCAAAACCATAACCAACATGTTATGAAGAAGATTTTGTAACCTATACACACCCTACTAGGTATTCCTATTACAGTAGTAGTCTTTGATCCACACGATGGCGAGTCTTTCAAAGGACGAAAATGCGGAAGATTCTGCAAGTACTTAATTTCTAAAATTGTTTTAAAGCATTTTAATTTATTTTTGAGAAGTGTCGTTAGATACCTACTTAGATTTTTTATAAACAAATTGTGTCAAATATATCTATTTAAAAATATTCGACAAAAAGGCTCAAATACCTATTTTTGTACATACATACAGGATAGTCACACTAGTGGCAAGGATAACTTGCGTAAATATAAAATGGGCGGTTAATAATTATATACTTCAACACCCCAGAATGCTTTGCCTATTCAGCTTGTGGTGGCGCTAGTAAAGTTTTTGCTTTGTCTATTCAGCGTGTAGTGGCGCTAGTAAAGCTTTGAAAAACCTCAACGGGGTGGCGGTAGTGTATGGCAGATGAAGCGAGTTAACACGATTGTATGCCGGTTTGAATGGGTAGGTAGAATGGTGTATGTCAACGGACAGGTAGGCACCATATCGCTTGCCCACTATTATAGGGTTCTATGTTACATTTTTGAAAATTTTGAGTTATGAATACTATAACATTCTATGTATTCAAAGGTATTTATTACAGGAACCCAATTGTAAATTGCAGCACTAGTCGTGAAATTAAAGACGATAAAACATAGTTCTATGTTGTGTTTTACTTCAAAATAGTGATACAAAGTTCTATGTGTGTAACATAGAACCTTGTAACATAAATAAATTAAAATTTTAAAATTGCAAGGTTCTATGTTTGATTCATCGCACCTTGCAATCTCAAAAAAATATATTGATTATGTTTGTAATATTGAACTTATGCGTTTTAAAAGTAGCTGAACATTTTCTATGACTGCCATGGTCTTAATATGACAACACTGTATTGACTGCACGTGTATGTATGACTGCATACCTCTCTACGAACAAAAAGGTGTACTGTGCCATTTGGACTGAAAATGTAGCAGGCAGAGGAGGTAATGAAATTGCTAGCCCTGTTTTTAGAATCTTGAAACAAGTTCTTGAAGACAATCCGCAATTCACGAATCTTATATTGTGGAGTGATAGTTGTGTTCCACACAATCGTAATAGTATAATGAGCTACGCAATTACATATTTTATCATTTGCTATAATGGTACAGTATTCAGGAGATTACGATGAAATTTTCAACACCAGGCGACCAGGCCATTCATGTGAACAAGAAATTGACAATGTTCACAGTTGCATTGACAGAGTTCTTTCGAAAACTGAATATTATTCCCCAATCTCTCTGATGAACCCTTGAAGTACACTTTGATTTTTTATCTAATACTATTATACCATCACGGCATATCCCACAAGTGGGGTAGCCAGCAGACCAGATGCATCTACCAGCTTAATCTACTTGTTTAAAAGTTAAATCCCCGAGAAAGAGGCAATAGTTGAACCAATAATCATACAGATCACAAAGTTCTATGTTACAGGTAAATTGAAAAATATATCGTTTCAGAACAACAAAGTCCTATGTTAATTTTCAATCCTAATTTTTGAAAAAAACAACGAAAATTAAATAATTTAAAATCATAAATTCAAGTAAGACTAATTTTTAGAATTTTTTGATGCTATTGGAAAAGAACAGAGATATATCGTTTCGTAAATAATATATACCTAATTTTAAAACTTGAATATCTCAAAACTATGAACATGTAACATAGAACCCTATAATAGTGGGCAAGCGATATGGAGACGTATTGTAGGTATAATTATGTGCTAACAACAATGTTTATTAACATTACATGAAAATTTATTGTTTAATAATTTAGTAATTTAATAAATAATTTAGGCATAATAATTTATTGTTTAATAATTTAGTTGTACAATAATTTATTATGCTATTATACCTACCACGATTATGTAGGTACCTATTATTAACTTTGTCATAACTGTTTTTTTGTAACATGAATGAAAATAGGTAAATAATAATAATACACCTACATAACATTGCAACACGCGCAAAATGTAACACAATTATCTGATTCTGTTGTTGATAAAAATAAATCATAAACCTAGATTTCGAGAAATTTATTTAGCTTAAAATGATAGGTACACAACAGATATACAAAAAAACAAATGAAATGATATGAAATATTTTTTTTTTCTTCATAACACGTAATTTAACAAAGTTTAAGTATAAAAAAAATGATAGAATGCGTGTAAATAAGTTACGATGGTTTGGACATGTTGAGCGAATGCAAGATGACTTAAGGACGGCCGCGTGTTGAGTAAGAGAAATCGGCGAACATGTATGAGAAACTGGATGAATGTGGAGGAAGCGAAAGAAGTTTGTAAGGATAGATCTATATGGCGTTCCGTTCTCTCTGCCTACCCCTCCTGGGACACGGGGTGAGGTTATAGATAGATAGATTATAAAAAAATACAACAAATCAAACAAAAATATTAATTTTGTATGTAGTATTTCCAATGTAGTGAAGAAATTACACTGCCTCACTAGATTTATATGTTCTGAGACAGTGGAAAATATAAATAAATATGTAAGCATAAACAAATAAATGAATATGCAAATGTATAAAATACAACATCCTGAACATTGTGGAGACGACAAAAACAAACAATAGTCGAAGAATAAAATACAAAAACGAATCAAATTGCAATATTTATAAAATAAGTTAAATCAAGTAATTATATTTTGTAAGAATAATTAAAATATTGGAAGTGTTTGTATAGAACGTCAATTAAATGTCAAGTAATATTTCAAGAATAAAAATTGTAGATAAGTAAGTAAGTCCTCAGGCTACCTCACTTATGGGAAATGCCGTGATGATATGTATACAAAGATATAATATTCCACGCAACAAATATGAAAGAGAAATAAATAAAGGAAAAATATATAACACATGCATTATTTAAGATGAATATATTTCAAATATAGGTATAATTATATTTACATATTTATTTATTCTTTACTGTACATTGATTACAAACAATAACATAAAAGGTAAACACATATGGGAAAAATATAACAGAAATAATAATACCTACTGTATTTTTTTTTAAAATCATGTCTCAAAAACCAATAGAAATATACCTATGCAGCTTTAAATTGTCATTTTAAATATTAAAATTTATGTCATTTTATTAATGGCGTTAACAAGATTGTTTATAATAAATACTATTCATTTAAATGTCAATTAAAAAATTTTGATATTGCACTTAATTTTGATGAGTTGTTGAAATAAAAGGCACATTTAATAATTATTATTATGTACATTGTAATGTAAGATGTAAAATTGTCAATGAAAATAATTCTTATAAAAATGTTCACGTTTAAAAATACTAGTTATGATATATACTAACACTCTTACCTAACAAACAATGCAATAAGCTTGTGTCGTGAAAGAGGAGTTTGCCGGCAACTTGGATCAAACCACGGACCTCTTGTGCACGAGGCCGAGACTATACCTCCAGGCTACCGACGAACTCAATAAAGATATCGCCCTGTTATTAATTTTCTGTTTTTCTAATGGTTAGTTCAATCAATATTGGCTATTGCCGGTGTGGTGCAGAGTAACCAGCAGACCAGCTGCATATATAACATGCAAGCTGTTTTCTCCATGCCAATATAAAATCAAAACATTCAGGATAGGTGGCAAACGTCATCGCTGAATTTAAGATGTAAAATGTCTTATTTTTTCGAACATCTTCCTTTTACAGGACAGTCGAAAACTTATGGAGTGGGAGACCAATTCTTTACCAGGTGCTCCACGGGATAATGTTAATGCTGTTAATGTTGATGATGTTAATATGATGTTAATGCTATGTATGTAGGTATATAATTTGTCTGTAGAAGAATTATGCATGTACTCACCTTGTATGTTTTATTGTTATAGATGTTGAAAGATATAGTTATGTATTCGCGCCTGATATAAACAATATTCAACACTAATATTGTTCACTTTTCTACTTTAATTTATTCACTTAATTAAGTAATACCACTGTGAAAAAAATTACCGCACACAAATTAAGCAGGTATCCACATAATATATGTAAGTGCGATATAAAAGTATTATTAAATATGCTAGGAATATAATCAAAATGAAACTGAATGACACAATTTTGAAATTCAAGGATCAAGAACAAGTAACGCTGGTTTCAAGCCTCAAATACGATTGAATAAACAAGTAAAATTTTGTAGTTGTAGGGAATGAAGCTTCCACAGTGAGTAGGTCATATTTATGATGCAAAAATGAACAATGCAAATTACTTAACTGTAAATGTACCTACTTCAAAAAAAAACTTATCATGTTATCATAGTTTAAAAAATATTGCAATCATGTGTTTTCTTGTTGAGACCACATTGTTTTTCGAACTAATATTAGGGTGACCATAGATTTTCATTGTTTCACTCTTTCAATTGGTATTTGTAACTCTCTGAATCTCTTTGCAATTTTTTTAGTCCGTTCGTTAATACTGTGTACGAGTTTTTCCAGATCACATATATGTGAACGTTTAATTTTTAAACAATTTTGACGAAACTCCAAGACGACCATTGCGTTCAGCCTCTTCTGTTGTCAACAAACTCGTAAAATACAATATGGCGAACACCTCCAAATATCTGAGTTAAATACAATTGTTCAACATAAATGAATTCTATTTTTTTACACTATACCAGTGATTCCCAAAGTGGTCCAGGTGGATCCCCAGAGATCCATGGGAGACTCGACGGGGGTCTAGGATGACGTGCACGAGTCGTAAGTGGGGGTCCACAAATCCATAGTTAAAGTATCGGATATTCGGTAAAAGCACAAGATATTGACATAAACAATAGTCAAAGTAAAAGTAGTAAAAATACCCGGTACATTTTAGAATAAGCAGAGATGTGACGTATTTGAAATAAAAGTACTTAAAATATAAGTACAAAGTACGTATTTTCATTTTGTATTTCAGATACCTTTTCGTAAAAAGTATTTTGTATTTTATTTGAAATACTTTTTTGAGTATTTTGTATTTTACGCAAAATACTTTTACAAAATAGGTACCTTTTTATTTGTTTGAAACAAAATTCTGCCATTAATTGATATACGCGTACGCAAGCTTTTTTTTATCAATTTGTTGAATTACGAATACAACGTTTCCATTAGAGTACTCCATATATGATGAGTGTACTCCATATATAATCCATTGGATTGGTCTGCAACGAGTTTGGTTTTTCTTCTCCATTCCTCCCTATTCTCAGCCAGTCTCTTCAGCTCTATGTATGAGCCACAGTTCACGTCCCTCTTTAGTTGGTCCATATACACATACACGTCTCTCGGTCGGCCTCTGCTATTTGTGCCTTCGGTCCTACCTTCCGCGATAGCGATGAGCAGTCCTGGGTGCATGATGTTGTGGCCAATCCAGTTAGCTCGTTGTTGGCTGATTCTCTTAAGGAGTTGCCTTTTTTCGCCTACCCTGCTTAACACTTTTACGTTTTCGACGTGTTCCGACGGTGAGATAACCATACATAATAATGATATGGTTGAACTAATTATACATGACGCTGTTTAATGATCCATGATCAAATTTTCATCAACGGTGCTGTGATTTCTCCTGAACGGTAGCGTTTTCAACATTGTCTGCAGGCAATCTGTTCCAGGCAGATGGCGCTGCGACTCTGGTTTACCATTCTGCAAATTTAGACGTATTTGCAATATTGAATTCTACGAGTTTGTTTTCGGCATTAGAAGCTGAGCACAGTCTTCACCTCAATTTTTTGTCAGCGGAACAGCTCAGTGGGTAGTGTGGACAGTGAAACAGTGAAACACAGTTTAAACCTTGTGGACAGTGAAACACAGTTTAAACACCACTCTCTCTGAGACTCTCAGCTAGTGTAGACTTCTTAGTAGTGAAATTATGGCAGCTCTGATTCTCTCTGTAAATGATTCGGAGGCAACATTAAAAACCATCTGAAGACGATAAAGAAGGGTCTGGAGCAGTCCTGTTTATAATATGATGTTACAGTTTTCCATACGATTTCAGATTCGGAGTATCTATCCTGATTTATTTTGCAGCCCAAGTTTGGGAATTCTCTAACCTGCTTGATACTCACTCCATTTATGACAATTTTCGCAGTCGCCTCATCTCTTTGGACAACCATACAATTTATTTTGTCTTTATTTATTTTTATGTTGTATTTTGACAGTTCTTCCTAAGGCTTTATTCAACTCATCTTCATTATCTGCAAGCAACGCTATATCGAATCATGTCAACCCTTTCTCCATTTATCTATACTCTTGTCCAGTTCTTCATTTCTTCTATCAATTCATCAATGGCTCGCTGTATATAACAGTTAGAGTGCTGGAAATATTGAATACCCCTGTCTTACACCTTGTTCGACTATTTGTAAAAAGTATTTTAAATAAGTATTTTACAAAAGTATTTTGTATTTTGTACTTAAATACCATTTTGAAAAAGTATTTAGTAAGTATTTTGTATTTGAAATACAAAAATTCAAAAGTATTTGTATTTTGTATTTAAAAACTTTTTCGAAAGTATTTTGCACATCTCTGAGAATAAGGTACTGTGAGAAAATAATATTTTTTAAGAAAACCGAGGAGTTTTTGAAATATTTTAAATTCCTATAACATTTTGAAAATTCGGCAACGGGGGGGTAGAAATTTAAATGCGAAATATTTTTTAAGTACAACAAAAATATTTGGTACAAATACCCGTAACATAGAAGAAAAAGGTACTGTGAGAAAATACTCTGTAACAAATTTTTTTCTTTATTTATTTCACTTTCATATTTGTTGCGTGGAATATTATATCTTTGTATACATATCATCACGGCATTTCCCATAAGTGAGGTAGCCTGAGGACTTACTTACTTATCTACAATTTTTATTCTTGAAATATTACTTGACATTTAATTGACGTTCTATACAAACACTCCCAATATTTTAATTATTCTTACAAAATATAATTACTTGATATAACTTATTTTATAAATATTGCAATTTGATTCGTTTTTGTATTTTATTCTTAAACTATTGTTTGTTTTTGTCGTCTTCACAATGTTCAGGATGTTGTATTTTATACATTTTGCATATTCATTTATTTTTTATGCTTACATATTTATTTATATTTTCCACTGTCTCAGAACATATAAATCTAGTGAGGCAGTGTAATTTCTTCACTACATTGGAAATGCTACATACTAGATTAATATTTTTGTTTTATTTGTTGTATTTTTTTTATAATCTATCTATCTATCTATCTATAACCTCACCCCGTGTCCCAGGAGGGGTAGGCAGAGAGAACGGAACGCCATATAGATCTATCCTTACAGACTTCTTTCGCTTCCTCCACATTCATCCAGTTTCTCATACATGTTCGCCGATTTCTCTTACTCAACACGCGGCCGTCCTTAAGTCATCTTGCATTCGCTCAACATGTCCAAACCATCGTAACTTATTTACACGCATTCTATCATTTTTTTTATACTTAAACTTTGTTAAATTACGTGTTATGAAGAAAAAAAAATTATTTCATATCATTTCATTTGTTTTTTTGTATATCTGTTGTGTACCTATCATTTTAAGCTAAATAAATTTCTCGAAATCTAGGTTTATGATTTATTTTTATCAACAACAGAATCAGATAATTGTGTTACATTTTGCGCGTGTTGCAATGTTATGTAGGTGTATTATTATTATTTACCTATTTTCATTCATGTTACAAAAAAACAGTTATGACAAAGTTAATAATAGGTACCTACATAATCGTGGTAGGTACGATTATGTAGGTACCTATTATTAACTAAAGTGATGTGGCCATACTTGGGCGACTTGATGAGATCCCACTGACCAAATCCTGAAAGATGGTTATGTCAGAAGCAAGAGAAATAGAGGGCATGTATGTGGAATTGGCGTTCATTCCCCTCTGCCTACTTGGGATTTGATAGACAATAAACTTCAATATGTTTTACAAAATCATTATTTATTAAAATCACATAGGTCAGAAGGCATTTACAAACATAAAAAGTAAAAATATCTTATTATAAATAATTTATTGACAAAATTATTAAGCAAACGAAGCAATAAAACACTCACAAGCGGCGCCAAAGTTCCAAACTTAGCGAGAATGACGTTTGTTGCACAGGCGCGCCACGCGGCGGATATGGCGCTAGTCATTGCTTCTACTTGTTATTATCTTTAGTAGTATTAGTAATGCATTTCGGTGATCTAACTTCTCGTTTCTAGAGTAAGCGCCACGAAAGAAGTCTCGCGGGCTCAGCGCAGCGATCGCCAAAAGAAGTGTTGCCACATTCATAGATTAAATTTTCCCACATTAGCCATGTAATTTTTTGCATAAATTCTGATAACTGCCTGTCCCATTTCATAGCATGAATATTACATAATTTTGTAAATAATTTTTTTACATTTATTGATTAATTTTTATTAACAATAATATATCTACCTAATACAAAAATAAAATCATGAATAATTAATTTTGATCACATAGTGGAGTGATTCCGGACATACTGCAGTCACTATCATTGCTACCTTCTGAATTTGTATCGGACTCTGTATCACTATCACTCGCTTTCACTATCCTGGACACAGTTTTTCAGCAACACCTGTAATAAGAAATTGATGTTTTATTACCATTTAATGTAAATTAAAACCATGAAATATAAGATAAAACCTCCGTCTCCCAGCATTAAAGGCCGTGGTGTTATCATTCACATCATGAACGAACTTTTTTTTCAATTATTAAATTATTATTTTTATATTAAAATATTTTTAAATTAAAGTATTATTTCAGATACTAAAGTAAAAATAAATATTCCTTAAAAGTGAGAAAAAGTTTTTTTTACTGACAACACTAAACATTACCTGTCATAGCAGCTTCACGGGAACGAACTTTTTCTAATGGAATTAAAATGTCTTTATTTTTCTTTTCTGATTCACAAAAATCTTTCACCTTAAGAATCATTTCACGGGCATTACTTTTTAACACTTTAGGCATCTTCGATAATTAATATTATAACACTTTTTCAACACTTTTTACTCCCGGCACAACACTTAAAACCAAAGATGGCTGACAAACGATATCTGTCATTTTTAGTTCGGCATTTTTACCACCGCGGGACTTCTTTGGTGGCGCGGACTCTACCTACCCATTCAAACCGGCGCCGGCGACGAGACATACAATCGTGTTAACTCGCTTCATCTGCCATACACTACCGCCACCCCGTTGAGGTTTTTCAAAGCTTTACTAGCGCCACTACACGCTGAATAGACAAAGCAAAAACTTTACTAGCGCCACCACAAGCTGAATAGGCAAAGCATTCTGGGGTGTTGAAGTATATATTAACCAAATGGGCTTTGCACTGAAAAGTTAAAGGAAGTACAGTAGAGACATCTGTGTAGCGAAGATTTTTCTATAATATACTCGGATCGGAATAAACGAATGTAAATAAGTGCTTACCCATATTGTCAACAGATGACTTGTTGACGCAACAGTCTCTGTTTTATTTATTTAAAGTGTATTACATACTTCAATGGATTCTTAGCACCAGACAAATCACATTAGAAAATGAATTATAAATTAATAACGCCAACGAAAAATCTTCGGGGCTGCTAGAATAGGAATCCATTAAAGTAAAACACTTTAAAACATATTTTAAACAATAGTAGTAGTAGGACTTTAAAACAGACTATTATGTCAAGAAGTCATCTGTTGATAATATACGTAAGCACTTATTAAAGTTCGTGTGTTGCGAATATACAATGAAAACATCTAAGCTGCGCAGATGTCTCTACTGTACACTGTACTGCTTTACAGTGTGACCAGATTTTATTTTCAAAAACTACTAAATGGGGAAGTCAAAAACTACCTAAAACTACTAAATTCTTAAAATGGTATAGGAATTTCAAGTATTTCAAGAACTCCTCGGTTTTCTTAAACAATATTTTCTCGCAGTACCTTTTTCTACAATGTACTCGGTATTTGTACCGACAATTATTTTCGAATCAGTAAGTATCTGGTACTTTTCCCAAGAAATTTTAATGTTTGAGCAATTGTAGAAAATGAAGCAAGTCAATATTCGCTATTCGCATTCGCGAATGTCGGCAACAAATATTCGCATTCGCGAATATCCAAAATCACACATTCGTTAGGTACATCACTAAATGTCAATACGAGATACTACTTTCGGACGAAAAATGTTACATGCTTAAATTTCTACATTAGATAAAGTATCGGGTAATTTTTGGATACCATTTTGAAAATTCGAAGACGACGGGGGGGGGGGGGAATAGAAATTTAAACACGTAATATTTTTAAAGTATCCGGTATTGACGTAAACAATAGTTGGTACAAATACCCGTTACATGTTAGAAAAAGGTAACGTAAGAAAATATTCTGGAAGAAAACCGAGTAGTTTTTAAAATAATTCAAATTCCTATAGACCATTAAAGGTCACGTGGTCTTGTCTATGGATTTGCTTTTGCTTGGGGGGCAAACAGTCAGATTGCGCAAATCATCCTTGTAAGATGTTATACCATAAGAGAAAAAAAAGAAAGTCAGACGACAAAATAATAACAAAATCGACACTGACAGTTTTTTTGATTATTAGGTATTCTTTTGGCGTTCCACCTAATATTACACCGTAATCGTCTGTTGTGTTGGGATGCCTGATGCCCCTCAATGATTTTTCTGTGACGTCATCCTTTAATGGTCTATACCATCTCGAAAATTAAGCGACGGGGAGAATGGGGTAGAAATGTAGCAAAATTTTGAAAGTGGTCTATGAGAAAAAAAAGTTTGGGAACCTCTGCACTATATATGACACACTTGGACAATTACGGGAGTTTGTAAAAAGACTAAAAATATTAATCATTCATTCATTCTTCGGCGGTACGAAGCTCGCTGGGTCAGCTAGTAATATTATAAAATGCTGTCCGTATTATATTCTACATAATTTAGTAATGTAACGAATATTCGTAGATTTCAAAGTATTCCCAAAAAATATGCGAATGTTCCTATACCATTTTGAAAATTCGGTGACGGGGGGGTAGAAATTTTAATGTTTGGGCAATTGCAGAAATTTAAGCAAGTCAATATTCGCTATTCGCATTAGCATTCGCGAATGTCGGCAACAAATATTCGCAGTCCAAAATCACACATTCGTTACATCACTATTACATACAGTATACTAGTTTTTGTAACCCGGCATCGCTCGGGTTCAAATAGTCAGAACCTCGCAAATACACGAGTTTTTGAAAAATGGAGTATGCGTTTACGTTGAAAAAGTTTTGAAAACCTCATACCAATGAAAAAATCTTTAAGTTTTGATGCCTCACATACCCAATATTTAATTTAAAAAAATAAGTAGGTACCTTCATGGAAAAAGTATTTAAAACCTCCCAATAAAAAAGCTTGGTGTTTATCACCCCGAATGCCCATATTTAAATTTAAAAAAAGGCGGGTATCTACGTGGACAATAGTACTAAAATTCTCATCTTAATGTAAAAACTTGAAGCTTGACGCCTCAAATGCCTACCTATACATAAATAAGAAAAGAAAAAACGGATCAATAAAACATTGTTACCTAATGTTACCTAAATTGGTACCTAATAGGTATTCGAGTAATTCGCCATGAAATGAAAAAAGGGTAAAGAAAGAATTATCATCTACGTATTCTCCCCCTTACTTACTTTACTTTTCGTATGGCCCGGTGTTGATAAATCTTAACCCATGTGGGCTGCGTCGTGCCCTCTACATTCTTGGCTCCAGTGCTGAGAGCCAGTTCACCGCCTCCGGTCCTGCTTTATGGATGTCCTGCAGATCCCCGCTGAATTTCTTGAGATGGCAGTCCTGCACTATGTGTCTCACCGTCTGCACATATCCACATATACAATCAGGGGAATCTCTTTTTCCCCGCCTTCAGAGGAAGTAGTTCTCCCCCTGTATTCCCAAAACAAACCTTAAAGGATGCATGTACACTTTCAAATAATATTTCATAATGCATATAAAAAATATTACTTACTACTTACTTATGTAGCTATTCCTGTCCACTGCTGAACATAAGCCTCCCCCATATGTCTCCAGCTCGATAATGTCGCTCGAAATGTCAAAAAACATGCAATTTTCATTCACACAATTCAGGATTTTTTATCATAAGCAAACGCTACATTTTATTTATTTAATTTAATACACAACTATATTTCGATACATTTATATTGATATTTTATTATAGTTAACAATAAACACTTCGTATTCCCCAAAACAGCAATGAAATGCTGGTATGAGGGGAGGATATTATTCTAAAACTCATGCACAAAATGTCTTCTCACAAAAATTGCTTCTTAGATAATTGTCTCTGTTCGGCTTCTTAGTACCTATATAGTTTTTCAAATATTTCTTAAATTGATAAATATTATTCAGTCGTTTTATATTATTGGTAGTGAATTGAACAATCCAATAGCTGTATATAATAAACTATTTCTCTCTCTGTTCGTTCTAGGATTATCAGGTCGGATATCTCTTGCAGTCCTTGTATTTCTTGAGTGTACGCTAGTATTCATCTGTACCTTAATATTGGTTTTAATCAAGTTATTTGCAACTTTATACATCATTTTGGTTTTAAAAAAATTATCTCCAAATATTTACATAGTTTCCATATTGCTGTATTTATTGTTACATACATTTTGAAATTAATTCAATGGAATGAAAAATGTTTGACTAAGAATATCGCTATTTACTATATCTTTTATAAATTCCCATACATTTTCTTAGTAATTTTTGTGTCATGATTTCATTAAAATTGTTAGGTATATCTATCAATATATAAGATATTTAAAATGTTTTAAGACAACAACCTGTCCGGAAGATGAGACCTCGTATGTATTATTTTACTTATGTCCTTTATTTCAGAGTCCATTAAGGACATACACACATACATATACGAACAGACTCAAATATTTGTGTAGATGGATTCATTATACCCAGAGATGTGACGTATTTGAAATAAAAGTACTTAAAATACAAGTACAAAATACAAAATACGTATTTTCATTTTGTATTTCAAATACCTTTTCGTAAAAAGTATTTTGTATTTTATTTGAAATACTTTTTTAGAGTATTTTGTATTTTACACAAAATACTTTTTGTGTATATCTCAAAGATGGAGTACTCCATTAGAGTACTCCATCTTTGAGATATACACACATAATAATGATGATTGAACTACTTATACATGACACCGTTTAATGATCTATGACCATTCCAAGGGCGCTGTGATTTCTTCTGAACTGTAGCGTTTTCAACTTTGTCTGCAGGCAATCTGTTCCAGGCAGTTGGCGCTGCGACTCTGATTCTCCTCTGCAAATTAAGAGGTTTTTGCAATATTGAATTCTACGAGTTTGTTCACGGCATTAGAAGCTGAGCACAATCTTCGCCTCAATTTTTTTGTCAGCGGAACAGCTCAGTGGGTGGTGTGCTACCTTGTGGACAGTGAGACACAGTTTAAACACCACTCTCTCTGAGACTCAGCTAGTGTAGACTTCTTAGTAGTGAAGTGATGTGGCAGCTCTGATTCTCTCTGTAAATGATTCGGAGGTAACATTAAATACCATGTGAAGACGATCAAGAAGGGTCTGGAGCAGTCCTGTATATAATATGATGTTACAGTACCTAGTCCATACAATTTCAGATTCAGAGTATCCATCCAGATTTATTCTGCAGCCCAAGTTCAAGAATTCTCTAACCTGCTTCATACTCACTCCATTTATGACAATTTTTGCAGTCGCCTCATCTCTTCGAACAACCATACATTTTGTTTTGTCTTTATTTATTTTTATATATTTTGACAGTTCTTCCTAAGGCTTTATTCAACTCATCTTCATTATCTGCAAGCAATGGTATATCGAATCATGTCAACCCTTTCTCCATTTATCTATACTCTTGTTCAGTTCATTTCTTCTATCAATTCATCAATGGCTCACTGTATACAAAAGTTAAAGAGTGCTGGAAATATTGAATACCCCTGTCTTACACCTTGTTCGACTATATGTAAAAAGTATTTTAAATAAGTATTTTAAAAAAGTATTTTGAATATACGTATATTGTATTTAAATACCATTTTGAAAAAGTGTTTAGTATTTTGTATTTGAAATACAAAAAATTAAAGGTATTTGTATTTTGTATTTAAATACTTTTTTGAATGTATTTTGCACATCTCTGATTATACCTACTCTGTATTAATTCTCTTTGGATAATGCAATGCGTCAAATGCGTGTGAGTGAATTTGAATGTTTTGGAAACTCAGTCATTGTCTACTATGGCATTGTCCTTGGCGGGTTGGTGAGGCGCTCAGTTAAGTTATTTTTGACAAAAATTACAATAAATTAGGCGCGAGTACGGGGTATGCATACATGGAATACCTTTATTGCCATAATAAATTACATAGATTTTCACAAAGATCTTTGAATTTTGATATAGTTTTCGCGCGTGAAAAAGTTGAAACAAGTCACTGTCAGTGACAGATGACAGTTTTTATTTCGTTTGGTCATCGTGGTAAAAATGTTCTATAGTTCATTGAACTGCTATTATAGAATAATAATATACTAATATTTTATATAACGTACATAACTACGTACCTTCTTTTATTCAGTATATCATAATATAGTATATGTATATTTTACTGTAGAGTGTAAACAAACAATCCGTGTATGGACAATAATTTAATGAGTTATGCTTTGTGCGTTTATAAGTTCGTAGGAGGAAGTTGTTTGGTGATGCGTGAATTTATTCTTATTGTGATTTGGTTGATTTCTGTAAAAAATAATGTTAATATTGTGAGTGTAAATCTGTTCCTAACAAATCAGCTTCTCTAATATTTTACATGCATATATTAAATTTAAACTGATATTTAGTTATGTATTAGAAAAAAAGATGAATTAAAACACTTTATTCTTGATTTGGTTCCTTATGATTATTTGTCATTGTATTCAAATGTTACTGAAGAAAGCAATATGACATCAGGTATTGAAGGAAAGAAGAATCTGATTCCTCCAGATGGGGGATGGGGCTGGGTTGTATGTTTGGCCTATGCACTTAATAATGTAAGTATATGTATCAACTCTAAGCATTGTTAATTTCCTTTTTATATCTCATTCCAAATAATCCAGAATACATTATCTATTTTAGACTCGCTATCCTAGAACAAACTCTAAGGATGCAAACTTTCAAATTTGGATATATATCAAATTGTCCACACACGTTCCAATTTAATTCTCCATGTTCTTCAAAGCTACATACGGAATGTAAAGCATCTTTCTTTATACACACATTCCAGAAGATCATGTCGGAGAAATGTAAATTGGAATGCTTGCATTAGTAAAATGTTGCAGTAACCATAATTGATAATGGTGGTTGTATAAGTAGTTGATGAGATGACCCCAATGTCACATTGGTGTAAGGTGTAATCAAATTGAACTATTTCAATTGAGATCCATGCATCTATGGGACAGCTAGCTGTTATAACACACACCGAAGTATGCAGTACATCAATGCTACTAAATGTGCGTTGGTAATACAACTAATAAATCAAGAGACACTCCCAGGTATTCACACAATATAATTGCTGTGCTTCATTCAATTTCAGGACCCATATCCTATACAACCCTTTTTGTATGAGTGTAGTAGCTTTAACTGCACTCATTTTCCATTTCCGGAAACAAATCAGTCACCATGTAAATACTTTCAATGTGTCCGAGTAGGTTACTTTGTTTTTCTTTATCTAGCTTGTTAAGTTCAGATCTCCCTAAACAAAACAAGTTATGGCCAGTCATTCTAACTTAAATCATGCCATCTTTAACAGATAATGACTGGAAGCGATAGTTGACCAACTGGTGACAAATGCATTGTCTCTTTTAATTGAATTATATGTTTTTAAAATGTACTCTGGATTGACACCCCCAAGTGCCCATTGCGGAGCCTATGGAGGTCGAATAAAAATATAATATAATATATAAAATATTGAGAAACCATAACCTGGTTGCAGGTACAACAATACAGCTTCTAGATTCTACTTTCGACAGACAAGTGGTTTCGGATGCATAGTGTCACACCTACACGAATGGCGATTCACAAACTTTGTTTGTGTAGTCCTAACCAAACGATAGACAGTTTGATGAACACATGTCTCCAATAGCTATGACTGCTTGCAAGTACTTCTGTAGTTTAGGATCAGACAATGTGATTTCATGGCTATGGAGCCTTGAGATTTGAATATGATGGGTATAACCCATAAGTTGGACTTTATTTCGGAGATAAATATCTTTTCACAAATTTTTTATGTATCACAAACTCTTTCTATTTAACTATTTGTCTAGATTAACTTTGTATTCAGTAAAAATTTAAGACACCTTATATTTCTTAATAGTTCATTTTCATAATTATTGACCACCCGGTTCTATACACAACTAGAAATTCTAGTATTCCGAAATATGGTGTATCTTAATTTTGAGTACATCTTAGTATATCTACTTGCAATGAATGTTTTTTTAATTTTTTTTGTGTAATCAAAAGAAAATCATTGCTACATGCCGTATGCCAAAAAACTGTTTTTGAAAATTTTCCAACCACTGGCAATCTGCTCTGTAGTTGTCATTTCATCAACAAGTTATAGGTAGGTATATGGCATTACTTACCTTATATTTAAAATTTCTTCCCTCAGTGTAATGAAAGACAGCACAAAGAAATATTTAATCTAGTAAAATATAACATACTCAATTTCTAAGGGTACTTGAAAATAGATCAAAGTACAATTCTATAATAGTATTTGTATACTGTTTGCTAATTTGCCAGTCTATTTCATTCAGCAGTTTTTGACAAATTACATAAAATCACTGAATTAAATAAATTTACAGTGAATCGAATCCTAGAAAATTAAAAAGAAAATTTTAAGAATATACTTGAGACTAACCAAGAACACCATGATTGGTGATGTCATGAAAAAAGCCCAGTTAAAACAGGAAATAAGAAACACCATGGACACCAGTATGAAACAGTCAGCTGGTATTCCATTTGCAGCAATATGGGTTATCCTGTTGTCAACCACCTGATCCACAAAGTGTCTCCAGAATTGTCTTCATTTCCTGCATCATCCATCTTTGTTCTTTGTATCACATATTCTCTACTTTTATATCCTTCGTATACGGGACAACCACATTATTTAGTGTGTAGATTTTATTAAAATAATTTATTATATATATTTAATGTCTTAAGCACCCTTGAGATGGAGCTGTCTGTAAAACTGCACCATAAAAATCATCCGGATAATATTATTACGGAATGTTGAATGTATTTAGCATTTGGAATAATATTTTTAAGCAATTTAAATAATAGATTTACTATTTATATCACATATTTTTCTCACTTTCTGGTAAGCGTGTTGTTTAAATATTGTTGATGCAAGCTGTTTAAACTTTATACTTAGTCTCTGTAGAATTTTATGTAAAATACTGAATGTGGATGATAATATTATTACATATTGGTACCTAATGATAGGGGACTTTACTGGTCCATTTATGGCTTTATATGATTCTGTTTATTGTTACCTGTTTATGACTGTTTGTATCTCTGTGAAATGTAAGAAATAAAAAAATTAACGCAATCCATATTCACTGATGTAAGTACTTATACAGATTGTTCGCATCAATAAATTTAAATATTTTATAGAAATGACAATTTTTGTCAACATTATACAAAAAGCATTCTTTTATTGAAATTTTAAATCTCTTTATAAATTAGTGTTTACATAATGTAGATACCTACTTAGAAGTGTGTAATTCAGAGCATTGCACTAGATTTGTTTTATTTTAATTGGAATTATATAGTTTAAACTTTATAATGCATCCATTGCGAGATAAATCATTAAATGCAACTGTTTTTGCTGTGCTTAACACCATGCATACAAATATTCATATAGTTTTGTATGGAAATATCTTCATACCAGTTATTTTTTCATAATCAATTATGTAAGCAATTAGTCTGATAATTGTCTCCCACTTCGTAAGGGAGATCCAGGATTCAAATGTTAAGTAGGTATTTTAGGTTTATTTCCATCTTGATAAAGCATATATATTTTGAAGCAAATAAAATTTTGTGTTTTCAAGTCAAGCCCAGATTATGCATAGACCAGATGTTGGAAATTACTTTGTGCTGTACACTATTTAAGAAGGGGGGGGGGGGGGGCAGATTTTGAATTACCCCTCACTATCCAGTATTTTTATTTAAATTAGAAGACATTGATTTAATAGTATTTCTTTTGTTGTAGATTATTGTTCTACCTCTTATATCCGGCTTTGGCCTTATCTTTCAAGAGACTTTCAAGAATCTTGGTATATCTGCCACTCAGGGTTCCGTAATAATCACAGTGAATCATGCATTTGGGATGGTACTCTCTCTCTTCAATGGCCCACTGCTGAGGAGATTTGGCTACAGGAAGGTGGCTATTGTGGGTGCCTTATTTGTAACAACAGGAATACTCATCACAGCTATTGGGAAATCATTTGTTCATTTACTCATCTCTTATAGTTTAATGACATGTAAGTATTTATCTTATATATCAGCCTCAAGAGTTACTTATTCATTGATACCATCCTGGGGCAACTGTCCCAGTTTGCCTCCACCCCCACCACGCTCCCTACTTACATATATAGAAAAAATCTACAAATTCTTTTATGCTTAAAAAATATGTTTATTATTAAATAGCCAGAATTTATATATACCAATGTCAAAAAAGGATACTTTAAATTTTGATAAGTTTCATATTTCAACATTATATAAGTTAGGTATTATTATAATATCATATCCAATATATTATCAGTACTTCTTCCTAGGGAGCATAGGGCAAATATCAATTTCTTATAATATAAGTAATTTTGATCTAGTAGTTGTAGGTATATGTGTCATAAAGTAAAGGATTTATCAGTGTACATAAATATCACTTCAGTAAATATGATTTCTTTATTGGTTGACAACAAACAGGAAGAATTGGTTAACTTATCTACTGCGGATAATGAATGACAATGTCATTGACATATTGCTTGAATACCTACATAATTTCACTCATAGTGAGCGATGTATTGTTCAAATAGTTCTCTTGTAATATTCTCTGTTGTTCAATGTTACATATTGATGTATTGAGTCAAAACAAATAATATTCACCTTTGATAATTAGGTAAGAGTAGATCATTAATACACTCTCTGTACCTATATATATATCTACTCTTACCGAAACGAAAAATGCTTTATACATGGATACAATGAATGACAGAAAACTATTGCGTTAATATAAGAGAACTTGTGCTATATAGAATAAGTTTTAGTTTCCTTTGATTTTCTTTAGAATCAAAACCATCAGACTAATTATGCACCGTAATAGATTTTAGTACTCGAATAAATAACACAAGGAATTAGATAAGTATGTAGTTATGATTTAAGATTCAGCAGAAAAATGCTTTGTACATGGATTTGTACAATGGATGACAGAAAACTATTGCGTTAATATAAGAGAACTTGTACTATATAGAATAAGTTTTAGTTTCCTTTGATTTTATTTAGAATCAAAACCATCAGACTAATTATGCACCCTAATAGATTTTAGTACTCGAATAAATAACACAAGGAATTAGATAAGTATGTAGTTATGATTTAAGATTCAGCAGAAAAATGCTTTGTACATGGATTTATACAATGGATGACAGAAAACTATCGCGTTAATATAAGAGACTACTACTACTACTACTATACCATCACGGCATATCCCACAAGTGGGGTAACCAGCAGACCAGCTGCATGTAAGAAACATGCAAGCTGTCCTCTTCGTGCCAGTATAAAATTAAGACATTCAGGATGGGTGGCAAACCTCATCGCTGAATTTAAGATGTACAATGTCTTAATTTTTTCGAACACCTGCCTTTTACAGGACACTCGAAAACTTAAGGAGAAGAGTGGGAGACCAATTCTTTACCGGGTGCTCCACGGCACGGGTGTTAATTTATGTTTTTTTTTTTTTTTTATTACCGGCAATCCACCCGTAACGAGTGATTTTTTTATGATATTTCTTAAAATAAAAAATACAGGACACTCGAAAATTTACAAAAAACTTCATTCTTTTTGGTAAGTTTTCGAATGTCTTGTAAAGGTGAAATAAGGTTCGCAGAACTTGTGCTATATAGAATAAGTTTTAGTTTCCTTTGATTTTGTTTAGAATCAAAACCATCAGACTAATTATGCACCGTAATAGATTTTAGTACTCGAATAAATAACACAAGGAATTAGATAAGTATGTAGTTATGATTTAAGATTCAGCAGAAAATGCTTTGTACATGGATTTATACAATGGATGACAGAAAACTATTGCGTTAATATAAGAGAACTTGTACTATATAGAATAAGTTTTAGTTTGCTTTGACTAAATATCAATCATTTCCCATTGTGTCATAGTATTCATAGGATTATATTATGATATGTTGTATTTCAGCTATTGGCATTGCTATGACCATGTCTTCCTTTCATCTCGCTATCAACTCATACTTCAAGAAGAATAGAGGAAAGGCTATGGCAGTAGGAATGTCCATCACAGGACTGGGACCAATATTTATGCCACAGGTATTAAGCAGAAATCCTCCTCATGGTATTTTCACAACATGAGATACACATAGAAAACTAGCCGGATACTAAAATATTGCTGAAACATTTAGAAAGATTTACTGTCATAAATTGTCACAGTGATTTCGGGTAACACAAAAACATTCTTGACATGCTGAAGTTTCTTTTCAATCTTCATAGATATGTCAATCAAAGATTACAATAACATTATGACACTTTAGTGAATATATCCATATTATATCAACAAGCAATATTTGTGTTTCATTTGTGTAACGAATCATATATTATGCTATTTTCATATTTTGTAAAATGCCATACCTATGTATGTTTAAAATTTGGCTCTTATTATTTAGTATGCGAAGCTAATGAATATGAAAAATTACTCACTTGTCAAGGAACAAAATGTCATGCCCAAAATCTAATGTCCGATTTGCAAAATTATCATTTTATAGGAGAGCCTAATGAAGGGGAACAAATGGATAATTTAATTATTCGTGATAACAAATTACAAAATTTTTCACTTTTTTACATTATAATGTGTAGATTGAAATGACGTTATTATGAAACAAGTGATACAGTATCGAACAGATTAATTGAAACAAGATGAAAAAAGTAGTAAAATGTTTTATTTGCCATTTTATCGTTTAATTAAGATAAAATAATCATGTTTTGTACTTGATTTTACCTCTTTTGGCTTATGTTACAGTTTTTACTCTTTTTGATGATGATTCAATAAGGTTTTCACATATGGACACCATTTTTTCATTTTGAAACCATATCTGAATTATGGTCAAAAATTGTCATTCCACTGTAGTAAAATCAATTTGGAGAGCCGATTCTTACTAAACACCTAAAGTTTTTTAATTGGAAAAATATTTTACCTATATTTAGCCATGTTACTGTGAGTAATAAACTTGTATTTTTCCTCTTATCATATTTCGTTTAGGTATATATATTTTCTTAAAGTTTTATTTTCTTGTTATTGATATGGAAACCACAAAACTTTGTTATGTAAGATAATATTTTGGTAAAATGATAGTTACAACTATTATATAAAACAAGGATAGATTAGGTTCTCAGTTATTTGTCTTTTTTTTAATCACATCATAATCACATCAATGGCTGAAGTGTTTTACATTATGATATAAATTTTAATTCAAGGTAACCATATTAAGACAATGAAAAATATATTTAGAAATCTGATAATTAATATTCAGGATAAAATAATAGGTATATTATTCTGCCTTGCTTGGTTTTTGGCAGTAGTTGGAAAATAATGTCATGGTTTAAAACAAGTGCAAATAAATTATACATTTTCAGTATGTAGCTCAGGTTTATAAGATAAGATAAGAATTTTTCATTGTGTGAATATTTCACAATACATGGCTGTTAGATATTGTTATCAGAATACACAAAGGTCAAAATGTGGGGCATAATACTTATCAGTCAACTAATTGAAATATTTGGTAGTTCATGATTTATGAGGATTTTTAAAACATCTCAGATCAATATTAATTTTTAGTCACGTGGACTAACTGAAAATGCATTTTCAGTGCCTGGATTGCATCAGTTCTCTTATCAGTATAATATTTTAATAGTGAATTCCAAACCTGATTATTGGTTGACTAACTAACTGATGTTGGATCTTGTACCCCCCTCCCTCCTCCTAGAAGTATTTCAATAAAATGATGACGGATGTTAGAGTTTTCCATGCTAATGTATACTTACATACTTGTTTTCATTTTAGTTTTTGTTTTGTAAAATATTCTTACAATGGCCTAATAAATTATGTTGCTTTGCATAGGACTGATGTGAGACTGATTCTGAGAATGCTGTTTGTTATAAAATAATGTGGTCTGTGTGTAATTACATTAATACATTTGTATTATAAAATTAGGTAATCAACTTCCTGATTGATGCCTTAGGGATTCAAGGTGCTGTATTGGTACTGGGAGCCTTGTCTTTGCATTCCCTAGTGGGAGCTCTACTCTTGAGGCCAATAAAGTGGTATATGAAACCACAGGAGGAAGTGGAAAAAGGGGTTCAAGATAGGAGTGCAGCTGATGAAGAAGAAAGCACTTCTAAAAATAGTAATTCATTTCCTATTTATGTTAAATATGACTTAAAATTAAGTTTTTTTTTTGTTGAAATACACTTAGGGCCGATATTATAAACAAGGAACCTAATATCCGTAAGTATATCCGCATTTTACGAACAGATGGTGATCAGATGGTAGACCATGGTTCTCTAGATACTCAAATTTTTCTTTCAAATAGTAAGGAAAAGACGTTGAATAGAGTGTTTTATGAACAAGAGATAAAATATGAAGTTCACTATTGTTATAATATTGGCCCTTAGTATGTCACTTTGGAATATGCTATAAGTGCATTCAAAATTCTTTGCTTGAAAAAGATTAGGTATGTCAAATGTGTACTATGGTATGCCATAAGTCAACTCTATAATATTGGGAAATAATTTAATTTGCTGTATTCAATTTTGTTTCAGTTAGAAGTTCATTCACACAATATTGTAACCAATGTACAGTAAAGAATAAAATAAAATATTAATAATTGTGAATGACTGATCTGTTTACGAGTTCTATTTATATTGAAAATAATTTTATTTTTGCTTTATGATTTCAGTTGAAATGCAAGACATGTCCAAGTCATTGAGTTATCTTACTGAAAATCCTGAAGATTATTTAGAAGATAAAAATAAACTACAACTGTCAATGAGATCACTTGATAAAGTGAAGGCTTCACTTCCCAATGGTAATCCAGAGAAGTCTAAATCAAATCCTGATATAAGTAACTCTGAAGAGAGAACTGAAAATAAGATAATCAGGAGATGGTGGGAATCTAGTGCTACTGAGATAAATCTTGGAAGTTGTGTGGATATATTTGCAGACCATGTAAATCATTCTTGTGAGACTCGCGGAAGTAAAAGATCAATAAATAGTATTCTTAAAGGTGTGTCCACATGCCCAGAAGGGAATCCTCTTTTGGATAAGCAGAAAAACAACATCAATGAAGTAGACAAAGATAAGGATGTTGAAGGAAAACAATCCATAGCAATGAAAGTAGTTCATTTTTTTGACTTGACTCTTTTAAAAGATCCAATATTTGTGAATATTATGATTGGTATTTCTTTAGCTGCATGTGCCGAGATAAACTTTTCTTTATTGACTCCTTTCATACTAAATGACTTGAAGCTGACAACTTCAGAAATAGCTGCAGTGATGTCTGTGATAGCTTGCTGTGATATTGTGTTCAGATTTATTTCTCCATTCATTGGTGACTGGTGCCACAAATCAGCTAGAGTAATGTACATCATCAGTCTCTTTATGCTCATATTTACACGTTCCAGTAAGTGTTAATAATCTATATATCTATTTTACATTATACATACTTCATTTATATTATCTGTCTTGTGCCCTTTGTTATCAAATGAAAAAACAAAATGTAAAAAATAAGGCAATATCAAGTCTGTTATAATTGATCATATTAAAATTATTTCTTGTAAATCGCTTCTATCTACTGTGATTAAATTACTTTGTAAATTCAGTTACCTGCTCCACCCTAATTGAATTGAAATTGATTCATTTATGGATGATGGTTTAAAGTTATCATTTGATTATGAAGGGGATTAAGTATATCTTCGGAGTTTATCAGTTGTGCGTAGCAGCACATTATTAAATAATTATGTAATGATAATATTAACGGACAGGGTGACATTATATATGAAGTTTTAAATCCAAAAACAATTGGTTTTTAATATCTTTAAAGAATATTTACTCATTGTAGATTAGAATAATAATTATCTTTGGATAGTAACTATAATTGTACACGATTGACATGAAATGTTCACAGCTTGCAACTATTATTCATTTTTGTTGTGGATAGTACTATTCTCAGTTCTAGGTTTCTAAAATATGACACTAATTCTTCCTGCTGTTTTTTTAATGGAAATAAAGTTAATATTATGAAGAAATATGTACATTTAAACTACATATTGATTCAAAACACTGTTTACTTTTCACTATTGATTTTATTGCTAGAGCAGAATCAATAGTGAAACGTAAACAGTATATTGTTAATATCAAATATGTTAAAAATGTCCTTTCGTAAAGTGAACGCACAACATCGGGATAATTTAAATATTGATTTATACGAGAGCTGTTTGAAAATTTTCCAGCATCATTAACTTAGGCAATTGTAGAATAAAAAAATGCCATTAAATGTATAGTGTTGACATTATTTAAATTATACATATTTTTGGCCATTCTGTCCATTACTTTATTTATACCACTATTTTAAAGTTGTCAGCAGACATTGTCAACAATTCAAAATGTTAAAGGAAATTAAAAATGAGTAAGGCTCTGTATAGAGTTGGTCGTTATAACGAGGAACGAGTGATATATTAAATTATTTTTACGGAGCATGGTAGCAGAATATCGATATATCACATCACACTATTATCGAGTGATTTCTGACGATGACCCGCTACTTCGTTTCGAACGATGTGAATTATCACAGATATCAAATTTTCTATGGAAAATCATTTAGGTATTACTAATACTGTTACTTATCACACCGCCATACATTTTACTATGGACGACCATTTAGGTATTTCCGATGACGTTACAAATCACATGGCTATCCAATTTAGTATGGAAAATAATATTTAGGTATTATTTGAAAAGGAATGCGTTCTTTTTTTCGCCTCAAAACGGTATTACTACGGACATCTGTTGATTGACACAAAAGTATTATGAGTTGGAGATACGGGTAGATAATTATTCATAACCCTTTTATCACCTGAGTGGTCAAGGACTATCTCCACATGATTTCACATGTTTATTTTTCATTAAATTAAATTAAAAACTTTTAATCTAATTAATATAGTAAAAAATCTTTTTACTATATTAATTTTATGACTGAAAAAAGATTTTTTACTATATTAATTTTATGACTGATGTAATTTAAAAGAGATTATTTTAATCTTTTAATTATAACTATTTATATTATTATTAGAAAGGTTGACAGACAAAAAAATAAGACAGTCAGGATGGGGGACAAACCTCATCGCTGAGTGAGAGATTTTATTTTTTCGAACTTGCCTTTTTTATTTGAGCGTTTAATCTTGCGTATCTTATTATTGTTCGTCTCCAAATAAAAATATTTTTGAACAAAACCAGGTAATTTTTTTTATGGGGGGGGGAGGGGTGATAACGGTAGCTTTTCTAATAACAGAATATAAATAAATAACAGTCGCTTACGTTGCATTATTTTCAAAGAGCCGTTATTCTCTGCTCTGTATCAACTCTAGCTCTGTATACAGTGAAGCTTCTTCTTAATTTAAAATGCTGGGTGATCTAGTACAAACATGGTTGTACAAACATTTTAGATGAGGAATGTTCCAGGTGCCCAAATATTGTTAGAGCTGATGAAATGATCGATTTAGTGCATCAAGCTGTGAAAGAAGTTTTTCAATTAACTGTTAAGAATATTGCTGAGGCTTAAAAAATATCATCTGAATTGGCACACAAGTTTTTACGTCAAAATTTGGAAGTGAAAAAATAATCTGTAAAAAGGCTGCAGTGCGCCATGTTTATTGATGTAATAGCCAAAATCCCATACAAATGGACATTTTCTAGCTCAAATAGTACATTTTTTCTGATAGTTCAAAAAGATGGACTAAACTTTGGATCAAATGTGTCAAATTGCATAGAGGTTAGGTCGAAATATAAATTTTGAACTACTTTAAAATATGTTTTTTATAAAAGGCTCAAAACATAGTCCTTGCATGTTCAATTAATCATTTTTAATGGTCACTCTTCATTCCCAACTCTTCACTTGTGCGCATATGGTATTTTATGCCGTAAAAAAGTATAAAATACTTTCTCTTAATATTCAAATTATGTGATTTAATATTTCAGGTCTCTTCTTTGCGTCTTCCTACAAAGCCATGCTAGTGGTGGCAATTGGTTTGGGTGTTGCTAAAGGAGTGAGGTCTGTGTATGTGAGCCTAGTTATTCCAAATCATGTTCCTATTGAAAGACTGGCATTTGCTTCCGGGATACAGATGGTCACCAATGGCATCATATTGATGAGCATAGGACCATTCTTAGGTAATTTCATTTGTGTATTGTAAATAAAGTTACAATGGTTTGGGCATGTGAAAAGAATGAATGAGGACAGAATGACAAAAAAATATATTTGGCTAAGAGGAATGTTGCTCAGACACATAGACGTCCGAGAATCAAATAGCAAGATCATTTAAATCAAATCCTGCAGGACGGTCACGTGTTGAGCACATTGAATAGGAAAGCATGCATGAGGAATTGTATGATAGTGACGGAAGCGATAGATGTATGCAAAGATAGAAGGAAGTGGTGCTCAATCCTTTCTCCCTACCCCGCGAGGGAAGCGGCGTATGTATTGTAAATAATGGTACTTATACATTATTGTATGCTATGTTATTCATGCAGTGGATGCCATATTCATTTATTTAATTGTAAACGGCATAAAACCTTTCACACATGTCTATAGTATAAATTAAATCACAACTTAAATACAATACAGTATAGGTATTCTAATAGTTTACAAAAAATCAAACCTGGGGCCGTAGACAAACCGTACTTAGTGATCGACTACTGGCGAACATTTCGACAATCTACCTACATGTACCTTATAATTATGCGTTATTGTTGCGATTATTGTCGAAAATTCGTTTGGAGTCGATCGCCAAGTGCATGTTTGTCTAGGTGGTCTGAACATTACTCTTCAGTTCAGCATTTAAACGTATTTATACATTTGGTGTAAAAACTACAGATAAACATCATGCAAATAGAGAAAAAAAAAATTACATTGTGTCACATTAGATAAGGACTATCACACATTCTATACCTACCTACTATTTCATGTACTAGTTCAACATTATTTCATTATGATGGATAATTGCAATCTCTAGTACATGCATTTAGATGTCAATAGAAAGAATTTTGAAGGTCATTTATGTACCTTTTACAAAATACTAAAAATAGTGTTTTGTCTAATTTATGACATAAATGTCTTAATTAGTGTTATACCTAGGATTTTTTCTAGAGTAGACAATTAAGTTTAGCTCAGATAGTTTTGATATTTTAAGTAATATCAACCTGTTTCTTTCTGTAACTTACTTCTGAAAGTATTGTTGTATAGTGAAGTTTGCTACAAAAGAAAGCTTAGTTGTTGCTGTCTTGGGATGTGTAGGTATTCGCTATTTGATGCTATTTTATCAGTTTGTCAGTCATTCTTCATCTTATCCACATAAGTGTTTAAATTTATTTTATGGACCAAATGCAAACAGATAAAATAAGCTCAAATATCGCGTGCACATCCGAAGACAGCAAGAACTAAACTTATTTGTCTTGCAAACTTCTTTATGTATGAATTATGGGATTGTCACCGGTAAAAAAGTAAACAATACTTTCAGTAATAAGTTACAGAAAGAAACAGGTTGATATTACTTAAAATATTAAAACTAATGCAAGAAATATGCAAATTAGTTTTTTTGAGAGATTGCATTAATTTGGCTATTCTGTCTTCTACAGTAAACACTTGCTTCTTCCATATAAGTATTTTCTTAATTTTGCTATTGCATTCATTCAGTGTTTTTATTGTTTCAGGTTTTATAAGAGATCATTCTGGATCATATAATATTTCAATCATATGCATTAATATTGTTACTTCAATTACTATATTTTTATGGGGTGGCGAATATTTATATTTAAAGATCAAAACAAAAAATAAATCTACTTAATGTTTTATTGTATTTTATTATATTTGTTGCACATGAATATGAGAATAATGCATTTACTACCTACAAATATGCTCTCCTATTACTCATTATGTAAAATAGCAATTATTGGAAATTATTATGGGTAGGTGTGATTCCCCATATATTGTGCTAAAAAGTTGTTTTTTATTCTTCCAAGTAATGTAATCTTTTCTACTTTGATCCATCCTTAGCATGAAGGATTTTCAAAAGTTTACTGATTTTTACATATTTTCGATAATAATTGATTGAAATTTTTACCTCAAAACTAGACATCGAGGGTTCAAAATCCTCAGTTTGGTCATTGATTATCAGCTTGTTTAAGAAATATGTTTATTTACATCTAAACATATACATATATCATTTTGCTGCGACTGTGAAATTTACTGAATCTCTTACGAAGGCCATTCTCATAAGTGTTAGAGGCACAAGAGAAGTCGTAAATTTGGCTAGAGACATGAAAAATCTTCAGGTCTGTATTTATTGATTTGTCTAATACAAGGGTCGGCAACCTTTTGAGTCGGAAGAGTCAAAAATTACAATTTACAAAATTTCAAAGTTTTTAAAAAGCCACAAAATATTTTCTTGCCAACAAATATGTATGTGTGTATGGAACTAAAGAGCAGCTTCACATCCAGCGTGCTGCAGGTTGCCGTCCTTTGGTCTAATATATTGTTCACCAAGTTCCATTGTTACATTGTTACAAAAATTAGCACAGAAGAATGAAGGAAACTCAACTACTATAGATTTCATGTTTTCATAAACAAAAGTATGCCATGAATTAAATCCTTAACATTACCAATATGTTTATAGTTTAATATTTTTTCATCAATATTCCATTGTTAATAAATTGTTAATAACCTTATTATAAAATATTAATACAATGCTCGATGGCAAGACCAAAAATTAAGGTTATTTGTATGGGTTAGAGGTCTAGTAATATATATGAATGACTGTATGATCTAATTTTTGTCCTTAATGCATGTGGAAAATCAACATGCATTCCAGGAACGAAAGATTATATGATTTTATATAATATATTACTTGACTTCTAGCCTTTACAATGTTCATCAATTTCTCTGAAATCGAACCCAGCACTTCTGTGTTATAAGTCAAGTCTTTTGATCGGTTTGATTCTTAGTAGTTGCGTTTGACTCGATGAAATCGCTATAGAATGATGAGTGCAGTCACCCAGTCTGAACAAGGATTGATGTGAGAAAAAGCATGAGATGAATGCTATGTACATGTATATATTTATTTTATTGTTGTTCTTTACTCTACATTAATTACAAAATCAATTATAACAAAGTATCATAAAATTGAAAGTTAGGTATACAATTCCAAACACAGAGTACAAGGCATTATTATAATATTCAGATCATAATGGTTATAAGATGTGATCCCCCTGGGAGTCCTGGCGTGCAGTATTTGTTGACTTATCAACCATTCTGTGAGAAGGCAGAGTTAAAAATATATATAAATCATGAATATGTATTACAAATTCTGGTAATAATTATTAATTATGTATTGCAACTGATACATAATTATGTTTATTAATTAATTTTCATATAGAAATGGACAAATATAGGTATATTTTTAAATAACCCAGTGGCTCTGTATGTGATTTACATACCTGAAGAATGCTTTGTTGATTACATTTGTAGGTATGATTAATATTTATGAGCATTAAATTTTATATACTTAATACCTTCACTTAAATTTATAAGAAGACAGCATTGTATTGTGAATCATTTGACTGTTTGATTTGTATTGAAACTGTGTTAATTTCAACACAAGGATTACATTTAACAATGACAGAGTATTTATGTGAAAGTGGATTACCCTGTCCAAGTAAAATAGAACAGATGAAAGATTATTTTAAGGCTAAAAATGTTTTCATCACGGGTGGATCTGGTTTCATGGGAAAAGTGCTGATTGAAAAATTATTATGGTCATGTGAAGAGATTGGTCACATTTATATATTGTGTAGAAGTAAGAGAGGGTTAAGTGCCAAACAGCGGCTGGATGATATGTTGCGGTTAGAGGTGAGCTATCGTGTTCTGTATAATAATTATATTAGTAGTATGTAGTATTACCTAGATCAAATACAATAACAGATTCACAAGTAATTGGGAAATATATTTACATGTTTTGAGAATGTCCAATGATAGTTGGCCAAAAAGAGCACTGTTCTTCCGTCCGCAGGGGTTCTGTCGGCCCGGGCGTCCCTCTTTCACAATACACCGTTTCTATGACAAAGATATCAGAGCGCAGGGAATGTCGTGGAAAGAGGTGACGCAATTGGCGCAGAGGCGCTCTGAATGGAGGAGGCTGGTCTCTGCCCTGTGCTTCCGAGAGGAGCGTTGAGATATTTACGTATGTTGGAAAAAAAATCTTATAACAGGCTATTTTGTTACCTATCATGCTACATCCCATGTGGGTTAAGCTGAAAGAACTAAATGCCAAATTATTTTATTCTAATAGACCTTTTTATGGAAATATTATTATAGGTACTGTATTCATTCGTTTTCATTCATCGCCCTCAACGCTCCTCTCGGGGGCACAGGGCAGAATCCAACCTCCTCCATTCAGAGCGTCTCTGCACCAGGTACTGGTACAGTAGGTACTGTACTGTATATACGTGTATAAATGAGGTGAAAGGTTTACTTTATTTCACTGCGTACAGTAGAGCAAAGACTTGGCTCATGCCATTGCATATGGTACGAGACTTGACCCGTCACCAGAATATGCAGTTTAGATTCGACGGAAAGATGTTAGGTTTCGATATTGGTCATTCATTTACTTATATAATTTTGATTTTGCTGATGCTGATTGAAATAGAAAATAAGTATAATAATGGTAGTTAATCATAAGGTTATTATAAGTTATAAAATTAAATGCTATTTTTATAACTTGATTAAATAAATAAATAAATAAAATATCCTTAGCTAAGTATGTATATACATTAGGGTGTCCCTTATTTTTCAAAGTTTTAATTTTACAACGCATAGGCTCTTATTTTGTTCATTTGGTCCTAAAACTCTCAAAAACCAATTTTTATCTTATTCGGAACAGTCAACCCGTGCTGACTTGCACGGAAACATCTTCATATAAGTTACTTCTCAGAGGCGGTGAGTGCCCACTGTTATTGTCACTCAGTCTCGGTTTTCCTGGTAATTATCGCGGATTTTTTTATATTTCAAAGATGTCAGTAGAACTAAGAAGCAATATAAAAAGGTGCAAAATAACCGTCCAATCGTCAAGTTCTCACAGTTCTGTCATTCGACATATGCGGTATTAAGTTGAATGTTAGTGAAAGCAAAAATCTAGTCATTCGCGTATGCATTACATTCTGGGAAAAGGCTACAGTACCTAATAGAGCTGTTAATAATTGTGTTAAGGAGGCCAGGGGATTTTTATTAGGTCTGGAAAGAGCTGCCAAAAAATAGCAAGAAGATTCAGGATTTTCATCGGCACCTTGTGGAGAATTTCCATTTGAATTGGATAATTTATGCGATATTGTATTCGCCGATGCTCTCAAAAGACTAAAAATCAAAGAAGATAATAAATTATTGTAAAGGCTAAGAGAATCAAGACGTACAGGATGCTTAGCGGGTGTTGACAAAAAAATTGCTGAAATTGAAAAAAAGCAAGGCTGAAAAAACTAGCAGAAGAGAAAAAGAGATTAAAGCGTATGGTTTCAGAGAGATTGTTGGCACCTGCTGCTTTACACAGCTTTGATACGCCTGAGAGAGCCTCTGGCATCCACATAATTTAAAAATCAGACATACCTACTGGCGCAATGCATTAAGCACGATGGATGACAAGAGCTATTTACTCTGCAAAAATATGTTTATTGCAGTCTCAGTTTAAAATGGGCGCTAAGGACAAAGAAACTTTACTAGATGTTTGTTTGTTTATTGTCGTAGTTCATGTAAAGTCCTTGCTTGAATGCTGTTTGGTGTTGAAATCGCCGAATCAAGACTTGTGTTTTTTAAAAACATTAAATGGTAACGAAAGAATTGACAAGCTGATTTACAAAGCGACTTAAAATAAATTCAGTCAACATTTTGTGATATTTGTCAAAAGAAATAACCGTCCTTTTAATTTTTATGATAAAATTGATGAGCAGACCAAAAGGACCACTGTAGAAAATTTACAAAAAAAGAAAACTTTAGTGATTTCGGTAAGAGATATGAACAATCGAAGGAACAAATGTCTGGCTCTCTATATGTTAGGTAGTAGTGCTCAATTTATTTAATATGTTATACCATGTTCTTTTTATGTATTCTACAAGTAGCCTTAATGTGTTTATAGGAAAAATTTTGAGTTATTTTGTATCCGTCAAGAGCAATGATTTATTTTGACAGCAATTTCCTTCAAGAAGGTGTATTTTCATATAAAGAAATCGTGGCATTTGTGGGAGCTTAAAAAAAGATATCTAGCTAAAAAGCAGTAAATGACACAGCTGAAAGAGCTGCTAAACTAATCCAAGGCTTTCATGGTTTGATAACCGCAGACGAAGAATAGAATCAGTTCTTATGACGTTGTGTGCATGAACATAGAATTTTTTTTTTTGACCAAATAAGGGACACCCTAATATACATACATGTGTGATTTTTCCATACTTTTAACAGAAATATTATAGGGTATAAGAAGAAGACATTTATGTATTATTCAATACCTAATTGTTTCATGACTTATTAAAGATAATTCTGTTTTTGTTATAAATGTATCTTTTGTAATTATTACTTAAAATTTTTGTAAGTTGAAAGTAAAAATATTAAGAGTAATGTATTGAAAATGAAATATCTTGATTAAATAAGTGTAGATTTCAATTTTACCTGTGTAATGATTAAATTACTTATATTTTCCAGATGTTTGATAGAATTAGAAACAGAGATGAAAGAATATTAAATAAAGTAATTCCCATTACTGGAAACATGTTAGACATTAATTTGGGCTTGAATGAAGAAGATGAACAAATTCTAAGGAGGAATGTTTCTGTTGTCTTCCACATGGCAGCTAATGTAAGATTCCAGGAATCATTGAGTAGAGCAATACTAGTCAATGTTAGAGGAACGAGAGATGTCCTTAATCTAGCCAGGAATATGGGCAACTTGATCGTATGTAATATTCTACAACACTGTTTATATTCTATTTGTATAAGCTATTTGTAAAACTCATTTCTGAGTAATTAAAGGAATGTTATTTAAACCCATAATTAGCTCAAACATAGAAATACTGGATAAGTATCAGGTTTTCGGTATTAATATTTCTCATTTTTATAAAAAAAAAATACTTATATATATATAGTAAGCCCCTGCTGGCTCCTGGCGAAGCGATAGGTTTAGATCAAAATGAAACCAGTTGGTTTTGACAATGAAATAAAAAAAATATACAAATATAAAAATATTTTTTGTTTTTTCAAAAAAAATTTTTTAACGATAAGACAAATTAAATTGCACATCATATTTCTAGCACCAACTTTAAAATCTTTGTTGATATAATTATATATTTAGCAATTTATTGTCAATATTGAAAGACAGCAAGTAAGTATTGTGATTTCTGCTTAAATTTAGGGGGATATATCTTTTATATTTGATGAGATAAAACTATGAAGAAAATCATTTGCACCTTAGATAATAATCCTTTCCCTACCACAAATAGATCATACCTGCACTAACAGGCTACGTATGAGTTTACCCACTAGGCCAAATGTAATCTCAAAAACAAAATGAAACTTTTAATTTTTTTTCGTTTTATATCTAAGATTTTATAAATTACTGACCAATCCTATTCTATAGCAACAAATGATTTGGATACAAAATTTTCACTTTCTATCATGGTTGTCACAAACATACATAAAAACATGCATTAATTTTTTTCTGTATTTTTTTTTCTAGATAAGTGTAATATATTGTGTGAAAATAAGATATTGGCATTATTTATGAAAATGGAAAAATAATTCAATGTATGTTAGTTATTGAAACATGGTACAACACATATTACTTACATCTTTTTCTAGATTTTTTCAAACTTTTTATTGGTACAAACTATGCATGATATTCAAAATTATACATTGCTCACTTCATGAAAAGGATGGGTTGCAGGTTCAAGTTCCGTTCGGGACACTACACACTAAATAAGATGATGTTGTTTTTTCTAAGCCTTATGTGATAATTTGTGCATTAAATTTGTATATGTTTCAATTTTGAGCAAGATTTATTTTTAGTTAAGAATAAGAATAGCATCATTCGACGCAGAAAAAATTACAATTCACACTGTATATACAATTTCGCTCAAAATGTCACTTAGTAATTCTTGCCTTTCCAGCATCGATATACATTATAAAAAATGTTTTCAAAAATTAAGTTTTACTACCTAGTTTTATATTTTACATAAGTTGCTATGGGTCAACAAACCAATTGTACAGAATGGGTTAAACTATGAGATGTTGAAGAGTATCACGTCATATTTTATGATATCCTGCCTTTTAAAGAGCACTCGATTATACAGAAATGAGCTAATGATCTATTTTTTACTAAAAACTTCATAAAAAAATATAGAAATCTAAATAAATTTACTCTGTGTATTCCATGGCAAAGATCAGGTCTCCTACCCTTTTCTGTAAGTTTTCAATTGTCCTGTAAAAGGCAGGTGTATGAAAAACAATTTAGTGATAAGGCTACATATCTTGAATGTCTTATTTTTATTGACACGAAGAAGACGATCTACATGATTATTGCTAGCAGTTAGTTCACTTGTTACTCCACTGGTGGGGTATGCCACGATTGTATAGTATTATTAGTAATGAAAAATATCACCCATAATTTATTTTGTTCCTTAAATTTATGAACACGATGATCCATATATTAGAAGTGCACCTTTTTACAACAATCAACATTGTTTATGTTTTGTTCATATAGATATGTAATATCTATTGTGTCCCAGATTTGAAAGACATTGTCCTTTTTTACATATTATCAGGTATTTTGATTGCTTCAACAGGTAAAGGAGAGTGATAAGTAGAAAAGAGACCATTACCATCTAAATGTTACGGAGTGAAACAGGCTTATATTATACTGTACTATACCCTCCGGCTAATATTATTTTTTTGTTATTCATTTTGGAACATAGCTTCTAAGAATATTTACTGTGTTACCAGTCTATCATGTCAATGTGCATATGCCACTACTTGAAACTGAAAATGATGAATGAAATTTGAACTAGTTTCTTTCTTTACAACTTGTAGAGGTATTTTTGAGAGTTTTTATCCTATTCTGCAAGTCACTGCTTCTCTAATGTAATTTATGTAAGTGTTTGTTGTAAATAATATAATATGAAAATTTTAATGTTTTAATTATCATTGACCCTCAACATTGACTTTGGATGAATAATAATTAATTATTTGTTTTGTTTTTATTCATAATAAACATGTCACACTTTTCATAAATATGCATCTGCGTGCATTCAAGGCCTTTGTCCATGTGTCAACAACTTACGCCAATACACACCAACAAAATATTGATGAAGAGGTTCACTCTTATGGCGGAGATTGGAGAACATTTATAAAAATTGCAGAAACACTAAACCCGACTGAACTTGCTCTTCTGGAAGAGAAGTATGACTCTTATTTACCTTATTGTAAAAATATTTTAATAATTTCCTTTACCTACTAATGCAAACTATAGTTTAATGAGAGGCTCCAATTTACAGAATTTTGGGCTACCAGCCAAATACCTACACATTTACCAAACATCTTGCAGAGAATGTTGTTAATGAGTATAGACATGAGATACCTGTCCTTATATTTCGTCCGTCTGTTGGTATGTATATGTTTCCACTTAATTTACATTCAAATATAGGACATAAGATAGATATAATATATTGATTGAGAATGATTCATGTAGTGTTTGTATTAATATTAAAAATGTATATTAACAATGGTTTATTTTGTTCATAAGTGATATTCTGTGCCAAGGAGCCAATTGAAGGATGGATAGATAACTTTACTGGAGAAATTGCCTTATGGTTAGCCTATCTAACTGGAGTAATGCATATTCTTCTCACCACAAGCACAACCAGGCTGGATCATATTCCATGTGACATGGCCATCAACGCTCTTATGGTGTCTGCCTGCTATAGAGGAAACTCTGACAGTAAACAATGGTACTTATGTATATATGTCATATTACTATGTCCTTTCTCCCTATATACCTATCTAAGATATATTATGTCTCATAATGTTTACAATACTACTGTAGGATAGAGTAGTGCAGCTAATTCGCTGGCTACCCCAGTAGTGGGGAATGTCACGTGAATATATGTATGTATGTATTTTTAATACTGTTAAGGAACAAGAATGTTTTACCTATCCGGAAAATTCACCGATGGAAAATTTACCGAGAACAATCTCCGACAGCATAATTCACCAATAGGAAAATTCACCGACAAATACAGGAGAACGACATTATGTTTGCACATTTTTGGGATTATTTATATCTATCTATTCCCTTGTGCCGTATCCCAAGTGGAGTAGGCAGAGAGAACGGAACGCCATATAGATCTGTCCTTACATACTTCTTTCGCTTCTTCTACAGTCATACAATGTCTCATGCACGCACGTCGATTTCTCTTACTCAAAACACGGCCGTCCTTAAGAATTTTATCTACATGATCAAGCCATGTAGTTCTCGGACGCCCGCGCTTCCTCACACCCCTCTTTTCAGAGACGTATTCCTCTTTGTCATTCTTTTCTTCTTATAGTTCATTCTTTCCATTATGGGATTATTTCTCCCGGTGTATATAAGGCGTTTAGAATATTTTATTGGAACCCATAGAGGTGTCATATTGTTCATGAGATTATTTCTTCTTTACTAGAAAATACAATCCCAAAAGAGTGACAACCTTTATAAATTTTGAGCCCTCACGGAATGTTCCGAAGTGTCTCATATCAATTTGTCGAACATTCCCATTATAATCCCAAAAAAATGTGACATTCTGTATGAGTACCTACTGACATGGTAAAGTTTTTTGCAAGTATTGTTAGCAATTAAATAAATCTTTTATTGTATATTATAAATAAGGTTATGAAATCTATTTTTGTAATATGTTATCGATAAATAATAGATTAATACTTTTGAGGCACGTGTTGGATTATAGGACAAAGGAATCATATTGACACACATATAAAACACGTGTAAAATTTTGGAACAAAGAAATCTTATAAAAAAAGAGAAAAAAAAATAGTAATGTGTTTGCTGTATTTCATATTGCAGGTTATTTATTTGCTGCAACTTCTTTTCTGATATCATAATATTTTTCAGTATTACTATCAATGCTGCCTCGGGAGAAAGGAATAGGTACTCCTATAGATATCTGTTTGATATTGGTATAAGTGCTCTCAATGTATATCCACCCCTCAGACTTCTTTGGTATCCTTCATTCTACATTGTTGAGAATTATTATCTATACATTGTGTTGTCCTACATTCTTCACGTTATTCCTGGATTTTTCTTTGAAATAATGCTCAAAGTAAAAGGGATTAACTTCAGGTATGTAAAAACATACTTTATATAGATATTTTAAAACTAGATGATAACATTTGACATATCTACACTGCGATACAATGAAACTATAAAAATATCCATGACGACTTTGGGCTCTCATGGGTCTTGATCATTTGATGCTTTTTCTCTCTATATTAATTTTCAGTCCCATTCCTTTATTCCTTCTTGATTTGAGATGATTGACTTCATGGGCTCAAAAGTTTTTGTTTATTTTTCTTGTGTGAAACATTTGTTTTTCTGTGCCAACTAAATGTATGACATTATATAGTACTAAACTATGTTAGTTCTCTAGTTTTAATTGATTTAGCTTTATATTATTAATTATGTGATAACTGTATGTTTGGGAAAGAAAATAATATAAAAGAACACAATTTGGGAGAAAGTGGTGAAAAAACCCATTGCATATTTAAATATTCTATTAGTACCTACATAACTTATCTGGGTATGGATATATCGTCGCTGTTAAATCATACCGGCATACGTGCAAAAATTGAGTTTTTGAGTTGTTGGTGTCAATTTTTTTTCCGTCTATTTTTATATCAAACCGGCATATCCTTCAATCGATCCCATTCAATCTCATATTGAATAAAAATCCATCAGATGGCGTTGGGCCGGTATGCATTTACGTGGAAGTAGCAATTTTGTTTTTGAGAAGACAGATCTATTGCGCAATACGCTGGTCGCTTCAAAACCTTCAAGGAGGAAAGACTTCCATTATGTACATCAAACTGAATTATCTCACAATACAGATTCCAAAATAAGAAGCCACTGTGACACAAACGCAAATATTACACTGATTTTGAAGTCATAGTGGCATATCTGCATATTTCTCTTAATTTAAGCAATTTCCGATTTGTTTGCAACTACTACTTCAATGCCAGTATTTGTCTGAATTTGACAAACCAAACGGACGTTTAATGGAAAATATCACACACAAAAACTTTAAAGTGCTCTGATGAAAAATATGCATTTTGCAGATATGCCGGTTTGATTTAGATGTGACGATATGTACCTACTTGATAAATAATTGTAGTAATGTAAAGTGTATATTTATCTTTATCATCATAAACTTCCTCATACAACTGGAAAGTGATTCAATATGTACTGAATAATAAACATTTTTTGTTTGAATAATAATGAATAAATTCCTTTTTTCAGCATTCTGAAGATATATCGCAAGATATATGCCATGCATAAACACATTATATTTTTTGTTTGAATAATAATGAATAAATTCCTTTTTTCAGCATTCTGAAGATATATCGCAAGATATATGCCATGCATAAACACATTATATTTTTTGTTTGAATAATAATGAATAAATTCCTTTTTTCAGCATTCTGAAGATATATCGCAAGATATATGCCATGCATAAACACATTATATTTTTTGTTTGAATAATAATGAATAAATTCCTTTTTTCAGCATTCTGAAGATATATCGCAAGATATATGCCATGCATAAACACATTATATTTTTTGTTTGAATAATAATGAATAAATTCCTTTTTTCAGCATTCTGAAGATATATCGCAAGATATATGCCATGCATAAACACATTATATTTTTTACCAACAATGATTTCAATATTATTTCTAAAAATTACTTCAGTCTAGATTGTTGCACACATCCTTATGATAAAGAAGATTTCCCCATTGATATGCACACTTTGGATGACACCGAGCTAACATACATAGCTCTGAAAGGATTTAAAAAATATCTTCTCAAAGAAAAAAATGTTGAAGCCAATTTACAAAAAGCCAAGAAAAATCATACAAGGTGACATATATTTTTATATTAAATTATTAAAAGAATACAACTCATTTATTAAAAAATAAATATTGACATACCTACTGGTTCTAATTTTATATCTTTGCCATTTCCTAATCAGTTGCTTTATAATTGCATTTCTTAATTTTTAGATTATATTATATGGACCGAATGGTTAGAGCAATCGTCATTCTTTTGTTGTCTTATATTGCATATCAAGTTATATGGAAGTTTATTGAAATATCAACAGGATATAAAACTAATCACAGCTTACTCAATTTAAATACTTTACTCTAAAAAGTGGAAGAAAAACACTAATCATTAGTTGAAAATTTTAGCTACTAAAAATAAGGTATTGCGGTTAATTATATTGTATTAATATGATGTTTTAATTAATAAAATTTTATTTTTATATTTATGAGCTTTTATTTGATTATTACTTGTTTTTCTTTTTTTTTTTAATGTTCATTAAAGTAACTGGAATTTGATTTTATACATTATTTTAAAATAACAGTAGGCTTAGTTAAAACACATTTTAGTGTTACGTTGTCATTCGAATATAGATAATGTTGCGAGAAAGTCTCAATTTCCATAGCTAAAATACACAAGTATCTACGAAAATTGACACTTTCTCGCAACACCGTCCATATTTGAACGAAAATGTTGCGCTAAAATGTGTTTTGACTAGGCCTACTGAGATAAAGTCAGTTTTCTTTGAACTTTGAACAAATGACAAAATGATGCAATTCTCGCTTATTTTATGGTAATATAACTCGTATTAAGTCTACAGGTGAAGTATTTATATTAGTTCAAGAGTTTTTGTGTTTACGCTGTGGAAATCCATTTTTAATTTTAATAAATAAAATATAAAAATATATTATTGAACACTGTTTAATCTCCACTATGTTAGGTTGAATACCGAACGTTTTCGCCTATACTTGTAGGCATCTTCAGGGAAACTGAAATCTAAAAATTTAAATTAACTTTAAAATTATTTTTAATTAAAATTATTTTTAATTAACCATCTAAAAAAATTTTATACACTGGTAGATTTACAAACGAACTTAATAAAATTGTTAAACAATCATTCAAAAGTGCATTTTATACCAATAATAATTTAAACAAATTATTGTTTAATCATAAAGACAAGATAGATCGAATGGATGGTAGTGGTGTGTATTGTATTGGATGTAACGATTGTGATGCAAAATACATAGGACAGACATCTCGTACAGTGCGTACTAGATTTGCTGAACATAACAGGGCGTTTAGGGGAATGTCTACATATTCAGAAATTGCGGACCATTGTATCGAATATGACCATACATTTGACATAAACGGTACAAAGGTATTACATTCTGTGTGTGGGGCGGGTAGACTAAACGCCTTGGAAACATTAGAGATTTATAGGAATAAGAATAACATTGTAAATATACAGATCCCACCCTCATCTCCTTTGTTAGTATATCCTACTCCTGCCAACCATCCCGCCTCCATATCTACCATTACCCCTCCCACTACCTGCACCCTTCTCACCACATGAACAACAGCTCTCACAATTTTTAGATTTCAGTTTCCCTGAAGATGCCTACAAGTATAGGCGAAAACGTTCGGTATTCAACCTAACATAGTGGAGATTAAACAGTGTTCAATAATATATTTTTATATTTTATTGATTAAAATTATTTATATTAGGCTCGTATTTAAGTGATCATCAAAAATATATCAAAATCCTAACCAAATAATTCATTATGATCGCCAAAATGGTAGATTGATCATCAAATCGTGATCCTCAAATATTTCTAAATTGAACCTTAAAAAATAAAATATTGTCATCAAATAATTCAATATGATCGCCAAAATAGTAGATTGATCATCAAATTGTGATCCTCAAATAAATCTAAATTGAACCCGACAAAAAAATATTATCACCAAAAAATTCAAACTGACAAGTAGAACGATCATCAAATTTAAAAATTATATTCAAAGAATTAGTTTATTGATAGCAGTAAAAATATTTTTCAAATCAAAAAATTATTTTTGATGAAAGTAATGAAATGATAGTGCATTTAAAACGGGTTTGAGTATTCAAATAATTATAATAAATTGTAGTCGTGGATAGTAAAATTATAAAAAGGGTCATGTCATTTTAAAAGTTCTTAAAAAAACACAATAGTGAAGAAAGATACTTTCTAATGAATTTATTTAAATATTATGAACGATTTTTGTCATTATGGAGCTTTCGCAGATTAGTGGCCCCACCCGTTGTTGAGTATTTTTTTCCATACAAAAAGTAATAGGTACTTACGAAACTTGAAAATAGGAAAGTTTTGGCATAGGATGTAGAATTATTTTTTGGTCACCAAGTTTTTGGAAAAGCTTTTATAAAAATAAATCGGAACTATAAAACTTGAGCGGCCCCATCCGTTGTCGAGTAATATGTTCGAAACTTTAAGGAATTTTCGTACTTCGTACTAGATTTTATTTTTGGAGGCAAAAATAAAATCTAGTTCAAATATAAATTGACCCCACCCGTTGTCGAGTATTTTTTTTCATAGAAAAAGTAATATGTACTAAACTTTAGGAAATTTATATTCGAAGTAGATTTGGCGATCAATCTACTATTTTGGCTGTCAATCTATTTATTTTATGATCAAATATATTTTTTTGGTGGTCATACTGAAATATTTTGACGATTGGAATATGATATTTGTAGGTAATAATTTTGATGTTAGTTTCATTTATTTGATGATATTTATTTTGGGTTATTGGGGATTTTATGCTGACGACATAGCACTGCTCGCAGACTCCGAGATGGAGCTGAACGAAGCCTTAGGAAAAATGGAAAGTATACTGTTGTCAAAGTACAACATGAAAATAAATAAAGATAAAACAAAATGTATGGTCGTTGGAAGGGAGGAAGCGACTGCGAACATTGCCATAAATGGAGTGAGCATCAAACAAGTAAGAGAATTCGTGTACTCGGGCAGCAGAATAAACCAGGACGGACGCTCCAAATCAGAAATTGTGAGCAGAATAAACCAGGCACGAATTGCCTTTAACAAAAAATCCAAAATATTAGAATCCCCTAATATTGATCTAAGCGTGAGGAAGAATCTCACTAAAGCCTTTGTGTGGAGCATTCTGCTATATGGATGCGAGACGTGGACCATCAGTAAGAGGGAAAGCGGACGGTTAGCGGCATTTGAAATGTGGTGTTATAGACGCATGCTGAAGATTCATTGGTCGGAACACGTCGAAAACGAAGAAGTGTTAACCAGGGTTGGCGAAAAAAGGCAACTCCTCAAAAGAATCTGCCAACAACGAGCTAATTGGATTGGCCACAACATCAGGCACCCAGGACTGCTCATCGCAATCGCAGAGGGCAGGACCGAAGGCACAAATGGCAGAGGTCGACCGAGAGACGCCTATATGGACCAACTGAAGAGGGACATGAGCTGTGGCTCATATATGGAGTTGAAGAGACTGGCTGAGAATAGGGAGGAGTGGAGAAATAAGTCAAAACTCGTTGCAGACCAATCCAATGGATTGTAACTCATTATATATATTTATTTTGTATTTAGATGATCGAAATATGAAATATTTGGTGGTATTGTTTTGGTGTTAAATTTACTTTTATGATTATCGTTTTATTATTTTGATGGTCGGTGCCTAGGATCAAAAATATTATTTGATGATCATTTATATTATAATACCTTTTATATTATTATGGAGGCAAATAATATAGTTATGTATAATGTTTAAATTGATATATTTGTGTGTTGTATTACAAGAGAATATGTTTCATTTATTGAAACATATGGAAGGATTTTATAAAGCATCACATTAAAATAATGTAATGAATAATTTGTACTAGATAATTAGTACAAATGAAAATATTTACTCACCCGGTAGTAGTGGTAGCCAATGAGCCAATGACTTTCTCCTGTAAACACAATAGAGTGGTGGCTACTGGGTTCTGGCTAGTAACACTATAATGCGTCATCTGATGGAAAATAGTGTAAAATACTAGATTCAGTGAAGGCTAAAATAATACAAGAGGTTAGCCAACATGGGTCAAGGAATATTGTTATTGATGTATTAATGAGACATGCATTATAGGGTTGATACACGTAATCAATTGTGGATCATATACCTATTTTCAATATGACTGGATTATCTACCTACTAATAATGTTATTTATTAGTTCTGTGGATGGTTTTCTGGGATTCATGGAAAGGAAATAGCCAAACTTGTATATTTCATATCATTATAATACCACATTCTATAATTTTATTTATATAGTCATTCATATGGTGGAATATGCATTAATATCACGTCAGCGGTACATCGATTGCTCAGTCCCGGGATCGATTCCTAGCTATTGCAAAATTAGGAATGGTCTTTTTAAAATTGTCCTAGGTGTGGGTGTTACATGTATATGTGTCTGGTGCATTGTAGACATATTGGTTGAGACTAACTCGACTTGTATTAATTGTCCATAATACATTGGAACATTGCTGAGATATACTCTGTGTCCATCACTTTTTCAAGCTGCTCAATGGTATCATAATTAATCCAATAATTCTGGAAAAATTCAATATATATTATGTTCCTGATGCACTTTGACATTCTCGGCATCACAATATTTTACCAGCCTCAAAGCAGAACAAATATTTTACAAAATCCCCAGTAGGAAGGGCTGTTCAAATGTTTAATGGTCTAGTTAGAGATATTAATATCTTTGACGTAACATATGCAAAATTTATAAGGAAGATTGAAAGAATATTGTAATTGTGTTGTCTGGATATTGCTTAAAGTTAAAGTTTAATTTATTGATCGACGGTTCGTGGTGGAAGTTCAAATTAATAATTTTTAAATTGAAACACGACATATAGTTATTCCTCTATTGAGTGGAATAGTGTCATAACTATATAGTGGAATAACTATATTACTATATATCGTGTTTCTTTTTAAAAATTATTGCTTAAAGTTGTTTTCTGGGATCGCATTGGCCTCTATCTGTAATGATCCTTATTGTCAGCAAAAGAATCGTCTTATTGTCAGCAATAATAATAATAAAAATATCTATTATAATAATTAAATAGGCCAACAGCTTGTTTTTTTTTTCATCATATCATTTTGGTAAGTATATTTTTTATCTTCATTTATATTTTTGGTTTAATAATTATTTGAATGTATAATTATTTTGATTCCACAAACGATAAATTTAATATTTTTATACTAGAAGTAGGTATAAACATCTGTTTGTGGTTTTATCATATCAATAAATTTTGTGTTCAGTTTATTCATGAAAAACAACAAGGCCCCAGGTGAAGATGGAATCCACGCTGAGCTCCCATTCAAGTATGGCATGAATGCGCTTATTCACCCACTGTAATATCTTCTTAACAAGGTGTAGAATGCAAAGCTCTGCCCGAAAGGTTGCAAAAAAGAATCCATTGTGACACTTTTCAAGGAGGGAAACCCACTGAAATGCGGAAATTACTGTGGCATCACACTACTTAGTGTACCCGGTAAAGTTCTCTCACAAATAATATTGAGTCGCATTCAAAAACTAGTGCATCTCTGAGAAAGTAACAATGTGGGTTTGTGCCTGGCAAGTCCTGTTCGGATGCAATTTTCTGTGTCAGATGCGTACTCCAACAGTCGCAAAAGTTTAACACACCGCTCGCATGTTGCTTCAATGACTACGAAAAAGCTTTTAACAGCTCCCATAAATAATGGTCGCGTATGGCATCCCTCCCAAGGTGGTAGCCATGATCAAAGCCCTGTAAATGGACTCTGAATGTTCTGTTAGAACATCAAGCGGTCTAACTGACACCTTCAGGATTACCACTGGAGGGCTGTTTATTGGCACCTTTTATCTTTGCTATAGTCACGGACTACCAGAAAATCTATTTTGGGCCCCGGCGGTTTGCCTCTGTCATAGCGGGAAACAGTGAAACGTCTGTGGGAGTGTTGCACGATCTTGAGTATGCGGATAATCTAGCCCTTTTTGATACATCTGTGGATGAATTACAGTACAACGCCAATGCTCTTTTTGAAAATTCTTTACTCCTTGGCTTTCGCATCAATGCTAGTAAAACATAGTACATCTGTAATAGTACATGTATGAGTACTCACACCCCATTAATGGTTGGAAATTCCCAAATATCTCAGGCTAACAATTTCAGATACCTGGGAGCAACCATAGCCAGAGGGTTATCTCCAGTTGGAACTTCCAATCCGGGGCTTTCAATAACATGAACAAAGTTTGGAAGGCATCTGGACTCCGCATCAGGACAAAATGTCGCCTGTTCAATTCACGTATCATCCCAATCCTTCTATATGACTGTGAATCTTGGCATTTAACCAAGGCTCAAGAGTGGAAGATACAAAGTTTTGAAAACAAGTGTCTTAGGAGGATTTTGGTTGAAAATGGTATGAACATGTCACAAATGATGATGTTCTGAGAATGCCCAATGATAGGCCAAAAAGAACACTGTTCTTCCGTCCGCAACGGTTCTGTTGGCCCGGGTGTTCCTCTTTCACAATACAACGTTCATATGACAACAACATCAGAGCGCAGGGAATGTCGTGGGAAGAGGTGACGTGATTGGTACAGAGACGCTCTGAATGGAGGAGGCTGGTTTCCGCCCTGTGCTCCCGAGATGGGCGGCGAGGGCGATGAAGATGATCTATAACTTTTGCCAATCTCATGTGATCTGAGTGGAGGTGTTGCTGAAGTGGCAATGATTCACACTTCATCATAATTATTGTGGGGAAGGGGTCAGGGGTTACTAAATATATTTTATATTTCACTGTCACTGTGGTCAATATCTTAAAGGTCAAATCAACGGATACATTTAGAGAAACTTTACGAATATGTTGTAGGTACAAAATGTTTGCAAGAATGTATGATGATCAATAATCTATGTATTCTGCAAGGAATCTGCTAGCAAACTTCCCAATGTTTTTATATTTGTTTTTATTTTATTCAGTATACACTGAGAAAAATACTAACGAAATTTCACAACGAATCACTGGTACGTACCATCAGATTAGGACCAGAGATCGTACAAACGATTCATTAGTACGAATCTATAATATTAACTCTTCGCAAACAAGTTGTTGGTAAATTTACCAATGATTTGTTTGCGAAGAGTTAATATTATAGATTTATACCAATGAATCGTTTGTAAGATCTCTGATCCTAATCTGATAGTACCGTACCAATGATTCGTTTTGAGTATTTTTCTCAGTGTAGATCAGCACCCGATAATGCAAACTCGTAGTCCATAGTAACTCCAAACAATAATAATAAATATTACTTCTTAATTTTATTATATTTGTTGTATGAATTTTGTCTATGGCGCTTATCAACTGCCTTTGTCATTTCTTACTTTTTAATATTATTTAAATACTATTTTAATGGGTTTTTTGTTCTTTTACAAACACTTTTATCTCTCTGAACAATTTTGAAAAGTGTTCCGGAGAATGTTTTTTGAATTTAATATGAAAAAGCAATGTATGCTGCCAGTAGAGACCTATGGGGCAGAAACTTTGACTTTAATCAAGTCGACTATCAAGAAACTCCGAGTAGCTCAAAGAAAGCATGAAAGAGGGATGCTACAAATAAAACTGATCGCATTAGAAACACGGAGATACGTAGGAGATCAGGAGTTACGAATGTTGTCGAAAGAGTGGCAAGGTTGAAGTGGTCATGGGCAGGGCATGTTGCTAGACTGAAAGATCAAAGATGGACAAAAAGGGTAGTGAAGTGGAGACCTCGTGAAGATAAAAGAAGTAGAGGAAGGCCTCCAACACGTTGGTCAGATGATATTAGAAGAATCGCTGGTGACTGATTGCGGAAAGCTCAGGACAGAGATACCTGGAAACATATGGGGGAGGATTATGTTCAGCAGTGGACAGGAGTAGCTGCATAACTAAGTAAGTCATTTTATATAATGATGTGGATGTAATGTCCTAGAATTGATGGACTATACAGTGTCCTTGAGGTATTTTAAATTATTAATTCTATTTTTGTGATAACATGTTTTTTGTTTTTTTTATATATTGATTTTGTGCAATAAAGTTTATTATTATTATTTTGGCATGTAAACGACACTTTAATGTTGTCTAATAATAATAGTGAATGTAGAAGGAAGCTATGGCACACATTGCATAGCATTCCCTAAGGAAGGGATATTACTGTATATATAGCACACAATTGGAAGCATTGTGATGACCTTTCATAATATGTTGCATACTTCCACTTCACCTACGAATGCAACATAGAAATTAATATTATTATGTGCATATTTTCCTTCATTATTAGCTACACAAAAATATACTAGACCTATATGCACTTCAGTAATAACTGGCACTTCTCACTGCACCTACATCAGCTGTATTCTAAAAAGACGCTTGCCAACTGTGTAGATATATTATTAGACAAATCCAGTGGCTACAATGAGTGAAATAACTGTACCTAGTTTGTCAGAAGAATTTATTTTAACACAGCCAGAGGAGTGTATAAGAGTCAAGGATTATTTTAAAGAAAGAAATGTTTTTATAACTGGTGGTTCTGGGTTTATGGGAAAAGTATTACTTGAAAAGTTAATGTGGTCTTGTCAAGATATTGGAAATGTGTACGTCATGTTACGGGCTAAAAAAGGAATGGATATTCAAACGAGACTAGATGAAATTTTGCATTCAGAGGTATTATTATAGTTTTTATTTTACATTTGGATATTTATTAATGATTTATATAAATGTGTATATAAGTTAATGATATAATAAAAGTAACAAAATAACTATAGGTGTCATATATGACTTTAGAGCTAGAGTTGTATTATTTTAGATATTTGATAGAATAAGAAACCGTGACAAAACAACTATTGATAAAATAAAAGCTATAAATGGAAACATGTTTGAAAATAATTTGGGAATGAGTGATGCTGATAGAAGCACACTGCACAGTGAAGTATCAGTAGTGTTTCATGTTGCTGCCACAGTTAAATTTGAAGAGCCCTTGCACAATGCTCTGTTACTCAATGTGAGAGGGACTAGAGATGTTTTAGAACTCTCAAGAGGAATGAAAAACTTGAAGGTAAATAAAACTTGTATACAGACATGTACATTGCAATTTTATTTGTAGAGTTGAAATATACCATAAAATATACAGTGGAGGTATTACACAATTATTTCCTTTTTACTAATTAAACATAAACTTCAACTAAGTGCCATTGGTCAACAATATTGAGTATAATAAGTTATTATCAAATAGTAAGTGAATTGACAATATAAACACCGTAATATTTAACTGATTGGCAATTGAGTCATTGTATTGATTTTAGGTGTAATGAATATTTTTTTTATAAAAACGTTGCAGGCTTTTGTTCACGTGTCTACCACATATACCAATACAAATAAAGAAGTAATTGAAGAGAAAGTATACACTAAAAATGCAGATTGGCGGACTTTTATTAAAATGGCTGAGACATTAAAAGATAACTTAGATTGTTTTAGAGATAAGTGTGTACTTACATATTGTATCATAGTGTAGTAATAAAACATACATTTGATTATACAAAGTATATTTTGCGGGGCATATTTAAAATGATGCATGTAAATATATAAATGTTGTAACAGTAACATTCCTAGAATAAATTGCTTATTATGACATTAAAATTATTTTCTAAAGTGATTCTTAGCATCAAATTTTAAAATTTCATATTTAAAGAATAATGTCATAATATCATGTTTAATAAACCTCCTAATGAACAGTTTTTTGAAGAGCATGCCTAAATAAAAGTGTTTGCACTTATGCCATTTTAAATATGCAATGACGATTTTTACTTTTAATTTTCAAATATCTGATACTTTATAGACTCTTGGGATTCCAACCAAATACTTATACCTTTTCAAAGTACCTTGCTGAGAATGTTGTGAATGAGTATCGCCACGTTATTCCAGTCATTATATTCAGACCTTCCATTGGTATGTTCATATGCAGAATATCTTTATCTCCTCCTCATACATACGATTGTATTGTTGTTTCAACTTAGTACCTAATTAATATTCTTTTCAGTTTCTTTCTGCATGGTTGACCCTCTGCCTGGGTGGACTAGTAACTTCAATGGCCCAATTGGGATATGGTTGGGTGTTATAACTGGGGTAATACATGTCTTGCTTTGTAAGGCTTCTGGAGTTAATGATTATATCCCATGTGACTATGCCATCAATGCTTTAATTTTGTCCGCCTGGTACAGAGGAAATGTGAACTCACAAGAATGGTTAAATACATATATATTTATACACAATAATATTATTTTTTCTTATAGGTTAACTTATCAAATAAAATTATTTTGCATGAAAGTTGTGTTGTGTGAAATGAAAGAGTACTGAATCATAATTTTACTAAGCCAGACTTTTCTTATTATAGTGTTACAATTAATGCTGCTTCTGGTAATGCAAAGAAGTTTTACCCTGAAAAGTTATTTGATTTTGCCTATGCTGCCTTGGAGAAATATCCTCCAGAGAAAATGTTGTGGTTCCCAACCTTCAAAGGAGTTCAAAATTACTATTTGTATATATTCTTATTTGTAATACAACAGATAATTCCTGGTCTCATATTTGATATTATATTTGCTCTAGGGCGGGTGGATTTTAGGTAAGTTTTTAATATAGAAAATTTAATTTCAATTATGTAATTAGCATAGATATAATTTAATGTTTATATTGCTGATTTGTCACATTTTTTATAGAATTATGCCAATATATAGAAAAATATACAGCATGAACAACTGCTTGTATCATTTTGTCGTTAACGAATGGACTATCTCAACTGTTAATTACTACAAGCTAAATGAATATGTGCATCCAGAAGATAAGGAAATTTTTTTTATGGACATGAATACCACTGAAGATATAGTTGCCTCGTACATTATGATTGAAGGATTTAAGAAATATATTCTCAAGGAGAAATTTGATGAAGAAAGTATTAAAAAAGGACGCAAGAATTTTAGAAGGTACAATTTTTTATTTCACTCTCAGAGATCTATTTTAATATACGTACAATGAATATTATTAAGTACCGTGGTATGATTTTTCAGGATGTATGTATTAGACTGTATCTTAAAGGGATTTTTTCTTGTTTCTGCTGCTTGGTGTATCTACAAGCTGTTATGCTATGGATTCCAGTTACTATGCAGTATTCTCATCTCGCGTGGCTCATAGATATGGATAGTCATTACAATGTTATATGTAATTGTTTATGGAACTGGGTGATCGTAATACTCACCCAGTTTGGCACGCACATTCATGTAAAATTAAATTCACTCAGAAGTGATTTAAATGATGTATGAAATAATAACAGATATACAGTCGATTCCGCTTAATTGGGACACATTGGGACTTGGGCATTTTGTCCCAATTAAGCGAATTTCACATTTTTTTAAATTCATTTATTTGGTTTTGGCATCTAAGGCCATTAACCAGTAATACACACAATAATTTAATTTTTTTAACTCTAGGAAACTGTAAATTACATATAGGTAATTTAAATAACAATTTAATTCAATGCAAAAATGGGTTATTGGTAATTGAATAAGATCAGCTGTGAGACAACATATCATATCAAATTCTTTGTACATATTTTTTCTTGAGAATATGTGTAACATAATAATGTTATGTGATCTTAAATTTACTGTCCCAATTAAACATATAAATTTACTTATGGTTTCTTGGTTTGGTTTCTGTTCTTTGAGATTTGACCCAAATAAGCGGCTGTCCCAATTAAGCGAAATTGACTGTACCTATATATTTTATTAATAAAAAATTAGAATTGGAAGGTAATGCAATAATTTATTGATAACTATAATTCAATAACATAATGAATGACACAGAGAGAATATTTAGTAAATAATTTTGTGTAGGGAAAACATACTTACCTATGTATCTATATTGTATGATTGTAATATTACATGTCCAATAGGTATCTACTACATTGACTTTTACAATTTTATTTGTCGCATTTAAAAATGAGGATTGTTTTCCTATTCTTTGTCTTCATGAATACTTTATTTGTATCATAATACATATCTAGAAATTTAACATATTGTATGGACTTACTATAGCAGCAAACAGATTGTCTGCCAAAATTTGTTTATTAAATTATTCATTTATTTCTCATATCAAATTTTATTTCTAATGTTCTATTATAAAATTTAATAAAATTTAAATGGTACTTCCACAATTGAATTACCTATTAATATATTTTTTTCTTTACATATTGAATATAAAAATAAATAATACTTTTAGTAGCACAAAAAATGTGTCATGTCCAATTCACAATGTGTGTTTCACCCAAGCTTCGTGTTTACAAAGCAAATAATTTGATTTGATCGGTTATGTTACATCAACCAATCAATGATTCCTGCATGGAGTGTTAGTGTATAAACTAGATATTTAGTTATACATATTTAAAATTAGGTACTTACAGAGAACATACTAGGTACCTATTCAAGCTAAGTAATAACATAGGAAAAATTAATTATTATAAAAAATAAATATGTAGATGTATAAATTATACAATACAAAACATACTTTTGACTTTGCTCTGCACCCTAAATTAGATAATTGTTAATCCTAATTATTAGTGTTACATTACAATGCACATCATTCACTCGTTGTATATATAAATACCTATATTACAATGCATTTCCATATAGGTAAATCAATAATGTTACTTATTCTTACATAATATGTACAAATATTTAATAACTAGCTGTTCCTAACATACTTATTGTGCATGCTGAATTCCCAACTGTCTCGGATTTTGAAATGAAACTGAAAATCTCTTCAACTAGATCAGTAATATTATTTGCGAGTAATTAGGTAATAAATTAAGGCCACAGTTTAGTAATTACATTGATTGTTATTAAATAGAATAAAAACCCATCTGATGTTCCTGAAATGAGTCTATGTCTAAATAGATTTAAAGGGTAACTTGAGTATTTTTTTTTCACATACGCAGACCAATTAATTTGATTTTAATGAAAAAACGTTTGGGAGACATTGGTTGGGAATTCAGGTGAGTTTGATTTAATCCAATGGCACTGGTGTTAGTGTGCATATTAGCTTATTTAGTATTGCTATTACTACTACTATCACATCCATAGTTACCATACATTGTAAATACTAAACGAGTTGACAAAATACATTTGTACATTACATAACATACCTATATTTAGCTATGTTATTGTATTAAAATAGTTATTTATTGCCAAATTGACTTTTAATCCACAAGGTATACAAATATCTCTATTTTATAAATTTAATAAAACATTTCAATAATTTAGTGCCATTTCATAGATACCTATACCCAAGTGTCAGCTATCTAATCAAATATTAAATTACCTATTAATATTGTCAGAGCTATCATCATTTCGGTGTATACCTAACTATTATAAATTATGTTATTTATACCCACCATTTGTCAGGAATGCTAGACTTTCGTAAGTATATAGGTATGGACTAATTTTCGATATTTTTTATATCTTTGTAAAACATTGTTTTTCTATTAAGATATTAAAAGTTTATAGATCCATTCATCCACCCCATTACAGATCCTCCCACAAGTCTTCCTTTACATACGGATAAAAGTTATGACATTCAGAATGGATGACATACCTCATCACTGAACTGTAGATGTTAAATGTCTTATAATGTGATGTCTTTTACTCCATTTACTCCAGTTTATAGAACTAAAATTATTGTAAATAATGACATCTGACAGAGTTGTCTTGATGAATCACAACCATAAGTCCCACTCGCAACTTCATATTTGTATCCTTAAATCTAAACTAAAGTGTCTTAAACAAATCTCTTCATATCTTTAAGATGTTAGATATATTATGTATATAGTCACAATAATTGCTATATATACATAAATATATAGCATCCAATATGAGGAGTTTGAAGGTTGTTTAGCTTTAAATTCAATAGAAACCTTCACATACTGAGACCTTATAAGTCAATAGAATACAGGTAGTTTAAAAAATCTAAGTAAGTAAAGGTTCTGATGATCAATTACACTAATAAAAAAAGACAGTTTGCTATGAATAACAGTGAATTAATCCTACATTACATACTATATAAGTTTCATTAGAGTTTATACTTATATAGGTATTTACATTGAGAGTGTTATGGGATATGGAGCAAAATAATTGTATTACATAAGACTAATGTGACTGAAAGACTGATTTCTAGTATTTTGGGATTTTATATTTTATATTTTTGTATTATTTTAAATATTGTATTATTATTGCTTTTAAATTTACTTTAACTTTTTTAGAGAATTTTAACTTTTGCTTTTTTTCCTCAAGACTAAGACATTTCTGGAAAGAGTGGAATCTTCGCTGGTCCACATGTTAAATGTATTAATTGTCAACATATTATGTAACGACTGTTTGATTCTAAATATTGTAAAAATGAAATAAAATAAAAAATAAAATCAGTCGTAAGTCATATTACCTCATACTGTAATATGGATGAAATTTGAGCAACAAATTGGAATCTTTGAATTTTTTAATCTCCTTATATGGATAGTAAATTTCTCAAAGAAACGATTCAATCCATTAGTCTAATTTCATTTGCTTATTTTTTTTACTTCTGTCGGTAAGTGCTCCCAAAGATTTTACTCTACATATTTACACAATCACAAAATATGTTACATAATAATTCACGTTTTTTAACAATCTCTTTTTTATCAATTTATATTTGGTTTAGTTTCAGGTGTAAACAGTCATCAAAATCTCATGTGCTTGTTGATGCATTCTCTGTGAGTGGTGTTACTGTTACTACCTGTAAAGGAAGTCACAAAATTGCATGATATTCATTTTAAATAATGAATAGGTATATATATATATATACACATGTGACTGCAAGTTTTTTGCAGATACGTCGCGTCGAAGTTTTTGTTTGCAAGCTTTCGGAATCATCAGGCGTATTACGTACTTCAGTAAACACCGACTCCTTGACGGGTGAAGACGTAAACTCATTGCCCGATGATGGAATCTCTAATGATTCCGAAAGCTTGAGAACAAAAACTTTGACGCGACATATCCGCAAAAAACCTACAATCACATATTCCTCATCGCGAAAATCTCTTTCAAAACATAAACATGTGTGTAATATTATTGTTCACAACATAGAATATAATATGATACTTACTTTGGAATGGCCTGAGAATGTTTGTACAGCAGATCCCTCTGGTGGTGTATATGCAGTGACAGCTGCCAAACCAAAGAAGCTTCTACTGGCACTTTCTGTAGTTGTTGTGTCTATCAAATTGTTTACTATAATAAAAATATATATATGTAAACCAATATATTATAAAGCTGCTTTCCTCTTTATTTTTTACATTATTACTAGTATTAACTAATAAGGGGGATTTCCAACAAATTGATAAAGCAATCTCATATATTTTTTTAGAGTAGGTACTTTTTCCTCTATGGAAGGATTTTGTTAATGTAAATTTAACTCATTAAATTACCATATAAAGCTTGAAAAAGACAATGTCACCTTTTTCGGTAGTGCTCCGGATTGGACTTGAACCCATAACCCATCCTTTTTGCAAGTTGTGCTTTGACCGGGCAACATGTGTTAAATTTACATAATAATTATATAACCTCATAAAATGGTTAATTGTAATAACAACTTTGTTACAATATATTTAAGTAGGTACTAGTGCAATGTGTAATAATTTATGATGAAAAATTATAATCATTCTCATAGGTACGCTTTCTAAATATTTATGGGAGTTCTTATGTTACTTACTCGAATGCAGCCAGTCAATCCCTGATATGGGTATAGATTCCGTATTTTTACTTTTATTTATAGGAGAACTTCTGTCTCTCTGACTTCCAGTGGGTCCTGGGGTTGGCCTTACTAAAAATCTTGGAGATTTGAATGCCAGATTAATTGAAGTATCTTTTCTAATTGTTCTGATACTTTCAGTGACATTCGATATTTTTCTCGCTTGAGAGGTCAAAATTTTGTTATTAAGTTCTTTAGGATTTTCTATATCAAATGGCAGTGGAGTTACAACATAAACTTTTTCCTTAGTGAGGGGTGATATTGATGTTATAATTTTCTCCCAGGAGTGTTTTGTTGTTGTTTTTGGAGGTAAGGTAGTTGTTTCAATATAGTATGTTGTGGGATATGTTGTTGAGACGTAGTAAGTTGGTCTTGAGGTGATAGTCACTGGATTTTCTTCTAATATTTCATTTTCCGCAATATTCACGGACTTTGGTTGGTTTAAGTCTGTTTCTACTGAATGTTGAAAACTTCCAGCTGCTTCATTATCTATAAATGAACTCAAATCATTTATGGTTGATAAAAGCACTTTAGATGTCTTCAAAACTGAAGGAACTGTAGTGAAGTAATTATCCGGTATTTTTTTAGATCTCTTTAAGTGAGATATAGTACTGGCTTTCTGTTGCTTTTTGTAGATCTTGGAAAATTCTTGAACAGTCCATTCATCAATATTCTTCTGCAACTTCATTACATCAAATGATGTTTTATTTTCTTGATTAGAAGTTGTTGTATGAGGTTGAATAATATTTAAATTTGTCACAGAGTCCTGCTTAGGAGTTTTCAGTGATGAAGAATTAAAAGCAGATGCAGATGAAGAAACTACTTTAGATTCAGAGCTTTCATGATAGTCAGTTAATGAATTAGATGTATACAATCCATTGACAGCATCCTGATTTGCGACCAATGGTGGTACCTTTCTCCCGTAGTTAGCTCCAAGTTCATCAGTCATTGGAATCCAACCTGAAGAAGATATCACATCATTTGCTGAAAATTGGAATGGAGTTGGTTTGTGTTCTGATGTGTATGGAATTATTATTTGTATTCGATTAGGTTTTTTAGTTGATTCCCCATTTTCATCCTCAGGCGTTGGAGGCCATTTTCCTGGAACAGCTCTATTATCAATAAATCTAAAAGTTGTCTTCAGTCCTGAGGTATTGTTACCAGCATTAGGAGATACTGTTGAGGAAACTGAATTACCGGATGCAAAACTATTCCTCGTGTTTTGATTATTTGTGGAACGATTATCCTGTACTGATTTGAATGGTTTGCTTTCCTTATGCGGTACATTAGGACCAAGATAAAGCAATGGAGAGTCTATTGCTTGTAACTGATCAGGGTCAGCTGGTTTAAATATGTTTGCTGAATATTCCTCGTATTCTTGGAAATATGGATTTAATGTGGATGCCTGTGAAAATTGCCCATTGATGTCCTCTTCAAAAGATGTGTATCCAACAAATGGGTATAATGTTGTAGGACCCGGATATTTTCCATTTTCGCTTTGATCTTGATTATGAACTAGTGGAGTTGGTAAAAATTGTGGTAAAGTAGATTTATATGATTCTGTTGTTGAATATATTACCACATCCTGCTCACTGTCTTCGAATTCATGATCATTTCCACCTGACGCTGCAGAGTATGAATCATCATTTGATTTAACATTACCATTTTGTACAACTATTGGATTAAATTTATTTTTCTTTTCTTGAGAAACTTCATTATTTTGTTGTTGATTATTTGATTTAGAAGTGTCTATGTCCAGTAGTGGAGACTGTATTATACTAATAGGGTACTCCACTGATGATGTAAATTCTGCTACAGGAACACTATTAAGTACCTGGATATTTGGCTTTATTGATAGATTAGGTGGAATAGAACTTAATGATGGTAAGTGGGTTTCTCCAATACTATTTTCATTATTTGATTGCACAAATGGTCTAGCATTGAATAATGGTGGTATTGCTACTGGACTTAAGTTTGGAAGTGGAATTGGATGTAATATATTTATTTTTCGTCCTTTATCATAATTGATATGATTGATAGGATGTGAATTATTTGAATGTTTTCCAACATTATGATTAGCTGATCCTGTAGGTCTTGAAACGTGTGGAACATTGTTTGTTCCAAGGTGCTCTAAATGCTCTTTATTTACTTCTATAGCTATCGGAGTTCCATCATTAGTTCCAGGGAAGGGTGAGCCATATGTATCAGAAGGTATAGGAGCACCATAAGAATTTGTAAGTGGTTTTGAAGGTGATGGTCCATTGTTTTCTAATGCAAGTTGTGAAAGACTAAACGGTCCTCCTGGGAATATGGAAGGGGGACTAGGTGACATGTTGGATATTGGTGTGATGTAGCTACCATGGGGCCTGTCTGATGGTACTGTAAGTTGAGTTGGTAAATCATTATTTTTGATAGGTTCATTATATTTTGAATTAGATGACAATATGGAGTTAGTATTGAAAGTTAACTGATCTCCAAGTGGAGATTTTTGTTTTTGTGTTTGATATGTCAGGACAGGAATCCATGGGTATAAGTTGCATGGGTTACAATTCTTCTTAGCTGAATTTCTATATTGTGATTGGCTATTTGTAGATGGAAGGCCATATGTTTGGTGAGGAACTATATCTTGCGGATTATTTTGAGGAACTCCATATGTAGATGGTGGTCCAGAGTTATGAAGAGAAGTATATAATGAAGGATGGAGATCATTTGGTGGGGTATAAACAGACTTTGGTCCCGAGTTGGGACCCGATCGAATCGGGGGTCCGGCATTTGAAAATGGCACACCATAAACTGGCGGAGGTCCATAGCTGGGTGGTGGACCTTGGGAACTTTGATGTGAATTATCTTTACTTCCTGTAAATAGCCAGTTGGACATTTTTTGAAAGAATGATTGTTCTTCATTGGATTTAGGAGGATGTGGATGGTAGAATGGTGGAGGATTTGAGTGAAAGGGTTGCCTCGGATGCCTCTGGAATCTTGGTTGTCCATGGCTATGATGATGAACCCTCATGGGAGTGAGATGTGGGGGAGGAGGTGGCGGCGGCCGGAGTATGTCATCATATGAATCTTTTCTTGACTTAGCTGTTGGAGTCTCGGGACCAGCACAATAACCTGAACCGGTGAACAAATAGAAGAGTAGAATGCTGAGCACCTGAAAATTAAAAGGATTGGTAGTGTTAATAACTTGGGTTTTCTGCATAAAGATTACCTATAGTTACCTGCAATAATTCATATGTAAGCATTGTTTTATAATAATAATTATGACAACTTATATAGCGCCGTACTGTGACAATATCACTTTAAGGACGCTTTACATTATTTAGGAACAACATCAACGTTCATTTTAAAATTACATAGCATCAATTAAAATTGTCGTCAGAAAGATAAAACATCATAATAATACAATACAATTAATTAAAATACAATAATAACCAATTTTGTTCAGCAGACATTCAGTCTTTGTCCAAAAATTTAAAATAATGTAAGAGGTGTGTCATGTGTAAAACTTTGTGAACAAATACGTCTTCAGGCATCTCCTGAAACCATCGTATTCAACGGCTTGCCTGAGACCTAGAGGCAAACTATTCCAGAGATTAGGACTTGCATAATGAAGGCACGGTCCCCATAAACTGTTCTGTGTGATCTCAATGGTATTGACAATTCATGGCTAGGACTGTGTGCTGATCTTAAAGCACGATGTCTAGCCCCTAGGTTCCTGAAGCAGCACATCTCTCTAATATAATCTGGTGCCATGTCATTCACAGCCCTATATATGAGAGCTCATACCTTGTATTGTATTCTGGCTTCAATGAGTAACCAATGTAACTCCCGTAGGAGAGGTGTAGTGCTATCGTATCGACCAGCACCACACAAAATAAGTGCAGACGCCCTCACAACAGACCTCACAATCTATTCAGCTGTACATTGGGTAAACCCATAGTATTACATTGCAATAATCAATTCTAGTCAAAATCAAAAATGATATTAAAGTTTTAATACATTCATTATGTTAAATATCTTTTGACTGTCCTTAATCTGCCTAAGATGATAAAAACACGCACTAACTATTGCACCATTTTTTAATATCTCTTTATTGAGTTATTATTGTCAAAGTAGTATCGCTTCAGCAATCGAGTTACTGAAGGTAAAACATCTTGCATTATCATCGCCATAATTTTTCTACTGAAAATGCTGTAAGGACCTATTTAACTAGAATAATCGTAGTGCTATCGTTTGGGTAACGTAAAAATACATTTCACATTGCCTTAATAAAATAATATTTGTAGCATTGCAGTATTATTTGCTATACGAGTTGGGACTTTTAACCTTTTAATTGTCGTCTCATCGTTGCTAATGAAAATCGTGGTATCGGTCGCAATCCTTCATAACTGCGACATGTTGTTTTTCTCCAATACAAAGTGAACTATTTCACACGAATTGAGCTACTTTGCTCACAAAAACAATAAAGTAGAGAAGATGATCGCATTACCATTGTTATAAATCGACAAATTTCACACACATTGTTTAAACAATATTCATCAGCAAAACAAAATAAAGGGACAAACTGTTCTGAAGCGTGTGTCATGGGACCCTTATAATTTAATATCCAAAAAATGGTACTTGTGTTGCCATCTATCGAAATCCTGTGAAAGCCCTGGCCCCTATCTAGAGAAATCGTAAATACCTTTTGCTATTATCATAAAAACAGATTCCTTCTTCTTGATCCTTTTCCGGCAGTCAGCCATTTTGGCCAGTCTCCTGCTATCCGCCTTAGAATAGACATAGCAGGGGCTCGCTCCAGAAAAATGTCTCTTCTCTTCTACAAAATACGGTGAGTGTCGCTATAATAATGTAATTCAGTATTAAAAAACTGTGAATTGTTTTGTTTGGTGTAATAATAATCTGTGTAACCATATTCTTCGTCAATAAACTGATCATACAACATCATGTTAGTGTTTCCTTAGCACAACCACCACAATAAATTTACCCAACGATAAACCCTGAGAGAGTCACTGAAATCTGCCGACTATGGGAGAAATGTTACAGTTTGAGTGTTACAGTTTGGCGCTCCAACGTGATGCCTAATTATTGTGGTTTTTGTTGTGTTTGAAGTGAATTTAACAATGCATAAATGATAACATTAAATAGTGCGTAGATAAGTTCGTTACGTATCACGTGACCCACCCATGTTTCCATGCATCACCAACACACACACACTTCTCTAGAATGTTCGATCAAAAAACGGTTGAAATTCCATTACCATCACAACAAGACTGTGCAACTGTCGTTTTGCTCTTCAAAAAAATTTCACCGCATGACCAATAAGGACTACGATGGTGCTTCAGTGAAAAATCGATTTAAATAAACAGTGCTATAAATAATAAAAAAAAAAAAAAAACATTTTAATAAATAAATAAGTGAGAATTAATAAATAATAAAGTGCGTGATACATTTGCGCGCCCTCAAAAAAAACTCATATAATAAGGAAAAAAACCGTTACATCAACAAAGAAAGAATGAACGAGTCTATTTATTTGAATTATAAACAGTGTTAAAAAATAAAAACGATTTAATAATAAATATATGCGAAATACATTTATGATCTTCAAAAAGAAATCCGCTATATTGCAAGTACGACCCGATATTGTTAATGAATGGAGAATTTAAGAAATAAATACAACGAGAAATTGACAAGATTGTGAACAGATACTCCAAACTTTCCTAAGACGGCCAGATAATTTCCTTCTGACGAGATGAAGATCTCCAACATTGCAATCTCTTAAGAAGCCTGCTACCACCACTACGAAGGATGTCCATGGCGGAATTTTCTTCCTTGACGGTTCCTGACCTCCAATAGAAGGATGTCCCATGCTTTGTCATCTAGATCTCACGTTTCTTCGAGGCCTCCTTTATCTACGCGGAGAGCCCTTGATGCTTGATGGTTTTGAGGAAGATGAAATGAATACTTCCTCCAATTCGTAATAGACAACCTTATTCATCTGACTACTATACAGGTTTTTATGGAAGAATGTGGTGTTGTTTTGTTCATTTTGTACTGAAATATTTTATATACCTACTATAGATACAGTTTTTTTTTTTTTTTTTACATGTTGTTCCATGCTTTGCCTTTTGTGCCAAAGAGATTGTAAAAAAATCCAGTTTCAATTTTGCATAAATTCAAGTGATACTAGCTAAGATCATTTTACAATTATTTGCGGAATTATTTGCTTGTTGATGTAAGATTCTACACTGAAGGATCTACAAAGTAAGAGTTGTAAATTTATAAATGTCTAGTTTGTGAAATATTCCAAGTAAAGTTTTTCTATATCTGGTTAAATACACTCAAAAGTAAAGAAATCAAATTTAAATTCATTATACTTGTACCTACCTAGCGTGCGTGTCACGCAGGCTGTAGATGTATTTATGTATGGTTTGAAGTGAAATGATCATAGACCTCAATATTGCTGGAAGAGGCTTAACAAAACAGATTTGAATAATTACCAATAATTCTTTACTCATATGCTGGAATTGTTAATTTTATGATATGTAATGTATGTAATGTTATGTCTACGATATTTCCAGGGAATGTCAAACTTTCCAGCGGTTTCCAAACTTTAACAATTTAAAGAAATAATTGTTATTGATTTTTTTTCGAGTCTTATCAAAGGACAAGACTTCCAAACATTTTTTTAGTATCCAATGGTTCCCAACTGTTGAGATTTGATGTTACAAAGGTTGCCAAACTTTTTTTTTAACATTTTTTTTTGCTTTGAGGAATTTTTTTTGAATTCTTATTGGGAGTCCATATTTCCTAGAGCAATTTTCAAACCAAGGTGTCCACTGTTTCTCAACTTTTTTTTGTTTTGGAAAAAATTTTTTTTTCCTCTTTTAAAGAATTTTTTTTTAATTCCTGCAAGTCCATCGCAATCTATCCAGCGCTGAATATTGGTACGTATAATCTTTTGTCTTGTTGATTATTATTTGCCAATTTTCTTTCAGATCGTCAATTCAAAACGTTTTGCATGTGCAATTTTTCTATTTCTCCTGTGTAAGGATCAACTTATATAGAAGAACCGTTTATTATTCTACTGTCATTGCAAGTTAGAATCTCAAAATGTCGGGATCATCTTTTATGCCTATTTCGCGAGTCAATGTATCCAATTCCCGGACTCTTAAACACGCATTAACCCAGAGAGGTATAACGCCCAGCCATTCTCTCGCTGATCTTAGAGCTCAGTGCGTAAGTTTCAACAATAAGATCTCTGAAATGCCTCCATCAATTGAGAGTTCTGATTTGTCCAGTGACGCCGGTTCCAATTGTGCCATTACTACGGAAACTGTTAACCTCAGCCATCCCACTCCTCCTGCACGCACTCTGTCATTGGATACTCCTCGACGTCAAACTACTTGTGTGCCCTTAAATATCAATTTTTCTTCTTGGCCCATTCCTATCTTCAACGGTGAGGGTGATCTCATCGAATTTTTTACTCGATTAGAGGAAATATGTCTGTCTCGAAGATTTGACATAGCTTTACTGCCTACTGTTCTTCCAGAATTTCTAACCGAAAAAGCGCTTACCTTCTATCGAGCTGCTCGACTCAACACTTTGTGTTGGGAAGATCTGAAAACCACCTTCCTCGACCGCTTTGATAACGAAAATATAACTTCTGAACGACGCATGAATATATGGTGTTCCAGACAATCACCTTCTGAAACCGCATCCGATTACATTTCGCGTGTCACTATGATGAACAGAAGTCTGAAATCTCCTATTAGAGATTCGGAAATTCTAAAAATCGTTAAGAAAGGTCTTAAAACAACTTTTGCGGCTGCCATAATTGGTGCAAATCCTTCCAACATAGTTGATTTGGAGCAAATATGTACTGGATTCGAACGTCTCACTCTTGTCACTTCTTCTTCTATGCCTGTAACCTCAAATAATGCACCTCCTCCTGCTCGCCCAAAGGTCGCATTTACCCATGATACACGTAGGAACAATAATTGTTACACTTGCGGTAAACCAGGACACCTGGCCAGAGATTGTAAATTTAAAATGCCAACTCCTCGTACCTTTTATCGACCCCGTCATTTCTCTACAAATTCTAATGTCAATGCTTCTAACACCTCACGAGTTTCAATGCCTAATTTAAGTATGCCTCCTCCTAACCTGTCTCGACGTCCAAAAAACTTGTAAACTACCGGTCTTCTGCTCGTCCTTCTCCTGGGAAGAGAGATGCCGAGTGGTCAGACTGGTTAGCCTCTGTTGAACTATTCCATCTTACCTGTCATTTAAACGAAGTTGCCATTACCAGTGGTTCGGACAATCGTCCTCACATCAATTTTAAAATTCGCCATGTTCCCTTTAGAGCTCTCTTAGATACTGGAGCTGCAGTGAATATATTGGGTAGAGATACTTATAAAACTTTTACAACCTTAGGCTATACCCTGCAACCCTATGTTCAAACATTGTTTGGTGTTAACAGTTCCTCTTTCCAGTCTATTGGAAAGATCATTCTTCCTCTTTGCTTTGATAACAAGACTGTTCATGTTACTTTTATTGTGGCCCCTTCTGTTTCTCATGGAATAATTTTGGGTGTCCCATTTCTTGAAAACTCCGGCTTAGCACCACGACTCTTTCCGAATAATAATAATTCTTTGACAAATCCAATAGCTAGTAAACACATATTTGTTACATCTTCGTCCCCTTCTTGCCTAGTTTCTGCCAATAATCTTACTCCAGCACAATGTTCTGAACTGAATGAAGTCAAAGAACTATTCTCAACGATTTCTTATGAAACCAAAGGCTTAGGTCGTACGCATCTTATAAGTCATGTTATCGACACGGGCGACAATCTGCCTGTAAAACAGAAAACTTACCCCCAATCTCATGTCAGAAGAGAACAACTTTGTACTGAAATTGATGCCATGTTAAAAATGGATGTAATCGAACCTGCCCGTAGCCCATGGCTAAATAATGTTTTTATTGTACCCAAAAAAGATGGTACTGGTCGATTTGTATTAGACCCTCGTAGATTAAATGACGTCACTAAGACCGACTGCTATAGACTTCCCAATATCAATCGCATATTAGATAACCTTCGTGATACCAAATTTCTTACAAGTCTTGATTTAAGTCACGGTTTTTGGCAATTGCCCCTATCACTCGAAAGCCGTCCAAAAACTGCCTTTTTTGTGGAAGGTAGAGGACAATACCACTTTAAAGTCACCCCATTTGGACTGAAGAATATACCTGCTGAAATGCAAAGACTCATGGACAAACTCTTTTCTGATCTTGGTGATCATGTTTTCTGCTATCTGGATGATATCTTAATTTGTAGTCCTACATTTGAATCTCACATTGCCTCCTTGAAGACCGTATTTCAACGCTTAAATGAAGCCAATCTTACTATAAAATTAAAAAAGTCTGTTTTTTGTAAAGATTCATTAAAATATCTTGGTCACGTCATCAACCAAGACGGTATTACTACCGACCCCGAAAAAATAAATGTAATGTTAAATTATCCACGTCCCACTTCAACTAAGGAACTAAGAGGTTTCCTTGGAATGTGTTCTTACTATAGACGTTTTATCAAATCATTTTCTGCTATTGCCTCTCCTCTTTGCAAGTTGACAAGTAAGAAATTTAATAAACAATTTTCTTGGAATAATGAAGCCGAACAATCTTTCATTGCTTTAAAATCTGCCATGATAACGGCCCCTGTATTGAAACCCCCTGACTATTCGCTACCTTATATACTTACTTGCGATGCTAGTGCAATAAGCATAGGTAGTTTCCTTTCACAAAAATCTCCTGATGGAACTGAGCATGCCATAGCTTATTTCTCCCGTAAACTTTCTGATACTGAACAACATTATTCCACTACTGACCGCGAATTACTTGCTGTCGTAGATTCTGTACATCATTTTCGTAGCTACTTAGAAGGTACTCATTTTACCCTTATGAGCGATCATGGATGTTTAAAATATCTAAAAACCATTTCTTCTCCCAGCGGACGTTTAGCCAGATGGGCTATGCGTCTATCACAATACAGCTTTGATTTTGTTTATAAGAAAGGTTGTGAAAACAAACTTGCTGATGGACTCAGTCGAATTCCTGTTTCTGCTTTCACTTTTCCGTCTGTTTATACCAATGTCTCCGATCCATGGTATCGTAAAGTTTACAAATCTTGTGAAGAAAGACCTCAAGACTCCCATAATTTCATGTTAGAGGATGGTCACCTCTATAGATACTGTAAAAATAAGAAACCTAATAAATCCTCCCCAGATTCTTCATTTTGGAGACTTGTTGTGCCTTCTGATCAACTTGAACCTTTAATTTCAGAATTTCATGATAACAATTGCCATCCTGGAGTTTTAAAAACTCATGCCTATCTCTCTCAAACTTTCTATTGCCGTGGTTTATTGTCCACCATTAAGGATTATGTAAAGCAATGCCTAACATGTAAGGCATATAAACATAATAACCAAGCGCCTCATGGATTAATGAAAAACCCAAAACCCGTTACTAAACCTATGGAATCATTGAGTATTGACCTGGTAGGACCATTACCCATGTCATATAAGCGCAACGTGCATATCCTTACTGTTGTAGATATCTTTACCAAATATCTTTGGGCTTTTCCACTACGAAACCCTACAGCTAAAGAAATAATCAAATTACTCGAGGAACGAATTTTTCTTCCTTATTGTATTCCGCGGTGTGTTGTCTTGGACAACGGCCGACAGTTCGTTGCTAAAGAATTTAAATCATTTTTACATTCTTATGGTATCAATGACTTGTTTTATAATGCATATTATCACCCACAGAATAACCCCGTTGAAAGATACAATTCTACTCTTCTTACTGCTCTTTCTATATTGGTAGAAAATGATCAACGTTCTTGGTGTTCCAAGCTTCCAAAAATCTGTTCTTGTATTAATAGTACTGTAAATGTAACCACAGGTTACTCTCCCTATTTCCTTGTACATGGTACAGAATATGTTCCTCATGCCTCCTTCCATAGAACTGTCAATGCCTCTGATAGTGGTACCTTAGAAGCATTTGCCGAACAACGTCAACGTCGTTTATCAGAAATGAACGCGCTTTACGACGAAATTTCCTCCTCATTGACCAAGGCTTTCCATCGTAATGCCGATAGATATAACCTTCGTCGCAAAACTCTTCGTCTGGACATAGGTCAAATTGTCTGGAGAAGGTCATTTGTTCATAGCAACGCTGCGAATTATTTTTCAAAGAAATTGGCACCTCGTTTCATCAAGTCTCAGGTTCACCGAATCATATCCCCTAACGTATACGAGCTATGCGATGTAGATACTGGAGCAATGGGAAACTATCATGCTAAGGATATCATTAAGTTCTGAGTCCTAGGTATGTGTTTCTCCAAAATTTTGTTGTTATATTTCATTCTGAATGTAAATCCATCCATGTAAAATTGAAATTTTGATAATGTAAAGAATTTATGTAAAAATGTAATGTTTTCTTGGGCTGCAATTTTAATGAATAAAAAGAACTATGTCTATACATCACAGGTCAATGTTAATAGCGAATTTTGTATGTAATAAAAATGTTAGACTCTCAAAAGAAATTATATTTACAGTCATAGTGATGTTAAAGGAATTATCTTTCTTTCTTCTTTAAAGCAAAATAAATTATAATACTGTTAATAGTCAAAAATTTGGTATTTCTACTCTTCAAGTACTTGTAACTTTTGCAGCCCATGTTATTGTAAACTTTTAGTTAAGAAAACTCATAGAGGCTCTTCAAGGTTCCGCTTCTGTGAGAATTTTGAATTGTTCGAACCTTGTGGCGCCCTTAAATAATTTTTTTTGTATGTTTTGATCATCTTTTTGTTTGCGCCCGTGGATGCATGAAGTTGCCTTTATCATCTCATATGCTAGCCGTTTTCATTAGCAACGTGTTCACAATAATCTGAACCCATCCACTGTCGCAGACAAAAGTCATACAACATGATAGTCTTAAGGAATTTTGTACTGTATAACTGATGTAATTTTGACCCTCCAGTATACGAAAGTATACGAATTCTTTTGTTGTTTTCCTTGAATTTTTGCGTGAACTCCTGATTCACTGAGTTAAGTGGTAACTGATTTATTTATTTGTTTATTTATATATCTATATATTTCAAGGTGTAAAAGTAGAAAGTATGTCAGATTGCGCAATAAATGATGAAATATGAAAGTGTGTGAAAGGTTACCACTAATTCTCTTAGTATATCAAATCATTAATGCTAAATCTTAAATTGAGGATCAAGGTCGCATCAGTCAAATTAAAAAATAAGTTTATTGTTTTTAATCTTTAGTGTGCATGGTTTTGTAATTAAATTATATGGCAAGGTTTCTCACATGGTGTGAACCTGCTGGCCATTTTGCGGCAATTTTACTGTATGGAATGCGTACCCTTGCAGTAATTTCTATTTGCCTAGTATGAATGTTAAGGAGTCATTGGATGATTCGCCATCTTCCATGTACATCTCCTGGGTTAGACTGATATAGAGATATGACTAACCGTCCTACCCTAAAACAATCAGTTCTAACTCAAATTTATTTTAGTTAAATTTTCAATTTTTAATGCCCGACAAGCTTATTGTCCAAGTGAGGTTTGAGGACGCTCAAACAAAGAAAATTCATACAGGTCGCTTAGAGAAGCTCTGCGCGATAGGTTTGGTACCTGATATTAACCATTTGCCTGTATGAAATTGGTGGGAAGTTTCCACAAAAGAAAAATGCTATAGGGTAAAGGATTACCGCCCTTATAATAGAGGTAGATCAGATATAATTGTAATGGATACCTCCTCTTGGAGTAAGGAAAAGTGTTTGGGAAATTGTTGAAGGTTTTGTTATATAATGTAAAAGAATTTTTTTTGTTTTGTCTTAAGCATGTAAAGGTTTACCTAGAAGTATGGCGAGAACATTGTCTACGATCCCGTTTCCGCGACCTGTTCTGTCGGTGCATCTTCCTGGTCCCTTGCTTGCTTGAGACATGTCTATTTGTAAGGAATAATTAAGAATTTGTTACTAATGTCTGTTATGATAATTTGTATCCTTGTTTTGACACTCACAGTGTTGTAAAATCTATTTTGTTTTGACACTCACAGTATTGTAAAATCTTTCTTATCTTTGACACTCTTAGTTCTGTAGAATCCTTCTTATTACTGACTTTGAAACTTTTCTTTTTTTTTTATTCATTTTTTTTCTTTAAAAGACAACTTGAGATGGTGTCATGGGACCCTTATAATTTAATATCAAAAAAATGGTACTTGTGTTGCCATCTATCGAAATCCTGTGAAAGCCCTGGCCCCTATCTAGAGAAATCGTAAATACCTTTTGCTATTATCATAAAAACAGATTCCTTCTTCTTGATCCTTTTCCGGCAGTCAGCCATTTTGGCCAGTCTCCTGCTATCCGCCTTAGAATAGACATAGCAGGGGCTCGCTCCAGAAAAATGTCTCTTCTCTTCTACAAAATACGGTGAGTGTCGCTATAATAATGTAATTCAGTATTAAAAAACTGTGAATTGTTTTGTTTGGTGTAATAATAATCTGTGTAACCATATTCTTCGTCAATAAACTGATCATACAACATCATGTTAGTGTTTCCTTAGCACAACCACCACAATAAATTTACCCAACGATAAACCCTGAGAGAGTCACTGAAATCTGCCGACTATGGGAGAAATGTTACAGTTTGAGTGTTACACGTGTCTCGAATCACATTTAAATTAAAAAATATATTTTTCTGAAGTGCATATCGTTGACATTAGAGACATTTAAATTTAAAAACGTTTTTTTTATCCATTGATAATAGAAAAATAGGGAGGGCTTTAAATACGCAGTTCTTTTTACATAAAATCATGATGTTAGCATTATGAGCGTTTGATTTCAGTAAGTACGTACATAATAAATAAAACAAGACATACCCAGGGGAGGTGGCTGGCCGGTGGCCCCCACTACATGTAAGTATGTATATTTAAATAATATCAAAGTAAGCAATTAACCCCTAAATTCTGGGTAGGTACGTAGACGTCAGTGGCGTGCTTTCCATACATGCAAAAAAGCACCGCATGCCTAGCAAAAAGTTGGATATTGTCTGAAATTGATATACAAAAACGATGAGATCGTGATATATCTCAAATTCCTATACTAAATTGAAATTTTGGCGACGGAGCAGAAGAAATTTGGTGAGTCGGGTATTTTCTTAAATTCGTATACCGAATTGTGGAAATAATAAAAAAAAAAACATTTCGAAAGCATGCCCAATATAAAAGGTCTGGTCCCGCCACTGGTAGACGTACGCACTTTTTACTTTATTGTCATAGCGAAATACTGGTATCGTGTCGAGTTAATCATGCGGGTACACATTTGAATTAAAAGTAGATAAAATAATGCTGAGTTTCTGATACCGACTCTGATTATGGAAGTCACAAGATGATTGTCAATTTAAATCGAAACACAGCTCCAGTGGAGACATTAATAAGAGCACAAATTATATCAGGGTTATGTTTCACATAAGTCAGGATTTCACTGGCACAATATTAATTTAAGTAGGTACCTACCTACCTATTATGCCACGATCGTACATCAGACATAATAGCTTGAGCGGATGAGTTGTGGTGATACTTGAATACTTTACTCCATCACATCATGGCTCACAATTTCCCACAGCATACCCGATTTGTCTTTTACCGATCTATCACTCTACCACTTACCTAATAGGTACAACACCTATTTGATATAGGTAGGTATAATTCATTATTCTTCCATTGTAATAACGGACATAATAATTATTAAATTCTTGCAATTTATCAGTGACTATTTCATTCATCTGGTTAAATAGGTAGATAATGTACGGAACAATTGATATTCACAAGAGAGATCCGTATGATTAATATCTAATTCTTAAAGGTGGCTATTGTATTGATCATTATGAAATGACAAGGAAATACCTAATTCCGTGTTGTTGATTGTTATTTTACTACCATAATACGAAAATAACAAGATCATATTTATTTATTTAAAAGCAAACATAATACGCTAATAGGCATAAATATTACAAAATAGAGTAATGTTAACATTTGAACAGAAAAACATTCATTACAAAACTAAAAAAAACCTAACTAATTTTTACTGTTTCATAATAATATTGCGTAGGTATAAAAAATAAAGGTAACACAACAAATGTTGTACCTACATACATATTTTCCTTTCTGTCTTATAGTTGAATTATCCATCTATATATCTAATAAAATTGAGGCGGCACCTAGTATAAGGTCCCATGGACACACGGGCCCTTTTTTGGAGAATGCCGAAATTAATTTATTGTCCTCAGTTTTGTCTATGGCCATGTAAATTTTCATCAAGATAATATCATGATTTGCACAAATCAGCCCATGAAGATTGAGTTGCCTTATATAAATAAAATTGCCTTATATAAATATTTTAAGTTCGTCGGTAGCCTGGAGGTAGAGTCTCGGCCTCTTGAACAAGGGGTCCGCGGTTCGATCCCAGGTGCCGGCAAACTCCCCTTTCACGACACAAGCTTTTAGCTTACTGTGGAAGGTGTATAAAGTTGTATTTGGGTTTATAACAAAACCCAGATAAATCTTTTAAAAAAAAAAAAAAATTATATACCTTCCTATTATGATTTGCTACGCTAATATTTTATTTGAAAGGTCGATGTAGATTCAGTTAGTTGCATAATATGTGTGTTACTTGCTTTTTTAAGTTCATAATGAAAGGATAATTAATAAAATGAGTTAAATGATGAGTAAAATACAGTAATTTGAGAAATTATGAGTGTAGACGAAGTAATATTAATAAAACTATGGATACCTTAAGTCTATTATGCACTTATTTGTTAAAATAAATTTACATTTTTTATGCACGATCTCATGCCTTTTTCTAATTTATTATTCACAATAATGATAATTACGAGACCCGATTATGTGAAGAGTTTTCCACTATATAATATTACAAGCGTATGTAACCCGGCATCGCTCGGGTTTAATTAAATAGAAAACCTTGCAAATACATGGGTTAAAACAACAAAATCTTATTGAAAAAAAATGAAGCACGTGGATAAAAGAAGTATAAAGCTCTTCCCAATGAGAAACTTAATTTTTGACTCCCTACATGCCCATATTTAAGCAACAATAAATAGGTAGGTACCTACATCATAAAAAGCATTGCAAATCTCTTCTTAATGAAAAATCTTGAAGTTTGATACCTCACATGCCCATATTTAGGTAAAAAAAAATAGGTAGGTACCTACATCGAAAAAAGTGCTAAAAACCTCTTCCCAATGAAAAATCATGAAGTTTGATACCTCACATGCCCATATTTAGGTAAAAAATAGGTAGGTACCTACATCGGAAAAAGTGCTAAAAACCTCTTCCCAATGAAAAATCTTGAAGTTTGACACCTCACATGCCCACATTTATGTAAAAAAATAATAAGTAGGTACCTACATGGAAAAAAGTACTAAAAACCTCGTCGCGATGAAAAAGCTTGAAGTTAAGAAATCCCACATATTGGTAGGTACCTACATGGAAAAAGTGCTAAAAACCTCTTCCAAATGAAAAATATGTGAGCTCGACACCCCGAACGCTCATATTTTATTTAGAAAAATAGGCGGGTACCTACGTGCAAAAACTACTAAAAACTTCATCTTAATGTAAAAACTCGAAGATTGTCATCCCAAATTTCTATAAGAAAAAAAGGGTAAATATCCCATTTCGCGAAAAAAATTGTAGGCACATTAATGTTAAAATATAATTGTCCACATTCGAATTTGTATTTTTGGTTTGCAGTACATAAATGGGTATTTGAGAGATTTGCTATGAAATTAAAAAAAGTCAAGAATAAATTGTCACCTATGTACTCTATATTCCCAAAAAATCCTTAAAAAATGGATTATCTGCATCCTTCAATATTCAAGAATATTTAACTATCAAATATTTCATAATGCATGTAAAAAATATTAGGTGAAAATAAATAGGTTCCCACTCATTGAAAAATCATTTAACATTATTTATGGATTTTATAGGTAAAACTATTATTATTCTACAGTATAGTTTTCTATGGTTTCATAATGTCTTCCATTATGAAAATAGCCCAATATGTCAAAAATATGCAATTTTTATTCACGTAATTCAAGAGCTTTTCTCATTAGCAAACACAATATTTTATTACGAAAATAAACCCTAATTATTTAGTTTCAGAATTGTTGTGTTTATTGTTACATCCATTTTGAAATTAATTCAATACAATGAAAAATGTTTGACTGTGAATATTGCTCTTTACTAAACCTTGCATATATTCTTCATACATTTTGTGGCTAATTTTGTGACATAGTCGCATTAAAATTAAAATATCTTTATCAATATGTAAGATATTTTAAATGTTTTTAGCCTTAAACCTGCCCAGAAGATGAGACCTCGTATAGAGTATATTATTTTACTTCGGTCTTTCCTAATTTCCGAGTCCATTAAGGACATACGTACATACATACATACATACATACGAACGGACTCAAATATTTATGTGTGGATTAAATTATCACTTTAAATTTTAATAGGTCTGCGATCGGCTTTGATACGTTAGTATCTAATCTATCATTGACAAGCAGAAAAAAATTAATTCAAATGATACCTACATACTTACTACTAATATTACTATATCATCACGACATATCCCACAAGTGGGTAGCCAGCGGACTAACTGCAAGTAATAAATATACAGAACGTCCTCTCTGTGCCAATAAAAATAGTCATTCAGGATGGGTGGCATACGTCATCACTGAATTGTAGATGTCAGATGTTTTATTCATGAGGTTTTACGAACTCCTGCCCTTTATTGGGCGCACGAAAAATTACAGAAATGAGTTGGAGACCAATAATTCTTTACCGGACAACACTTTATTTAATCATATTATCTTATTCCAACTAAAATTATCATGGTTAGATGGAAGCCATTACTTTATAGTGATAAGTTTATAAAAATCTCTCCACTCCATATCGTCCTAGTACTTTAAATTTTGTATTGTTCTGTTATTAACACTGTAATATAGCTACCTAATGATGATGTGCAAAAACAATAAAATAAAATTGCAGGCCATGTTATGTTAATATCGAAAATCAATGGTAAATATTAATTAACAAAATATTGGAGAGATTGAAGATATTTTGAAGGTTACTGGGCTCAAGAAAAATATTAAAAATTTCGCTTGCACACCACAAAAAACCGTGTAACTCGTATACCTCAATCAATATAACCTGATAATCGTACCAAAAACATTTATATAATTTAACAAAAAATATATTGTCGATACCTCTCTGTCCAATTTTGTGGTTAATTTTTTTGTTTTGTTACTGTTTCAAACGCATTTTATATTAACTTTTGATGTGGTTTTGTACATGATATGGAACACGATTTATTATTGAAATTAATTCATTTTCCCAAACCGCATAAATATTTTCACTGTATGTATTTATTGAGACACACTTTCGCTTGTGAAAAGGATTATTCGATTCTCTTGCACGGTTTAATCAAATAAAAAGAATATTTTTGTGTTTTTACACTTATTTAGTATATTTTTTGTAATTATGGATGATGATCGTGTAGCATATACTATAATACTGAAATTCATATAAACACTGCCTCGGTACAGGCTGCTTAATTTTTGTAAGAAAATTGAATAATATATATTTTGTTAAGTATATTTATTTGTATACATACATAAAATTATTTTTAGAAGTATTTCGATTGTTACATAGTTTAAGTGTCTGTGTTGCTTTCTTTTTGTTAGATGGACGGTTAGGGTTTTGAGAGTATTTTTTGAATTCACTTCAAACCCAGTTTCATCTTTTGTAGGATATAAAGAATAGCTTATAGGTACTATTTTTTATGTGTTATCAGATTCAAGTTTGGCTTTTGATGTAGAGCTGTGTATATTTCCAAATATTAATTTTCTTGTTTATATAACATCTTATATTAAAGGAATTTGTACCTACGTATATTTTTCAATCGATAAATGTTCACTGTCCAAATGCAAAAAACTTTAACATAGTATGTCATGTAATAGTTATTTATTGTATTTTATTATGTAGTAATATCTAAGTACTACATAAGAAGAGAAATGGTAAAGTCCGATATATAATCATTATTTTAAGAAATAATTCGGTGACTGTTACTGCAGATATTGTAGAATGTAGACATACACGCGCTCATTACCTATAGTCCATTGATTTGAAATGATGAGATGGGTAACTACAAGGCGGAAATGAATAATATGAAATAATCATCTCCGGTATTATGTTTCCTAAATAATTTGCTGAACGTACGTCCATTATAAATTTCACACATAATGCGAATTAACGAGACAGGCATAATCCACGTATGTAATTATGCTCTCTCATTATTTATTAGAAAACTGCAGTAGCGATTTTTATGTTTGTAACAAATAGAAATAAAAAAGACATAATAACCCCTTCGGCGTCATATTAAAACAATAATAGTTATGTACCTACGTATAGGCTAGACACAATATGTAGGTATCTACCTAAATTAATTTTGTTATTAAATTTACCCATTCATTTACATCTAATTATCTATATTAAATATATACATATAATTAATAATTATGTAGGTATATAATTATAACCTACCTACACAATAAAATAGTAATATTACGTTCATAAATACATTGATGTAACTACATTATGATAATGTATAATGATAGGTAGTTAACAAAAAAGAGCACTGTGTTTTGGTCTATACAATTATTGCATATTCTCAGAGCGTTGGCAATAGCATCATGGCATCCCCCACGAGTGAGGTGGCCAGCGAACTAATTGTCCGCTCATTGATGTGAAGACATTCAGGATGAGTGCCATACTTCACAGCTAATATATCAACACCTAATAACAGTAAACTTAATGGAATAAATGTACAAGTTTATGTGCAGTGTACACACTTAGTATAATGCATATAATGTGAGTGACCTGATGATGACGAATGACAAGGCGATATACGTCGCTGCATACTGGAGTGGCAAGGTCTGAAGTCCGGACCCGAAAAGTAAAGTAAGTACTTAGTAATGTATGAATTTTAATAACGGATAAGTATAATATGTAAAGCATGTGAATAGTTGTAAACATAAGATTACGTATGGCGAGTGATAAGAGGTAGGCACCTACTACCCTACTAGGTAGGTACATATTAGAGGTAATTATTTACGAGTACGTAACTCTGTACATACAATGAAGTGAGAGAACAAAGATGACTTTTTATGTATGTACATAGGTATAAAGTGTGTATAAAATATAATTATGTAGGTACTAGATGTCTAAAGTTTTACATTAGTTTTATTCAACACTACATACATAGATTGATCCACACGGGAAATGATAATTATATCATTGCGGGTATAGATATTAATATAATCACCAATAATATTATAAGAATATTTCCGTATATTGTATTTTTGTATCATTCTAGAGATGCATTAGGGTACTTACGAGTACTAAGACTATCGACTCATCATCGAGCTTATTTTTATTTAATTTGTGTTTGTTTTATGGAGTGGAGTTCCCAGCAATGAATAGGTCTGCTATTCTTTTCAGTAAGTTTCGAGTGTTTTGAAAAAAGGCACTCACTCGCAAGACAACATCGTTTTTAAGACACTTACGCTCGCTGGTTACCTCACTTGTGGGATATGCCGTGACGGTAAGTATAGTAATAGTAATAAATCAAACACATAAATAAAATTAACAACGATTTTTAGACTCAAAGTCATTTTAAGTGCTAAACTATTTCACAATAAAATAATACTAATAGTAACACGTATTAAAATACAACCCCATCATTATGCAGTAGGTACGTCGCACCAATCAAGATGTGTGCTTCCCACGGGTCTAAAAAATCACGTTGAAGGTCGCGGCGACATGGCGCTACTTTGCATTTTTCGCTAGTATAGGTATAGTAGTATCAAGATAACAGCGAGAGTCGCTGTTGTATTAGTGACAAAAATGGTAGGGTGACCACGTGACTCATGTCTTCTACGAATTAAATAGATATTTTTGTAATTATGTTCTGAGTCACAACCCATGACAATGCATCGTAATTAACCAATATAAGATTTTTAGTATTAACGTACAATATAGAATTACCTTTTACAATAAGTTCACTCATTAGCATTTCCTATTAGTGTGAGTAATATCCATATCCCATGTCTACTTACCTATTGTATTCATACTTGAAAACATAACCCCACATCTACCTGAAAATATATATTTTATACCTTTGACAAACATACCAGACATATCTACCTGAAAATATACCTTTTTTATCTTTGAAAAATGAAATAAAAACTTCTTTATACCTTATAGAGAAAAACATTTTATTTCCATACAAAAAGTATAAATAAATAAATAAGATACAAGCACAAAAAATATTATTTTAGTGAAGCTTTCAAAGATATGTTTATGCAAAGGTTTGCTTCGTTCACTTTTATTTTCCATCACGAAAAAAATAAAAAAATAAATTTATTTACAACGTGTGGTTACCGTGCGCTAAGAAACACCTTCCACTTTGAGAGCTTTCAACGTACTGACTTGCACACCAGTCAACAACAAAGGGCTCTATTTACGATTACGACCCAGCCCCTATCGGTATACACTCACACAATAACATTTTTTGTTTTTGGGCCTATACGTATACGTCTAGAACTCACTAATGCAACAGCGACTCTCGCTGTTATCTTGATACTATACCTATGTCGCAGCGCGATCGCGCTCCGTAGAATGTTAGGAAATCAAATTGATTTTGCGTTTGTTGATAAACCTAAATCACTCGCAAACGAGTGGATGGGCTTGATGAGAATAGAATGATAATAATAGGTAATGTTGCGCTCTTAGAATAACTAAAATGATTTGGAAAATAAACGTGATTAATACAGTAAAATAAATAAAAATTTAAATTCGAATATGTATTAGTATACCTCACGGTATCTACTTGTAATTTGTTTCAATTTGCTCAAAACAGTTAAAACCAAAACTGTTTTTGTTTGATATTATGGAATAGGTAAGAAATTGTCAAAAATCAAAAGAGATTCCGATTTGAAATTAATTAATGGTGATGTTCAAAAACTCACGATGCATAGGTTGTCATCATAGAAAATAATATAGCGAAACAGTCATCGATGCAATGACGCGCATCTCTAGTGTGCATTAGTTCCGTTATAAACATTATAATGGTCAAAGCGTTTTGCCTTTGGCAGGGCGATGAGCTGATCTGCCATGACCTTTAGTTGTAATACTAATGTAGGTACTTCGCGATACTCCTCCAAGTGTTGTATGATATCTCCGGAGGTAGTTACTAAGAAAGCGAAATGTAAATGAAAGTAACTACATTTACAATGTAATTGCATACCTACATATTAACTAGATTCTGAGTAGGTACTTTTGCATGCACTGTGACATTTGGTTGAGCGGCGCTGCATGATTATCAATAATAGTATACAGTGTATACATACTCATAAATACTGAACTGGATATTTATAATATTACATGTATCTATGTATGTTATAAATAATACGGAAAACAAAATGATAAATTAATTATCATTGTGTGGTGCATGATTTTTGACCAGATTTTCCATAGGTGCCAACTATAATATAGCTGGCATAGTAGGTATATTATATACCTATTTCTTAGCAAATAATGTGAATCAAAGTATTTTATTTTTATTTATTAAGGTAGAAGATGGAATACATGTAACAAGTTGCTCTTATCATTCCACGACATTGCATAGGTAGGTATGATAAAAAGTTAGAATATCCTTCTCTGGAAGTGAATTTTATTACCAAATGTTGTGAAATATTGAAGCGGTGTGGTAGAACAAGAGTGAATATGTCATTCATTTTTTTAGTTTACAATAATAAACGACAAGTATACTTTTTATTTTATTGTGTGGTCTCTAGCTATTACTTATTATCTTCTTATGTCAAAAGCTCTCATCCTTAGTGCATTTCGTTTATTTTTATAGTACCTAAGTAATGCAGTGTTTATGTCTAAAAGCTATTAAAATAATGTTACATTTACAATAGTTCACTACTCTACTTAAATTGTTTGCTACTAGATTTTCATGAAGATTTATAACCATATTTTTGGGTGAGTACACATTTCATACAAGTAATAAAACTGTTAAATAAATATTATGTTTTGTGTTAACTATGGGATGATATAGATAGTCTAATGGGTATAAATAGATAAATTTATCATGCTCATATCTAGTTGTTGAGTCTGGATAATACTTATGTAACTGTTTGTAATCAATGTACAGTAAATAATGAATTAATAAATAAATAAATATTAATATATCTCATGGGGGGGGGAGGTAGCAGCTTGTCAAAATTTGATTATTCTCATCACGAACTTTTCTCTATACTTTTTTTTTTAACTTAAAAATGGAAATTCAATACAATACTCAACGGCTACAATTTGGAGAGTTTTTTTAGCTTGATTCTGAACTTTTTCAATTTGTTATGAATTTTGTTAAAAAATACCCAAATTTTTAAAAATTCTGGAGCCTTTTGTTCTTGATTTCCAACTTCACTAGATTGGTACCTGTATAGGAATTTGGCAAAATAATCAAATATTATACACGCTGATTCTATATGGTAATATATAAAAAAACTGCATCACTTGTGATAATGTACGAAATGTATGATTTCTGACGTGCACACTAGAATAAGGTTAAGTTGTATGAATATGCGGTGTGCTTCCAACATGGTTTCACTTTTCCCTCTCGTATGCCGTGAGAAAATTTAAGTGACTTCATTCATAAGTCACACAGACGCACACAATAATAAATATACATACCCGCCCACTACACATAGCACGCGGCTCGGCACTTCTAAATTACCGGAAAGTACGAAAATCTACCAAAATTGGGCAACTAATAGTAAGTATAGATGTGTACAGTGGATACTTTTATTTTCGTTTAAAACGCTTTGTCTTATCGTCTTTGTATTATCTTATAATATAATAATAAGACACTGTACGTAGGTACCAAAGTCAATGTTATGTGAACATTTTAGTGTAGGTATACATAAGTGATTGTGTTGTTGTTTTTTATAAATAAGCTTGAACTCTTGATCTGTATCGAGAGTGAAATGGAAATTTGGTTATTGTATTACTTCAGTTGATTTATTTTGGTTCTTAACATTTACACGTTTATAAACTGTATTCATTAATTATTTTAAAAAGGGAAAATATTATAATTTGTGATAGGTAGGTACATATAACAACTACCTACATAATATGCAGTAGGTACATCAATCAAACCGTACATACCTATGTAATACCTATGACATGAAATATTTAAACTAAATTATATTTTGATAGGTATTATAGAGGTAGGAATAATATATGATAAATCCAGGTTCAACTTCACAATGGACAAAGCTAATCTAAACTACATATATTGTAGTTAGTAGGTAGGTATCTAACAATAAATTGTATTGCTTAATTCCCTGTTGTATTTTCTTTTGATATAAGTAGGTATTATAATCATAACTACTATTAATAAATACCCACTACGCTAAGGCGACGTACTCACAGTCAATCTATAGATAAATAATAATTCAGGCATTATTCACTCGGTCTCGGGTGCCTTGCCGGAAGAAGAAAGAAGAAGAAGTATTATAATCAAATTTGTTTTTATTACCAGTATCAATATGCTTGTATCTAAATATTTGATACCCATACTTAATGACTGATTTAATGCCTACTTGATTTAGTTATAGATACTTATAAACTTAATATATATATATATTATATCTACAGAGATTAAATAAATTAAATTAAATAATAAAAATAGGTTCCGAAATGATCACTGTTAATACGTGGCTTTAAGGCATGATAAGAAAGTGAAAATGATAGCATATTGTGTATATTATGTATACATAGATAGGTAGGTAGATAGATCAAGATGATGTGTGTGTGTGTGTTGTGTAGGTATCACTGTTGATGTTGGCAATGGACTAATTTATCTGCTTGTCCAAATATCTCAATTTCCTGCTAGCCATAGTATGAATCGTGTATCTATTAGGTATATCAGCTATCTAATGAGCTACGTGCGTATCTATATGACACCTGAACTTGAAACTAAATGAAGTCACTAATACTTATTAGCTCATCAATCAATTTTTATGTTTATTGTTCCAATATTGCTCGTTAAATTAATATAAGTCGCGGTTTTATTACCTTTCTGTGTAATTTTATACCGATATATACGAACCATATATAAAAACCACCAGAACAAAAAGCCTTCTTAGAACCACCGAAATGAAAACTCTACGACCCATCGCAGGTGTAACTCTTCGTGACAGAATAAGAAATTCAGAAATTAGAAGAATCTGTAATGTCGAAGATGTTGTGCGATGGGGCAGAACAAGAAGACGTTTCTGGAGAGATCATGTGGGGAGGGCGAGCTCAGATCGAGTGGTCAGAATTGCAGCAGATGCACACATGCCAGGAAACAGACCCCCAGGAAGACCACCTAAACGCTGGAGGGACAGTTGGACATCCACCTCCCAGGAGCAGGCTCCGAGAACCACAGGACATAGTCCTAACTGAAGCAAAAGAAGAAGAAGAAGAAGATATACAAACTAATGGATTTTTTAAACTTTGTGAGATGTTGATCTCTCTTTTACGTATTAGTGGTGGTTCCGTAGTAACTTCTGCTTGTTTCAAGAAAGCGGGATAAGCAATATGATATTTATATGTGAATTCATCTGATTTTATGTTCTTTCATAATTATTATTAAAAAATCCATATTATTAGAAAATCTTTCATTATTTATTTATGTAGTCAAGGGAAGGACGAAAGTGGAATAAATGCAGTGGAAATGCGATTGCTGTGAAGAGTGGTTGGTAGAACTTTGCGTGATAGAGTGAGGAATGAGAATATGCATTAAAAGAATAAGCGGATGCAAGAGGAGTATTGTGTATAAAATGCGTGCAAATAAGTTACGATGGTTTGGACGTTTGGAACGAATGGATAATAAAAGAATGACATAGAGGATATATATTATGTAGTTAGATATTTGTGAGAGGGATATGTGAAAGCGTGAGCGTTCAATAATCACGTAGTTTGGTAACGTGGATCCTATTCTCAAGGACGGTGAAAAGTACAGTAATACAATCAACGTGAAGTTTGTATGAGAAGATCTATGTGGCGTTCCGCCCTCTCGACCTACCCCACTTGGGATACGTCGTAAATATATAGTTTAGTATGAATATACATGCTTACATAGGTATACACAAATTGGGTTATAAAGATGATGATGTGAGGTAGTACCTATCAAATATGTAGATAGGTATATCTTATCGGAACCTTAGAAGTGTTTTGTAACAAAAGAAATTCTACACCAATACATACATTCACATTTGTTGCTTTTGTTTCTATTACTATTAAAATATCACTGTCCAAATAACATAATGAAAGTTCAAATATAAATAAACTCTTTATCATATTGTGTACAAGTACAATACTGTCCTAGTATTTATACAAGTACATTATTAGATTACTGTAGCAGTTAGGTATACCTACCTATCAGCTGTGTATATTATGTAGATTAGATACATAATCCTATATAATATATATATATGTACTAACAATATCATTATAGTATGTAAATTTCTTCAACGGATATGAAATAGTTTCCTTTACTCAACACTGACGCAACCTGTTTATTTCCATCACTCTGAACAATGAATTTAGACGTGCAGATACACTTTAATACTGTAAATCAATAGATAAGCATTGGCGCTATACTTTGCTGCCGCCAATCTGCCAGAAATCAACATTAGTAATGATTTATATATATTGCGTGCATATAAACGATTTTCTTCAATTATGGAATAGTTTCGTGACTTGGAAGTTGCAATTTCAGACAAAATTCAATTAATTCATCTGTCTCATCATTATCACACTATGCGGTGTGTACGTAAAAATACTACCAATATAATTATCTGCAATACAATATTCTTTGTTTGGGTGCGAATCACTTTCCTTATTTTAATGTACTTATAGTGGATATCTGAATTGTTTTTTTTTTATAAGATTAATATGATACATAGGTATGATTCATTTATAGTTAGGTACATCTCGCAATTTATACCAACCACTTTTATTGTATCTATCTAAGTATTAAATAAGTATATTTGGATTACAACTAATCCTCGTGTTACATGTATGATAATAAAAAGAAAATTTCTCAGTAGGAGTTAAAAACTAAGGCATAATATTATATTCAGCTATTTTAGCCAACTTTGCAAAGGATGAGCGTAAATAGAAGGACGGAATACCTAACTACGTGCATGATAAGAAAATAATGTATTCCTCGTATGTACATATTTACCTACCTACATGAATCGAAGTATTTAATACGATTTTTTTCGTTAGGTACTTAAAATTAAGTAAAACAGTGTCACTTCTAAGAAACTTATATTTGGCCAGAAATAGCACCGCTAGAGTGAACATACTCTCAGAAATTTAACATAACATAGCATGCATAGACAATTCACACAGTTCGAGCTAGTCCCAAATTAATATATGAAACTTGTATTATCGGTACTAACGCAACGATACACATATAACAATTCTCTTCAAAGCCTTACCTCCGCGCCACACCAGTAGACCAAATTTTAACTTATTGTTACCTACACTAATTGATGTGAAGATATAGGTATTTCTTTTTTATTAATCTTATAACGAATATATTTATTAAATATTACGTGTGCCACTGATACGTTTTCAATTCTGATCCAAAATACCTACATACATATTTTTTGAAGCATTGATTGAATTTTGAATAATAATAAATGTGAACAACATGTGCGTTCTAGACAAAATAACATAAGTACCTATACTACTTATTATTGTGTATTGATTTCATATCAATTTTACGGTTTAATCAATATACAATCATTGTGAGTTGGCATTAATATATGCTATAGGTCTACTTATTTGTAGGTAAGTATCTACTTTTGATATTAACATGTTCAATCACTTTCGTAAAAAAAATTAACTTTAAAGTTTCCGTTTTCGTTAGGTATAGGAAATTAATCGAAATTTGATGTATAACTAGTTATTGTATCAAACAAATTAGCTCAACTCAAAATATGTACGCCTATCAAATGTATAATGGTTAATTATTTGTCATGACATCTCCAAATACTTACTGCAGCATCTTGATTTATATCAATAACGTAAAATAAACGTATCGATTTAATATTAATATCAACCTTTACTACACTTTAAATGAAAGTTGATACCTACTAAGATTTTATTTTGTATGATGATTCGATTAATACATAATAAATATGTGCATACATTCATAACATTACGGCATTCCCCACAAATGGGGTAGCTATCGGACTAAATGCATCTAATAAACATTCAGATCATCCTTTATGTGCCATTATATGCTAGAACATTCAGGATGGGTGGCAGACCTCATTGCTGAATTGAATTTGTTAAATAGTAATAACTTTATTTAAGACTTTTTAAGGTACTTGTGGAAAAACCACCCCAATAAATGTCTTATAGGTAGGTGACGTTTTACGAATATCTGCCTTTTACAGTACACTCAAAACTTAAAGAAAGATGTTCCGTTTCCCATCCTCGTCGTAGTTGCCCTTCAAGTATATATATAATAAGTTACAATCCATTGGATTGGTCTGCAACGAGTTTGGTTTTTCTTCTCCATTCGTCTCTATTCTCAGCCAGTCTTTTCAGCTCTACGTATGAGCCACAGTTCATGTCCCTCTTCAGTTGGTCCATATACGCGTCTCTTGGTCGGCCTCTGCTATTTGTCCCCTCGGTCTTACCCTCCGCGATGGCGATGAGTAGTCCTGGGTGCCTGATGTTGTGGCCAATCCAGTTAGCTCGTTGTTGGCCGATTCTCTTAAGAAGTTGCCTTTTTTCGCCTACCCTGGTTAATACTTCTTCGTTTTCGACGTGTTCCGACCAATGGATTTTAAGCATGCGTTTGTAGCACCACATCTCAAAGGCCGCCAACCGTCCGCTTTCACTCTTGCTGATGGTCCACGTCTCACAACCATAAAGCAGAATGCTCCATACAAAGGCTTTAGTAAGGTTAAGTAGATACTTCAATTAATAAAGAAAATAAGTTGAATTTCTGGAGCAGAATAAGCTTCCTAAATATGATCAAAAAAATTACCGAAGTAGATATATATTCATGATAATATTATTTATCCAAATACTTATAATGGTAGAGGCTATTGTTGGCAATTGCACTGAGCAAAGATCAAAACCACATTCAGTCGAAAAAATGTTATAAAGTCTTTATTGGTTCTACTTCTAGTAGGTAAAAAGTAAAGTAACAATTAATTTTTGTCACGCTGCAACTTAGTACCTATATTGCTTAGTTGCATTATAATAATACTTGAATATTCTTTCATTACGTAACAACATGGTAATATTTATAATAATATAACATATAATGGCAAAGCATCATGAGTGTGTAAGTATATTATAATAAGACATATTATTATAGTATATGTATTTCCTATGTATCACACGATGAGCCAACAAACCTCATGCGGTTACCTGAATTAACAATATAAATTATGCTTAGTGCGTGTTAATTACGTGTAAGTGTTAACTTCTTTAATATACATTACTTAACAGAGGCGATTTCAAACAAGCATTAGTTTTTTTTATATGATTTTATTACTCAATCTTCACATTCATCGAGAATACATAATTATTAACCCTATACCTATGGCATCTTGTGTACAAGTTATGCTCATATAACACCAACAATCCTCATCGATACGTATTTAAGAATTGAGACTCCAAATCTGTTACTATCCAATTTCATATCGATGTTTTTTCTTCTAAAAATTGGCCTCATTGCAGATATAAAAATATACCTTTCATCGATGTGGCATGATATTGTGGCATCGATGTGGCATGAATCAGCTACTTTTAAGACAATTCTGTGATTTTCAAACAACATCCAAATTCGCGTATATTTCACTTCATGTTATCTTATAAGTTATAGGTATATATTATGAAGTATATATATAACTTTATCTCAACGAGATTTGAATAATTGATTGATTTTCTATTTGTGTTGTTTTAAAATATTTTTAAATAGAATATTTAATTCGAGCACTGGACATATCTTTTCCGAAATATCCCTTAGACTGTCCCAGGTACGATAAAATTGTTTCAAATTAATGTGTGTTCTGTTTGTTTTTATTCGTAAATTAAATGTAGGCTTTTAATAAAACCACATGATAAACGGACATTAGCATTATTTCATCTGCTTTCGTAATGGTTCTAATGGCAAGACCATCGCATCCATCCTAAAAATGTTACTTGCTTGATTTTTTAAGCAGTAATCTAATATCCACGATTTATTAACATTATTACCGCCCAAAAGGGACATTGAAGAGAGAAGTAGTATAAAAAATTCTCACGACGGCGGTTTTGGTCGGCCGGCCCTTTAGTCCTCCCCAATGGTCCGCCCGTGAGTACAATTTTTGTTTGAATGTACGGATAAGGAGGAGTTAACTACTCCTGAGATTTCCGGGTGTGAGGTGGGTCTCTCTTCAATATCCAGGAATTATTTAAAATATTAAAGAATTTCACGATACATAATATTTGACAGGATGCTGTCTAGAGAAAGGAGGTGTGTAAAGGAGACTCTTTGGAATCAATTTCAGTAATGAACTTTATTGTTCTCTTTTATAGTTTTGTCTAAACTGTAAATTTCCATATAATTAATAAACCTACTACGTAATACTAACTATATGCAGGTAGGTAGGTACCTAATACAATTTATTATGGAAAATAGCGTATATTATATTCTTTCAACGTGCATCTGGAAAATGACATTATGTTATGCAATGTAATAATCCGTGTCAAGTTTTTATCTAAGTAATTATTGTTGGATACAAATGTAAGTAAAAAAGAACATTAATATTTTTTGTCACATACTACGTTCTGTTAGTAAAATTTTAAACCTATAATTAATTATTTTGACGGTCTCAGATGCATAAATAAACGATTTTTTCATTTAACATTTGTACATAGTTTGTATAATTTTCCCATTATCTTCATGCATTTGGAATGTTATATTCTAAGAATTATCAAGATGCAACGCATTTATATGATTTATGTAACTTCGTTCGTTTCGTATGGAGAAATAATTGGGAATTATTGCCTTTATCATCAAACAGATAGGTACCTAATATCATTGATATGTCAACAAAGCATGAAGGTAAGTTTAATATTATGGGATTTGTATTTCTTATAAATTTCATTCCGTATCACATTATATTATTATTACTATGTAACCGGTATGCTCGTATTTTTGTATTAGAAAAACATCAAATGCTCATCACAGATGATACCCACTAATGCAGATGCTGGGGAAATTACAGATATACTTTAGGTAGGTAGGTACATATTTAAATACGTACTCTAAGTGTAATGCCGATATGTATCAATGAACGTCCATTATGACATACATTATGAATCTAATGATAAAATATTGCGATGAATGTTTAACAGCTTTTAAGTAATATTTTAAAGCAAATAAATTATGTAAAGAAGAATGAGTGGATGCAAGAGGAGTGTTGTGGATAGAATGCGTGTAAATAAATTGAGATGGTTTGGTCATGTGGAACGAATGGAAGAGGAAAGAATGACAAAGAGGATATACTTGGCTGAAAGGAGGGGTCTGAGGAAGCGCGGGCTCCGAGAACTACATGGCTTGAACATGTAGTTCAAATTCTCGGGCACGGCCGTGTTTTGAGTAAAAGAAACTGACGTGCGTGCATTAGAAATTGTATGACTGTGGAGGACTTTCTGCCTACCCCATTTGGGATACGGTGTGAGGGAATAGATAGATAGATAGAATAAATTATAGTTGAATAAAAGACGAAACTTTGGTGACAATTAGTGTTGTACAAATCTTTATCTAATAGTAGGTAGAATTACACTCTCATTTTATCTATAAATCACATAAATACCTATTTGTTGTGAAGAACAAAAAAAACTGACACAAATTTCGGAAAGGAAATGTTTTTATTTGCATTTCATTTACGAATGTACACCGATTAGGAGAGTTAAATTGATTATTACAATATTTATGACAGATGAGCGAATGATGTGTATAAATTATGTATAAAACACATTTGTATCTAGGCGAATTTTGCTTTAAATTTTAAGTAATTTACATACCTATGCGTAAGTTCAAACATAAAAATATGTAAAAACATAATCACAATGAATTAAGTTCAAATGTTAAGTTTATCCACGTGTTCATTATCTCATCTGCTCAGTACACGTGGTGATTAGGTAAGTACACAGATCTTCAGAGATAGCATAGCAATGCACACTTTATATTATAATGTTAGAATAGATATACATATGCATAAGTACATTAGTTTACCTGTATACATTCTATGTCACAAAAGAATTTGAAACAAGGCGATTAAACGACTTGACGTGTTTTTAAGAGGAAAGTGACTTTATTATCACTGTCTTTAAACAACAGATAATGTGACACTAAACATAAAACAATCAACTCGTAGGAAATTCTTTGTTTACATACTAGAATATACTTTGGTGTAATATGTTAAAAAAGCTGTTCTACAGAATTATAGTTGGTATCTATAAGATATTAAAGAAAAATCTGAGTGAGTATTCTACCAATATACGCACATACACACATTTAACATATTATGTAGTTTGATTAAAACGCAAGGATCATAAACTATAAAAATTTATATTATATATTAATTTTACAAAAAAAAAATATTCTGATCTCGTACCTTCGTAAAATAATTAGGTATAATAGAATATAATAAACTATTCAGTATTCTACTCAATATTGATCGTTGTAGTCTTTTCATGTATTTAAATTACCTACTTGCAATAAATATCAGAATAATGGAAATCACGTTTGTTTTCTATTTCTCTTCACCTTGTGATGTCTTGATTTATTTGTCCAATAAAGAATTTAAAGTGACCGATGATAATATGTAGAAATCTACAGAAAATTTATGGGGACATTAGCTTCTGATATTATCCTTTCACTGTAGATCCAGTAGTGCATATATTTTGCAAAATGTATAAAATTTAAATAATTCAATCGTCTATTTAGCTTTCACACTCACTTGGGAGTGTTTCAGTTATTATATTCTGATGAGTCTATTACTACTAGATACTATGCATAATGTGATTAAAAATAAAAATAATGAGATAACTACTATTGATGTATGTAGGTACCTACCTACAAAAAAAGGCTATCATTTAAACGATCAGCATAATATTGAAGTTTTGTTCAGCAGAAAAATGTATTCTGTCGACAAATATATCATTTTAATATGCTACTTATGCCCAGCGAGAAAATTATATTTGTATTGCAAATAATATGATATTGTAAAACTCTAAATTTTATCGACCAGCAAAATTATTATTTGACCAGCATAATGATTATTTGTGCAGCAAAATAAATAAATGAGCAGCAAACCGTGAGCTAATTTTAATTAAACTTGTGAAAGCTAAATTTTTAATCTTGTTCAAATAATAAATCTTTGTATGTAGCATCTTTTTATGTGATTTTATATGTAGCATCTGAATGAACGATTCTAGCGTTTTTCGACATTTCAGTTAGATATTTCGTTAATATAGCAAAGCGGAAACTGGCATTATTTTCGTAGTCATCATTAATTTGGTAAGAAATCACAAAAACTTCATGTGGATCCGAAGGTAAATCGGTGTGTGAAAAATATTGTTTATCTAATATTTTCTGCCGGTCAAATAATAAATCTGCTGCTCAAATAATAATTCTGCTGCTCAAATAACAATTCTGCTGGTCAATTGATTATTTTGTTGTGCGATTATTTATTAAGCTGTTAAAATTTGTTGATTTGCTGATATAACCGAGTTTGTTTGTAAAACAAGTGTTGCGATTATTTTTTATTTATTGCCGATGAAAACATTGTTTGCTGCGCAAATGACTTAAATGCTGATTTTTTCTTGCCGAACGAATAGATTAAAAGCCGATCAAATAATTAGTTCCCCAAAAAAAATAATTAAAAATAGTATTATGAGATGAGGATGAAAAAATATGATATCGGTTAAAGAAATATCGAACATATATATGTACAATGATGTCTTAATACAGGTAGTGTTGTGGAATTCTCAAGAAATAATTTTTGGAGAAATTTACCGAGAAATTTCTCGGTAAATTTCACGAAGTAGAGAATTTTCGGAGAATTTTTTTTTATTTTTTATTTAACAGTATAATAATAATAAATATTTTATTCAATCAATCAATAACAATGTACAAATGTTGAGACAATTTATCACCAATATGGCTACAATTAATTACGGAAACAAAAAAATGTTATTTAAGTTAAAAAAAAGATTGCATGTACGTACATGGAAAAAAGTGTTAATAACCTCTGATTTGGGCCTTAATCAGCCCCACAAATTTTTGGATCAATGAGTTTGGCTGCAAAGTGTACTGGGCGAAAGGTCATAATACCACTAAGAAAAATTATGGAGAGAAATTTCTCTTCCATCAGAGGAGAAATTCTCGGAGAAATTTCTCATTCTCGAGAAATTTCTCTGGAGAATTTTCTCTTCTCACATCACTAAATACAGGTAATTAATGGAAAGTCATACTTATTCGTAATGAAATTAAAAACAAATATTTTTCTACAAATCGATTGATAATGTCCCTGAAAGACGAAAGACGTCTCTTTCAATACAAATCAAAATAATATAAAAATCATTTGTTTTTAATTTCACTATGAAATCATACCTATTCCATGTCAAATTAATAATACGTAAAAAGAAAAATCATCTTTTAAATATTTTAATCATTGATGTGAAAATATTTATCTACGACATAAAATTGCGATGTTCCCTATTTAAGCTCTTTTGAAAACATACTTGACGAGTGCAGTTTTTTTCATGAGTCTCGTTTGTTCGTTGGAGATAATACTTGGCAACAAACTCCAGATTACATAATTTTGATTTCTAGTCATTGCACAGTTAAATAAGTACTTTGAAAATCGTACCTACTTATTTGTATTCAGTACATAGTGCGATCCGTTGTTCTTTGTAAATTACAACGTGTCAGCCGCCAACTAAGTTATATGTTTGTAACGTTGCTTCTTACTTACAAATACACACATTAAATATTTGTTTGTGTAACAAAAATCACCTGCGAACGCTTCACACACTATTTTTCAGAATAAGAAAATTTTCGTATTTTCAGTTTTCTCCAATCTGAATTAGGTATATCAAGATTCTCAATATGCTTCTGATAAGTTTTATCTGTGAGTTGTGCAGTGACTGATAATGATACAATACTTGACTTTCAATCGAGAGATTCTGGAATCGTTTGTTCTCGCTTTCAGCCTACTCCACCTTCATGACAGAAGCATATTGCTTACTTTCAGGATGTTTGAGGTATATGTGAGTTTAATACACACCCAGATTCAGTTAAAAATAGTGCCAATAGGTAAATAGCTATAAATATGTCACGCAGGATGGTTGGCATTACAGAGAAGAGTGAGAGATCAATTCTTTCCCGGAAAACCAAATTGATTATTGTTAGAAAGAAATACAATAAGTACGAGTATTTCACATTTACGTATGTAAGTAGGTAGGTATATGTTGCACACCTATGTAGATACATATCAATGTCTATCAAATACCATATCGTACTATTACAAAAGACAATATGAAGATAATTTAGTGTGCATCCACTTATCAAAGTGATTATTTCACTATTCACTTATTATCATGCAAATGGCACAGTACAGCTTCAATCTGTAGTACGCGGGCGACGTAATATCGTCAATATAGAGCCAATATTATAACTATATATCACACACTATGTGTATAATATTATATTAGGTACCTACTCTACATAGGTATGTATATGTATGCAGTATAAATATCGTATGCTCGAGCACGTAATATGGGTGCAAGTCAGAGTTGATGTTAGGCATTGCCAACAACAATATATAAATACTGGTACTTATAGCAATTTCTCTTTTTCGTGTGAACTCTATGAATAATATAGATACCTAATACTCTCGGTACTCATGAATTGGCATAATGCACAAAAGGAAATAAACCACAGACATTGGAGAAAAAGTCACAGACAATAGAACATGATGCTGTGAAGACTTCAGAAGATTTTCCGCCACAAGTAAATATAATTGATATAACGTTCCCATATTAGACACATTATTCGTATATCTTATACCTACATTTTTTTTCAATATGTCTTTTATGACAGGATACACACATTTTTTTTATTTTGTATGTGTAACACATGCTAGCCGGTTGGAATTTTAAAGTTAGAAAATTGATAATGATCTAAGATGTCGAAAGATGTATCTTTCGTGTTTGAAGAATTCTTGGTAGAAGGAAACGTTTATTTAAATTTATCTCATTATGGAATTCTACTTCTTGTGCACCGACACAATAAAAATCAGTACCTTGATTTTTTTGTTAGTAATTATTTAAAACATACCCTTTCAACTATTTTCGTAGATTTGGCAATTATCTTAAAATTAATTTACCAGTATCTAATGAAATAATACATTTGTTTATGTAATTAATTACAAATACTGATATTAAAAAAACTTTCACAGAACTTACAGGAAAATATAGGAAAGAGTGTCAACTGTAAGTACTCATCTTAGTGACTAAATGTCAAAGCATTTGTATGTTATCGCGTCCGCATGCAGTAAATCCTAAACCAGCCAAGCAGGCTGCATATTATTTTAATGATGACCCTTATTTAGAAAGTAACTAGATATATATAATGTAGCCTATATATGTAACTATAGTACTGCAATAATGTTTTTTAAGATGGGTAAATAATATGAAGACATGTAGGCATCTAACTAGTCTCTATCATATAGTCAACATTCCACCTTATGACCTCTCATATATAAAACATAATAATATAACCTCGGAAATAAGTTATTTCATTTGGGCAACTCTCTGTATCCATAAATGGTAATGAATCACCGTACCTATAAGAAAACCAAGTAATGTTTTCTGAGAGATATACCTACTCGTATGTGCACGATTGAAATGTTAATATTATTGAACAATGTTTGGAATCATAAAGATGTTTTTCCCTAATGTCCACAATATTATGTACCTATTTAATTTTCCCATTCATTTCTCATGCTAACTAAATTATATTGGTTCTCTGAGTTCATTTCAGTTTTGAAAATAGTGTAAGTACTCTGTCACTATAAATACACTAATACAAAATGATTTAGGTAATTCACAAACCCAAGATTTTTTTTTATATTACACCTATTAATTATTATTCTGTTTCTCAAAGTAAATAATAAAATAAAATTTACGTGAATTTTCTAACCTTGAATATTTGAAACTAGTGGGATATGCCATGGTAGTAGGTATAGCAGTAGAAGTAGTATTTGACATGTTACCATCAGTATATACCTACTTCGTAATTCTATCAATAATGTTTATTCAGTAATTATAATAGAAATTCTAACTACTTATTTCTTTTTGTTATACGATAATAACCCAATTATAATAAAATATAATTACATACTATATCTACGTACCTACTGCATATAAAAATAATCATAATGCACGCAGCTTCCTACAATAAAGTGAAGTTTATTTCTCATGTAGTTTATAAAACAATCGATGAAGTTAAATGCATTTTCTCGATCGATATCAGGTGGAAAAGTTAAACTCAATAATAATAATAATAATAAAAATAATATTGTTCTTAAAACACTCATAATGTCATGTATTCATGTTCTACATGTGTCTGAAGAGTAATTATATATTCCTGCTGAGTAGAGTATACTCATACATATGCCGGCCGACGTGGCGCGGAGGTAACGCTCTTGCCTTTGAGTCACGACTCACGAGGTCCCGGGTTCGATTCCCGGCCAGGGCAAAGTGAAGAATGACCTTTATCAAATTGTCCTGGGTCTGGGTGTTACATGTATATGTGTTTAGTGCATTGTATATGTGTGTATCGTCGCGTCAGTACCTACCCATAATACAAGATTCATCTTAGTTTGGGACTATTAGTTCGATCTGTGTGAATTGTCTATGTTATGTTATGTTATATATTTCACTCTGTAATCTCAGTAACTGAGAGGTGCAGGGCCATGTCGTACCTACAATGGTATTACCGTTGCGTGAGATTTTATATCCAGGCATTTTTACTCTTTTTTACATATATATGTATATTATGCCTTCCTTATCACAGCATATCACACAAGCAGGGTAGCAAGCAGACTAGCTGAAAGTAATAAACATGCAATCTGTCCTCTCCGTGCTAACGTTAAAAAACTGAAAACATTCGGGATGGATGGCTTAACCTTTGCTGTATTTAAAATGGCTGATGATTTTATTGTTTTAAACACCTGCATTTTACAGGACACTCGAAAACTTATGTATCCAAAAGAGTGGGAGACCAATGCTGTAATATGTTAGTACTTATTAAATCCCAATGACGCCTTTAAGGTGTCTACATACTATGGTAATATTTTTAGAAAACAAAATTCTCTACCGAGAAAAATGGAAATAGAACCATAGAATTATATTAACTTTAGTACATATAAATCTATGAATAGAACTAAATATACTGTATCTCGCCCACCATAGGTACTGTTCATGTTTGAAATATAAAATTCAAAAAATAATAAATAGCAGATAGTCTACCCTGGATTACCCGGTAAGAAAAGGTTGTCCACTCTTTTGTGTTCAACTTTTCGTTTTCGAGTGTTCTGTAAATAGGCAGGCATTCGTAAAACATATTTTTTTAAGACATTCAACGTCTTCAGTCCAGTGATGAAGCATGCCACCCATCATGTACGTCATAACTTTTTTATTTGCATTGAGAGAACGACTTTCATGTTTAAAACATGCAGTTGGCCTGCTGGCTGCTCCCCATGTGGGAGAAGCCGTGATGGTATACCTAGTATAGTGCAAAAAAGGTTGATTGGTAGGAATAGCATTTTAATAATAATATACATTTCTCGCAAGTTTTTAACAGGTAAGTATTAAATAAATAAATTATTAAGTGAATATTAGTTTGATATACCTACCTAATCTGTCACAATGCTGCACATAATGGGAACTCATGAAAACTGTCGTTTTTATCATATTATAACAATTCACATGGTTTTTAATTCAGACATTATTAGCATGAGTCAAAAAATGCCCTCATTCCTACTTCACAATAATACTGTCGTGCTGCAATAGTTTAATTGACACAAGCAGGTTGATGCATATTAATATATTGCTTTGTTTTCTGTAACTGAAGTGTCAACAGCACGGAATGGAAATTAGTGTTAGAGATGTTGATCTTGAGTGAGAACGTTGAGTACGGAAGTACTTTTTATATCTAGTTATAGCAACCGTAATTATCTAGGTATGTAGAATAATTATTAAAAATATCTAAAGCAGAAGTTTATCACAAAAATATTTCGTCCAGTAGGCTGACCACGAAGCACACGTCGTCCGTTTTTACATCAATATTTAAACGTTTATTTTTCGGTATTTTATAAAAGTTCCGTAAAATTTCTTTACATTTTCTGTAATTCTTTACGTTTTTGTTTTCTGTATTTCTTTACATTTTATGTAAAAACATAGTTTGTAAGAATATTGTAGTTGTGAGTAGTGCCTTCTAGTGAGTATCTCCTCCAAGGGACATTAAGGGTTGTAATTTAAGGGAGGATTTTATCGGGGGGAGCCTTTAAGGCAAATCCTGAGCCTTCCCTTTAAATTTTTCTTTTTTGTATCGTTGAGTCTGGATAATATAGAAGCTCAGCTCTTAAAACATCCAGGGGATAGCGGCGGGAAACCCTTAATGTTTACATTTTCTGTGTAAACGTTTGTTCAGAATTATAACTGTTCTGGTTATGTTTTGAGATGTTGATAATAGTTTTCACGGGCAATTGAATTTTAATCAATAATTACCTGCCTAGGTGCTTGTACGTGACAGTATTCGATGTAATAATAAGTAAGAACCTACCCAATACAATATTTTAATGTTAATTTTCTTATTGCTATAAGTGAATAGGATTGTATTGTTAATATATTACATACATTCATCTCAGTGTCAAAATATTAAGTGAAACCATAACACTCAAATTAAAATGCTCTGATTTTACAAACTAGTTAACTTTTTCTTTCTTTGTTATAAGAAATTAATGTGGGAAATATTCTTCACTTGTACGTAGATACTTGCTTATAACGCCACTATAGTAGGTAGGTACATAGCATTTTAAAGAGAGACACTGTATAATAAACACTAGTTCAATAATAAACAGCGGGTATAAGTCACCGGAATGTGTAATTATATTTAGCTGTGCCATACTAGCACTTAAATAATAATATCTACAAGTCATTTTTTCGTGTGTCATTTTCACAGATAAATAAAACAACTATGTAACTACTGGCGTTTTATTGCAGCTTTACACACATAATTCATGTGTGAATTTTTCTAAAACAATTTGTATCAGTATAAACACATGGTTATTTACATTTACTTATCTACTTACATCTCCATACGCCATACAAATATTGTCTATCTACAAACTACTCGTAGAATGATTCGTAAATAACACGTTATAATAATATTGATAGATTGGTACGAAATAATTAATACATAACTGTTACTTTAGATGTTTTAACCATATAAAATTTCTCACTTTCATTTTTGTACTGTTGTTGAATATTTTGTGTGTTTAATAATTGCTGCAGATAAGGTCGTAAGATTTTTATTTATTAGTTTCATGTGTATAATTATTAACAAAAGTAACTGGAGATTCATGGATATTATTTAAAAACGGTTTTGGTACTTATTAACTTCTCCCAGACGATTTTGAATATGCAATCTCTCTCATAATATTCGAGTTCGTCGGTAGCCTGGAGGTAGGGTCTCGGCCTCATGAACAAGAGGTTTGCGGTTCGATCCCAGGTGCCGGCAAACTCCCCTTTCACGACACAAACTTTTCGCTTACTGTGAAAGGCGTATAAGGTTGTTTTCGGATTTTTAACAAAAATCCAGATTCATCTTTGAATTGAAGATCTTAAATGTCTTACAGGTATGCCATGTTTTATGTACGAACATTAAAATAATAACAGGTTCAAGGCGTCAATAAATGATTGTGTGATCACTATATCAATACTATGCATTCATTAGATGATACCTACCATCAAGTCATAGATAACCATCGTTATTTACAACCTCGATATCCCCATATTGTGTATTCCCAATAATAAGATATGGAAGATATATCACACAAATCACATATTATACACTTACAAGTATACCTACTTATACCAGTTTCACTGGTTACATTTATGTCTTCGGTATATACCTATATTACAACAACCGATTGTCTTGTTCCATAGTTAACCCTAAGATTGTTATTAAGAACGATTATATATTAAATAGACCCACATTTGGAAGTAATCAGTTACACGTTCTCTAGATATTTAATTATTAGTCCAGTTTTGGCCCTTACTCGGAAAATAGGTGAAACTTTTGATATTATACATAATGTGTGGATATTGTAATTTTTTTACCTAATTTATTTATATTTGTTTATTTATTATTTATATAAAAAATAATGTTTTTTTTTTATTTTTAAAGAAACATAACATCAAATATAAATAAGTAAACCATAATAGTGAAAACGAAATAATCAAATAATTTGAAGAGATTCAGAATGGGTTTAAATAACATCGCACCTAATCGTTTTTATTGTTGAGAGTTAGATTAATTAACTCTTATTTAGTTGTTTGAATTAAATTGTGTTTTAAAATATTTTCTAATGAGTATGTATGATTTATAAACAATAATGAATTTTTATTTTGAAAATACCTATCTTCGTTACATGACGCATCACAACTGGCTAATCTAAAACAATGTTCGGAGTTCGGACATAATAATTGTTTTCACTCTCCGTGCTTGTATTTCATACCAGGAATGGATTGAGGTAAATAACCAATACTTGTTAAAGTAACATCCAGTTGTAAAAAGGTTAATATAAATATTTATGACTATTTTTTAAGTGTTATTATAGAGAAAAATACTTTTACAAAACATCTTATTCAGATTTAGTTGAATTAAGAAAAAATCGTGTTTATATTGCTATAGATGATTATAATAAATATGTTTTGTACAAATACCTACTATCTAAATGGAAAAAAACGAAATTCTCCTATAGACAATATTATATTCAACCTTTTCTAATCGAATCTGGAGCTGGTACATGATGTGATATATACAGAGTAATAAAAATCAGACAAAACTTTTTTTAACTAACGGATTTATCATCATATCACAATATTAACTAGGTAATCAATATATTAGATAATAAATAAATAAAATTAATATCCACGTATATTATATATGATTATTATCTATCTGAAATCTTGACGACAAATAAATCTAAATTAATCGGATTTTCAAAAAAAAAATTACAAGAAAGTATTCAGAATTGTATTGTCCGGTTTGTCTGGTCTAGTATCTAGATTGGTATTGTCAAAAGCTCCATTAAAAAGGTGATACTACTCGACTCTGCTTTATCCGATATTGTTGTATCAACGTGAATAGACTCACTTACAGTAATATCCACACGTGAGATAGATAACGAATGCAATGTATCCGGGAATAAATAGGACTTTGAAATATTATTGGAAATAAAGTTAGAACATCATAACTACCTACTTTGATACACACACATAATTCTGCCTTAAAAAGAGATCAACGCACGGTCCCAGAACAACCGCAGTAAAAAACCATTTTGGTTTAGGTAGGTAGCAATCCATAAAGGTATACAAAGTTAATAGATAAGATATTATTATTTTATTGTGGTTGAAGTTAATGTTAGTGGGTACAGCAATGATATTATTAGAATTACATTTATTTTAGCTCCCATGATTGTTGTCATCCGCTATAAAAATAGTAAATGTACATAACAATATAAATATATAATGTAAGTTAAAACATCAATATCTGCTACCACGTATTTCAATCTACATTATCTACGATGGAAATTAAAAATGGGTACCTCTATATATTCAGTGTTGAAGGTGATGTGGATGAACTTATCTATCCATTTATAATATTTGACGGTTTCTCCTACATGTGATGTGTCCGGCAAAATATTGAATTTATAAGAAAATATTCTCATTAAGAAAAGAAATCGATTCTATTATATAATTTAATATCCATAGGTATTCAAAAAATTTCACACCCATACGCTTAGAGAATACATAAAACGTTTACACTTACCTACTTAAATAAATCACTGGTTATTTTTGGCCAGTGATATAGTGAGTCCACTGGATAGGTATCCAGTGAGGTCACTAGAGCGAAATACACCAAATGTTATAGACTAGATTGGAGGACTAGACTACAGGAGAAACTAATTAATACCTTCTTTCTTTTTGTCTTCCTATTTACATTTAAGTAAAGCACCCGAAATCGAGAGTCATTAGAAGGTTGGTAGGAATACACACGTAAAACCTACAAATATTATAATGTATTTAAATGTAATAATAAATACCTACTACAAAAGGAACATAAACATTAAAAAATTAAGAATAATTTACTGAAATCACACACGCAATGCGTGTTAATACGACATCGCCTCGTTCCGAGCAATCCGATCAAAATACTTAGGTACCTACATTATTTATATTTAGAATGCGATTACATGTTTATTACACATAGAATTAATACTCAGCATTTCTTCCTTCCTATTCCCAATACCTCGTGCTTTCAAAAATTTAACAAATATTAATATAATAAATAATAATGCTTGCATGGAAACAGTCTCAGTTTAAATTAATTAGTTATGACAATATTATTACAATTATCATAAAACCACTTGAATTATGAAAACTGCACATGGAAATGATACAATGAGCAAAATAATATAAATTCTTTCCATGCATATTATTTAAACTAATCAACATATTATATTATTTGATAGTTACTAAAAATAATGTTGTATATTAACAATATGTGAAAATAGCTAAGCGTATTTAATCTCAAAGTATAAATATAGACACTTTTCATAGTATTAAACTAATGTTCACGTTCGAGTATAATTGAATAGATTGAATAAAATACTTGGGTATGTTAAAAATTAGTTAGCTGTTGATGGATGCAAGATTGGCATTATATTAATATACTCGTACAATGACAATCAAATGAAACGTGATAATCGTTTACGGAATATTTTAATTAATATAAATGTATTGATCAACCAAATTACTAATAATGTGATACATTTCTACGTTTGAAATTTCTTATTAGGTATCTATCATTTTTTATTTGACTTTTTAAGTACCTTTCGGTGTTGTTTATTGTGATGAAATGCAATCAATAAGAGAAAAGAAAGTGAAATTCATTTTGCAGTCCGAGGGGATATTGATAATATTATGTAACGTAACACATAGCCATGTACAGAATACTTAAAAAGTATAATATATTTTTCCATTGATTATACCTTTGTTATAAATTGTTGGTAAAACTTCACCCGCATTAATCGTTAAATCATGTCGTTAATTTTCTACCATGTCAACAATTTAGTAAATAACTACACTAATCGTTTAAATGCTATACTTTTTCCCGTCATTGCGAAAAAAAAAAGATTTTTTTGTAGCCAAAATTAAGATAATAATGTAATTCATGTATATATGAGATAAATCTTTAGTTATTTTGATCAGGAGATATTCCGTAAGAATTAATTTCGAAAGATTAGCATGTATATCCATGTAGGTACGCTATTATTTTTCACTTTTTAGTTTGCCAGTTTAAAAGTTTTTCAAAAAGCTTCTCATTATAATAAAAAAGGAATAATGAAATATCCGTTTGAACATAATTGACTTGAGAACTAGAATGCTGAAAAAGATCCTGTGAAGTAAATTGTTAAGATAGCCAAATGTCATTACGAAGGTCTATCAATATAGTGAAAAATATTGTGACATAACTCATAAAAAAATCTTTTATCGAATTCAGTAGTTGTTTTGATGTCTTAATATGTAAGAATAAAAGAACATATTTTCAATGATTATTAAATGTATAAACGATTAATATATTTAATTATGCTGATATACTTACTTTGCACTAATGTACCGCATAATGTTCGTGTTTACTATGGCTAAATGATCACGAATTAAAACGCAATTAACCACTTCTTGATGTCTCACTATTGTTGTGCACGGGAAGGAAGGAGTACTTTGGATGTTCTCATGGAACATTATGTGATATTTTCATATTATAAAAAATACACTTTTTTATAATATGAAAAAGGTTCTTTATAGGTATATATAAATCAATCTAACAAAAAAAACGAAGTGAGTGTAGGATTACGTTATATTTATGTATAATTATATACTACATAATATTCACATAAAACTATTTTTACGTCTATACCTACGTTAGATATTTCGGTCAAAAGTAATGTAACGTTTCTTCCACAAAAAACTTAGCAGTAACGTAGGTTAGCAGTATCATAATAAGTTGATTTAGCCCATGTTATTCTGTGTCTGTAAATGCATTTAATGCAATGACTAATTAAAACGTCATTACTTATTCATGAATTTGTGTATGTCTGACTACATTTATTTAGGGCTATTAAGCAATAATTGCTCAGCTGCTGAAGAAATGTCGAGTACCTATATAACGCATTGTGCATGCACAAATTTCATTCGAATTATATCCATTTATTAAAAACGTGTGGTTTATGGTAGACATTGGTAAGCATTTCAATAATCATTTCCTGTTAAAGAATATAGGCAAAAACAATAATATACTCATAATCAATTAAGTATGGAATATAAATCGAGCTAGAATAAGTATATAAAACTAATAAATTTGCCTGCTTAATTAAATCAAATATATTTTATTAGTATAACACGCAACGTACGGTAAAAATGTTTCCTTATTTTTATCAATTTTAAAAAAAATAATATGTTTGTAAGAAAGTGCTTTCTGTGCAATAGCGTGCGTGAATATAACCAACTTTAATTAAAAAAACATCGTTTTACTTAATATAGACAACTAAATTTGCTTTATTTTAAATTATAGTAGGTAATATGCTCTCATTAAGGCCTTGTCCGCACTGCGATTTTTCACCGCGCGAATTTTTTCCGCAATTCTGTAACACATTGAATCTTATGACAGTATCCGCACGGTAAAAAAAAACACACGGAAAAAAATTCTTTGATTTGATGCAAATGCGGTACGGAATATTTCCGCGCGAATTATTTGCATATGCAGTAAGTATGGCTATGTCCACACTGCGAAATAAAATTCGCCAATTTTGCTCAGTCGTGCGCCGGCGCTTTCAATAGGATGTCTTGCGTTTCGTCTCCCGGTCAGGCCATAGAAAATGAGGACGACATTTAAATTGAAAAATTAATGACAATAAACACATGAGACCTCCCGTGTGGGATAAGTTTGATCAAGAGTTCGTCGGTAGCCTGGAGGTAGAGTCTCGGCCTCGTGAACAAGGGGTCCGTGGTTCGATACCAGGTGCCGGCAAACTCCCCTTTCACGACACAAGCTTTTAGTAGCTTACTGTGAAAGGTGTATAAGGTTGTATTTGGGTTTATAACAAACAAAACCCAGATATATCTTTTTAGAAAAAAAAATACACCACATATTTTAGAGGCATTAACTATGCAACAATTTCTAGACATTTAAAAAAAAATTAACTTGAATTTCCATGTTTATTTGTTACTTGAAATTCATGTAACAAATAAACAGAAATTCAAGCTATTTTTTTTTAAATGACAAAAATACTTTGATAGAACATTGAATTGAACATCGGTGAGATTGTGGGACGAAATATGTGGGAACAAATTCTTTATTAATTTTTAATTCATTGTTAATTTTTCTTGGTCTGTGTGTAGGTGTAGGGTAGATGTTTATTTATATTTATTCATATTGCCATGAATTTGACCCTTTCAATGAATCAAAATATTCTGCAAAATACTGTCATCTTTTGATACGTCGTTATGCCGCCACCGAAGTACCAAATAAATTGAAAATTTTCTGTTGTCCATGTTAGACGTTCGTCTCAGTCGGGAACTGCATCGAATTGACAAAAACCGCGCGGATTTTTATTCGCAGTGTGTACTGGGTGAAATTTTGATCACGGCCTAATAATTATTGTAATCAGTGATCAGCTTTGAATAAACTGAGATCGCCGGAAACATCAAAAGGTAAGAGTTCCCGATGGAGGAAACACGATGCTTAACACAATCAAGTGAAAGAAGGTACCTATATATTATTATTATTATTACTGATAGTACGACGATTTTTACAAGGATCATTACAGATGAATGCCAATGCGATCTCATGTGGTGTTCTCACTTTGGCGAATATCGCTAGGGCACCAAAATATCACCAGCCATTTGAACCGTGTGAACAAAATGACAGCTAGTCTGAAACGATAAAAACCAGTAGATGTGCCAATAAAATAAAATAATAAAAAAATAAAAATAATAAAAAATAAAGAAACGATATCGTCTCGAGTTGACCACCTTCCAACTTTCTCGGCCGATTGAACGATTTGCACATGCGCAGATATGCGCGGCGTTTGTATCTATGGTAAAAGCTTTATAACCTATAAATTTTATAATGTTTCCCGCTTCGTGACAGCTGTTATCTTTTTTGTTGGTTTGTGGCGTTTGTTTCCTTAGTTAAAAGGCGCCTTATAACCTCTACTATAACATTTTCGACTAAAAATAAACACTTCGCGATCTCCATCTCGACGCCATTTTGAAAACAGTGTCAAAATCAAAGCGCATCTGACAGATCGTTTCTATATCGGTGGACTTGTGTGAACAGGTGTGACGATCAATGGGCGTACGGCGAATTTTGTTTTTTCGCCTGGCGTTATATTTTGAAATTCGGCTGGCGATATTCGCCAAATGTGAACACCCCATCAGATGATAGGTATAAATGATATCCAGATGACAACATAACTCCAACATACTTTCAATCTTCCTTATAAATTCCGCATTAATGTTACGTTAAAGATATCGACATATCTAGCAATAATGTCTGGCAATAGTGATAATATAGCAATTTACTACTACTACTATCTACTACTATACCATCACGGCATATCCCACAAGTGGGGTAGCCAGCAGACCAGCTGCATATAAAACATGCAAGCTGTCTTCTTCGTGCCAATATAAAATTAAGACATTCAGGATGGGTGGCAAACCTCATCGCCGAATTTGAGATGTAAAATGTCTTATTTTTTCGAACACCTGCCTTTTACAGGACACTCGAAAACTAATGAATTTATTAATATTTGAGATTTCACTTTTTACGTACCTACACGAAAATTAAAAAATATTTTTGCAGAAGTATCTCTTTGGTTCTGTGTTTATTTTTTTATATAATTTTCTACGAGATAGTGAATGTGTTTAGAAGCATAAACTTTTATAACGATCAATTATAATATTATGATATAGTTGTAGGTATCAATCCCTCTAGCTCATTCTGGTTATACTTCCGGTAATCTCTACAACTGGCATGGTAATGTAACCGAGTATAATCAGTCAGTAGGTTAGTGAAAATACCGCCGGGTCATCTAGATCACGGTTATTGATGGTAGCGAACAAGATGAACATATGCAATATATGAACTACCAATAAATACAAAACTTAGATACAATTATTATGACTGTGTGTTTAGTTAAGTATATCAGCTGTTTCACTAGCAATATACGAGAAGTAAGACATACAATTACCCCATACCTAATATATTTTATGATTTAGTGCCTACGCTGTATAGGTAATACACGTACCTACCAACATTTTTTTTATAAATACTTATCATGTACATAAGTACACTTCTTCTTTTTCTTTCTTTACAATCGTAGCGAAGCACCTGAAAATAAATTTATTTAAATAAGTACATATAAAGAAATATTTTTTTCGGAAAGTTTTCTGATGACAAATTATTATTCTACTGATCTACTTTTTATTTTATTTTTATCCTACGAGTAATAGCGATGTGAAGAAACAGTGTTATTAAATGTCTTCATTTATGGTGGCACAAAGAGAACAACTTGCTTGTTTATTACTTGCAGTTCGTCCGCAGGTTACCTCATTTTTGGGATGTGCCATGATGGTATGGATGGATAGGATAAATAAAATGACGAAAATATTGGTCAGTTGAAGTTTCCAGTATTTAAATGCATATTGTCTTTTTGTCATTGAATTTTCAAGTATTTCTTATACCTATTAAACATAATGAAAATAAACAGCATTTCTTTCTCTCCGTTCAGTTTGAAAATAATAAAATTACATTTTAATAGACGCATAGCAGAAGGTGTATATTTTTTTCAAATTCGTGACCTAATAATTGCGACTTTTCTGCAAACATAATTCGTACCTAAGTATTATTATTTTTTGTATTGCTTGCTATGTGTGTAGATATAATACCTATATGTATTTGACTGTGAGAATACAGAGACTCGTTTCATTTCATTAACAATAATAATATTCTGTGTGCACTTAGTTTTATGTTTATTGTTAATACAATAATTAACTATGAAACAATTACACTGATTATTATAAATATCTATTATTATTCATATTCCACCACATTTTTCAATGATTTCTATAATGCTTTATTACAAGCAAATCATCATATTATTACTGCATTACTATGGCAGTTAGGTACCCGCCTGCCTACCTAGTAGTAGTAGGTAGGTACCTACTCATCTTATCACAATGAAAACAGTATGGAGTAAGGAAATGAAAGTTTTTACTCTATTGTATACAAGAGTCAACTAGTCGGGGAAGATTTAACTGTTTTCAATAAACCTATATCAGCTTATATGTACAATTATTCAATCAGTCATGCTAACACCTTAATTTGTCAATCATAGTCATCTTGTTAACGAGCAAATTGTCTTTATTTTATTTTAACGACATAAATCTGAAATTAATAATTGAAACTATTTTAGTTTTGATGTTTGGAGTACGTATGTCAAATTATTTGTCTTATAATATCTCCGAATTCAATCGATAGATATTAATTTTATTTGCTAGCACATATTAATTTAGGAGAAGCTAAAATTAAAATTCTGACACTTCAATGAACAACATGGATAAATTTAACAGAATTTGGTACATATTAGAATACCTACTTAGCAGAATACGGTGTTCAGTATTTATATGGTACACATATAATTTGTAAAATAAAATATAATAAATTATTAATGTACCTAGTACTGCATAAGTAATTCAGGTTAATCACAAATTTCACCTTCAACTTATTACATGAATATTATAAACACCATAAGTGTATCTATAAGCAGTAGGTATCTAAATACGTACATGTATATTGACAAAGCCACACGCACATTATATTTATCTTGCTAAGAAGATGTGCATTGATTAATATGAAGGAATCTGTATGATTTCATTCACATAATTTCTACTGGTACTGCTGGCAAATGATAATGACATTGATTTTATAAGTTGTAGAACCATTGTATTATTATTGATGGCTTCTAAATCATTCCTACATTAAAGATTCCAAATAAATGCGAAAGTGGATATAAACATTAAATAAACATTCTGCATAAGTATATTATTATAAACATCGCATGTCACTTTTAACTCTTGAGCTCGCTGACATCAGAAGATAACGAGTGAAGCGAAAATGAACAATATTGCAACAATACGTGAAGAAAATACAAAATATATTATATACATATGTAGGTGGTTATACATAGGTGTATATGCATAGGCATAAATATTATACTTTTTATTTAATTCAAAATATATTCTTTTTAGGTAGTTATACATAGGTATATATGCATAGGCATAAATATTATACTTTTTATTTAATTCAAAATATATTCTATTTAGGTAGTTATACATAGGTATATATGCATAGGCATAAATATTATACTTTTTATTTAATTCAAAATATATTCTATTTAGGTAGTTATACATAGGTGTATATGCATAGGCATAAATATTATACTTTTTATTTAATTCAAAATATATTCTATTTAGGTAGTTATACATAGGTATATATGCATAGGCATAAATATTATACTTTTTATTTAATTCAAAATATATTCTATTTAGGTAGTTATACATAGGTGTACATGCATAGGCATAAATATTATACTTTTTATTTAATTCAAAATATATACCTATAGTTTATGTGTTTCTTTATATACCTATATTTTGGGATTAGTGGGATACCACTTTGTACATGCCTTGGTATTTGTTTTATATTTTATTTTACATTATTATGTCCAAAGGCCACCAACTCAACTCGATTGCGAATGATCTTGGGACGTAAATGTAATTCAATAAAAAATATCCGAAGTTTATTTCCTAGTTTTGAATAAGTTTTTTTTTAATATAAATGTAGTAGGTATCTAAAGGTATGGACTATGCAGCTCATCATATTGGACAATCAGGCGAATTCTTAGGCTACTGAACTTAATATAGGTCGTATCTTGGCATATCTCCTCAGTGGCTTTATTGACAAGTTTATCATTTCAATTATTGTCCAACACGGGGCGCCGAACTTATAGCAAATTTCTCAAATCAGCATTTTATACTGTTTAGAGAAAAAATTATTAAAAATATTATTTCATATTTATTTATTTATTTATTTATTTATTTATTTAATACATAAACGGCTATCGCCTTTTACATCAAGAAAATACATTACACAATAATAAAATCACCAATTTCCAATTAAAAAGCATTAACAATTACTAAAAACATAATTAAAACAATACAATAATTCATCAACTTATCCATCTCTCATCATCAATATTATAAGTATCTATCGTATGTATACATGTGTCTTTATCTAATGTTGATGAATGCAAAACAAAAATATGTTTCTGGTTCATTAGAATGTGTTCGCAAACATCACAATATGTAATGAGCGCGTATTTAGAATATTTTATCATGTCGCATATGCCACCATTTCTCTCTAAATCTTATTAAACCGAGTGTAATATAAATACGTCAAGTCAGTAAGTAGGTGGGTACCCAGTGTTACTTGTAAAAAAAATACAAAAAATTACAACTCATCTTCACGTGTGCTACACTACATACACTACACAGTAATCTAATCTACATTCAGAATCGTTTACCCACATTGCAGTATCACACTGCAGGGTATAAGAACATGATAATCAAGAATTATTCACTTTTTGTAACGAATACTGATTGTGAAAAGTTACCTACATTTGATACTCTGCAAGCGTGCATCAAATCCCATGAGCTATAAGCATAAATACAAACCAATTTATAAATATTGTTTTGAAAAAGAAATATTTCCATATTTATACAAGAGGTAATATTCTTATCTGTCGTTCTCTTAGTGCTTAAGCATGAACCTTAAGCATGATATCACACGCTTCTAAGATACTCACCAACATTATAATGAAAAGGGCGGAAAATAAAAAAACGAAACACTTTCAGAAGACCAATTTGGATTCCGCAAGGAGACAGGTACAAGAGATGCAATCCTGAGTCTCAGACTTATTCTAGAAAAGAGAATAACAACTAATAAAAACACATATATAGCATTCATCGACCTTGAAAAAGCATTCGATAAAGTAGAATGGGAACAACTTTTTAACACTCTAAACCAGATAGGAATGAGTTATAAAGACAGAAGAGCAATCTGGAGCTTATACAAGAACGAAATGGCTGTGATTAAAAGCGGAGAGAGCTGCGCAGAAGCAAGGGTCGAACAAGGTGTAAGACAGGGATGCTCAATGTCGCCAGCTCTCTTTAACTGCTATATACAGCGAGCTATTGATGAACTGAGAGAAGAAATGAGGAACTGGATAGGAGTAAAAATAAATGGGAAAAAGGTCGACATGATTAGATATGCTGACGACATAGCACTCCTCGCAGACTCCGAGATAGAGCTGAACGAAGCCTAAGGAAAAATGGAAAGTATACTGTTGTCAAAGTACAACATGAAAATAAATAATGACAAAACAAAACGTATGGTCGTGGGAAGACAGGAAGCGACTGCGAACATTGCCATAAATGGAGTGAGCATCAAACAAGTAAGAGAATTCGTGTACTTGGGCAGCAGAATAAACCAGACAAGGATTGCCTTTAACAAAAAATCGAAGATATTGGAATCCCCAAATATTGATTTAAGCGTAAGGAAGAACCTTACTAAAGCCTTTGTATGGAGCATTCTGCTTTATGGTTGTGAGACGTGGACCATCAGCAAGAGTGAAAGCGGATGGTTGGCGGCCTTTGAAATGTGGTGCTACAGACGCATGCTTAAGATCCATTGGTCGGAACACGTCGAAAACGAAGAAGTATTAACCAGGGTAGGCGAAAAAAGGCAACTTCTTAAAAGAATCGGCCAACAACGAGCTAACTGGATTGGCCACAACATAAGGCACCCAGGACTACTCATCGCCATCGCGGAGGATAAGACCGAGGGGACAAATGGCAGAGGCCGACCGAGAGACGCGTATATGGACCAACTGAAGAGGGACATGAACTGTGGCTCATACGTAGAGCTGAAAAGACTGGAGAATAGAGACGAATGGAGAAGAAAAACCAAACTCGTTGCAGACCAATCCAATGGATTGTAACTTATTATATATATCTTAGTGCTGGGTATCGTGACCATCATTTGTATACGTGTAAACAAAATGCTTCCAGCGATCCCGATCCTCAGTGCTGTACGAAGCACTTCGTACCTACAGCAAAGTTGATTAATACGCTCGAGTCTGAGATACCTTTTATATATACACCCCCAAACACCTTAAAAAATGTATTGTACGTTTATATAAAGGCCATCCATTCAATTAATATAAAGATTCAGTTTATCTTGTTGCTTTATTTCACAGAAAGAGCTTAACAACTGCGCGATAGTGCTGAATGTTATTGGAATAATACATTTGTGCTAAATATAATTATTATTATAACATATTTCAACCTCTTGTGAAAATTGTTTCAATATCTCTAAATGTTTAAGAATTTGGTTTCTATTACTATACTACCTCTATCCCATCACGGCATATCCCACAAGTAGGGTAGCAAGCGGACTAACTGCAAGTAATAAATATACCGAGTGTCCTCTCCGTGCCAATAAAAAATAAAGTCATTCAGGATGGATGGCTTGTCTCATCGCTGAATTATAGGTGTCAAACGTTTTATTTGTGAGGTTTTACAAACTCCTGCCTTGTACAGGGTACTAGAAAAATTACAGAGAAAAGTGGGAGATCAATTCTTTCCCGGAAAACCAAATCGATTATTGTTAGAAAGAAATACAATAAGTAGATATTATAATAAGTACGAGTATTTCATATTTACGTATGTAAGTAGGTAGGTATATGTTGCACACCTATGTAGATACATATCAATGTCTATCAAATACCATATAGTACTATTACAAAAGACAATATGAAGATAATTTAGTGTGCACCCACTTATCAAAGTGATTATTTTACTATTCACTTATTATCATGCAAATGGCACATTTCAGCTTCAATCTGTAGTACGCGGGCGACGTAATATCGTCAATATAGAGCCGATATTACATATACCTACCTTCATATCATAATAATAATTATCATTTATGTGTTAGTTTCACATCATATTTACTATTGTAAACCTATTTTTGATTTCTGTCTAGAACACAAATAATGTTTTTGTTTATTTTTGTTTTTTTATGTATGTAAAAGGATTGTCTTGTATTATTTTGAAACTGTAAAAGGCGAAAGCCGTTTATTGCTTAAATAAATAAATAAATATTCTATTCTGAATATGTCATTTTGAGTTGCACAGAGGATTCTCTCTGTGTGTTTTTCATAGTGTGGATAAAATAAAATTTATCAAACCGTGAGTGTGTTCATTCATTCATATTTTTTTAATGTACCTAATTCTTTATTCCACTACTAATACTAAACCATCAAGGCATATCCTTGTGGGGGTAGACAGTGGATTAATTATAAGTAATAAGGTAGCAAGCCACATTGACGAATTGTAAATGTTAATATTCTTCTTCTTCGTGATGTAGATCATTGATGTGTTAAGTAGTTCGGAAGTTGATGCCTCTTGTTTTGATGCTGAAGACCAGCTGTCTTTCCATCTTTTTGGTGGTCTTCCTTGGGGACGTGAACCAACTGGTGTTTCTTTAGCAGCTATACGTACGGTTCTGTTTTCAACCATCCGATCTACATGGTCTTTCCACGTAAATATTGTCTTTCTTTATTTTATATTTATCTATACTCTCCCACTCCACTTTCTATCAGGAACAATAATAATAATAATAATCTTTACTGTACAAAATTAGTATACTAAGAAAAAAAAACATGGTATCATAACAACAGAACACATAATTTTGTGCAATGGGCGAGTTTATCGCTGAAGCCCGATATCTTCCAACTAACCCATTGGAATACTACATTTTCATTTATTTCAGATGAACTACCCCATTAAGAATTCATACATATAATGCCTAATAAACCTATTCAAATTTCCTCAACTTATCCCAAAAAAAGATGTGTTTGATGTAATGTTCAGCATAATAACACCAAAATAGAACAAAGGTTCAAGTTGAGATAAGTGCAATTATGCATTTGACGGACGATTTTTTTAACTATTCAGATCGAAGATCAAAATTTAATGATCCAAGAAGTCGAATGTTTGTTAAATCTATAGCAGAAGGAAAAAAAGCTTCTTTCAATTTGCCCAGTGAAATATCATTATAAAAATTATGGATGTTAAATGTTTACTCTATAAAATATATAAGTAATATGATTATTCGGGTATCTCTTAGAAAATTTTCTATCGCCTAGTTCGCACAGAATAACCATCAATAGCATTATTGCTACATTCGTGCCTACACTAGACAAGCTCTATAAATACATTTTCTAGAATGAGTGAAATTCACAAGAACTTTTAATTGTATCTTCAATAATTTCGTTTCTTCAATGATCTTCGTACAATTATATTATATGAGTATAATACAATTGCTATGTTTATTGTAGAAACATAATTTTGTAAATTTGATAACGGTATATTGAAAATAAAGTTTTATTTGAATAACAATTAATTTATAACTTTTTTGTTCCCCGGAACACCCGGCAAAGAATTGGCCATCCATTCTTTCCCGTAAAAGGAAGGGTACGAATAAAATAAATTTTACAGCTTAAATTAAGCGATTAGGTTTGCCACCCATCCTGAATTTGTTATTTTTTGGCACTGAAAGGACAACTTTCAGTGCCAAAAAATAGAGTAAGATAATTCGTCATTTTCCATTAAAGATTTCATAGAACAGAAGGAAACGATTAAGGTGTCGTATTTTATTTAGTGACAAGGATCCTCTTTTGAAATACAGTGCAAATGCATATTTAAATACTTCTTCAATTTAATTGTCTTCTAACTGAGCATCTTTCCATAACTCTTTCTTATAGTTCCCAGTCCCTTTGAAGTGTTATGTTTTTTTTTATTTCTCGTTTTTATTTATATAGTGGTTTTTCTTATTTATTGTGCTTTGTTTATTTTGTTATGAATGTTTTGTTTTAATATGACGTGGTTAGATAGAAGAAATCAATAACATAGTAATATTCACTGCACGTCTTCACATTTTTTAAGTAAATTAATTTGTTGATTTTGTTATAGTAATAATATTATTACATGCTTGCATTAATAATAGGGTTGTTCAACAAGAACTTTGTTTTTTAATTGTGGCAACACCAGCAACATGATAGTTTTGACATTTAATTTTTTGACGTATTCGTAGTGGATGCATTGGCAATTGTTGCAATGAATTCAATTTCGCTTGAAAATCGCATTAAAATAATTAAAATCCATTATGAAAATGGTGGTTCTGCTAAAGTGACATTTCGTCAAATTCGTGATATTTTCGGACAACATAATCGTCCTTCTGAGACCGCTATTAAGAATTTGGTCGCTAAATTTGAGTCGACAGGCTCGATACAAAATGTGTTAACACCAACGCGTGTACGACCGGGTCGTTCAACTGAAAACATCGCAGCCGTGAGCCACAGTGTTGAAGCAGATCCAAATTTGTCAATTCCTCGACGTTCTCGACAATTGGGGTTATCCAAAACCACCACATGGCGAATTTTGCGTAAGGATTTGGCTTTGAAGCCTTACAAGGTTCAACTGGTGCAGGAATTGAAGCCGAACGACCATTCAAATCGCCGTAGATTCGCTCAATTCATTCAGGAACAACCCGCTGGTTTTTCTGAAAAAATCATTTTTTCAGACGAAGCCCATTTTCACTTGTCAGGGTACGTCAACAAGCAAAATTGCCGCATTTGGGCTTCTGAAAATCCTAGAGCAATTATTGAGAAGCCGTTGCATGCTCAGCGTGTCACTGTATGGTGCGCTATGTGGTCTGGAGGCGTGATTGGGCCGTTTTTTTTCGAAGATGAGACTGGAAATGCGGTAACGGTCAATGGATCACGCTATCGCAAGATGTTGACAACTCAATTTTGGCCTATTATTGATGACGTGGATATCACTGACATGTGGTTTCAACAGGACGGTGCCACATGTCACACAGCCAATGAAACGATCAATTTATTGCAAACCAAATTTCCCGATCGCATGATTTCACGAAACTCAGCTGTTAAGTGGCCAGCCAGATCGTGTGATTTAACGCCACTGGATTATTTTTGTGGGGCTATGTTAAGGACAGAGTCTATACGGAGCCAATCGAATCGATTGCAGCCTTAAAACTCAAAATCCGTGATGTGATTAGCGAAATAGTCCCGCCATTTTGCCAAAAAGTGATTAAAAACTTTGATGAAAGAATCGACATCTGTCAGCGTGCTCGTGGTGGACATTTGTCAGATATCATTTTTCATGCATAATTGCCAAACTTTTCTCTTTGTAATTCAATAAAAATTTTAATCATCTTCATCAAATTTTTTTGTTTTATTTTGTTTTAAAAAACAAAGTCCTTGTTGAAAAACCCTATATAACTGGTGATGTGCAGGGAATTAATTAAATATATAATACCATAAATTGGGATAATAGGAATAAGATGTTAATGACTATTTTTAATATTTGGTTTTAGTTAGTTTTAGTTAGACAATAATGTTTATTATTTTAATTGTTATGATAATGACAAACATTAAAAAATTGGTAGATATATGTTTACTAACGGATTTAGAGAAGTATGATATTTTTTATGTACATATTATGTAATATTATTATATTATTTATAGCTATATATATATATATATATATATATATATATATATATATATATATACATATATATATATGTTATTTTCAACAGACTTCTGTGATCACAAAGATCTTAATATACATCCCTTTATGGGCAGAGAGAGAGTGTATGGGTGTTTCCAATGCTTACGAATTGGCGCTATAAATCATAAAAATCACTAAAAACAAAAATCATAAAAAAATGTCAAAGAGGTAAAATTGTAAAAAAAAAATGTCAAAAAGATAAAATTGTAAAAAAAAAACATGTATAGCTATAATTAACACAGTATATCAGCATGACAGATAGAAAGCCTTTTCGCAGAATTATGTGAAATAACACTTTATTAATACTGATACTTTTTTTTAATACTGATATTCAGGTAGGATCATCTGGAGGTATTGTATTGATTCAAAGAAAGTATAGACCTTGGAAGGTCGTGTTAATTACGTATTATAATGGTATGTCTACGTTTTACTCTTGTATTAATGTAGGTATATATATAGTAATTAACTATTTAACAAATAAAACAATATTGAAAAATATTTATGAACACAAATTGCTATATGTGTCAGCTTTTAGATCCAAGAATTTTCTTTTTTCTGTTGAAATACTAAAACCTAAGTGTGCCTTTACTAAAAATATTCTGATGATATTATGTATTTGATTTTCTAAGACTATGGTATAATTAATTATTATAAGGACCTAATATAGAACAAAAGTATTAGGTATGCTTGTTATGAGAATTTAAGTATTGCTTCTGATGATGTTCATCTAATAGGTATATTATAAAGATCATTGAAATCATCAATATCTAATAAATAAAAATGGATTGACCATGTTTGTTCCCCCATAACTTGAGAACGGCTGAACCGAATTGGCTGATTCTTTTTTGTTGTGTTCGTAATTATTAGGAGACTTTTTCATGAAAGAAAATTTTTGAACAATCCAACGGAAAAGTCGGTAATTTGGATTGTATTTTTGTATGAAAATGACGTTTGATGACAGTTCCGCTGTCACGTGTTGCCTAACGATTTTTTTTAATGTTTTATCCACCATCAACGACTTTTTTGTTATTGTGTTCAAAAAAACAATATGAATAATTATACAAAATAAACGATGAAGTTTTTTCTTAGATTGGCTTATTTATAGAATAATTGTTGTATACATTTTCAAATTAGAATCGTTATCCATACAATTTAACATCTGTGGTTCTGAAATTTCAATTTGGAAAAAATCATGGTAGGATTATTTTTAAATTTAAAATGAATAGGTATCTACCTAAATAAATAAATTAGTACCTACATAATTATATTACGTACAGCAGATAATTTATAAACCAATTTGAGTTAAATATACCTAATTGTTCAACATAAATGAATTTTATTTTTTCACTATACGATGACACACTTGCACAATTACATTAGTTTGTAAAGAGATTAAAAATAATATTAATCATTCATTGATTGTTAGGCGGTATGAAGTTCGCTGGGTCAGTTAGTTTATTATTCTTTCTTGTCTGCAGAAAACGATCTGCATTTTTATATTTATTATGTAGTTAGTCTATTGCCAACCCTTCTTGTGGGAGATGCTGTGATAATAATTATAATAATTATTATCCGGTGAAAAAATTACTACAGTGAAAAGGTTCACTATCTAATAATATCCCAAGTATATAATCTATTTACTAGTACATGATAATTATTATACAATCAATTATAATTATGGTACATAACGTATAACCTTATCATTTTCCACAATAATGTTGTAGGTATATATAATATAACAGTCCTGAAACAAGATAGATTCATAAGTAGAAACATACCTTGATGTGACTCATTGTGCTTCCAATCCTTATGTAGGGCAATTGTAACTTTGTCACTCGAATATATATTTCATTTTCTTCTAATGCCTTTTATTATTGTCATCCACACTTTCATACACTAATCACTAAACGCTTGAGTTAATCCTGTTCAGGAATCAAACTCATCGATAGTTCATTTTCATGATATTTATATTCATAGGTACCTATAAAATATCTTTAGTAATTTTTACCATAAAAAAATATTAAAAGGACGATAATTCAATTTGAATTCGAAATAATGAACTTTTATAATATATTCACAGAACGGATCCTTAAATCTTCTAAAAATCTCCAGATAGAGTAAAATAAACAATTGATGGTATGCTAATTAATATTGGATTACACTGATTGTTTTTTTTTTATTAGTACCTATTTTGCTGAAATAATATTAGGTATGTATTGATTTTTGAAACACGACCGACCGTGAAGCGTTCTATTGGTACGATGATATGTTTGGAATAATCGCGCGCTTCTAGACTCACTCTTTATACCTGTGTTGTATATTTCATTGTTTACGAGATGCCGGCATGCATCTAAAGTACACGGTAGAAATCTATTTCGTCTAATTCATTTATTTATTTATTCACAATAAAACCTCAAAACATATTATGTAATAATAATAAATAACTAACACAATAAATAACGATGATTTTACATATTAAATTATATCTCAAGGAATACGGCATCTTCTACAAATACATACATAATTAATAATATACATGCATCTTCGTTTAATATAGATATAAAGAGGATCTCCGAGAATCTTGCGACCTTTATATTGATTGACCTTTTTATTATTATAAAAATTTTGTTACGAAATTTAAAACACAATCTATCAATACGTTATTGCTTACTCTGTTCAGTAGAGTCTCCGGTTAAGAGTAGGTAGGTCACTTACTTTTTTCTGTAAGTTTGTGTATTCTGAAAAAGGTAAAGTAAGTTCTGAAAGCATCTCGAGTAACACATCGAACGTCTTAAATGGAGCGATGAGGCATGCCACCCATTATGATTGTCATTATATTTTATGAGTTCATAGAGGGTGACCTGTATGTTCATTACATGTTGTTCTAGTCATGTATTATAGTTAATCAATTATGCTTTTTACTTATATTTTGTCTCTTGTAAACATAATGTCAGGTCAGGTCTACACATATCATTGGAGTGAGGGTAATGGACAGCATAACCGAGATAGATGTATAGAGTAAAAGAGATGGATGTATGCATCCCTTTGATGTGTCTATAAAAACCAACAACTCACGGAATATACATATTGATGCTCGATGCAAGGTAGGAAGAAGCCATTGACAACATTCATAGTGTCTAAATTCGCGTATAGTTGGCGAGTGTAGAGATTTATGCTACTACTACTATACCATCACGGCATATCCCACAAGTGGGGTAACCAGCAGACCAGCTGCATGTAAGAAACATGCAAGCTGTCCTCTTCGTGCCAGTATAAAATTAAGACATTCAGGATGGGTGGCAAACCTCATCGCTGAATTTAAGATGTACAATGTCTTAATTTTTTCGAACACCTGCCTTTTACAGGACACTCGAAAACTTAAGGAGAAGAGTGGGAGACCAATTCTTTACCGGGTGCTCCACGGCACAGAGATTTATGCCTGACAGGTATCTATGAAAATAAAATAAATGTAAAAAAAAGTATATTTGAACCGTTTGAAACGAGGGACAAGAAGCTTCACAAATATTATTATACTGAGTACCTACACATTTCATAGTCCATCGGAGTTCACCTATCAGCACCTAGCCGTGGGACCACTTTCTCTTTCTGTTTTTATCTCGCACACCGTTTCCCGTGCATACGGGTGACAGAGATGGTTATACTCTTCATCAGTTCTATCTATATAATTTTATAGGGGGTGATTTTTCTAAGAAATCTTTTTTACCTGCAAGGCAATAATTTTTTTATCTTGGGTGGGTGCTTAGCTGTTCATTGTCGCCAAATTATTGCACGCATAACATACATAATTTTAATCTCATTGAATTAACACAAAGTATGTATATATTTTTTTTTTATAATTATAAAACAACAAGTCTTTCCAATTAATAAATAATAACAGGTAGGTAGGTACTTACACATGGAGCAAATTTGCTTTAATAAATTTAATAATAACAGGTAGGTAGGTACTTCCACATTTGCTCTGGATGGAAGAGCTTGTTTCTGATATATCCTCGCGAGTAACATTGATCGATGAATCCCAATAACCTTCTCTGATATAGACTGGAAAAGCAAAGAAAGAATTGGTAATGCGGCGAAACAAATTTTGCGACCAATAAAATTTTATATTAATCTAATGAATATTTTTTATGTGTTTATGTTATTGTATATACAGTACAAGCATTGACGTAATAGACTTGAAATAAAATTTATGTTGAAAATTAAAAATAATAATAAAATATTATTTTGTTCCACTCCATACTCTTACGACGCTAAAGCTCTTTTTCTGATGAAATATTTTTTTTTTTTATACTTTATGTTTTTATATTGAGAGAGACGGACGTACTCGTATTTCGTCTTATAAAGATGTGAGATTGACAGTGTCCTTATACTGTAATACGAAAGACGTAAAGTCTTTATTTTTTGGAATACCTTTTGCTTTTTTACAGGACACTCGAAAACTTACAGAAAAATGTGCTTCACGACTCATGTTAATAATAATGTTTAGATGTACCAAAAGACGTGGTCGTATAAAGGTTTTTTTATGTATATTATGTAGATACTGTACTGTCATATAACAAACCTATTACCATAGATAATTGTAAGAAATTGTTGGAGTTTTGCCAAAAATAAAAGGAAACGAATTGAGTAATAAATAAACCATAACAATAAGGAGCAATGAGAAGTACCTAACATAAACTGTTAGTAAAAAGATATTGAGTAATCAGGTTTATCGGTGCATTCTAGATAGGTAGGTATATAATTGTTTTACGTGAATTGTACTAAAAGGATACGAAAGTATTAATATTATGTGCACATTCTTTGAATCCGGATGTCATTGTTTAATAGTTATGTAATACTGCAGGAACAATAATTATTATTGTACTCACTTAAATATTTTTTTGTAGAAGGTTTGCTTTACTGGTACTGATAGCCTTTATGGTTGTGCACATACTGTTGGTATTTTTTATTAGTTTATATTATTTTTTTATTTCCAGATATATAACAACAACAACAAAAAACTTACTATAACTAGGATCCAAATGAACTGTCGACTTCAATAATAAAACAAAATCCAATTAGAGGTGATAATTTGTGTTACGGGTATCGATGCATCGAACTTTATTTTCTTGTTACTCGATGTAAGTAAATATCACATCTTATATCTAATCCTATTCCTGACCTGTTTTTACTAGTTTGTATCTATGTACCTGAGTTTTTGTTATAAACTAAAATACAACCTTAAAAAATAAGCGTCTTTAAAAATTAATTCCTATTTTAAAAAATATTAATCCTTTTCATCTAAGATTTATTTAGTAACATCGAACAAAATTTACCCATCACCTAACTTACATAAGAGACGTGAGTGTGACGGGAGCAGAGGCCTGAGTCAATAACACATTTTCACGTTACGTTTTCGTTCCGTTAACGTTCGAGTATAGACGAAGTTGCAACGAAATTTGAAGACCAAATTATGTATAATTCGTATAAGTTCTAGTACTTGCAGGCAGTATTTACTAGGTATGTGTTATTAGAGGTTTTTTAAAATTTTATAAAAAACAAGGGTCGTAAAAATCAATTTAATTAACGTTTTTGTAATGCAACAAGTTTTGATGGTACCTATATCATTTTTGATCAGCGTATGTATAATATATACTATTATAAAATATGAATCGTAATATACTCGTACGTTCCGCAATTATTAGTTCAATATATAAATAAATATCTATCAATCTTAACTCATTTAATTCACTCAACTCAGGAAACCACCATCAACCCCGACAATAAAATATGCGCATATTTACACATAAATGTCTCTTATCCATCTAAGCATATATTACCTATCCTATAGCTAGTACCTACGTTATTTCAATACCCTTGTTCTATACGAATTTGAAGATCTCGTCGCATGTCGGAAAATATGTTTTGTGCATGGCTTGTATTGATGAGATTTCGCTTGCAACAGAACATTATTATTGCTTGTACTTAAACATATAAACATAATGTGTTCCATTATCAGTTCATTTGATATGGTTATTACACATTCCATACAGTTTATTATAGTTATTTGAATTGATGAATCTCTCCACTATGCAATATTTCAAAGGAAGATCTTTCGTCACAGTACAAAATACATAAGTAGGTTCACACACGCGTTTCATAATTATGCATTATTGAATTTCTGTAAAAAGAGAATATTAAATATACATTTCATGTATATAGAAAGTATTTATTTTTAGGCACTATTATTTATAACGCGCGAAAATATTTTTGCAACTCTATGTCCAAAAATTTGTCGATAAAAAATGATTGATTATCTGTTATAGGTATGTGCCGTTTATGTAACGAAAGTTCATAATAAATACTTAATATGATTGGCTAATGCTGTCATTAGAGGGTTATTCCCGGGAATACCCGCCCGGGAATTCCCGGGAAATACATTTAATTTTTATTTCCCGTTTCCCGGGTAAAAAGCCAAACATTTCCCGGGAAAAAACACAAATTATTAGTCATGCAGATTGCCATACCGATACCGAAATCTTTGTTTAGTTAACTGTAGACTCGTAATTTTTCCGTAACGTGTCGTTCTAATATTCGTAATAAAAAATGCAATTTCATAATCAACATATTACGAGGGCGGATTGATAAGTTCGGTAAAAATGAAACAAAGAGTTACTTTCTTCGAATGGATGATATTTATTTATCAACTTTATCTTCTTTTAGAGCTATACACTTGGTTAGACGATGCAGAAGTTTTTTGATCCACTCTTTGTTGTTTTCTTTTCCAAGGCCATAAAAATACGCCATAGTTTCGAAGATAACCTCCAAATCAGTTGCAAATCTTCGTCCCCCAAGCCATTTTTTCGCGTTTGGTTAATGGTAGGAATCACTGAGAACCAGGTCAGCAAAATATAGTGGATGGGGAAGCATTTTGTAGCATGACTCCACCAGCTTGGCCGTTGCAATGGCGGAAGAATGAGCACAAGCATTATCGTGGTGAAACAGGATTTTCTTTTTGGCAAGATGATGCCGTTTTGCTTTGGTTCATTGATTCAATGGACCAAAAGTGTAGAGTTATACTCTCCATTAATTATTTTTCCTTTTAAGAGAAAATCAATTAAGACTGTATCTTGTGCGTCCCAGAAAACCTTAGCCATAGCTTAGCCTGCAGATGGAACCACCTTGACCTACTTGGAGCACTTTCGCAAGCTTCCACCCGCTGCTTGGTTATTATTTTGTCTCTGGTGTGTAAAGATGAATCCTTGTTTTATCTACAGTGATGAAACGGTGTAAAAACTCATCTGGATTTCGTTGAAACAGCCGAAAATTATCCTGGGAAAGTGTCATTCATTCGCGTTTTTGGTCAATTTTCAACAAACGTGGCAGCCATTTTGCTGAAAACTTTTAAATACGCAAATTTTCATGAAATGTTATGAAAACTCGTTCATATGAGATATTTTAAGTGTTGGCTACAACTTTCAACTTCATTCATCGATCTCCCAATACAATATCGTGGATTTTCATGAGCATTTTTGGAGTGGTTACCTCAATTGAACGAACTGATCGAGAAGCGTCTTCCGTGATCGTTCTACCACAACGAAATTCAGTAAACCACTTGTAAATTATCTTAAGTGACGGAGAAGATTCACCATAATAGTTATCAAGACTTTTCTTTGTGTCAGTGATGGTTTTTTTTGCGTAAAAAGTAGTTTTATAAACACTCTAAATTTACTTTTTTCCATTTTAACAGCAAAAGAACGACTTGTCCGGTCAAAACGACTGAAAAAACAATTCCAAATTTAAATTTCAGTATGAAATTTCGTGTATGTTCCTTCAAAGCAAGTACCTGCCCAAACATGTCATAACTTTTTTTGAAGTGTCTGTTTTTTTTCGTGTTTACTACAAGATGTTAATGTTGCATTATACTATACCAAATAATTTTCCAAACTTTGCTGGTTTATTAATTGTAATTGATTTGTCTGTGTACTATTGTTAATGTTATAACTGTTTGTTTGTGAAAGAAAATTAAATAAAAAAACTTTATGTTAAACATGTACAGTAAAGAATGAATAAAATAAAATAAATAAATAAATAAACTTTTATGCTAGTATCACTGCTTCATCCATTTTTACCTGAGTTATCAATCTGCCTTAGTATAACGCACTTATCAAATCAGCATTCATCATTTTATGAAACAAAATGATGAGAATAAAATAAAAAATAAAAATTATCGCAAAAATAAATAAATTATTTATTTTACGTAGAAAAATTATAAAAAGCTGACATGTATTTTTCGGCCTGATGGTGCAATTACTCAATTTGATATTCAGACACATAGGTATACAAGTTTGAAAGGAATCCATAAATTTACCAATTTGCATTTTTTATTTCTATGGTATGGTTTTAATTCTTTATTAATGTAAAAACAATATGAGAAGAGAAAAAAAATATTTTCTATGAAACAGTCGTCATACGTATAATGTAAACAAATAAACGTAGATTCAAATACCACCACAATTTAATATTCGGACACTATAGATAAAATTTATTTCTATGGCTTTTTCTGAGAATTTGGTCACAGGAAGTATCATATCAATAAACTCGTAAATTGCATAAACAACATTTATTTAACTTTTCCGTAAACTAACAACTTCCAACTCAAATTTAATATTTTTTTTAATTTCCCGGGATCCCCGGGAACAAAAATAATCCGGGAAAAATAACCCTCTAGCTGTCATGTACAATCGCACAAAAATTTTCATTAAAAATCACCCACGACACGCTAGAAAAATGGCTGCCAAAAAAAATTTCGAGAGTAAAAAAATAATACTTGTTAGTCTAAGTCTCAACATATCAGTCAATTAACAGAAAAGATATAAAAAATCTAAGACATTGAGCAACATGGTCTGGTTGTTTTGAAGAGGAATTATCCCATTGACGCAAGATTTGTAAAGATCATGAACTTAATGTTTCAGTGTTAAAAAAATACGCTTTAAAATTATTCCTCAATGAACTTTCGCCCATTAGAGATGAGCTGTTTCCATTATTTTATAAAAGTACACGGAGTAATATTGACAAATTTTCAGAATTATCTACATTCCATTGGAAAACTTGCAAAAATTGAACTTAATACGAAAGGCGGCGGGGATTAGATAACTTTTCAAGTTTACTTATATCTTACCTATGTAATTAATGTAACAATAAATTAATATCTTTCAGGACATTCGGTAGGTACTCTTTAGTCTTTACTTACTATTCAGTTTGATTTAGGATTAGAAACTTGTTATCTGTTCTTAGGATTGTTGTCTACACCTACAAAGGTCATTGCATTTTCAAGAATGTTTAGGTCCTTTATCTTTAATCACAGAGAATAGAATGAGTTTGGTCTTATAATTACATAAATACATGACAGGTAGGTAAAACTAATGTAGATATATTACGAGTTGTTACTGATATTGTTTCGGTGATAAAGTAAAAAGTAATTAGTGTTAGTTATTCAATCCTATAACAATCACGCAAGCTACATTAACATTCTTAAAAATACTGAGCATTTTCCATACGTGTTAGTGCCTACCTACTCGTGTTATAGGATTATTATCATAGTAATCATAATGTTATTTACTTACCTACATCCTTTTACTCATAATAACCACCTTCTTACACTTATCGATACTACGAGAATATTAAAAAATAATATCCAACACTAGGTATACCAATACAGGTATATAATAACGTACATGTCCCAAATGTTGATGATCCTCCATCCCTTACCATGCCTTTTACATCGATGAAAATAATCTATTTTAATCCACTTTAAGCACACAAAATCTAAACAAATTTTTGCTCAGTCTTTACAAATAATTTTTCACGTGCTTTTACCTTTTCTGTAGGAACTTCATACCTTTCTGTATTAAACTACAAAAATATTCAATGTTTCTTCCAAATCGAAGAAACATTTTTCATTTGGTTGCTGACATCAAGTTGCCATAAAATACCCGTATGAAGATACGAGTATTTGTTTTGTAAATGGTGTAATAGAGATAAATAACACATTATATTCTCAACTGAGTAAGAAGTGATGTTGATAAGGATATTACTTCCACTGCCACTTATTACTGTGAGAACATTCTTAGACAATAAGTAAAAATAACCTTGATTATTCAATAAAAAGACAACTTTGGTTGGTTTTAATAAACTGCTACTGCTGCTACTTTTCCATCACGACATATCCCACAAGCGGGGTACTCATCAGACTAGTCGACAACACGCAAGCTAACATCTCCGTGCCAACAAAAAATAGACACATTCAGGATGGGTGCAAACCTCATTGCTAAATTTTAGATGTAAAATTACTTTATTTCTTCGATCATCCGTCTTTTACTACTCCACTACTACTTACTCCATAGATATGAATATCGAATAATAAAAATAAAAATCGTTTATATTATCTCTAAGTATATCCATGGGTTCAATATTTAAAAATTTTCAACTTAAACGTCAAATATCTAGGAAAATGCTCAAGCCAATATCACAAGTCCCAACTAAATTTGAATTCAGGAAACGTGTAACTTCGCATTTGGCATTGATATTACTAATCTTTGTACCTGTATACCCAAATAGGCACTGCGCGCCTTAGGGTGCTAACACAAAGAAAGCGGGTTACCTGCTTTCAGATGCCTGCGTCTACCGGCGCCGAGAATGTTTACATGCATTTCAATGAACACGAACATAGTAAAAGCAGGAACGCCGATTGCGATTTACTTTGCCGGCGCTTACCGGCACTTATCGGCGCTGGCAACCTGCTTTCTTTGTGTTTGCACACTTACGGTGTAGACCAAGGACCATACACTCTTACCGCTTGTTGGTAAGAGGTAAGGTAAGTGTTTCTGTCACATCAATATAATAGTTCCTGTTTGGATACTTTGTGTCAAAAAAATATTACATATATAAAGTTTTCAAGTATGCGTACTAGTACAGTTAGTTGGTTAAAAAGGATATTAAATAATTGGAAGTAGGCATTTACGTACAAAGAATAGTTATAATAGCTACATTATTACACTCTATTAGTCATCATTGTTTTGTACGCCCAACGTCGGATAATTAAAAAAAACAAACTAAAACTGAATACTGTAGTATATATGTATGTATTATAAAAGATATTATAGTTATATATTTTTGTTTATCTGTTAAAAGAAATTTTCTATTTCAAAGTGAAAAAAGTAACTGATTGACAATCTCTGATAAATGTATTGTTGGTAGTGAGACGTAAGGAAGTTGAGTAAACGTCTAGCGGGGGGTTCAGGTGCACTCATATACTGGCCCCACTGTATCTATTGACAGTGGTATTTTTCAAAAAATACGTACATAAGACTTTTTCAGTCAGTTCAATAGGCCTAACTGATAGACTTGTTGCTATAAACCAATATCTTCCAATAACCAGGTGCGTCACCTACGAATGGAATTTCCTCTTTTCCAAATCATTTTCGCATGTAAAATAGATAAAATATCTATATTTAAATTACTACATAACTAGGTATATACCTAACTACAATCATACCATTTCAAGCACCGAGAAGAATCAAGCATCGAGCGCCACCTGTTCTAATCCTTGCACATTAATTTCATTATACATTATTATAATCATCAACACTTACTTTCATATCTAGTATATTTGCAATGTTCCAGATTTCATCGTTGTTGTAGAGCAATTTTCGAATAACTTTATATTTAGGAGGCAGCTTTCCACTTTGATGACAATTTTCCATTCTAATTTTATTTTGAGACTGACAAAGACCATCATAATTATGATTATAATTATAAGATTATGTGTCAACTAAAAACTTGTAATATTACTGCAAACTGTTTTGGTTTACTTATTATGTAACTTATATCTTGTAATGTATTCTGTTTAACTGTTTGTTTGCTTAAAATAAAATAAAATAAAAATAAAAAATAATTATTATTGCCATTTATTAGTGAAATTTAATTTGAGTTTGTGATTAGTGAAATTTAATACAAATAGTATGCCAAATAGGACACTGAAGCTTGACCTCTCATACCAGGAGAAATTCTGATTGGGGCAATGCTTATGGCTTATTATTATATAGTATAGTTGATTATTTAAATTTTATGTACCTACTGTTATTATTATGTTTTAAATAAATAAAAAAAAAATTTTTGATGAAGATCATAAAAAGTATGAACTACCGCCATCTAACGAAAAATGTTATAAATGTTTGTTATATCGGATCTATTATTAAATCATGTTCATTATAAAACACTCACCATTCACCAACGAATGTAAGATTTCCTACAACATAAGGTAGGTGCGTTACACAATTATTAGATTAGACCAGCCGTACAGTAACATTTTATGTCGAAGGGAAATTATGATAATCGAGATTTGATGAAAATCTTAAGGCAAATGATTTAGTTAGATGTAAGATGTTAAAATAACTTATAAATTAATATTTTCATTTATTTATTACATTCAATATATCTAGGTACCTAAATGTATAAAATTTCGCTAAAATATCCTTTATATTTTTAAAAAGTTAAGCTCACGAACCTATTTTATTGGTTAATTATTTTGAATAAATTATTTAATTATGTTTCATTGGCTTGATCGTTGAATTGATCATCTCCATTAGGGATTTGATTAAACCACTTTGTTTGTTTAACGAAATCATCCCACATAGTTGTTATTTAAACATCTTCTGTCAACTGATCATCTCCATCGATTTTATTTTTTGACACCGTTTAACAGTCCCTAGATCGTCTCAAAGGCGCCAGTGAAGAGCTCAGTTTTTAATTTGCTTCTCAAGCTGGTGACAGTCTGACTATCTTTCAACGGCACCGGTTCGGTAGGCGATTCATGGTTTCCGATCTTCCATGTCGGCTATAAGAAATTACAGACACGTATTTTATCTCAACTAATAGCTAAAATACTTTTGTATTTCGGTTATCATTGAGTTGTATTTTCTTTTAAAGTTCCTTTTTCGAAATTTACTATGTGATTTCATTATGTTTGATTTTTTTTTTTATTTACTTATCGGTTCTGTTCTGATCTTTATGAGTAGGTACCTATTTGTGCAATAAAGTGCGAGAATTTATTTTGTTTATAAATAGACAGATTAGCTAGGTATGATGTAAGTACCTACCTAATTGTAAAAAATCATATACCTACCTACTTACCTACTTTTGTGAAAATATATTCTTCAAATCATAGGTAGGTACCTACATCTTATATTCTGAATTCTTAGGTAATCACCGAAAAGCGCTAAATTGCTATATATTTTTTCATATACTGTATAATCACAATTAATTAATAATCCTGGAATAAATAATATCTTATAATAAATTACAGTGTCTGAAGATACTATAACAAAACAAACATAATAATAAATATTCATTACTATCACATCGTTTGCAGTAAGCTAATCAAATATTGGAAGTGTCTTTTGTAAATAAAATAAAATTACCTATTACGTACTAAATAAATGAATTTTCTGCAGATATCTACACTTCTGTCACACTGGATACTTTACATCTATTCCTGGTCTGGAGAATGACTTCTTTATTTGAACTTTCATCTATACAATAAATAATAACGCCTTCCAACAGGACGTCCCAATGGTCTTCATATTGTTATTCTTATTTTGTGAGCTATTTCCCACACTTAGGTATATTCTCCCTATCAGTAGTCTCCATTCTCCTCGATAAAAACCAAAATATTTACTAAAATAAAAGTTTCCTGAAAAATACTATCGAACATGAAACCCAAAGTGTTAACCATTATCGGCGGGGTATGATTATTCTAATAAAAATATACAGCGTTTGAGAATAGAAAAATAAATATGTCAATCATAATAATTCTGATAGATATGCCTATGTTATATCATATTTGATGTATTAGTAAGACGCTTAAAATGATTCAAAATCTTCGTGACGGTCTAGAACTCTAGAATATTACAATGCCGTTAAATGTAAACATTACGTATTGGATATTGCAATAATTCACCGACTGAAAGCTAATTAATTATTACCTATTCATGTTAAACATTATCAGCCATATTTTTTCAATGTTGTATATTAAACCATCTTTCAATGTTGACATTGAACATTTTTTTAGAAATAGGTACCTATTTTTCAATCAATCACCGGAAATTTTAACATTTTAATAACTGGCAAGGTGAGTAGCGACATTTTTTTTTATCAAAAATAAGAGATACTTAAATTAATAATAATATTTACAGGCGTTGAATACTGAAACGACAATTCAGCTGAAAACAATGTCACTGGAAACTATTTAGATTTTATCGTAGAATATGAAAGTGTTTTCAGTTAGGTACCTAATTATACATAAGAATTATATTTATTTATTTATTTATTAAAATAAACGGCCTTAGCCCTTAATATACAGAAATTACTAGTAGGTAGGAAACAAATTTACGATACAAAAAATAAAAAGATAAAGAGTTGAAATTACAAATTAATGTTAGAATAATGAAATATTATAATGTATTGTTTGAAACTCCGTCAGAGGATGATTAAGTGTTATATCTGGTCTGTGTTGTTGTATGGTTGCGAAACTTGAACACTCAAGGTTAACACAATGAACCGGTTGGAGGCATTCGAGATGTAGATTCATCCAAGAATGCTTCGAATACGGTGGACAGACTTATTAGTGGTCAATACTGAAGTCCTACGCAGAGCACATACGAATAGAGAGATCCTGACAAATATTTAGGTTCGTAAAGTCTCATATTTGGGCCACATCCGACGAGGCGTTTAATAACGGCTTCTGCAGTTGATAGTAGAGGGCAAGATTGAGGGACGTCGTGGAGTGGGAAGGAGGTAGATGTCGTTGGCTGCGGAATGTATGGCAATGGACCGGAATAACACAGATGGGAGAACTGTCCGCATAGCGCGAGACAGAGAAGCATTCTCCAGAGTGATCGCCAATGTCGTGGAGTTCCTGATACGGCACTGATAGAAGAAGAAGATAATATTTAATTATTCTATTGTTCTTTTTCTTCTATATTTTATAAGAGTTTATTCATAGTGTAGTATCATACAGTCTGACTATATAAAAAGAATTTCTGGTGATGGATTGCAGTAGACAAGAATAGAATAGCTAGAAGAAACCCTCCGCACAAGCATTTAGTTGCTTATGGAGGGAGCATTTTTACTGTGTGTAATTTTTTTTGTTATTGTAATATCAATGTATACCTACTGTGTATTTATGAATAAAATAAATATATTTAATAAAAAAAAAAAAATTATTAAGTAATTACTAGCCAGTACCTACTATACTTAGAACAGTTATACCTAACCCATATAGTTTTACACAATCCAGAATGAAAATGTCCATACATGGGTAATGGTAATAGGTATGTATCTATTTAATATTGTGGATATTTACAGTGGTAATTATACATATTATAAAATAGGCAATTAAAAGAAGAATAAATTGAATTCCAAATGTGTTTTACAAACAAAGAAAAAGCGTTTAACACAGTGTCATAGGTAACTGTAGTAGACTGGTTAGTATGTATGTAAACAGATACATATGTAGACATAATTATTATGTATGTACACCACCTATATTTGTTTTGTAAACATCGACACCTCACAATACCGTTAATATTATTTGATCAATTCCAGGGTTCTCACGTTACATTAAATTATTTTTGAGGAGTCATGTATCCCGTATATTACGTATAATTTCACAATGAGGAGGACCCCCAGTGGGAGGAAGGCGAGAAGATGTCTCGAGATGAAGACTTGTGTGAATACTGGATAAGTTCTTGGAATTTTCATTCACAAATTTGTTTGTATCAATTCATATCGTTTCTCGTGTAATTTTTCCGATATACTGTATTAGTGTATTGAGAATACTTCCACCTTAGTAAGTAATAGCTACAATCTTTTCAGGCAATTATTCAATCATTACGACATTTTTTCGAATAAGACCTTTATTTAAAACTTCACGTAGTTGTACATACATAGATTGCCATATATGTATTTTCCTACTGTTGGTTTGAATGGATCATTGTATTTAGGTACTTCCTCCAGAAATACCTTTCTATTGCTCTTTTGAAATTTTCGGGATATTAAAATTATTATAGCATTACTTTTACCGGTGTCTTCCGGATGACCTTTGAAGATATTTTTATATTAAAAATCTTAAACGAGACTTACATAGACTTCCATGATTGACTGAAATTTTCGTACCGCAATAAGAGAAGGGAATTGAAATATCGCGCTATTTTGATTGTATTTAATATGAATGTAGGTACTTTTTTTACAGCTTGCGCGTTTGTTACATGCAGCTGGTCAATAACACATTTTCACGTTACGTTTTCGTTCCGTTAACGTTCGAGTATAGACGAAGTTGCAAGCAAGTGTCAATTTCGTTGCTAAGATACACAATAGTTACGAAAATTAACACTTTGGCGCAACATCGTCTGCATTTGAATGCTAACGGAACGAAAACGTAACGTGAAAATGTGTTATTGACTCAGGCCTCAGCTACGCAGATTCTACCTCACTTGTGGGGTGTGCCGTGATGGTACAGAAGTAGTAATCGTAGTAAAGCAGTATCTTTAATTGTAATCAATACAGTCATACAATAAAATCATACAATATATATTTCATTTGATTTCTACTAAGATATTATTAAAGGCTGTCTTTTCAATATTTTTAGTACCTACGTAACCTAGTCATCGGTCATAGAAACTGCGACCTCTGTAAATTTAATAAATAATTACGTATTTTATACTATTTCAACTTGTCTAAGGCATCAGAGTTATATCACTTCATCTACCGTCATCCGATACAAAATAACATTATTTCAAATTTTGTGAAACCCGAAACCCTGCTGTGTGACGAAATATGTAACGTCAGCCTTTTGAGGTCTGAGTCAAGTCAGTCATATTTCTATAGGCATCCCATGCATAGTCACAATATTCAGTGAACAAAATTCCTATTTATTGAATCTCTTCGAGAACATCGATATTAAATTAAATAATATTTTATTTTAACGCTCATCTACGTTACCGAAACATGCGTAGACTTGACAGAATAAATTTATAGAATATTATTATTTTATAATGAAGAACAAGACAGTGTGTCAAGTGTGCAAATAATGTGACAATGCCATTCAAATGTATAACGATGACACAGTGTACAATGCTCAGTGTATTTTTTATAATATTATCTGTAAGTATCTACTTATCTCAATTTATAATATTAATCATGTGCTATATTCTAGTTACTTTGTGTAAAGTTTTTCTGAACCAATATCGGGTAGTCTTAGCACTTTATCACGCTTAAAAAAATATATTTTTGTAACAAAATAAACAGCTTAAAAAGCTTATTTTCTCCGTTAATAGGTATTATGAATATTTCCTGTATGTTTACAGTACCATAAAGGCATATCCCACAAGTGGGGTAGTCAACGGACTAACTATATTTAACAAACATGTAAGTTATCCTATCCATGTCCTATAATGGGTTAGTTGGAAGATATCGCGCTTCTGTGATAAACTCGCCCATTGCACAAATTTACTTGTTCAGTCATATTCATTTTCATTCATTTTATTTACATGAACACACGGCGTGAGCCTTTTACATGTTAAACAGCAGTATAGTAAACAACAAGCACAAACAGACGCAATAGTCAAAAATCAAAAAGTCAAAAATACGATTTTGTATAAATATAGAGTACCTAATTAATTAATTAACAACAGTCAAAAAAATTAAATAAATAGTGCAAAACAAAAGAAGACAATAGGTCTACGATAAATAAATTACATTAATTATGTCAGTTTAAACAAGCATGAATATGTCAAAGAAATAAAACAACAATTCTGAACAAACAAAAACAAAGATAATATGCTACTAGGATAATTAAAATGTCAAATGATGAAGTTGTCATGTTTTTTTGTGCAATAAAGATTTATTTATTTATTATTATTATTGTTCTCTTTGTACCGTTAAAAAAATAAATCGTTTAGGTTCGTTCGTTCGCCTCATCGCTGAACTAAAGACGTTAAATGTCGTGATGTTTTTCACTGTGTATTTAGTATTTGTATTTCTAACACTAATAAGAAATACTTTGTTAGGTACCTACCTATACTTATTATATTTTTATTTTATATTTATTATTGGTTGGCTCTAATGACATAGATACATATGTACCTACATATTTTTAAAAAAACTGTTCTATTCTTATTTCACAATAATATAAATACTAAACAGTATTCTTTGATTCAACTTATAATTTAATACTGAATAACTTGGTAGGTCTGTCTGCTTAATTTAGCATTCACATAAAATAAAAGATAAACCTGTCGCTTTTGTGTTTCAATAAGTCATAAACGTTAATGCAATATGTTTTCATTCTAGGTTCTATTTGCGGAAGGACTGACCGAATTTATGAAATGCGAAAAATATGGAAGATTTCTTGACACCACAGTCCCAGATTGTAAAGGATATTACGTGTGCACTCAAAATGGCCTGGGAAAAGATATACTTCTAAAGTTTACATGTCCTGGAAAATCAGTTTTCAATTCAAAATTATCGAAATGTGAATATATGAATGCTTCTAGTTGTAAAGATATAAATGAAACTTTAGAAGATTATATAACAAACCATGGTAGACGAAGAAATTCTGAAGATATTATCAATCCCCAAAGCGAAGAACAGAGAGAATTTAGATGTGTCACAAATGGTAAATTTTCAGATCCATTCGACGAAAAATGTAAATTTTATTATTCTTGCTATAACGTAGATAATCGATTTGAAATGAAAAAATATGAATGTCCTGGAGCATCAATTTTTGATCCAGGAAAACAGAGTTGTTCTTATTCCTACATTTGTTTAAATAAATTAGAAAATCAAACAGATAGCCCCATAACTAGATATTTAGAGGGAAATATTGAAACGGTTAACAAGCCCATTTCTTCAGAGCTCATCAATTACAGTAATAAGTTAACACGCAATATGATAAGTTCATCGAATAATCTTGAATGTACAAAGTCTGGCAAGTTTCCAGATAATACAATAGATACTTGCAAAACCTACATATATTGTATCAAGAAACCATTTTCAGTGGGCTATTTCTTAATACCATTTACCTGTCCTAATAATACAATGTTTGATCCTGAGAAGCAAGCATGTTCGTCGACATATGTTTGTCCGACAATATCAACATTACCTGAACAGATAATCTTTACATTTGAATCACCTGAAATAAGCCAATCATTATCTAATGAATCGTGGTCCACTAAATCTACGGAATCTACGCCCGATATACAATTTGCTAATTTAACCAATACAAATAAAATAGACTCATCATTTTTTGAATCAACCACATCAAATTATCTTTCAATTGAAACAAATGAATTTTCGGAAGAACAACTTACATCAACTGATACATTTGAAACACCAAATAAACAATCAACATCAGATGATCAATCAAATTCAATTGGCATATCCGAAATTTCAGATGCATTTAACCAACAAACAACTACAGAATTATGGCCTACAAAATATCCAAAATTATCTACAAATGATATGGATTCTACAAATTCAAATAATGATTTGTTAACATTTTTTGATGAGACTACAATTGATCATTTTTCACCAGACAAGTTTAAAACTACAGAAAAATCATTAACTTCAACAAGAACATCTAAAATACCAGTTGGACATGGTCAATCAACAACTGTAGACTTATGGTCTACAAAATTTTCAGAACCACCCAAAAGTCATTCAGATCTAAATACTTCATCACAATTTTCTACACCATCAATTCAATTTACCAATCCTACGACTATAAATAACTTTTATTCGACGTTTTTTGAGTCAACCACAACAAATGATCTTATGACAGATAAATTCGATGATTCAAAGGAGCAAATGACTGCAATCGATACATTTGAAAGTCCAGGTGAAAAATATACCCCAACAAACATATTCGAAAATCAAGAAATTTTAACTACAGAGCCATCTGGAAATGATTCAATCTATCAAAATTCGTCACCATACTTAACTATACCCACTATACAGAACACAGATTCGACAACTTTAAATAATGAATTTTCTGCACAAAAGAAATCTACATTAAATTATTTTACATCAGACACATATAAAACTCCAAAAGAGCAACTAACTTCGAAATCAATTGATACATTTAATACTATAGAAGAAGATAGCCGATTACCAACTGTAGAATCAGGATTTCCTAAATCTTCTATAACACCTTTAACGGATTTTTCAACGCATTTTGAATCGACCACATCATATTATCCTTCCATTTTTATAACTGAAACTCCGAAGGAGCAATTTTCATCGCTTTTCGACTGGACTACTTTAAATAATTATTCTTCAGATATCGAAAGTTCTTCAGAATATCTACACACTTCTACTGATACATTTGGAACAACAAGTACTCAACTGACTTCGAATGATACATCTAAAATTCCAGGAGAGATAAGCCAACCAACAGCTACAGAATCGTGGTCTACTGAATTATCAGAATCATCCAAAAGTAGTTTAGATCAAAGTTTCTCACCACACATAACTGTATCAACTACAGAATATATAGATTCTACAAAATCAAATAATGATTTATCAACACATGTCGATCAAATTTCTTTAAATTATTTTTCATCATCAACAGATACGTCAAACTCTCAAGATAAACAATTAACTTCAACTGATACATTTGAAACACCAGATGAACTACCAACTACAAAAGATACATCCAAAATTACTGAAGATTACCAATCTTCAACCATAAACCTGTCGAATATATCATCAGAATCATCCACAAATGAATCAGATCAAAGTTTTTCATCTCACATAACTATGCCTAGTACACAATATGCTGTTTCTACAAATAATTATTTGTCAACACTCTTCGATATGACTAGACTAGATAATCTTTCTACGAACACATCCGAATCTTTTCAAGATCAATCGACATTTATTGACACATCTCAAACTCCTGAAGAAGAATTAACTTCAACTGTAGAATCAGGATTTCCTAAATCTTCTATAACACCTTTAACGGATTTTTCAACGCTTTTTGAATCGACCACATCATATCATCCTTCCATTTTTATAACTGAAACTCCGAAGGAGCAATTTTCATCGCTTTTCGACTGGACTACTTTAAATAATTATTCTTCAGATATCGAAAGTTCTTCAGAATATCTACAAACTTCTACTGATACATTTGGAACAACAAGTACTCAACTGACTTCGAATGATACATCTAAAATTCCAGGAGAGATAAGCCAACCAACAGCTACAGAATCGTGGTCTTCTGAATTATCAGAATCATCTAAAAGTAGTTTAGATCAAAGTTTCTCACCACACATAACTGTATCAACTACAGAATATATAGATTCTACAAAATCAACTGTTGATAAAAATACAAAAGATTTTTCGTTATTCGAAACATCAACTTCAAGTTTGACATCTACCGAACCAGAAATTCCGCAAAAAATTGTTTGTGAATCTGTAGGTCGATTCCCGAATTCAAATATATCTGGTTGTAGAAGTTATATCCTTTGTTCCAAGAGTGCTGATGGTAAATATTTAGAAACAATTTTTCAGTGTCCTAGAAATACAGTTTTTAATCCCAATACATCAGGTTGTACATCTTCCACTGTTTACGCTTGTCCAGATAATACACATCAAGATAAATTTATGTGTTCAGAGGAAGGACGATTTACAATTCCATCGAGCAGTTGTCGAGATTATATTGTATGCGTAATGTTGCCCTCAGGAAACTTGAAATCTTTAAAACTATCATGTCCCGTAAACACTACATTTAATCCATATACCAATTCATGTTCCAAATCATATCAATGTCAGTTGAACGACATGTCCACTATAGAATCCACAACTTTAGAGTGTACTTCGCCAGGCAGGTATCTCGATCCCAGCATTCCAAATTGTAAAGGATTTATACTGTGTTACAATTCTGTCAACGGTGTGAAACAAACTAAATTTAGTTGTCCAGGAAGTACCACATTTGATACACTTCTGTCGCTATGTACTGGTACCCATAGTAACTGTCCTATGAATACCGCACTATCATACAATCGTGGTTTTTCACCACCACCACAACACAATAATAATTTTCATCAAATTGCAAAGGAAACTTCTCAGAGTTTGAATGGATTATTTCAATGTGAACGGCCAGGACGATTTTCAGATCCGTCTGTACCAAATTGCAAAGGATACATTCTTTGCACATACTCTAGCAAAACAAAAACCTTTTCTCAAATGCACTATGTGTGTGAGGGTTCTTCAGTATTTGATCCTTTAAAACTAAAATGTGTCGATAATGATCAATACAGTTGCCAATAAATAAGGTTAGAATCCATCATTTAGATAATTAATATCTAATAATTTAAATTATTTACAAAATAACGTCATTATCTCAGATCAAAAGTAGGTCAACGTCTCCTAAAAAAATAATTAAAATCGATCATATGTCTACGGTATCGGGTTAACATATTTGAAATTTTGGATCTTATTCCTACTTCACTTTCATTTTCGGTAATGGTAAGTACCCTACATTGAATTGCATTTTTCTTTTGAGTTTGTAGATTGGATTCATCCATTAGATTGGTCTGCAGCAAGCTTGGTTTTACTTTTCCATTTTTCACTGTTCTCTGACAGTCTTGTCAATTCTTCGTGCGTGCTACATAATTAAAGTGCATGTCCTCTACCACTTGATCCATAGGAGCATTTCTTGATCGGTCTTTCCCAGTCTTTGGTCATGCCCTGTAGATATTTTTCCGATATTGTTTTTTACAATTAACTATGTATTGTATGAAGTTACATGGTGGCTGGATGAAGTGACAAGGTATATGGAGCTATTAGGTTTTGATAGAATTCACTGTGTAGGTTTTGATAGATATTGAAGACTGTGTACCTACTACAATGAAAGAAAATGGAAAATATTTTGTTGCAAACGTGATTCTAATATATACCTAATAATATCAAACAGTGACATTTAAAACAAATAAAAAATCGATTGAGCATATTACAATGAATAATAATGATCATTGATTGATTCTTATTTACTTATTTTAAAGATTTTGAGGGTAAGCATACCTATATTATGTCAATAAGGATTATGGATAGTATAAACCAAAATAATACCTATGTGAAGTTGGAGTTAGTGTTAATTTATGTTAATTTTATAAAACAAAATTATATCTTTGAATCCACCATAAAACCAAAGAAATATAAAATATAATAATTTGTATTTTAATCTTCTTTCTTTGTTATTTTTAATAAGATATTTCATAAATTATTTATTATTTCTAGTATAAATTAAAGCATGTACTGATTCTATAATAATCTGCCTGTTTATTTTGTCATAGGTATATCTTTTATCCCAATTTTATCGAATGTTTTTTTTAACAAACACCAGGAATAAAATTGGTTAAAAAAATTAATAATGATTTGCAGTTTTCGCATATTTAACAATCTTAGTGAAGTTCATCAACATCGTTGAATTAGTTAGGTACTCAATTTAGGTACTATGATATTTTTTTATGACATATTTTCTATGATATATTTTAGTCCTCTCGAAATGGAGAACATGCATGTGTGAGGAATATGAATAAATGTTATTTAGCTTATACCAATTAATAAATACATACGCCTGTCACGACTATCCTAATAAGAAACGATACAATAAAAAAATTCATTCATTATTTTCATTCCATATTTTCTGTCAAAATTTTAAACGCCATGCCATTGAATTAGTAAACCTGTTGTGACGTCGTTAGGCGCTATGTTATATTGGCACGTATTATACTCGTAGTACCTACTGTCCGTAGCGTCTGATGACGTCACACACCTGTTCCGCCATGGGTGGACCTTTTTGGGTCGAAGTGCGAAAATTGATTTTTCAAATGGTAGTAAAAGCCTCAAAATGCATATTTATAAATATAAAAATCACCATAATTTTTCTAATTTTCTGTACTATTTGAGCTGATTTTTTTGTGAAAATTCCCTATTAGATATGTAGGTATTCTATTTTCATGAACGGCAATTTAACGTTCGATGAAAATAGGACATTTTACATCTTAAATTCAGCGATCAGGTTTGCCACCCATCCTGAATGTCTTGATTTTATATTGGCACAAAGAGGACAGCTTACATGTTTCTTACATGTAGCTGGTCTGCTGGTTACCCCACTTGTGGGATATGCCGTGATGGTATAGTAGTAGTAGTAGTAGTAGATGAAAATAGACTAAGGTGGGGTAGGGGGTGTGTACCTATTGTCTGTTGTATGTAATTAAATTAAATGTTATGGTTGGGTGTCGGATTTTCCACTGGAGAGAATGCGAGATATTTTGGGTTTTGTTCCGTGATTTGTTTTGTTTTGTGTGGGATAATGTACGTGTATTAATATGTGGTGTGTTATTTGTGATGTGCATGGTTGAGGGATATGTTGTTTCTTTTTTATTATTGTTATTTTGTATGGAGAAATGGTTTGTTTGTGTATTATTTCATTATGGAGTGCAGTGTTTGTTTACAGTGCAGTACAGCACTGTTTACAGTGCAGTATTTGCTTGCTGTGAATGTGATTATGTATATGCTTTGAATGCTTTTTGTAATTGTGTATATTTTTGTATATGATTGATATGCTTGTAAGATGTTTGCCCTAGTACAGGACCTACCTAGTTGGGCAGCATCAATAAAGTATGAATGTAAAATTGTAATTTATTGAGAGAAATAAATAAAAATAAAAATGTTCTGTTTGATAATTTCAGGAATGCTACCCTCGAAGCAGATATTATCAGATATTGTACAATAATAAATTGTCAAATTATCGTTTCCGAAAATAGACTGTCTAGCATCGTGAGATTGAACAAAAGTTATTTTAGTGGGTACAAGAAGCGATTTTGAAGATCCTTCGTAAGATTTTTATCAACATCTATTTTTGTGTTAAACGTTTTTAATCATATTTCACCTTCAAATATGGCTAGGATTTATGGAGCGAAACCATAAAAGTGAACCCTGTTCAAAAACTACCTGACAAATAGTACGGATTCCTTCGACTCCTGAAATATCCAGGAAATAAGTAGTATTTTAATTTAGATCGTCATCTATTTGAATACTGCAGTTTATTTGCATGAATATTTTTGAAAGATTTTTTAACAAGACTACCGAAGACATTTGTATCATATTAGATGTATTACATTAATATCAAAGATGGACAAAAAGGGTAGTGGAGTGGAGACCTCGTCAAGATAAAAGGAGTAGAGGAAGACCTCCAACACGTTGGTCAGACAACATTAGAAGAATCGCTGGTGACTGCTTGCAGAAAGCTCAGGGCCCGAAGTCATAACACATTTTAGCGAACGTTGCGTTTTCGTTCGCATATAGACGACGTTGCGAGAAGTGTCAATTTTTTGTAGCTAAAATACACAATAGTTACGAAAATTGACACTTTGTCGCAACGTCGTCGGTCTTCATTCGAACGAAAACGTAACGTTAAAATGTGTTTTGTTTGACTTCGGGCCCAGGACAGAGATGCCTGGAGACATTTATGGGGCAGGCTTATATTCAGCAGTGGACAGGAATAGCTGCATAAGTACCTACATAAGTAAGATGTAGGTATATGAGAACTATAGTTTTACTCTTCATTATCTGAACTACGTACATTGTTCAATATTCATAAATATACCTATTATTAACATGCTTGTTCTTGGCAGTTTTCAACAAACAATCCTATTTAAGTTTTATCTTCGCCTCAGTTTTCTGTGTGTGGAGATAAATGTTTATAATAAAATTAAATAAAACTCATTCCGGAATGATAAATGAAATCATATTAAAGACGTAATACCTATGCAGTAAACTGCATAAATGACACGATTGTTGACCTTTGGTTATCAAAGTTAAAGATGTCATCAGGCTACACACTGATCACTTGAAGTATCTACTATTATCTTCAAATTGTTGAAGTTAAAAACATTTACAGACTCTTCTGGTTTTGAAACACTTTCAACGGAGAATGATGTTAAAAAGAAGAAAAATGTCGTATTCCATTAATGATTGCATTACAAATAAAATAGGTATTCTGCAGGGTATAGCCGAGGGCAGGAGACCGTTAGGCAGACCAAGACAAAGATTGTTAGATAACATCTTACATCAACCGAGATCTAGAGGAGCTCAATGCTAAAGACGACTGGCAGTCCATTGCTCAGGATAGAAAGGCTTGGAGATCTATTGTTTCGGAGGCAAAGGTCCTATAAGGGCTGTTCGGCCATCGGAAGTATGTAAGTAAGTAAGTATTAAAAATAAAATACATCTAGTTGTTTTGCTAAAGACGGGATGAATTTGGAAATACGTACTTAATGTACGTAGGTTAATATATTTATTATGTACATAATCGTACGTGATGTACAACACAAAATCTTAACCTACATTACATTTATATAAAAAATTGCAAATGATTCACGTAAATAATATAGTATTTCTTTAATGAAACTAGGTAAATATATGTAAATATATATATAGGATTTGACAGAGTAATGCAAAAAAAAAAATAGAATTAAAAAAATGAAATTATTACTAAACTTATGTGATGGTGAAAACAAAAAGTAAATAAGCGTATCTACCTACACGTAGGTAGATAAAAGTGATAAAACAAGTTGAAATTTAATTATCACATAGTTTTAATCTCACTTTGTATACGAAGGGACTACCATCAAGTGCATATTATCAATATCATACATAACTTTAGTGCCTAATTCAAAAGCAATGATGGGTGCATTTTTGTATAAATGTATTATTTGTTTCCTCTTCATATGGGTGAGCAATTTGATTTATATTTTTAGTTAGACTGAGATATCATGTAAATACTAAATAAAAAGTTGTTATATCTAAATTGATCACAATACCTATAAATTCAAAAAACTGATAATATGGTATTTTCATCATGGTTTAGTAGGTATATAGGTACATAATTTCGTTAAAATTTTGGTTTTAATATAATAAAAAGACACTCTAGCAGTAAAATTTCTAGATCCTAGATTTCAATAAGCTGTTAGCAAAATCCGAATTTCACAACAAAACACAAAGTAGGGTGAAAGTGGCCATCAAAGACACCTTATGACTATCTAGTATTATTATTTTTACCATTTTATTAGTAATATTTGGTGATAGGTATGATTTTAATCTGAAAATATGCATCATTTGCAGGATAGAGAGAGAGTATTAGGTGTCTCGACGCTTACAAATCGGCTCAGGTTGGTTTAAGCGCTTTAAACCATGACAATGTTCAGTGATTCTTCCTGTTTCTCTTATGCTTACCTTATGCTTAGAGACAGGAAGAATCGCTGTGCTTAATTGAACCCAGCACCTCTGTGTTACGAGTAAAGTGCTATAACCACTAGGCCACAAAGGTGTGTGGGTAGCCTATGAATATTGTAATTATTAGAGATGCAACGAATAGTATATTTGCCGAATACCGAATATTACATATGCGAGATGATGTGCCGAATAACTGAATATTCGGCAAAACAATGGTGAGAGCATGCGATTCTTCCGACCGCGCACCTTCGTATAGGTACATCATAGACATAATATGTACTAGACTTGCAGCGCGGTATATGTTCGAAATTTTTGTGTTCCAACATTAATAAATACAAAGTTTTTTCACTCCATATCAAATTAAATTAATTAATTTGATATTCGAGTAGAGGTTAATTTTTCACGAATTATTTTCGTTCCCGGGAAACAGAAAATTTAAAAATGTATTTCCCGGGATTCCCGGAAATTTAAAAAATATGTTATATTTGAGGTGAAAATTGTAAAAGTTTTACGGAAAAGTTAAATAAATGTTGTTTTGCAATTTAAAAGAGTTTATTTTAACTGAAATGATACTTCCTCAGCACGTGTGACCAAATTCTCCGAAAAAGCTATGAAAATAGTGTTTATCGATAGTGTCCGAATATTAAATTGTGTACACATTACATTACATCTTAAATTCAGCGATGAGGTTTGCCACCCATCCTGAATGTCTTGATTTTATATTGGCACGGAGAGGACAGTTTGCATGTTTCTTACATGCAGCTGATCTGCTGGCTACCCCACTTGTGGGATGTGCCGTGATGGTATAATAATAATAAAAATAATAATAAATATTTGTAGGTACCTACGTATATTCGTTTATATTATTAGTATTTCGACTGTTTCAAAGAAAACATTTTTTTCTTTTCTCATATTGTTTATACAATAATAAAGAATCAAAACCACACCATAGAAATAAAAAAAAATGCAAATTGGTAAATTTATGGACTCCTTTTAAACTTATATACCTATGAATATCAAATTGAGTAACTGTACCATCAGGCCGAAAGGAACACATGCCAGCATTTTATGATTTTTCCACGTAAAATAAATAATCAATTTATTTTTGTTAAGCGGTGTTTTTTTTATTTTATTCTGATCATTTTGATTTATAAAGTGATGAATGCTGATTTGATAAGTGCGTTATAATTATGTTAATTATGAAATTTTATATTTATTACTACTATTACAGTTAACTAAACAAAGATTTCGGTATCGGTATGGCAATCTGCAAGACTAATAATTTGTTATTTATTTAAAATAAAAGAAACTTTGTACTTTCCACTAGAATAACTTTAATCAGTTAAAACGTTTTCGGAACTACTTGTTCCATCATCAGTAACAATAGTATTGTTACAAAGTACAAAGTCCGAAAACGTTTTAACTGTTAAAGTTAATCTAGTGGAAAGTACAAAGTTTCTTTTATTTTAAATTAATAATTAATATGGAATTCCACAGTGTTAATCACGAAACATTCGAAAAATTAATGATTTGTGTTTTTTCCCGGGAAATGTTTGGCTTTTTTCTCGGGAAACGAAAAATTAAAAAAATTACCGATTTGAGGATTGATAATTATGCATCTGCAGCTGACAATGAAATAACAACAATCTACAAGCTATTAATTCCTTCCAGTTTTACATTTAAACTATTCGGCAGAATACCGAATAATAGACTAAATATTGGGTATTCGGCCGAATAGTAAAAATATTGCCGAATAGGCAGAATACCGAATAGTTGTCTAATATTCTTTGCATCTCTAGTAACGGGCCACTTGCAGTCGTGGGGGATTTTAATAAAATGATCGAATTAAGTAAATTTGAGGTCGGAAAACACAAATATATGTCAGTTAAAAAAATTAAATATATAAATTATGTAGAATTTCCAAAACTCAAAACTAAAATCCAAAATTTTTGACGTTTGGCAAAACACGCTAAATTGCTTTTTACAGCTGATGACGTCACGGAGTCCCGTGTGTATGAGATTATAATCTGTGGTGCGAAAGTTATTATGATTCACTGGACTCTGTGAAGTCACAGTGCCGCCATATCGTTTTTGATCACTCCCAGAAAATCCAATTTTTAAATGCAAATATCTAAAAAAATAGTGCATGAAAAATTAAAATAATTTGTTGTTGTGTTTCTTTCATACTAATTTACAATTTTACGTAATAAAAAATAATCTACAAGTGGCTCATTATTATCTATTAGTTTAAACAAGTGCAAAATTGCCGTCCGCGCATCACACCACACAGTGACGGAGGCGCTGCGTGACCGTACACCGGCGATGTAAATTTACTCCTCACTCTGTGTGCTGTGCGACATCTCGATCTCATATGTAAGCGGGTCGTGCTGGTCGTCGCATAGATAAACTTGGGGCAACAGATAAAATATTATTATGATGAACATGAATCCCGCGGCTAGGAATGCCCATTGATATGTTGGTAGAACATAATTATAACATTTCTTCGCCAATTGTTGTTCTGTTCCAACTGTGTTGTGAATGAGAATTATGTTTTGTTTTTATGTATATTGTAACATGTAAAAGGCTGCCGTGGATGTACAGTCCAGCTAAAAAGAGTAGAAATTAATTATTGGTGAACTAACATTTTATCACTCTGACAACACTAATATTTATGGTCATTCTCATTTCTCACTGACATATTTTTTTTTTTTTTTTTAATTTACATAAGGCAACTCAACCTACATGGGCTGATTTGTGCCAATGGACTAATTCCTGACAATACCTAACTGTTTAAAATTGTGGAGTCTTTGATTTTGGAGATATATAATACAATACAGTTTTTTCGGACAAACTCTAACAATCTTCTATATATCTCTACACGTCCTAGGGATAGAATTGTTGAAATATCTTTATTTCTCGGATATTTCAGGAGTCCAAGGACTCCTATTTATCCGTTTAGGTGAAGATTTTTTTTTTTTTAATATTTGGACTTTCTCTATTCTAATATAACTATGCCAGTGTTGGCATCTACGATCCTACCACGTCAGTGGGCGGGGGACCCGGCTGACGCAGCAGATCCCATCTTGAGACCCACATATCTACGAATGTCTTAAAGCGTGAAGCGTTTGTGGCATTTAGAAACACTTCCCCAAACCAGATGGGTCGAGGAGTGTCAACAGTCATACCCAGAATCATTTCCTCTCTTGCATCCATCATCAAAGGACATTCCCAAAGGATATGTTCCGCATATTGAGCTCCTGTCCCACATGTGCACCATGGATTTTCGGTCAATGCTAGCTCAAAAATTTTACCTCTTAACTGCCCATGTCCAGTGATAAGCTGTACGGAAAAATGGTCAAGGGACAAGTAGCTCATTCTCAGTCTTTCACGGACATCTGGAAAGAACTTATAGACAAGTCTACCCGTTCCTCCAGTGGTCCATCTGTCTTGCCAAACACTCATTGTTCTCTCACGAATCCTGCCGATTGCCCTAGATATATCCCTTATCCCGATTCCTGCTTCAACAGGTATACCAAGATGTTCCACTCGTCTTCCAGCCCTGACACCCCGTCGAGCTACACAATCTAAAATTTCGAGATCTGCCGGTAAGACGCCAGCAATAACTGGAAGGTCATCACTTGCAGCCGTTCGGTAGGCACCCGTTACCGCGAGCAGGGGAAGCCTCTGACCTCTAAGCACAGCGAGGGACACGGTACCCACAGACAAGACGGTACACATAGACGTCCTAGGGATAGAAGGTGTGGTATACTAAGGGGATATGAAATGTCTTGTAAAGTGTGTAGGTCAAGATAAAGATCAAAGGCATCCATAATTGGGCAGCCGAAAAATACATGATCCATTGTCTCGTCGTCTAGTCCGCACTCGCACAATGGTGAAGAGGCCATATTTATTCTAAACAGATGACTCTGGAGTCTGCAGTGACCAAACCGCATTCTGCAAATGGCTGTTGTACTGTTAGCTCTCTTGAAGATCACTGGCTCTGGCTCACACCAAACAGCAACTGGCTTGCTATTGCACAATACTCCAGTTCTTATACTGTTCTGTGTCAGAGACAATGTACCTGTCAACTTACATTGACAGTCCCACACACCACAGATGTACAATCTATGGATAGTTTACCAAAGTGCATACACTACATCCCTCCCTTATCAAAATAAATAATTACAATTTTTAATTACACCCAGTATGAAATATATTTTTGTTCTCTCTGCCCACCCCGCCCGGGACAAGGCGCGAGGGCATAGCACAGGATAGTATAATTGTCAATCAACACAATCACATTAGCTAATAATATTAAGCTTGTATGATTTACACTGCATTAACACAATGGACTTGTGTGTATTATTATATATTGTAAACTAACACTGTGGTGTACGACTGTGCACTCTCTTTCCTTCTCTGTATTATTATATATTGTAAACTAACACTGTGGTGTACGACTGTGCACTCTCCTTCCTTCTCTCATATATGTAATAATAATAATAACAAAAACCTCACTGCACAAAAACAAACATTATCAAATAAATATTCCAAAATTTAAATTAGACAAACAAACTTATGCAATGGGCGAGTTTATAGCCTTTGCACACATTTATTGCATAAGTTTATTAGTTATTTATGTACATGTTATACTTATCTTTTTAGTTCACTCCTTTCTACTTCTGGTCTCCTCTCTCATTTTCCATGTTATTTTATCTTGTTATGTCTCCCTCAGATACACCTCATTGCCTCATCTCTCTGCTGCCAATTGATTCTAGACTTTCTTCATACCCATTACATCCCTTTTCCAATTGATTTGAATGGTCATCATCACTGCCATATATTTATACATCTCATAACATGCATATACATGTACCACACCCAGACCCAGAACATGGTTATTAACCATTTTTCGCTCTGGCCGGGAATCGAACCTGGGACCTCGTGACTCGCAGGCAAGAGCGTTACCTACACGTCACAACGGCCGTCGGTACACATGCATGTCTCATGAGCTCACTTTGTTCTCTGCCACTTCTCTCAATTCAAACTTTATTTTTACCAGTTGGGACACCACTTCTTTGGAATTATACCCTGGGACACCACTGCTCCCAATTTCATCGAGAGCAGCTGGAATTATACCCTTTTTACCAATTGGGACACCACTGCCCTCAACCTATATCGAGAGCAGCTGGAATTATACCCTTTTTACCAATTTGGACACCACTGCCCTCAACCTATATCGAGAGCAGCTGGAATTATACCCTTTTTACCAACTGGGACACCACTGCTCTCAACCTATGTATATCGAGAGCAGCTGGAATTATACCCGGGGACACCACTGCCCTCAACCTATATCGAAAGCAGCTGGAATTATACCCTTTTTACCACTTGGGACACCACTGCTCTCAACCTATATCGAGAGCAGCTGGAATTATACCCGGGGACACCACTGCCCTCAACCTATATCGAGAGCAGCTGGATTTACTCCCTTTCCGATGATGCTGACAGTCCTCAGATCACAAGGCCGATGATGTCTCAGGGTCTCCATGGCTCCAGGAAAGGGCAGCTGGTCCTTGAGTTGGGAAAGGGGTAACCTACCAGGGTGGTTGACGCCTAATGCACTGGATGCAAGGAGGAATGCCCCACATGCACCACGCGGCTCGAGATGTCTACCACCCATCTATTCAAGCTCTCTTGAGCTGCAAGACAGGAAAGTTTGGTCTACCCTACAATTGGAAGGATTTGGGTAGAGGTAACCTGCAAGGGTGGTTGGCGCCTAATGCACTGGATGCAAGGAGGAATGCCCCACATGCACCACGCGGCTCGAGATGTCTACCACCCATCTATTCAAGCTCTCTTGAGCTGCAAGACAGGAAAGTTTGGTCTACCCTACATTTGGAAGGATTTGGGTAGAGGTAACCTGCAAGGGTGGTTGGCGCCTAATGCACTGGATGCAAGGAGGAATGCCCCACATGCACCACGCGGCTCGAGATGTCTACCACCCATCTATTCAAGCTCTCTTGAGCTGCAAGACAGGAAAGTTTGGTCTACCTTACAATTGGAAGGATTAGGAAAGAAGAAATCTGTAAGGGTGATTGACGCCAAATATCACCACCTGAAATCATACATTGAGCTGGCAAACATACAGCTCATTTTCCTCAAATGCCCCCAATATTTTTGAGAGCACCAGGAGTTACTCATTCAGTGGACAAACACGCACATACATTTCCTTTTTTTCATTTTCACTGGCAAGGCATCCTTTGAATGAATTATGCCTATTTGATAACACTATTTTATTCATTAAAACATATGTTTGTGTTTGTGAAGGAAATATTATATAATTATATATACGAGTGTATATATACACCCAACTCTTAATATTCCATTAAAAAATGTACCACGTATTAGGTAGATATAATATTTTATTGATTAAATGATGAGAATAGCATTATTATGTTTCCTCGTGTATTGTAGCGTATGCTATATTTATTTTTTAGATTATACACAATTTGAACACATCAAGACCAACATTTTTTAAGATATTTCATGAATTTCGACTGTGCTTGTAAAAAATGCTGTGTAAATTTAATATGATTGCACTTTTATAGGTGAACAAATTTCTTATTTATTTTCATAGATTATTGCACAATATTTATCAACATTATATCTCCTCACTCCGTATTTGGAGTATGAGGTAGAGAGAGATATACTATAGTTTACCACTTCCAACCTCTCTTCACTTCATGAAGTTACACTAAGCAAGTTACAAAACCCAGTACATCAACTAATGATTTAATATTAACAGTCGATAAATTTGTTAATAAAAATAACACGATAATAAATATATTTTTTTCACTGTATATCAATCAATGACTACTCATCTTCTTCTTGTATATAATTTTTTTTTTTTTGATGAATTTTACTATTTTTCATAATAATTATTAGCGTATTATTATTTACTTATTACCTTTATATTTATTATAGAGATGCAACGAATATTCGTCAAATATTCGGTATTCGGCAATTATACTATTCGTTGCATCTCTAATTTATTACCTTGTACTTGTAACATATCACTTTTTCTCCGTCCGCTCTTCATTGGTCTTTTCAGGAGCACAGAGCTCTTTTAACAAGCTCCTTCCCTATCGTAAGCTTCTCTAAGCCAATCGAGTCACCACCAATAGAAATAAACAGCGGAGGGGACAATCTTACACTCGCATATTTCATAAGTTTAAGACTCCTATTTATACAAATATTTAAATGCAGACACAATTTGTGTGGTCCCGGAATACTTTAGGGTTATCTATCTCTTTCTCTCATTCTCTCTTCACAGCATATTTACCACATACAATGCCGTCGGTGTAAGTACATTTTGACAATTTATCATAAAAATAATTGAAGAAAGATGATATTCGCCCAAGCCACTGGTGAATCATTTCACTTCACTTCACCTTGCATCCTATACTTCACTTCACATTTCGAAAAAATAGAATAACTCATATAATTTCATTTAATTGGGCAATACATTCTATTGGTTAGCTGGAAGATACCGCCTCCAAGCAACAAGCTCTTAATCACTCGAAAATGTTTTTCCAATAAAGTGGTATTATTAATTATTTAGTAAAATCACAGACATAAGCCCCGTGATCGAATATGTATAATGTAATCAATATAAACCCTCTTTATCTTTAACACTGCAAACATATATTCCATCTGTAAAACAATCTATTTGGGCTAAATCAGATCATATTATACAATTCTATATATGAATACACGATTGTGCAATACATTAAAAGATCAACGATTTAGGTATCCCGCATAATTCACTTTGCCAATGCAGTTTAACTGATTAATTTAATTTTTTAATGCTCAATTTAAAGGTACATCATCGTGCAAAGAAAATAAATTTCATTAAATATGAAGACATGATTTTGCAATATGTAACATATCAATGATTGGCATCTCGAGTAATTTCCTGCACAAATAGGACTATTTACTGATTTAAGGATTTTGAAACACTTGCTTATACCAATGAAGTACATGCTTATACCAATCTTTCGGGATCGCTGAGGATTCATAATACACAATTTACTCGAAAGTTAAATTATTGTAGGTATCTCTTGCACATACAGTTATGAGAATTTGTTTCAATGAGGTTTGTGAATTTGAACATAAAACACAAGAAAGAACTTACTCTCTGTCCAATATTTTGAAGCACAATTCAAAGGCAGATTGCCTTTGAAGTAAAAGCATTATGCAATATCACTTACTCCTCTCCTCTTTCTTCTATATTTTTTCCAACCGATGGAGAGTTCTCGTACCTACTATTAATTTATCCTCGTCGCCACTTGTACTGTTTGCTCTCTTGAAGATCACTGGCTCTGGCTCACACCAAACAGCAACTGGCTTGCTATTGCACAATACTCCAGTTCTTATACTGTTCTGTGTCAGAGACAATGTACCTGTCAACTTACATTGACAGTCCCACACACCACAGATGTACAATCTATGGATAGTTTACCAAAGTGCATACACTACATCTGTGATCAGTGGCCTTGGCAGACGTCTGCCATGGTACCAAGGATTTGGTGGGAAAGAACTCTGTATACTACTGTACCATGCACCTTTTGTTTTTGAGTTTAATCTCCAAAGTGAGGTCCATTTAAGTGTTTTGTGTGTGGAAATGATTTGGAGAAGATCTTTCACTGGAGATTGAAAATTTACAAGGACAGTACCACTTATTGCAGCTTCTTTTGCCATTCGGTCTACTTCCTCATTCCCTGAAATTCCACAATGGGCCGGAATCCATACAATAACAACGTCAGTATTAAAATTTTTAAGTTCAAATAGAAGTTTCTTAATATTTAAAATTAGTTGGCTGCTATAATCCCCTGTGAAAGGGGCGGAAAGGCATTTGATCAGTGACAGGGAATCTGAGAATATAGCGAATTTGTTAAGTGGATTGTCGAGACAGTTCAGCGCGTATGATTTGCACCAAGAAAGGGCTTCTTGCATTGCAATGCATTCCGTTGTAAATACTGAAGTTTCTTGTGGGAGTATATATGCGAATCTTTTATCTAGCGAGGGGACAAATATGGCAGATCCACACTTCCCCTTAGATTTTGAACCATCAGTATATATTTTGATATGGGTTGGCCATTTCTCTTGCACATTGTTAATGAAATTCTGATTAACCTGTTTAGCCGGGAGTCTTTTTGCCCTATCTACACCCACATTCTCCACAATATTATAATATATGACATTTGCAAAGCCATAAATGGTAATTCATATATCGGACTGGGATAAGGGAATCGTGGCCCTCTATATAATGCTAGAATAACCGGTAAGCCGGCGCATGGGTTTGGTAAGTCTTTATTGAACCAATATTGACTTGAAAGGCATAAGTGTTTCAAGTTGCTAATACTTTTAAGAAGGGGGTGGTCTATGTACGTCACTCTTTTTATGAGGAACCTTTCCGCCAAATACTGTCTCCTTAGTGTTAGTGGCATTTCGCCACATTCAATTTGTAACGCATTGATCGGTGTAGAATGAAATGCACCCGTAATAAGTCTAAGACTTTTTGATTGGATCTTTTCTAGCTTATTTTCCAATTGATTTGGGAGAGGGTCAAATATAAAGCTTGCGTAGTCCAAATGACTTCGAATTAGAGCGTGATATATGTTTTTCATAGTGGAAGGGTGTGATCCCCATGAGATTCCCGATACGGCTCTTAGAATGTTAATGTTTTTTTCGCATTTCGTCGTAATTAGGGAATCCAATCCCGCAAAAGCGGGATCCCGTAAATGCGGGATCCCGCACCTTTTTTGCGGGATCAGAAATGCGGGATTACTCATGCGGGATCCCGCACGCGTGCGGGACTGAAAAAAATATTTAAGAATGGGCTCAGACGACATTCTGATTATTTATTAAACCCAGCACAGCCTCAATGATAAGTTAGTTAACTATTTTGCCTTGGATCTCGTGACTTTTCTATAGAATTTGTATGGAAAATAATTAGAGTTTCCTAAATCGTGTGTCGAAAAAAATTTCCTAAAATGTGATCGCAGCAACAACCGATGGTGCAGCAGTCATGAAGAAAGTTGGGAGATTATTATCAGCGCACCACAAGTTATTCTTTGCACATGGGTTGCAATGCAACTCGCTGTTCTTGAAGTTCTATGCAATCAGAGACAAGAAGAAGAAATAAAGTCAAGTTGAAGTACTCGAAAATAGACCGGATGGTGGGAGTGATAATGAAAATGATGACGAGCAAGTGTCGGTAGAGGAAGACATTCAAGAAGGAGATTTGCTACCACAATATAAGTATTGTCAGACCAATAGATTTTTCAATGAAAATCATTATAACTTATTCCATTTTTTGTTTTTACTTTTTCAAAAAGTCAGGAAAATTGTCAAGCTTTTTAGTTCGAAATCTCCAGTAACAAATGATCTTCTGCAAATATATATATTAAAGCAGAATGCTGCAAAGAATTACAGCTGATCCTAGATTGCCGAACGCGCTGGAACAGTCTCGCATCAATGTTATCGAGGTTCAACCAAGTCAAACAGTACATACTTAAAGCACTTATTGATCTTACATAAACTGACATCATCTTCATTTTCATTCACTGATGAAGAATTTATAACATTGAGTAATATTGAACGAGCTTTACAGCCAGTGAAGCTTGCTGTAAATGTCTTATGCCGCGAGGATGCAACATTAGTTTCTGCAGAAACCACATTGCGTTTCATAATAAACAAACTGGATCGACAAAATACCAGCCAGAAAATACCTTCAAGCCAGGAACTTGAAGGGTCGCTATCTCGCCGGATAAAATAACGCCGCACATCAATGACTGTGCTTAGAAAATCCTAACAAATATCTAGAAAAAGATTCAGGATCTACAAATGTGGTGGACGTTCCATTCTTTCATCCAAGCAAAGTTACATTTCGAACTGAAATGAAGTGTTCAATCGAGAGACTGTTGTCAGACACGCAGGTACAACCGGAAACTCAAAACCAACAAGTTGATGACAATGGCGATGAAGAAGACACGCCTTTATCGAATCTATTAAATGATGAGCCTTCGTCTATACTAGAAGATGAATTAGAGCAGTCTCCGTACAGAATGGATAGTCAAGTAATATGAAGTCAACTCCACCTAATAGCATGGAAGCTGAACGTGCTTTTTCCGCCGCTGGCTATTTATGCAACAAGATAAGATCAAATCTATAAGATGAAACTTTAGGTACTTAATATCATTTCTTCGAAAGTATTATCAGAAAAAAGCTATATTTTATGCCTATAAAAGTCGAAACTAATAAATATGTTCAATTGTTCATACAAATTACAAATCTATAAGGTGAAATGTTGTATTATATCGTTCCTTATAAGAAGCTGATTATTTATACCTCTAAAACATCATTATTTCCACTTGTTAATTAGTAATATGAGTAATAAATCTGCATAATAATAAAAAAAATATTAAAATATACTCGTCTTTATTCAATATATTTTTTAAATAACTAAGTATCTACTTGAAACAGGTTTTTTTATTAAAAAATCTCAATCCCGCAAATCCCGCGGGATCCGCGGGACTGATGACCTCAATCCCGCACGCTTGCGGGATCGCGATTTTGATGCGGGATTGGATTCCCTAGTCGTAATGTAATTGATATGGTGATTCCACGATAGTTTTCTGTCAAGAATTACCCCTAAAAAATTTATCTCTGTTACCTGTGGGATTGTGATGCTGTCTACGTCAATTTTTATTGTTGGGTCCCGGTGTTTTCTGGAAAATGCTAAAACTTTTGATTTTGAGGGTGATAGCTCCAAGGAGTTGTTACAGAGCCATTCATTTAGTCTTTTGACGGCTAAGTTCATGGTTTTAATGGCGGCATCTATATTCTTATGTGAAGTGTACAGAACAATGTCATCAGCGTATTGCAGAAATTTACATTGTCCTGAGAGACGTGCCTCAAGGTCTGCACAGTAAATATTAAAAAGAAGGGGACTTAGGACCGAGCCCTGAGGTAATCCCTTCCATATGTTTCTCTTGATGGCGTCTGGTTCATTCGAAACTATAATCGATCTTTCAGAAAATAGATTAAAAATAAGTCTGGAAATCAAAGGGGAAACCGAGAATTTAGTGAGTTTTTGATACAGCTTATGGAGACAAACATTATCGTATGCTGAGTTAATGTCGAGGAATAGAGCCACCGTTGTCTGCTTATGAGTCATCGCTATTTGAATATCAGTGATAAGAGTACTTAGACTGTCGACGCAACATAGACCCCTTCTAAATCCAAATTGGGAGGAAGGCAAGACGCCAATTCGCTCCACATACCATTCCAGTCTATTTTTAATTAATCGTTCTAGTATTTTGCCTATACATGACGATAGGGCTATGGGACGATAGGAAGAACCCAGAGCTGGGTCCTACCTTTCTTCAAAATTGGGATGATAAGATATTGCTTCCACTCTGTTGGAACCATGCCAGTATTGAGTATTTCATTAAAAAGATTAAGGAATTTAGAGAGGAGAGTTATAGGACTCTTTTTGAGTAATAGGTATGGTATTTCATCGACTCCTGGGGCGGAATTTCTAGACTTATGTAAACAATTTTTTAGTTCGTCTAGAGTAAAAGGGCATTCAATCTGAGAATTGGAAGAAGCGGATTCTATTGATTGAGTTTCCAGCTCCGAAATATGGGGTACATAATTCGGGGCAATTTTATCGATAAAATCATTTATCCAAAGTGATGGGGGATGTTTTACACTTAGATTGCATAATGAACCTCTGTATCGTCTTAGCTTACTCCAGACATAAGATGGCTTAGAGTAGGGAGATAGGGATTCGCAAAACTTTTTCCATCCTTCGCGTTTTTTGCTTCTTAGTTTTTTCTTTACTTTGGCCTGAATGGCTTTGGCTTGGTAAAAGTTTTCCATACTCATGTTTTTCCTATATTTGTGCATAATTTCCCTTCTCTCTTCAATTAATTTGGAACACTCTGGGTCCCACCAAGGAGCGTTTTTTACTGTTTTAAAGGCAACGCTTTGTCTTCTTGGAATACTGCTATCAGCAGCTTTATATAGTATTTGGGTTAAGGCAGTATAAGTCTCTTGTATGGAATTACTTTGGGACTGGGCCGTATTTGCACAGAGCATCTCGTGTTCAATAGTATCAGAAAAAAGGGTCCAATCAGCTTTATAAAAATTGTAACGGTTCTTATTGTTATTTGGAAAAGTAGGGGTTGATTTGATTAAGTTTATGACGATGGGGTAATGATCACTGGACATCGGATCATCCAATATGGACCAGTTGCATAAAGAGGCCAAGTCATTGGAACAAATGGTTATATCAACGGCACTGGAGTGTTGGTTTGGAGTGGACATTCTAGTTGGAGATCCATCGTTCAAGATACATAAGTTATTTGAGTCCACGAAAGACAACAAGCAGTTGCCTGCCCGGTCTGTTAAGTGGCTACCCCATACTAGGGAGTGGGCGTTATAATCGCCCAAAAGGAAGAATGAAGACGGAAGTAAGACATTAATAGACTTCCAGTAGTTTGAATCGAATCCGGAGTTTGGGGGAATGTATGTCGAAACATATCCGACGCCATTAATGCAGAGTGCAATTACCTCTAAAAAAGGGTTGTATGGTAAGGTGATTTATTGGAATGAAAGTGATGCATGGATAAGAAGGGCCACTCCACCTCCTCTTCCTTCAAAACGGTCACTTCTAAGGCAATGAAATCCAGGAATTTTGAAATGGGTATTTGTATGAAACCAGCCGGTATCCCGTGGAGCACCCGGTAAAGAATTGGTCTCCCACTCTTCTGCGTAAGTTTTCGAGTGTCCTGTAAAAGGCAGGTGTTCGAAAAAAATAAGACATTTTACATCTTAAATTCAGCGTTGAGGTTTGCCACCCATCCTGAATGTCTTGATTTTATACTGGCACAAAGAGGACAGTTTGTATGTTTCTTACATACAGCTGATCTGCTGGCTACCCCGCTTGTGGGATATGCCGTGATGGTATAGTAGTATGAAACCAGGTTTCAGATAATGCTGCTATTTTTATATCGTATCTGTTTAGTAAAAAAATTATATCTGATTTACTGGGAACAGCACTTCTGCAGTTCCATTGAAGAATTGAGATACTAGTAGTCTTATTTTCGGTATTGCAATTTGAGGAGGGGTTTTTTGGAAGTTGATTGGAATCGTTATTTGTCTGTAGATAGGCCATTATTAAGAATGAGATTTAGTAAGGGAACGACAGAGGCAACGTTGGACGGTAGTTCTTCTGGTGATGATAAGATAGACATCAAGACTTTGGAAAGTAATTGAATGGTGGTTTCTCTATCTATCTTATTATTTGAAAGTGGTTGGGGATCTGAATTGGATTTGGTTAATTGGTTTATTAAGCAACCGTCTGTTGCCATAGAGGGTTGACCATTGCTGTAGGACAGCAATGCTTCATGCCCTTTTTTATCAAACGTGTTCTCGTATACTTTTGTTCTAGGAGTCTTATGTATAGACACAGTTTGTCTTTGTGAAATAGATTGGGGTTTGGGTATAGTTGTTTTTGTTATTTCGCTGTATGAAGTAGTATTAGGTGCACATATTTTGTTTGCTTGGTAGTATGAAATATTTTCTTGAGACATGGTTTTTTTAATTTTCTTTTGTCTCACTAGTTCAGGGCAACAGAAGTCATTTGCTGAGTGAGGGCCTGTGCAATTAATGCATTTCAGTAGTAGTGTAGAGCACTCATCTCCGAGGTGGTCTAGGCTACATTTAAAACATCGTGTTTTAGAACGGCATTTTTGACGGGTATGGCCAAATCTACAACAGTTGTAGCACATGTCAGTGGGGAAGGTGTATAGTTCAACTCGAAGGGCGTTGTAGTACAGAAATACGTGTTTTGGTAAGGCTTGACCCTCAAAGGTTAGCACGACCGTCTGTGATGGTGTCCAGGTTGGAGGGTTTGAGGAATGGTCTTTTCTGTTGAGCCTTCTTGCTTTGAGTACTTTATCACTTTGCGGTGGCACCACTATATTTTTCAAAAGTTCTTCTAAGCTTATGTCCGTCGACACTCCTCGAACCAAACCAAATTTTAAAATCTTATGTTTGGGGATATATGCACTGAATAGGTTTGTTTTCAGGAAGTCAGACTTTAAGAACTTGTTAGCGAACGTTGGCGTTGAGAATGTTAGTAGAACTTTACCTCCGCCTTCGGCTTTTACACCGTCAGCGATGATTCCGCCAATATCCGACCTCGACAGAAGTCCTCCTAATGTAATCGGGTGAAGGCGTTTTTCACTTTGAACTATTACAGTATATGGTCCTGAACTTAATAGTGGATAAGTGTAGTCTATCTCAGGTGTATTTTCTTTACTTTGACTAATCTGTTCATTCGGCTCGTTTTTGCGGCGTTTGGACTCTAAGTCTGGACCCCTGTCAGGTGGGTCGTCCGTCTCCATTGTAAACTGAGTAGAATATAAGTGTTAAATAAAAAGGAAAAAAATAAAAATGGTTTCAATAACCTTTACGAAAAAAAAAACAACAAAACTAATCAAACCGTGTGGTTGCACCCTAACTTCCGCCGTGTGATCACAGTTAGTGTTGTGGAATTCTCAAGAAATAATTTTTGGAGAAATTTACCTAGAAATTTCTCGGTAAATTTCTCGAAGTAGAGAATTTACCGAGAATTTTTTTTTTTTATTTAATAGTAAAATAATAATAAATCAGTACTTTATTCAATCAATCAATAACAATGTACAAATGTTGAGACAATTTATCACCAATATTGCTACAATTAAAGTTAGTCAATACCGGATATTTTTTCATATATTTTGTAGGGGAATTCCGCCGCATTATCGCCAATAAATAATAGGGGAATCCCCATGGGAAAAAATCAGAGAAATTTCTCTTCATTCAGAGGAGAATTTTCTCTACTCACATCACTAATCACAGTATCACACCCTAACTAGTGTTGTCACATGTGTGGTGTCAATATTTAATACTTATGGTAAAACAGATTAACGGCCTTCTACGCAGTGCTGGCCGCCTTTAGGCATTAAATAATAATAAGAATAATGTAAACAAGGAAACTATATGAAAAGAAAGGTAATGAACAACGAAGTTATTAAATTAGATGGGCTTATCTGGTACGGCGAAAATCCACGTCTGTCACAGTCGTCACAGACCGATGTCCACCATAGAAAAAAAACCACTGACATAGGTATCCAAAGCTATACGTCTTGTTATCATAGTTTACAAACTTAACATCATTATTTTAATTAAATCGGCCGTAATTGGTGAAAAAGGCAGTGAATTTTTGTTTCAAAATCAGTGGCAATAAATAAAATGAGTAATAAAACTATTCGCAGTGAAGCAAGAGAGATTATATACGATGTTTACGTGCAGTGTTTGGCGGATTGCATGTCCAACACATCATTGTCTGATTTTAGCGATGTTTACAAACGAACATCGATTCTAAACGATTAATACTACAACAAATTCATATTAAATTAAGTATTATTCATTTGAATATGTTTCCGATGTTATTTTTACGGATAAATCCACGATATTAATAACCTCTCAATAAAGTATAGGTTATGATTATTTATATGACATTTACGAAAATCTATGGAGTTCGGCTATAATAATGTAAGCACCAATTGAGTTTTATTAGGGTCTGGTATATCTGATGTCCTTTATAGATTATTTGAGTAGTTTTTGCGTAGTATTTTCTCTTCATCCCGTTTTACGTGCCGAATCGACCCAATTCAATTTAAAATTCTTTTAAATAAGCTTTACACAGCGTTTATCACAAGATATCGCTTTCATGCGATAAACTCGCCCATAGCATGATTTTTTTCTGTTGTTTTAAAATTTGTAATTATTCTTTTATCATGCAATAAAGATTTTAATTTTTATTATAATCATAACACTTTTATTTTTATTTTTAATTGTTTCCAAACATGGAAAAATGGCTTCGCGGGAAGTGATTCTCGTCAAACGAGAAAATCATCGCCGAAACAGTGACCTATTTTACAGAATTCGACAAATAATCTTTTTAGGATGGCTTAAAAAAGTTAGAATACCGCTGGACTAAATGTATCGAGTTAAAAGGAGACTTTATTTAAAAATAAAATTAAAAGAAATGTGTTTTTTTGCCTACCCTCATAAGCATGAGAAACTTATCCCAAAGATTTTTATATATTGCCGGGTTATTGAATTAATCTAATCCCTTTGGTATTGTCTCAATTTAATTTTGTTACACACAGAAAATCTAAAAAAATGTGATATTAGATTTATTTTTAATCAACAACAAAAAAATGGCGCTTACCTATGTTTACTGTAAAACCGTAGAGTGATCCTGACTTTCTGTTGAAGATTGCCATATGAACGACAGCAGCGCCCTCAATTATTTTCTTCTCTTTTTAGCCACACTGTATGTATAAATAAATAAACATATACTGGGAATGACGTGACATTTTTCAGTGAAAGAATTTTTCAAATCGGTTCAGTAGTTTCGGAGCCTATTGAATGCAAAAATCAATTTTTTCCTCTTTATATATTATAGCGTTCATATTAATAACTTGGTGAATGGTGAGAGTTTTAAAAGAGGACTGAAGACACACCTTTTTGCTGGGAGTTTCGGGTGATGGATACGATATACGGCGCCCTTGAGGTCATGTTATGAGTAAACGGCGCTTTACAAATTGTCCATATATATATATATATATATATTAGAACGTGTTCAACATAAATTTCTCCGGTTTATTAACTTTAAACTAGGAATACCTCGAGGAGAACTGGACTATGAATGTTTGCAATTGCTGCTTAATATCAATATACTCTGGAAAATAGAAGAATAATAAATGACTTGACATTTTTTTCCAAAATTGTAAATAATATTTTCGACAGCCCTGAATTACTACAATCAATTAGCGCCTTGGTTTCGCATGTGATCACCCATTCTTCCAAAATTTGTATTGATATTATTAGTATTTTTTATGTATCAAATATTATAATCCGTTTAAAAATTTCACCGAAGAAAAAAACACAAGAAGACAGCCAGAAGAGAAAAAAATAACTGATGAAATGTAACGTAAAATCATTGAAAAGCGAGAACAAGGTATGAGCGTGGCATATCTAGCGCGCACATACGCGCACATACTATCGGTCAACATCAACGATCTGCACTATTCTCAACAACAAAGATAAAATTAAGAATATGGATGCTTCAAAGGGAGCGTAAAGAATGACTAGTTTTCTAGTTAAAAATGGTTAGTTATTTGTCATAAATTTATAATTTAATTTAGGTACGTTTTATTTCCTAATCTAAATTGTATTACAAGTTGTTACACTATTTAATAAGTAATTTTATTTGAATAAACGTCAATAAAAAAAAAAACATTGAGTAGGCACTCCAAGAATGCTTATTCTTTCGGCATGGAACGCATTATTGTGTTTTACATTGATTTCTATAGAAAAAATGTTTCGCATAACGAGTAAGAGTCTGGAACGAATTAAACTCGTTATGAGAGGTTCTACTGTATTTTGATTTGTTTTATTACTTACTTTGGATGTGTCTTTGCCGCAGATATGGTTAAAAGAAATATGTTTACAAACAAAAATATTGTGAATGCCTTGTTTGATGGTAATGATATTGTAGAGGAAGATATTTCCGCAAATTCAGGTGCTTCTACTTCTGCTTTCTCATCCTTAGCTTTTACACAATGAAGTCAAATAAAAGACTGATCCCAAGAGGATTTATACCACAATTTTATACCACAAAAAAGATACCCTGGCAATTGCATATAATGACATCAAGGGTGTTGAAAGTGCCACTGCTTGTTCAAGATTTGTTCCAGTTGTTACTAATGTTGTATTTAAAAGGAAGCGTTGCAGTATTTACCTGTATAAAAAAAATCGGAAAACTTACAGTGTTTGTTCTTCTTGTAAAATTCCAATATGCAACACACGCTTAATCATTTTATGTCCAAACTGTTAAGAAAATAAAAGTTTTATGGGAGGGTCAGGATGACCCTTGAGTAGCATTCAAGTAACATTTATTTTAAGTAGTAACCAAGGGTATTAAAGTGTGTATTTATACATACCTATAACTTATAATTAATTTTGTGTTTGGGTTAATGTCGTAGTAGATTAATACATGTATATAATCTTTTAGATTTGCCGTGACTCATTAAGTTGTATGTATTTACCTACATTTCTGTGGAAGGAATAACTAAATACTGCAAAACTGACTCATGCCCCTTTACCTTGTCACCACAGAATTTGTGTGATACTCAATCTCCAACAACCACCACTGTACAAGATCCAACAACATCCACTACACAAATTCCAACGACAACAACCACTGCAGCCCCAACAACCACAACCACTGCAGCCCCAACAACCACAACCACTGCGGCCCCAACAACCACAACCACTACACAAGCTCCAACGACTTCTACTACTGAAGCTCCTACAACAACCACCACTGCAGCCCCAACAACTACCACTACACAAGCTCCAACGACTACTACCACTGCAGCTCTAACGACCACAACTACACAAGCTCCAACGACTACTACTACTGCAGCTCCAACAACCACCACCACTGAAGCTCCAACAACTACTACCACTGCCGCCCTAACAACTACCACTACACAAGTTCCAACGACTACTACTACTGCAGCTCCAACGACTGCTACTACTGCAGCTCCAACAACCACCACCACTGAAGCCGTAACAACTACCACTACACAAGCTCCAATGACTACTAGCACTGCAGCTCTAACAACCACCACTACACAAGCTCCAACGACTACTACAACTGCAGCCCCAACAACCACCACTACACAAGCTCCAACGACTTCTACTACTGCAGCCCCAACAACCACCACTACACAAGCTCCAACGACTTCTACTACTGAAGCTCCTACAACTACCACCACTGAAGCCCCAACAACCACCACCACTGAAGCCCCAACAACCACCACTACACAAGTTCCGACGACTACTACTACTGCAGCTCCAACAACCACCACCACTGAAGCCCCAACAACTACCACTACACAAGCTCCAACGACTACTACTACTGCAGCTCCAACAACCACCACCACTGAAGCCCCAACAACTACCACTACACAAGCTCCAACGACTACTACTACTGCAGCTCCAACAACCACCACCACTGAAGCCCCAACAACTACCACTACACAAGCTCCAACGACTACTACTACTGCAGCTCCAACAACCACCACCACTGAAGCCCCAACAACTACCACTACACAAGCTCCAACGACAACTACTACTGCAGCACCAACAACCACCACCACTGAAGCCCCAACAACTACCACTACACAAGCTCCAACGACTACTACTACTGCAGCTCCAACAACCACCACCACTGAAGCCCCAACAACTACCACTACACAAGCTCCAACGACTACTACTACTGCAGCTCCAACAACCACCACCACTGAAGCCCCAACAACTACTACCACTGCAGCCCCAACAACCACCACCACAGAAGCCCCAATAACTACTACCACTGCAGCTCTAACGACCACCACTACACAAGCTCCAACGACTTCTACTACTGCAGCCCCAACAACCACCACTACACAAGCTCCAACGACTTCTACTACTGAAGCTCCTACAACTACCACCACTGCAGCCCCAACAACTACCACTACACAAGTTCCAACGACTACTACCACTGCAGCTCTAACGACCACCATTACGCAAGCTCCAACGACTACTACTACTGCAGCTCCAACAACCACCACTACACAAGCTCCAACGACTTCTACTACTGAAGCTCCTACAACTACCACCACTGCAGCCCCAACAACTACCACTACACAAGCTCCAACGACTACTACCACTGCAGGTTTAACGACCACCACTTCACAAGCTCCAACGACTACTACTACTGAAGCTCCAACAACCACCACCACTGAAGCTCCAACAACTACTACCACTGCAGACCCAATAACTACCACTACACAAGCTCCAACGCCTACTACTACTGAAGCTCCAACAACCACCACGACTGAAGCCCCAACAACTACCACTACACAAGCTCCAACGACTACTACCACTGCAGCTCTAACAACCACCACTACACAAGCTCCAACGACTACTACAACTGCAGCCCCAACAACCACCACTACACAAGCTCCAACGACTTCTACTACTGCAGCCCCAACAACCACCACTACACAAGCTCCAACGACTTCTACTACTGAAGCTCCTACAACTACCACCACTGAAGCCCCAACAACCACCACCACTGAAGCCCCAACAACCAGCACTACACAAGTTCCGACGACTACTACTAATGCAGCTCCAACAACCACCACCACTGAAGCCCCAACAACTACCACTACACAAGCTCCAACGACTACTACTACTGCAGCTCCAACAACCACCACCACTGAAGCCCCAACAACTACTACCACTGCAGCCCCAACATATACCACTACAGCTCTAACAACCACCACCACTGATGCCCCAACAACTACTACCACTGCAGCCCCAACAACCACCACCACAGAAGCCCCAACAACTACTACCACTGCAGCCCCAACAACCACCACCACAGAAGCCCCAATAACTACTACCACTGCAGCCCCAACAACCACCACTACACAAGCTCCAACGACTTCTACTACTGCAGCCCCAACAACCACCACTAAACAAGCTCCAACGACTTCTACTACTGAAGCTCCTACAACTACCACCACTGCAGCCCCAACAACTACCACTACACAAGTTCCAACGACTACTACCACTGCAGCTCTAACGACCACCATTACGCAAGCTCCAACGACTACTACTACTGCAGCTCCAACAACCACCACTACACAAGCTCCAACGACTTCTACTACTGAAGCTCCTACAACTACCACCACTGCAGCCCCAACAACTACCACTACACAAGCTCCAACGACTACTACCACTGCAGCTCTAACGACCACCACTAAACAAGCTCCAACGACTACTACTACTGCAGCTCCAACAACCACCACCACTGAAGCTCCAACAACTACTACCACTGCAGACCCAATAACTACCACTACACAAGCTTCAACAACTACAACTACTGCAGCTCCAACAACCACCACCACTGAAGCCCCAACAACTACCACTACACAAGCTCCAACGACTACTACTACTGAAGCTCCAACAACCACCACGACTGAAGCCCCAACAACTACCACTACACAAGCTCCAACGACTACTACCACTGCAGCTCTAACAACCACCACTACACAAGCTCCAACGACTACTACAACTGCAGCCCCAACAACCACCACTACACAAGCTCCAACGACTTCTACTACTGCAGCCCCAACAACCACCACTACACAAGCTCCAACGACTTCTACTACTGAAGCTCCTACAACTACCACCACTGAAGCCCCAACAACCACCACCACTGAAGCCCCAACAACCAGCACAACACAAGTTCCGACGACTACTACTACTGCAGCTCCAACAACCACCACCACTGAAGCCCCAACAACTACCACTACACAAGCTCCAACGACTACTACTACTGCAGCTCCAACAACCACCACCACTGAAGCCCCAACAACTACCACTACACAAGCTCCAAAGACTACTACTACTGCAGCTCCAACAACCACCACCACTGAAGCCCCAACAACTACCACTACACAAGCTCCAACGACCACTACTACTGCAGCTCCAACAACCACCACCACTGAAGCCCCAACAACTACTACCACTGCAGCCCTAACAACTACCACTACACAAGTTCCAACGACAACTACTACTGCAGCCCCAACAACTACTACCACTGCAGCTCCAACAACCACCACCACTGAAGCCCAAACAACTACCACTACACAAGCTCCAACAACTACTACTACTGCAGCTCCAACAACCACCACCACTGAAGCCCCAACAACTACCACTACACAAGCTCCAACGACTACTTCTACTGAAGCTCCAACAACCACCACGACTGAAGCCCCAACAACTACCACTACACAAGCTCCAACGACTACTACCACTGCAGCTCTAACAACCACCACTACACAAGCTCCAACGACTACTACAACTGCAGCCCCAACAACCACCACTACACAAGCTCCAATGACTTCTACTAATGCAGCTCCAACAACCACCACCACTGAAGCCCCAACAACTACCACTACACAAGCTCCAACGACTACTACTACTGCAGCTCCAACAACCACCACCATTGAAGCCCCAACAACTACCACTACACAAGCACCAACGACTACTACTACTGCAGCTCCAACAACCACCACCACTGAAGCCCCAACAACTACCACTACACAAGCTCCAACGACTACTACTACTGCAGCTCCAACAACCACCACCACTGAAGCCCCAACAACTACTACCACTGCAGCCCTAACAACTACCACTACACAAGTTCCAACGACAACTACTACTGCAGCCCCAACAACTACTACCACTGCAGCTCCAACAACCACCACCACTGAAGCCCCAACAACTACCACTACACAAGCTCCAACGACAACTACTACTGAAGCTCCAACAACCACCACGACTGAAGCCCCAACAACTACTACCACTGCAGCCCTAACAACTACTACTACACAAGCTCCAACGACTTCTACTACTGAAGCTCCTACAACTACCACCACTGAAGCCCCAACAACCACCACCACTGAAGCCCCAACAACCAGCACTACACAAGTTCCGACGACTACTACTAATGCAGCTCCAACAACCACCACCACTGAAGCCCCAACAACTACCACTACACAAGCTCCAACGACTACTACTACTGCAGCTCCAACAACCACCACCACTGATGCCCCAACAACTACTACCACTGCAGCCCCAACAACCACCACCACAGAAGCCCCAATAACTACTACCACTGCAGCCCCAACAACCACCACTACACAAGCTCCAACGACTTCTACTACTGCAGCCCCAACAACCACCACTACACAAGCTCCAACGACTTCTACTACTGAAGCTCCTACAACTACCACCACTGCAGCCCCAACAACTACCACTACACTAGCTCCAACGACTACTACCACTGCAGCTCTAACGACCACCACTACACAAGCTCCAACGACTACTACTACTGCAGCTCCAACAACCACCACCACTGAAGCTCCAACAACTACTACCACTGCAGACCCAATAACTACCACTACACAAGCTCCAACGACTACTACTACTGAAGCTCCAACAACCACCACGACTGAAGCCCCAACAACTACCACTACACAAGCTCCAACGACTACTACCACTGCAGCTCTAACAACCACCACTACACAAGCTCCAACGACTACTACAACTGCAGCCCCAACAACCACCACTACACAAGCTCCAACGACTTCTACTACTGCAGCCCCAACAACCACCACTACACAAGCTCCAACGACTTCTACTACTGAAGCTCCTACAACTACCACCACTGAAGCCCCAACAACCACCACCACTGAAGCCCCAACAACCAGCACTACACAAGTTCCGACGACTACTACTAATGCAGCTCCAACAACCACCACCACTGAAGCCCCAACAACTACCACTACACAAGCTCCAACGACTACTACTACTGCAGCTCCAACAACCACCACCACTGAAGCCCCAACAACTACTACCACTGCAGCCCCAACAACTACCACTACAGCTCTAACAACCACCACCACTGATGCCCCAACAATTACTACCACTGCAGCCCCAACAACCACCACCACAGAAGCCCCAATAACTACTACCACTGCAGCCCCAACAACCACCACTACACAAGCTCCAACGACTTCTACTACTGCAGCCCCAACAACCACCACTACACAAGCTCCAACGACTTCTACTACTGAAGCTCCTACAACTACCACCACTGCAGCCCCAACAACTACCACTACACAAGTTCCAACGACTACTACCACTGCAGCTCTAACGACCACCATTACGCAAGCTCCAACGACTACTACTACTGCAGCTCCAACAACCACCACTACACAAGCTCCAATGACTTCTACTACTGAAGCTCCTACAACTACCACCACTGCAGCCCCAACAACTACCACTACACAAGCTCCAACGACTACTACCACTGCAGCTCTAACGACCACCACTAAACAAGCTCCAACGACTACTACTACTGCAGCTCCAACAACCACCACCACTGAAGCCCCAACAACTACCACTACACAAGCTCCAACGACTACTACTACTGCAGCTCCAACAACCACCACCACTGAAGCCCCAACAACTACCACTACACAAGCTCCAACGACTACTACTACTGCAGCTCCAACAACCACCACCACTGAAGCCCCAACAACTACCACTACACAAGCTCCAACGACTACTACTACTGCAGCTCCAACAACCACCACCACTGAAGCCCCAACAACTACTACCACTGCAGCCCTAACAACTACCACTACACAAGTTCCAACGACAACTACTACTGCAGCCCCAACAACTACTACCACTGCAGCTCCAACAACCACCACCACTGAAGCCCCAACAACTACCACTACACAAGCTCCAACGACAACTACTACTGAAGCTCCAACAACCACCACGACTGAAGCCCCAACAACTACTACCACTGCAGCCCTAACATTTACTACTACACAAGCTCCAACGACTTCTACTACTGCAGCTCCTACAACTACCACCACTGAAGCCCCAACAACCACCACCACTGAAGCCCCAACAACCAGCACTACACAAGTTCCGACGACTACTACTAATGCAGCTCCAACAACCACCACCACTGAAGCCCCAACAACTACCACTACACAAGCTCCAACGACTACTACTACTGCAGCTCCAACAACCACCACGACTGATGCCCCAACAACTACTACCACTGCAGCCCCAACAACCACCACCACAGAAGCCCCAATAACTACTACCACTGCAGCCCCAACAACCACCACTACACAAGCTCCAACGACTTCTACTACTGCAGCCCCAACAACCACCACTACACAAGCTCCAACGACTTCTACTACTGAAGCTTCTACAACTACCACCACTGCAGCCCCAACAACTACCACTACACAAGCTCCAACGACTACTACCACTGCAGCTCTAACGACCACCACTACACAAGCTCCAACGACTACTACTACTGCAGCTCCAACAACCACCACCACTGAAGCTCCAACAACTACTACCACTGCAGACCCAATAACTACCACTACACAAGCTCCAACGACTACTACTACTGAAGCTCCAACAACCACCACGACTGAAGCCCCAACAACTACCACTACACAAGCTCCAACGACTACTACCACTGCAGCTCTAACAACCACCACTACACAAGCTCCAACGACTACTACAACTGCAGCCCCAACAACCACCACTCCACAAGCTCCAACGACTTCTACTACTGCAGCCCCAACAACCACCACTACACAAGCTCCAACGACTTCTACTACTGCAGCCCCAACAACCACCACTACACAAGCTCCAACGACTTCTACTACTGAAGCTCCTACAACTACCACCACTGAAGCCCCAACAACCACCACCACTGAAGCCCCAACAACCAGCACTACACAAGTTCCGACGACTACTACTACTGCAGCTCCAACAACCACCACCACTGAAGCCCCAACAACTACCACTACACAAGCTCCAACGACTACTACTACTGCAGCTCCAACAACCACCACCACTGAAGCCCCAACAACTACCACTACACAAGCTCCAACGACTACTACTACTGCAGCTCCAACAACCACCACCACTGAAGCCCCAACAACTACCACTACACAAGCTCCAACGACCACTACTACTGCAGCTCCAACAACCACCACCATTGAAGCCCCAACAACTACTACCACTGCAGCCCTAACTACCACTACACAAGTTCCAACGACAACTACTACTGCAGCCCCAACAACTACTACCACTGCAGCTCCAACAACCACCACCACTGAAGCCCCAACAACTACCACTACACAAGCTCCAACGACAACTACTACTGAAGCTCCAACAACCACCACGACTGAAGCCCCAACAACTACTACCACTGCAGCCCTAACAACTACTACTACACAAGCTCCAACGACTTCTACTACTGAAGCTCCTTCAACTACCACCACTGCAGCCCCTACAACTACCACTACACAAGCTCCAACAACTACTACCACTGCAGCCCTAACAACTACCACTACACAAGTACCAACGACAACAACTACTGCAGCCCCAACAACTACTACTACTGCAGCTCCAACAACCACCACCACTGAAGCCCCAACAACTACCACTACACAAGCTCCAACGACTACTACTACTGCAGCTCCAACAACTACCACCACTGAAGCCCCAACAACTACTACCACTGCAGCCCTAACAACTACCACTACACAAGCTTCAACAACTACTACTACTGCAGCTCCAACAACCACCACCACTGAAGCCCCAACAACTACTACCACTGCAGCCCTAACAACTACTACTATACAAGCTCCAACGACTACTACTACAGCAGCTCCAACAACCACCATCACTGAAGCCCCAACAACCACCACCACCGAAGCCCCAACAACCACCGCCACTGAAGCCCCAACAACCACCACTACACAAGTTTCGACGACTACTACAACTGCAGCTCCAACAACCACCACAACTGCAGCCCAAATAACTACCACCACTGCAGCCCCAACAAGTACCACTACACAAGCTCCAACGACTACTACTACTGCAGCTCCAACAACCACCACCACTGAAGCCCCAACAACTACTACCACTGAAGCCCCAACAACCACCACCACTGAAGCCCCAACAACTACCACTACACAAGCTCCAACGACTACTACTACTGCAGCTCCAACAACCACCACCACTGAAGCCCCAACAACTACTACCACTGCAGCCCTAACGACTACCACTACACAAGTACCAACGACTTCTACTACTGCAGCTCCAACGACTACTACTACTGCAGCTCCAACAACCACCACCACTGAAGCCGTAACAACTACCACTACACAAGCTCCAACGACAACTACCACTGCAGCTCTAACAACAACCACTACACAAGCTCCAACGACTACTACTACTGCAGCTCCAACAACCACCACCACTGAAGCCCCAACAACTACTACCACTGCAGCCCCAACAACTACCACTACAGCTCTAACAACCACCACCACTGATGCCCCAACAACTACTACCACTACAGCCCCAACAACCACCACCACAGAAGCCCCAAAAACTACTACCACTGCAGCCCCAACAACTACTACCACTGCAGCCCCAACAACCACCACTACACAAGCTCCAACGACTTCTACTACTGCTGCCCCAACAACCACCACTACACAAGCTCCAACGACTTCTACTACTGAAGCTCCTACAACTACCACCACTGCAGCCCCAACAACTACCACTACACAAGCTCCAACGACAACTACCACTGCAGCTCTAACGACCACCACTACACAACCTCCAACGACTACTACTACTGCAGCTCCAACAACCACCACCACTGAAGCTCCAACAACTACTACCACTGCAGACCCAATAACTACCACTACACAAGCTTCAACAACTACTACTACTGCAGCTCCAACAACCACCACCACTGAAGCCCCAACAACTACTACCACTGCAGCCCTAACAACTACCACTACACAAGTTCCAACGACTTCTACTACTGCAGCTCCAACGACTACTACTACTGCAGCTCCAACAACCACCAACACTGAAGCCGTAACAACTACCACTAAACAAGCTCCAACGACTACTACCACTGCAGCTCTAACAATAACCACTACACAAGCTCCAACGACTACTACAACTGCAGCCCCAACAACCACCACTACACAAGCTCCAACGACCACCACTACACAAGCTCCAACGACTACTACTACTGCAGCTCCAACAACCATCACCACTGAAGCCCCAACACCTACTACCACTGCAGCCCTAACAACTACCACTACACAAGTTCCAACGACTTCTACTACTGCAGCTCCAACGACTACTACTACTGCAGCTCCAACAACCACCACCACTGAAGCCGTAACAACTACCACTACACAAGCTCCAACGACTACTACCACTGCAGCTCTAACAACAACCACTACACAAGCTCCAACGACTACTACAACTGCAGCCCCAACAACCACCAATACACAAGCTCCAACGACTTCTACAACTGAAGCTCCTACAACTACCACCACTGAAGCCCCAACAACCACCACCACTGAAGCCCCAACATCCACCACTACACAAGTTCCGACGACTACTACTACTGCAGCTCCAACAACCACCACCACTGAAGCCCCAACAACTACCACTACACAAGCTCCAACGACTACTACTACTGCAGCTCCAACAACCACCACCACTGAAGCCCCAACAACTACCACTACACAAGCTCCAACGACTACTACTACTGCAGCTCCAACAACCGACACCACTGAAGCCCCAACAACTACTACCACTGCAGCCCCAACAACCACCACTACACAAGCTCAAACGACTTCTACTACTGCAGCCCCAACAACCACCACTACACAAGCTCCAACGACTTCTACTACTGAAGCTACTACAACTACCACCACTGAAGCCCCAACAACTACCACTACACAAGCTCCAACGACTACTACTACTGCAGCTCCAACAACCACCACCACTGAAGCCCCAACAACTACTACCACTGCAGCCCTAACAACTACCACCACACAAGTTCCAACGACAACTACTACTGCAGCCCCAACAACCACCACCACTGAAGCCCCAACAACTACCACCACACAAGCTCCAACGTCTACTACTACTGCAGCTCCAACAACCACCACCACTGAAGCCCCAACAACTACTACCACTGCAGCCCTAACAACTACCACTACACAAGCTCCAACGACAACTACTACTGCAGCCCCAACAACTACTACCACTGCAGCCCCAACAACTACCACTACAGCTCCAACAACCACCACCACTGAAGCCCCAACAACTACCACTACACAAGCTCCAACGACTTCTACTTCTGAAGCTCCTACAAATACCACCACTGAAGCCCCAACAACTACTACCACTGCAGCCCCAACAACTACCACTACAGCTCTAACAACCACCACCACAGAAGCCCCAACAACTACTACCACTGCAGCCCCAACAACCACCACTACACAAGCTCAAACGACTTCTACTACTGCAGCCCCAACAACCACCACTACACAAGCTCCAACGACTTCTACTACTGAAGCTCCTACAACTACCACCACTGAAGTCCCAACAACTACCACTACACAAGCTCCAACGACTACTACTACTGCAGCTCCAACAACCACCACCACTGAAGCCCCAACAACTACTACCACTGCAGCCCTAACAACTACCACTACACAAGTTCCAACGACAACTACTACTGCAGCCCCAACAACCACCACCACTGAAGCCCCAACAACTACTACCACTGCAGCCCTAACAACTACCACTACACAAGTTCCAACGACTACTACTACTGAAGCTCCTACAACTACCACCACTGCAGCTCTAACGACCACCACTACACAAGCTCCAACGACTACTACCACTGCAGCCCCAACAACTACCACTACAGCTCTAACAACCACCACCACTGATGCCCCAACAACTACTAACACTGCAGCCCCAACAACCACCACCACAGAAGCCCCAACAACTACTACCACTGCAGCCCTAACAACTACCACTACACAAGTTCCAACGACTTCTACTACTGAAGCTCCTACAACTACCACCACTGAAGCCCCAACAACCACCACCACTGAAGCCCCAACAACCACCACTACACAAGTTCCGACGACTACTACTACTGCAGCTCAAACAACCACCACCACTGAAGCCCCAACAACTACCACTACGCAAGCTCTAACTACTTCTGCAGCTCCAATAACCATCACCACTGAAGTCCCAACAACTACTACCACTGCAGCTCTAACAACCACAACTACACACGCTCCAACGACTTCAACATCTGCAGCTCCAACATCTACCACCACTGCTGCCCCAACAACTACTACTACACAAGCTCCAACGACTACTACCACTGCAGCCCCAGCAACTACCACTACAGCTCTAACAACCACCACCACTGATGCCCCAACAACTACTACCACTGCAGCCCCAACAACCACCACCACAGAAGCCCCAACAACTACTACCACTGCAGCCCTAACAACTACCACTACACAAGTTCCAACGACTTCTACTACTGAAGCTCCTACAACTACCACCACTGAAGCCCCAACAACCACCACTACGCAAGCTCCAACGTTTACTACTACTGCAGCTCCAACAACCACCACCACTGAAGCCCCAACAACTACCACTACACAAGCTCCAACGACTACATCTACTGCAGCTCCAACAACCACCACCACTGAAGCCCCAACAACTACTACCACTGCAGCCCTAACAACTACCACTACACAAGTTCCAACGACTACTACTACTGAAGCTCCAACATCCACCACCACTGAAGCCCCAACAACTACCACCACTGAAACCCCAACAACTACCACTACACAATCTCCAACGACTACTACTACTGCAGCTCCAACAACCACCACCACTGAAGCCCCAACAACTACTACCACTGCAGCCCCAACAACTACCACCACTGAAGTCCCAACAACTACTACCACTGCAGCTCTAACAACCACAACTACACACGCTCCAACGACTACTACTACTGCAGCTCCAACAACTACCACCACTGAAGTCCCAACAACTACTACCACTGCAGCTCTAACAACCACAACTACACACGCTCCAACGACTTCAACATCTGCAGCTCCAACATCTACCACCACTGCTGCCCCAACAACTACTACTACACAAGCTCCAACGACTACTACTACTTCAGCTCCAACAACCACCACCACTGAAGCCCCAACAACTACTACCACTGCAGCCCTAACAACTACCACTACACAAGTTCCAACAACCACCACTACACAAGCCCCAACAACCACCACTACACAAGTTCCGACGACTACTACTACTGCAGCTCCAACAACCACCACCACTGAAGCCCCAACAACTACTACCACTGCAGCCCCAACAACTACTAATACACAAACTCCAACGACTACTACCACTGCAGCTCTAACAACCACAACTACACACGCTCCAACGACTTCAACATCTGCAGCTCCAACATCTACCACCACTGCTGCCCCAACAACTACCACTACACAAGCTCCAACGACTACTACTACTGCAGCTCCAACAACCACCACCACTGAAGTCCCAACAACTACTACCACTGCAGCCCTAACAACTACCACTACACAAGTTCCAACGACTTCTACTACTGAAGCTCCTACAACTACCTACACTGAAGCCCCAACAACCACCACCACTGAAGCCCCAACAACCACCACTACACAAGTTCCAACGACTTCTTCTACTGCAGCTCCAACAACCACCACCACTATAGCCCCAACAACTACCACTACACAAGCTCCAACGACTACTACTACTGCAGCTCCAACAACCACCACCACTGAAGCCCCAAAAACTACCACTACACAAGCTCCAACGACTACTACCACTGCAGCTCTAACAACCACCACTACACAAGCTCCGACGAGTACTGCTACTGCAGCTCCAACAACCACCACCACTGAAGCCCTAACAACTACCACTACACAAGCTCCAACGACTTCTACCACTGCAGCTCTAACAGCCACCACTACACAAGCTCCAACGACTACTACTACGGCAGCTCCAACAACCACCACCACTGAAGCCCCAACAACTACCACTACACAAGCTCCAACGACTACCACCACTACAGCTCTAACAACCACCACTACACAAGCTCCAACTACTTCTACTTCAGCAGCTACAACAACAACCACCACTGAAGCCCCAACAACTACCACTACACAAGCTCCAACGACTACTACCACTGCAGCTCTCACAACCACCACTACACAAGCTCCAATGACTACTACTACTGCAGCTCCAATAACCACCACATCTGAAGCCCCAACAACTAGCACTACACAAGCTCCAACGACTACTACTACGGCAGCTCCAACAACCACCACAACTGAAGCCCCAACAACTACCACTACACAAGCTCCAACGACTACTACTACGGCAGCTCCAATAACCACCACAACTGAAGCCCCAACAACTACCACTACACAAGCTCCAACGACTACTACTACTGTAGCTCCAACAACCACCACTACACAAGCTCCAACAACTACTACCACTGCAGCTCTAACAACAACCACTACACAAGCTCCAACGACTACTACTAATGCAGCTCTTGCAACCACCACTACACAAGCTCCAACAACTACTACTACTGCAGCTCCAACAACCACCACCTCTGAAGCCCCAATAACTACCACTTCACAAGCTCCAACGACTTCTTCTACTGCAGCTCCAACAACCACCACCACTGAAGCCCCAATAACTACTACCACTGCAGCCCCAACCACTACTAATACACAAGCTCCAACGACTACTACTACTGCAGCTCCAATAACCACCACCACTGAAGCCCCAACAACTACTACCACTGCAGCTCTAACAACCACCACTACACAAGCTCCAACGACTTCAACATCTGCAGCTCCAATATCTACCACTACACAAGCTCCAACGACTACTACTACTGCAGCTCCAACAACCACCACCACTGAAACCCCAACAACTACCACTACACAAGCTCCAACGACTACTACCACTGCAGCTCTAACAACCACCACTACACAAGCTCTAACGACTACTACTACGGCAGCTCTAACAACCACCAACACTGTAGCCCCAACATCTACTACCACTGCAGCTCCAACAACCACCACTACACAAACTCCAACGTCTACTACTACTACAGCCCCAATAACTACCCTCACTGCAGCCCCAACAACCACCACTTCACAAGCTCCAACGTCTACTACTACTACAGCCCCAATAACTACCACCACTGCAGCCCCACCAACTACCACTTCACAAGCTCCAACGACTTCTACTACTGCAGCTCCAACATCTACTACCACTGCAGCCCCAACAACTATCACTACACAAGCTCCAACAACTACCACTTCACAAGCTCCAACGACTTCTACTACTGCAGCTCCAACATCTACCACCACTGCAGCCCCAACAACTATCACTACACAAGCTCCAACAACTACTACTACACAAGCTCCAACAACTACTACCACTGTAGTCCCAACAACCTCCACTACGCAAGCTCCAACGACTATTACTACTGCAGCTCCAGCAACCATCACCACTGTTGCCCCAATAACTACTATCACTGCAGCACCAACAACCACCACTACGCAAGCTCCAATGACTACTACTACTGCAGCTCCAACGACTACTACCACTTCATCCCCAACAACCACCACTACACATGCTCCAACGACTACTACTACGGCAGCTCTAACAACCACCAACACTGTAGCCCCAACATCTACTACCACTGCAGCTCCAACAACCACCACTACACAAACTCCAACGTCTACTACTACTACAGCCCCAATAACTACCACCACTTCAGCCCCACCAACTACCACTTCACAAGCTCCAACGACTTCTACTACTGCAGCTCCAACATCTACCACCACCGCAGCCCCAACAACTATCACTACACAAGCTCCAACAACTACCACTACACAAGCTCCAACAACTACTACCACTGTAGTCCCAACAACCTCCACTACGCAAGCTCCAACGACTATTACTACTGCAGCTCCAGCAACCATCACCACTGTTGCCCCAATAATTACTATCACTGCAGCACCAACAACCACCACTACGCAAGCTCCAATGACTACTACTACTGCAGCTCCAACAACTACCACCACTGCATCCCCAACAACCTCTACTACTGCAGCTCCAACGACTACTACCACTGCAGCTCTAACAACCACCACTACACAAGCTCTAACGACTACTACTACGGCAGCTCTAACAACCACCAACACTGTAGCCCCAACATCTACTACCACTGCAGCTCCAACAACCACCACTACACAAACTCCAACGTCTACTACTACTACAGCCCCAATAACTACCCCCACTGCAGCCCCAACAACCACCACTTCACAAGCTCCAACGTCTACTACTACTACAGCCCCAATAACTACCACCACTGCAGCCCCACCAACTACCACTTCACAAGCTCCAACGACTTTTACTACTGCATCTGCAACAACCACCAACACTGCAGTCTCAACAACCACCACTACACAAGCTTCAGCGACTACTACTACTGCAGCTCCAACAACCACTACCTTTGTATCCCCTACAACCGCCACTTCACAAGCTCCAACAACCACTTCTACAGGTGCGACAACATCCGCACCTACCTCTACTACAAGTGGTGTGCAGAGATGCTCTCTTTCTGAACGAATTCCCGACCCTAGTGTTCCCGGTTGCAAAGGATATATTTTATGTTCATTGACAGCTTCTGGTACATTTGTGGAAACTCAGTATAGTTGTCCTTCTACTTCTGTTTATAATCCAAGTACAAAACAATGCTCTTTGTCATATCTATGTCCATCTTTATCAACAACCTCGATAACAAGTATACCTTCAACCACCACTACAACAGGTCCTATCACTACTACGACAGCAGCACCTTCCACCACCACGACTACGACTGTTTATACCTCTACTACAATGAGTAGCGTGCAGAGATGCACTGTTTCTGAACGAATATCTGACCCTAGTGTTCCTGGTTGTAAGGGATATATTTTGTGCTCATTAACAGCTTCTGGCACATTTTTGGAAACTAAGTATAGCTGTCCTTCAACTTCTGTTTATAATCCAAGTACAAAACAATGCTCTTTGTCGTACCAATGCCCTTCTACATTAATTACCTCGACCACAACTATATATACCCTCACCACGACAACGGCAAATCCTACCACCACTACAACGGCACCACCCACAACTACAACGACAACGACTGCTCCTACCTTTACTACAACTAATACCGTGCAGAGATGCACTATTACTGGACGAATACCCGACCCTAGTGTTGCCGGTTGCAAGGGATATATTTTGTGCTTATTAACAGCTTCTGGTATCTTTACAGAAACTAAGTACACCTGTCCTTCGACTTCTATTTTTAATCCAAATACAAAACAATGCTCTTTGTCATACCAATGTCCATCTTCATCAACAACCACGTCGACCACAACAACTCCTACCATTACTACGACGGCAGCACCTTCCACCACCAAGACTACGACTGTTTCTACCTCTACTACAACGAAAAGCGTGCAGAGATGCAATGTTTCTGAACGAATATCCGACCCTAGTGTTCCCGGTTGTAAGGGATATATTTTGTGCTCATTAACAGCTTCTGGCACATTTTTGGAAACTAAGTATAGCTGTCCTTCAACTTCTGTATATAATCCAAGTACAAAACAATGCTCTTTGTCATACCAATGCCCTTCTACATTTATTACCTCGACCACAACTATATATGCCCTCACCACGACAACGGCAAATCCTACCACCACTACTACGGCACCACCCACAACTACAACGACAACGACTGCTCCTACCTCTACTACAACTAGTACCGTGCAGAGATGCACTATTACTGGACGAATACCCGACCCTAGTGTTGCCGGTTGCAAGGGATATATTTTGTGCTTATTAACAGCTTCTGGTACCTTTACGGAAACTAAGTACACCTGTCCTTCGACTTCTATTTTTAATCCAAGTACAAAACAATGCTCTTTGTCATACCAATGTTCTTAAATATTAATAGATGAACCAACCACCACTAAGTAAGTAGGTACTAGATATAAACAGCTTCTGAAGCCGAACGTATACCCGGGGCCGTAGTACTTGCAGGTGCTAAGTACCTATGTAAATAGTTAAACTAAATACCTAATATATTACCCCCTATTCTTTATAGATCTTGAATATGCGGATGATCTAGCCCTTTTTGATACATCTGTGGACGGATTACAGTGCAACGCTAATGCTCTTTATGAAAATTCTTTGCGCCTTGGCCTTCGTATCAACGCTGGTAAAACGGAGTACATATGTAATAGTACATGCACGAGTACTCGCACCCCACTAATGGTTGGCAATTCCCAAATATCTCAGGTTAGTAAATTCAGGTACCTGGGAGCAACCATAACGCCAGAGGGTGATCTCCGGTCGGAATTACCAATCCGCATAGGAGCAGCTAGCGGGGCTTTCAACAACATGAACAAAGTTTGGAAGGCGTCTGGACTCAGCATCAGGACAAAATGTCACTTGTTCAATGCGTGCATCATCCCAATCCTTCTATATGGCTGCGAGTCTCGGCACTTAACCAAGGTTCAAGAGCGGAAGATACTAAGCTTTGAAAACAAGTGTCTTAGAAGGATTTTGGATGTCAGATAGTATGAACATGTTACAAATGATGCTGTGCGCCGGCGCACCCAGCAGAGACCTGTAATCTCCGTAATACAAGAGAGACGATGGTCCTGGCTGGGACATGTTTTGAGAATGCCCAATGATAGTTGGCCAAAAAGAGCACTGTTCTTCCGTCCGCAGGGGTTCCGTAGGCCCGGGCGTCCCTCTTTCACAATACACCGTTCCTATGACAACGATATCAGAAGAGGTGACGCAATTGGCACAGAGACGCTCTGAATGGAGGAGGCTGGTTTCTGCCCTGTCCTCCCGAGAGGAGCGTTGAGGGCGATGATGATGATGATGATGATGATTCTTTATAGATGGCTACTTGCAGGTGCTAAGTACCTATGTAAATAATTTAATTAAATAACATATTATTAACACGGAGGACATAGTGAGATGGAGTAGGAAGAGGAGACGATTCTGGAGAGACCATATAGACAGGATGGCTGAAAACAGGATCGCCCACATTGCTGCAAAGAAGACACCGGCTGGCTCACGTTTGCGAGGAAGACCACCAAAGAGATGGGAAGATAGCTGGTCCTCAGGGTCACAAGAGGGAATCACTTCCGAAACAACAGATCGATGATCTATCACACGAGGAAGAAGAAGAAGAACATATTATTACCCCCTATTCTCTATAGATTCAAACTAAAATAAGTACGTTACAAAATTTCCAAATTAAATACACTGAACAAAAATTCGTATTCTATAAATGTACCGTGTTCTAAAAACTAGAAAAAATAAAATTTGTTTACCATAAACAGAATTGTTTACTATAATTCACTATGGAATATATCGCGCATGCGCAAGTTATTGTTTACAAACATATACGCGCGCGTGTGTGTGTGTGTGTTTTTACAAATAGCGAAAAGTAAGGTTATTTGAAAAAACGATTTAAAACATGTTTGCACGCACACGTTTAAACAAAAATAACAATTATTATTATTAAATAGGTACTCAGTAGTAGGTATTAATTTCAACAACATTCACTTTATGTATTTAGAAAACGGGACAAGTCCCTCTGAAAATAATGTTTTTTCAGCAAAATTAGTAGATTGGAAATAATACTCAACTGACTAAAAAAATTTAGATGTAAATAAGTTACATTGGGACTTTCCATTAATATTTCTCCAGATTAGCACCTGATGATGCGAACTCGGAGTCCGCAAAACCGGTCGTGCGTTAGTCTACTCACCAGGAACATAAAACAATAATGAATATTCATTTTATTTTATTTGATAATTTAATTAAAATATTTTGGAACGTTCTTATTTTAGTTTGAATCAATATAGAATAGGGGGTATTATAGACTAGTATTATAACTAAAATTGGAACGTTTCTATTTTGGTTAGTGCACACTAAAAATTAAATAGAATCGGGCGTAATGTTCCCTGAAAACTTCTTGTACATTTACGTGATTGAATCATTTTGGGAAATATTTGAACGGGCGACCTATAACCAAGTGGCCGACTATTTCCGAACAAGGCCTGAGTCAATAACATACTTTCACGTCACGTTCCCGCTCCGTTAACGTTCGAGTATAGAAGAAGTTGCAAGCAAATCTCAATTTCGTTGCTAAGATACACAATAGTTACGAAAATTAACACTTTCGCGCAACATCGTCTGCACCCGAACGCTAACGGAGCGGGAACGTGACGCGAAAGTGTGTTATTGACTCAGGCCTCAGACAGTTCGTGTTTTTCATTTACACCAAAATTCTTAATCACGTTTTCTTATTCAATTATGAATATACTTTTAACGTAACTATCCTGTAGAGCAGTGCTCCGCAACCTTTTCTCATGTACGGCATACCAAAAAATTTCCTAGAAGTCCGCGGCATACCAAAATTCTTCCTGGAAATCCGCGGCACGCCAAAAGCTCAAAGATATAGGTAGGTATTAAATTGATACACATATGTTACAATACATTTTTATTTGATAATTATTTAGTACTTAATGATTATTTTTTTAGTAAAATAATTATTCTTTACAATATGTTGAAAAATAATTTGTCATTGTGTATGAAATACGTAATGAAAATTTGTAGAATTTCAAATACATCGTATTTGACCGCGGCCCGCACACCTGTATTCGGCTCACGGCACACCGGTTGCGGAGCACTGTCGGCCAAACACACCTCCGATTTCGAATTATATTTAGACTTCTTTCTTCTATATGCTTCTTTCAAACGAATACATTGAAGCTATAATTAAGTTTTTTTTTTTAAAGTATAACACTTATATTGGTAATTAATATCATTTTTCATATTTTCATATCAAAATATTCGTCAGCTTCTACAAGTTTATCACGACTATTACAGTTAACTAAACAAAGATTTCGGTATCGGTATGGCAATCTGCATGACTAATAATTTGTATTTTTTCCCGGGAAAGGATTCGTTTTTTCCCGGGAAACGGGAAATAAAAATTAGAGGAGTAACCCTCTAAATGCAACCCAATGGCAACATAATAAGTAGGCATCTATCTTTAAAAAAATCTGACAAAATCGAATACCGATCTCACTCGTTCAATCTTTATTAATACCGATCCTTGACTATGCAGACATTGCTTATATTGATCTAAATGAGATTCTATTGACTAAAGTTGAGAGACTTCAAAACGCAGGCATCCGTTATATTTTTAACCTCAAAAAAACTGATCACATAACCTTGTACAGAAACCAGCTAACATTGTATGTCTAGTTTTTAAAACTTTATTTTTAGCGTCCTCCACTTACAACCTTAAAGTCAAATTCGAGTATCTAGCGAATCATGGTTTATCCTTGCGATCTAACAGAGAGCGTCTTCTAGCAATAACAGCACACAGTACCTACAAACTTTTTATCTAACTCATTCCGTGTTCATGAAGTTCGCTGTTGGAACAATCTTCTTTTGAAATTCAGGATGATAACAACCTTTAATTCTTTCAGACAAGCTGTCAAAAATCATTTCTTCTTATTGAATTTAGCATCTGACTCCTAAATCCTTTTCCCTTTCCCTATGCATGTGCACGCTGTACTGTATGTTATACTTTTTATTATTATGTGTCCGTAAGTTTCTCAAAAATATCCTCTTCTATGTATACTAAAACAATAGTTGGTGAATATCAATGTGGATTTACACCTGGTAAAGGCACAACTGACCAAATCCATAGTTTACGACGAAAATGCCAGGAATACTACATAGACACCTACCACCTGTTTATCGACTTCAAGGCAGCCTATGATAGCATAAACAGGAGTGAACTGTATAAATCAATGTCCGAACTAGGAATACCAAGTAAACTGATAAGACTTGTAAGAGCAACAATGAGCCCAACTATTACAAAAGTAAGAATCGACCAAGACATCTCCAATCCATTCCAAACTCATAATGGTCTACGACAGGGAGATGCATTAGCATGCCTCCTGTTCAATATAGCCCTAGAGAAAATTATCAGAGACTCAAATATAGATGTCAGAGGCAATATATTCTTCAAGTCAGTTCAGCTGCTTGCATACGCAGATGATATTGATATCATCTGATGGTAGCATCTAACGCAAATGGTCCGATTCTACGAATGGTCCGATTCTTCGAATCTTCACGGCTGGTGGCTATAATTTTGAGGTGAGCAAAGAGTTTACTTACCTGGGCTCCATAGTACCTAACTAGTAACAGCGACATACAAGATGAAATTAGGAGGAGGATAATGGCTGCAAATCGTTGTTACTACGGTCTCCAAAGACAATTATTAAGGTCAAATCTAGTCAAAAGAAATACCAAAATTGTATTGTACAAAACACTGATAAAGCCAGTCCTGATACGAGTATATGCTTCTGAAACCTGGGTACTAAAAAAAGCTCTAGAGAGATAGATCCATTGCAGCATTTGAGAGAAGGATCCTCAGAACAATCTACGGTCCTGTGAGAGATCATAATGGCTGGCGTTGTCGATACAACAAAGAGCTTTATGACATGTATGGAGAGCCCGATGTGATCAGCTCCATCAAGGTGGGGCGCTTAAGATGGGCTGGTCACATAATCAGAATGGACGACGATAGCCCTCTAAAACGCCTCACAGTTCTCACACCACAAGGATGAAGAAGACCAGGAAGACCCAAACTGCGATAGATGGACTCTGTCAGCGCTGATGCATCCACACTGCAAATAACTAACTGGAAGACAAAAGCAAAGGATAGACGAGAGTGGAAGAGACTACTGGATTCAGCCAAGGCCCACCCAGGGCTGTCGAGCTCATGATGATGATGAAGTACATTGTTGCATGCGTGTGTTATTTTTCTTTTCTTTTGTTTATTTTATGTTGTATTTTTGTTTCTATTATGACTGTTGATATGTAAGGGTGTATATATCTATGCATGTGTTTTTTATTATAGTTACCGGGTTAGTTGTAAGACATCGCATATTAGCGATAAACTCGCCCTCTGTATACATTGAATTGTATAACTGATATTTATATGACACTATTTTATTTTGTAATATTGTAACCAATGTACAGTGAAGAATAAAATAAAATAAATAAATAATAATTAAAAATATTATACTACGCTCACGCTGTGGGTTAGACAAAGAGATACCATATAAATCTATCCTTACATACTTTCTTCGCTTCTTCTGCATTCATACAATTTCTCACACACAAACGTTGATTTCTCTTACTTAACACACGGCCGTCCTTGAGAATTTGATTCACTTGATCGAGCTACGTGGTTCTCGGACGCCCGTACTTCCTCACACCCCTTCTTTCAGACAAGTAAGTATGTCCTCTTTATCATCCTTTCCTCATTCATTCGTTCCACATGTCCAAAACATCGTAATTTATTTAAGCACATTATGTCCACACTCTATTTAAAATTAAAAATCATATGTATGTATAATAATTAACAATACTTGTTTACTTTCACTTATTTCAAGTTTGTAGCAATGTTTATTTTCATGTTTGAAATCTTTGTAATGTTTAAAGATTGTTATAATTATGTATTGTATGGCAAATACCGTGTATTGGTTGAAAAAATAAATAAATAAATAAAACTCTATGTAATGTGTACATTCAATAACCACATTTAAAAACCATTTTGAAAAATTCCGAAAAACTTTCCTAAAAATTAAAAACTTCTTCAATCCCCTTATTATAAACTTTTAGGCTCCCTGTTGATTTAATAACATACTTCTGGGAGTACCTAGCCTATATTCTTCAATTATTTATAAAATTTAGATTATTAATTGTTCCGTGGAGCACCCGGAAAATATTTTTTCTACCACTCTACCGTAAGTTTGTAAAAGACAGATTATCCGACAAAAAAGACATTTCCTATATTAAATTTATTTACAAAAATAAATTTTATTATTATTTGTAAATTTAACACATGGAACTACCATATATGGAACTACCATTATTATTTGTAAATTTAACACATGGAACTACCATACACATGTATCACAAATTCTGGAAACAAACCCAATCATCTTATGCCTACGACAAGTTTAGCGAACTAAGAAAATCTGTAAAGAAGGGAATTCGCGATTGTTATTTGCGGTATATTGAATTAAGTGAAGAAAATATTAGGAACAATCCCAAGCGATTCTGGAATTTTGTCAAGAGTAAAAGGGGTATAGACCAATTGCCGGTGTGTTTAAATTCACGGGAAATAGTTTATACTAAGCCACAAGACATAGCCAACGGTTTTGCAAATTTTTTCTCTTCGGTTTTTAGTCAACGAAGCACTTTTCGGATGCAGAACACTGTAGGTAGTACTTTGTGTGATATTGATAGTGTAACCGACCAAGATATTAAATACAGTTTAAGAAAACTTAAGCCAAAGTCCTCATCTGGCCCGGATATGATACCATCGTTTCTATTTAAGGAAATCGGAATGAACTTGGTTGGTGTTTTGAAGCACATTTTTAATCTTTCTCTAACAGCTGGGCAATTTCCAAAGCCCTGGAAAATGACAAAGGTAACACCGATTCATAAAAAAGGGGACGTGTTCGAAATTTCTAATTATAGGCCCATAGCAATCTTGTCTTCTCCCGCAAAACTGCTGGAAATGATTATTCATAAGAAGATTTGGGATAGTTGTGGACACCAAATAGTAGACGAGCAACATGGTTTTCGACCAGCCAGATCAACGAATACAAATCTTATGAGTTTTCTAACTTTTGTTACAAAACACCTAGACAGACGGGTTCAAGTAGACGTAAACTACAATGACTTCGAAAAGGCGTTCGATAGAGTTGATCACAGTATTCTGTTAGCTAAGTTGGACGAATTTGGACTATCGACAAACTTTGTGGCATATTTAGCAGATTATGTACAAGACCGCTGTCAATATGTATTTTATAGAGGCTTTAAATCCGATGTTTACCCTTCGCTTTCAGGTGTGCCACAGGGATCTAATTTGGGGCCACTTTTATTCTCAATCTTTATTAATGACATCGGAAAAGTTATTAAAAATTCTAACTACTTACTTTACGCTGATGACTTGAAGGTATTTCGTGAGATAGAATCAGAAAATGATGCAATACTGCTGCAAAGCGACATAGATGCCATCTATTCATGGTCCTTAATGAATAATCTTTTATTCAGTATACAAAAGTGTAATATGATGACTTATACAAGATCTCGCGAACCGCTTAAATACTCATATAAAATGGGAGGAATGTCATTGTGTCAAATAGAAGAAACTAAAGATTTGGGCATTGTATTCACGGCAGATCTTTCATTTAAAAAACACATCACGGAAACCACGGACAGAGCTTTCAAGGTGCTAGGTTTCGTAATGAGAAATTCAGCACATTTTAAAAACGGTAACACCTTGCGTATATTATACGAATCACTTGTGCGCTCTATTCTAGAATCAGGTTCCCTTATTTGGAGTCCAAATGAAATTACTTATGTACTGCAAATTGAAAAAGTTCAAAAGCGTTTTTTGCGACATTTGTACCGAGTCGAATGTGGTTACTATCCTTACCTTTACCCCTCATTATTTATCATGGGTTGTATGGGGTTCACAACGTTGGAAAAAAGGCGTAAGGAGTATCATTGTAGACATTGCTTTAAATTGTTACATGGAATAGTACAAAATCCCGCAATTCTCGCCGAATTAAATTTTTACGTACCAAACTCATACTGTCGATCGCGAACACATGTACTATTTTATCCTCCACAGGGCAGGACCAATCTAGTGGCTAACTCTCCAGTAGGTAGAGCAGTGCAATATCTTAACGAAGTAGCACCTCACATTGATATTTTTGGTATATCATATCAGGAATTTATTAAGCATGTAGACATCCACTTGTAATGTTTTGTTTTATTTTTGTTTTATTATTATTATAATTTTCTTTTTTTATCATTATTATTATAATTAATTATTATGGTGCATAATAATTATATTGTGTGAAGATTTTTGTTTTTTTTTTTTTTGATTTTTATATAAGCATGTAAACGCTTTAATGTGTTTTTTTCTTGCTGTTAATTATGTCGGATCGGGTACACGGTCTACTAGAACCGAAGCGAGCCTTGCCCATCACTAGTAATTTAATTAACAAGTAGCGTGACGTAGTATGGGTGGCTCTGATTGGGTAGTGGCCCTGTGCCCGGTCTGAAAAATAACATGGTGATTGTGTTTTTTATTTATTGATGTTTTTTGAGTTAACTTTATTTATTAGTTTTTTAAATGGTGCTTGAAATATTGTGTAGTGTTTTCACGGAATATTGTAAGTTATTTTTTTTTTATTAATAGGTTATATTCGTATGGTTGTTATTTTAGATTCTTAGATTCATATTTGTTTATGATTGTTATATGTTGTCCACTGTCCAGCAATTAGGTTTCACAACTGTCAAGCTGGCAGTGGTATATTTTATTCAAATAAAATAAATAAAAATAAAATATGGCTGAGAAAAAATAACTTCACCTCATCCGGTAGTGCCCGGGACAGGACTTGAACCTGCATCCCTAACCTTGTCGCGAGGAGTGCCTTGTCCAATTAAGCTACTGGGCGACTTGCCAAAGGCTCCGATATTCTCTCTTATAGACCCCAATGACAGTTTCACGTGTAGGTATTGTTCTGAGATACCTAGTATGGGTACCCCATGTTGGATACTACCAAGTCCAGTCTTTTCTCAGCCTTATATGGCAGTTTCAAGTGTTAAGTAAATTTACATTTATATGACCTCATACAATGGTTAATTTTAATATTAACATCGGTAAACATTTATTATTATTATTATAAATTTTGTTAGAACATAGAGGATAGCTTGCATGTTTATTACATACAGCTGGTCTGCTGGCTATCCCAATTGTGGGATATGTCGTGATAGTATAGTACATACATAGTAGTAGTAGCACTTCAGAAATGGTTTTCGAGATCCTACATGTCACATAATTACAAATCTCGCATCGAATAAGAGATAAAACTTTACTATTCTATTTTAATCATCATCATCATCATCTCCGTCGGTCCCTCAACCCTGAGGATCGTGACCATCATGCTTCGTTCTGTAGACCATCTGTCTTCACCTTGAGCGATCCTCCGCCATGTGCAAGGCCCCGTGTAGTGAACTCTGTGTGCCCTCCTTAATTTAATTTCTTCTATCCCTCATTCAAAGTTTTAGAAGAAAAAGTAATGTGTTGAAATTTACTTAGATAGGTACGACATTCATCTAAGGATGACGTCGTTTAATATTCAGTATCTTTTGTGTTTGAATGACCATAAAGTTTATTATTTTATCTACATATTCATTTATTTTAAATAAAAAAAACACCATTCACCATGACAGTGTTCACCTTTTCGATGACTGATATACATAACAATAGTACTTACAATAAAATACGTTATTATTATTAAACACAATTGAAAACAGAAAGAAGAGAGATACAAAGAAAAATACACATCTAAGTATTTACATAACTTACATTTATTATAAGTAAAAGTATTGCAAAATTTTTGATGAAAACAGTAAACTGCTTTAAAAAATCTGTTCTTTTAAACCAGAGGTTCCCAAACTTTTTTTTTCTCATAGACCTCTTTCAAAATTTTGCTGGTTCCGGTGGCCCCCTTGCATTTCTACACCCCCGTCGCTAAATTTTCGAGATGGTATACGTATTTGAAATATTTCAAAAATTTCTCGGATTTCTTACAGAATATTTTCTCACAGTACCTTTTTCTACAATGTAACGGGTATTTGTACCGACAATTGTTTATGTCAATACCGGTGGATACTTTATAAATATTACGTGTTTAAATTTCTACCCCCCCCCCCCCCGTCGCCGCATATTCATAATGGTATTTTGTTAAAGAATATTTTTACTCGAATCATTTAGTATTTGGTATTTTTACCGAATATCCAATACTTTAACTATGGATTCGTGAACCCCCATTTTTTAGTCACGCCAACGTAGACCCCTGGGGGTCACTGGACCACTTTGGGAATCACTGCTCCAAAGTAATATTTCTAGTATAAAACAGACATATTAATTTAACTTTCTGATAATTTTAATTAACATTCGTTGCTTTGTAACATTTTTGCTTATTTTGGTATAGTGTTGCAGTGTTTATTCATGTGATGTTTTGCAGAACAATTTTGTAATTAATACGAAAATTTCACTCAATATTCGGTGGAATGCCTAAAGAAATAAAAAAATACCGAAACTGAATACTGGTTATCAAAAGTAACGAGGACTTAATAACGGGTAGATACCGAATTGACATCATTATAAATTTAGGTATTACATCCAGCGTGACCAGATTTGTAGTTTCCTACTTTTTTGGTAGTTTTTGAGGTATTGGAAACAATGTTTGGAAGTTTTTAGTAGTTTTTGGTAGTTAATTGGTAGTTTTTAGTATTTAGTCGGCAATCGGTAGATAAAGTATCGGCTACATGGGAAAAGAACCCGATACATAATTATTCGAAAATACTTGTCGGTACAAATACCGGGTACTTTGTAGAAAAAGGTACTGCGAGGATATATTGCTTAAGAAAACCGAAGAGTTTTTGAAATACTTCAAATTCCTATACCATTTTGAGAATTTAGTAGTTTTTGACCTCCCCATTTAGTAGTTTTTGAAATAAAATCTGGTCACACTGATCACATCACTATTGCTACTCTTTTCTTTGTCTTTGGCACCATTTGTCAGATTGTTGAGTGCGTTGGTCATTTTGGTGTTCGTTTTGTTTTTTATCGTATTTACTTAAGTATTTAATATATATATTTTATATTAGGTACCTACATGTCGTGTTGTGTAACGTTCCACAAATAAAAAATCGTAATATTTCTGCGGAGGATTTTATTTTCGCAGCGAAACATTTAATAAAAAATGTCTGAACGTAAGTATTTATACAATGATATAATTATATTATTTTGATGAAACATCAATATTTTTCACATAATACTTTATGCTTAAAGCATAATTTCGGGGATAAATCGTTACTGTTTTGTAATATGAGTATTTATTTAAATGTCTATGAATATTCGTTGACTTGCAAAAAGCGGGTATACTTGGACTAAGTAGTGTACTTGTACGAGTAGATCGTATCATAGTTAGAGGATTGGATACCTGCCCTTATTTCTAATCCCGGGATTTCGGAATTACCTACAGTTAATCCCGGGATTGTATTGGTAATGAAAAGTGGAAAAAAAAATAGTAAACCATGTCAAAATCAATGTATTATTTATCTTTTGGCAATTTTTTTAAGTTTTAAATTATTCTTACAAACGGCTAAGTGAATTCCGTGTGTAAAACAAACTTGTTGCTCTGCATTAACAAGTTTTCCAACCTTCAGCATAACATTTGGACCATCAGTGACTATTGCCACAATCGATATCTAGGGAGATATCGAACTCAGAAAGGTGCTCTTTTAAGACACGAACACAAGTTTCGGTTGTCAGTGATTCAGTAATACGAATGAGTCCCAAATTCCTGACTTATTTAAAAATTGTACTAATTCCGAAAATCCCGAAAATTTCTGAACTACAATACGGCCGGCATCCCGGAATCCCGGGATCGAATTCACTAATAACAGTACACTTGATGCCGGTTTACACTACAAGTTTAAATCCCCATCCAAGTAGCTTTTTTGTCTTGCGCAATCAAGATGTCGACGACTGGTCTGTTGTTGCGAGACATGGATATTTTAGCAGAAAAAATCGAACCATGAGACTCGGATTTGGATGTTAAGACATGAACAACTGAGTACTTCAAACACTTAAGTTTGAGAAGATATAAATACTTTTAAAAATAATTTGGGATTAAGCAGCCTACAATTTGAATATCCCGTGGAGCACCCGGTAAAGAATTGGTCTCCCACTCTTCTCCGTAAGATTTCGAGTGTCCTGTAAAAGGCAGGTGTTCGAAAAAATTAAGACATTTTACATCTTAAATTCAGCGATGAGGTTTGCCACCCATCCTGAATGTCTTGATTTTATATTGGCACGGAGAGGACAACTTGCATGTTTCTTACATGCAGTTGGTCTGCTGGCTACCCCACTTGTGGGATATGCCGTGATGGTATAGTAGTAGTAGTAGTAGCAATTTGAATATCTGCTCTTTATTAAACTGAAACACTATACATATACATGTCATATTAAAAAAGGCTAGTTATTTCCGCATATAGTTTTATATTGATAAATTTTATTTTTTGTAATTGAAGACTGTCTAATTTTCTTGTTCATGTTTTTTTTTTATTTTTATTTAGGTATTTCTTGAAAACACACAACAGACAACAACTATATATATAATGTACAAGGTAGAAAAAAAAATTAAACATTTCACTCAGTCATCATCCAAAAACCGTGCGTCACAATTAATTTACATTATCTCAATATTTATTCATTAATATGAAAAACACACACGCACACATCAATCATTCGTCTTGCTAGCACACACATACAGTCAATTCCACATTCACACAAAAACATATATACTTAAAATTATACAGATGCATAATATATACAACTTTAGCAATAATACAAAATTATGGGGGGGGGGGGGTGTCCCATCACACGGCTCACTAGTGCACCACCACAAATGTTGATTGTAAAAAGACGTAAGCCGTATATTATTATTATCTCATATCTCATTTATTAAACAAAACAATATTTGATTCTACATTTTGAACACAATATAAGATTAACAATAAAATTTAAAAATAACATTAAATAACAAAAACCATAAAATATTAAAATAAATTTATGTATATTCAAAATGTAGAACCCCAACATTATTCGAGTTGATTCTTCCATGATGTTCTATGAAATAGTACAATCATGGGAGATCACTTACAGAGCTACAGGGACAAAAACCTTCTATTATTATTATTATTAAAACAACACCATACTCTACTGGGACAATTACAGCCTTCGGCCAATACGATCCCAGAGAAAACAAACATTTACAAAAGTGTTTCCACTTTCACTACAAATTCTCCGTATGTTATGTGATATATTTCCATATTCTGGGGAATACCCTTGAACAATCTAAATGCCTTAGCTATTCGTGATTCTGCTAGAATATTTGTCCGGCTTGTAGGTGGATAGAACAGCATTATGCTGACGTGAGCGACCATACGATGCTGGTATATAAAAATTAAACTTTCCCAGTACCTTCGGATTACTAATTATACCATTCAGCAACTTGAAAAAATGTCTCGCGTAAAACACGCTCTTATGATGCTCAAGGGTGTTATATCTAAGACTGCCCATTACAAATGCAGATGGAAAGAGATATGGGTAGTACCCATATGTAAAGTGATATAACCACCTCAAAAACCGCTTTTGCACTCTTTCCAACATCAAAATGTATGAGTTTTCATGAGGACTCCAAATTATTGATCCCGATTCGAGAATGCTTCGCACAAGTGTATTGTAAAGCAGGGTCACCGTATTCTGTTCGCGAAAATGCTTCGAATGTCTCAATACAAAACCCAGAACTTTAAAAGCTCTGTTGGTTTGTTCAACAATTTGTTCCCCAAAATTAAAGTTACGAGTGAAAAGGACGCCAAGATCCTTACATCTTTCAACTTGTAGTAAGTGGTAAATCATTCATCGAATAATCATATTCAATTGGCTGACTGGGTCGCGAATACGTCATAATATTTCATTTTTGCACACTAAACCGAAGTTTATTTCTGGATGACCAATCAACGACAGCATCAATGTCCGATTGCAACCTCAATGCATCTTCAGTACATTCTATTCTTTTGAAAATTTTAAGGTCGTCGGCAAACAGAAGATATTCCGAAAAGCGAATATCGACCCCAATATCATTGATAAATAACGAAAAAAGCAAAGGCTCCAAATTGGAGCCCTGAGGTACTTCTGAAGTTGCTAAAAAATGACTAGGGGTTTTATTTCCACTTGCAACATACTGTTTTCTATTCTTGAAGTAGTCGGAGAAAAAATCGGTAAAACCACAAGAAAATCCAATCTGAAGCTTTTCGAAATCATTATAATTTACATCGACCTGTATTCTCTGATCTAAACTTTTGGAAACAAAAGTACGAAATCCATACTGTTCATCAACGAGCATAAGCTCACAATTACTGTAAATATGTTCATGCAAGATCATCTCGAACAATTGGCTGGAGCTGATAGTATTGCCACTGGTAGAGGGTAATTTTTCCCGGATTATTTTCGTTCCGGGAAATGGGAAATTTAAAAATGAATTTCCCAAGATTCCCGGAAATCCCGGGAAATTCATTATTTTATTTATTAATATTCAATTTTCAACAAATTTGATAGAAAAACTCTCAAAACTTTTGTTAAAATATAAAAATCAAATTTTTGTTACCAATATAAGTTATTTGCTTAAGAAAAAACTAAATAGCCGACTGACGAGATTTATTTAGGTTCTCTTTGTTATAGCAAAATACAAATTGTTTACAAAATATATTAACTTTTTATTTTTATTCATCCTATCAAGCAAATAAATACTATGGATTTGGGCAAAGCTTTTTTAATAAACAGAAATCGATTTCATTTGATGATTTTTGACTTCAAAAAATGAGAAATTTTAGCAAAAAAGAGATAATTTTATAAATCGGCTAATATCCACGAATAAAAAAAAATAACAATTTGCTGCACTAAATTTTTTAATAACTATCTAACTTTTCGAAATATATAAAAAAAACCCATTAAAATCGTAGGATTCTTGTACATTGTCGGTTAAACATACCCCCGATTTCGATGTTTAGAATTATGCTTTTTTTAAACTACTACTACTACTACTATACCATCACGGCATATCCCACAAGTGGGGTAGCCAGCAGACCAGCTGCATATAAAACATGCAAGCTGTCTTCTCCGTGCCAATATAAAATTAAGACATTCAGGATGGGTGGCAACGAATACATTAAAGCTATTATTAAGTTTTTTTTAAGGTAAAACACTAATGTTGGTAATTAATATTTGTTTTCATATTTTATCACATCAAAATGTTCGTCAGCTTCAACAAGTTTAAATCAACTACTACAGTCAATTTGACAAAGATTTCGGTATCGGTATGGCAATCTGCATGACTAATAATTTGTGTTTTTTCCCGGGAAATGATTAGTTTTTTTCCCGGGAAACGGGAAATAAAAATTAGAGAGTTTTCCCGGGAATTACCGGGCGGGAAATCCCGGGAATAACCCTCTAGCCTCTGGTCTATAATTAGGTATTTCTGTCGAATCGCCCTTCTTAAGAATTGAGGTAACTTTGGTAATTTTCCAGAGATTTGGGACCTGCTTCGAGTTTATACACATATTTCATGAATAAATAAATAGCTACCGCAGATGGGACGGTAGTACCGAAAATATTTTTGCTAAATTTCATGTGGTATACCTACTGCTGGCTCTCATGAAGATCACTGGCTCTGGCTCACACCAAACAGCAACTAGCTTGATATTGCACAATACTCCAGTTCATATACTGTTCTGTGTCAGAGAAAATGTACCTGTCAATCAGCGTGACCAAATTTAGTATTTTACTACTTTTTTGGTTGTTTTCGAGGCATTGGCAGCAGTGTTTAGTAGTTTTAAATTCTTTGGTAGATTTTGGTAGTTTTTTTTTGTATATTTTGGTTATTTCATGAACTCAAAACAGCTTAGTCGGTAATCGGTAGATATAGTATCGGGTATTCGGGAAAAGTACCCGTAACTTAATGATTCTAGTAAATATTCTTTACGAAAACCGAGGAGTTTTTGAAATCTACCAAATTCCTGAAAATTCCGCAACGGGGAGGTAGAAATGTAAGCACGTAAGATATTTACAACTGTTGGTACAAATATCCGTTACGTTGTAGAAAAAGGTAGTCTGAGAAAATATTATTTTTGTCGCATATTATTGAATGCAGCTCTCGCAATCTCTCTTCTGCACCTCACCTCTTTTTCGCGGTCTATGTGTTCTGTTATCACTCTAATAATAATAATAAGCTTTATTTATGGCCAATTCTGAATAATAAAATAGTTTAGTTGCACTAAGTGTAAGGAGATAGTTGAGTCATAATATTTAGTTCAAATTCGTATTCACAGTTTTCCGTACTAAAACCAATTTAGTTAGCTAGTTCATTTTGACACCTTAGTACAACTATAAATTTCAAGAATCTATTGATTTCGTATTCAGAACGAAATTTTAGTTCACATCTGACAACTACAATTAGTTGTATTTGGCAGAATTTTATTCGCGACTTTTAATGTGCGAATATTATTAGTTGCTGTCATTTTGCCGCAGAATATTGCTATATTTTGGAAGTTTAAAGTTGTTTTTTCAATCAAAAGTAAAAAATGGATATTTTTAGGGTCCTCGCAACTCTTGGCATCTATAAATTGTAAAATTATACCACCACCGACGCAAATACGAACGTCAAAATATACCGGCAAATCTGACATTTCACAATTTTCACGCGGGACAACTATTAAATTGTTGCCAGAAGTGTAAATCGGAACGTGAAAAACATTTTTTATTGCGGCATCACCGACTAATATTTGTTTGTCCCATAGATTTTACCGTTTGCCCTTGGTGGTTATCGAGTTTATAGTTGTTTATAGTTCGTAACTAATACTAAATACGAATTTGTACTATAATGACTAATATTAGTCAACTATTATTAGTTAGTTTAGTTAGTTCATCAAGATTCAGAATTGGCCATATTGTACAAAATAATAATAAAAATAATTAGATTACAACATGGTATATACAAATAATTTGCACAATGGGCGAGTTTATCGCAGGGACGCGATATCTTCCAACTAACCCAAAACTACTCTACCGGGGTACTTAAAGGTGTTTCCCCATTGGCTTACTATAATGTAAAAAATAAATAGGAGTCCTTGAACTCCTGAAATATCCGACAAATAAAGTTATTTCAACATTATAATGTAAAAAATATTTTCTTTGGAAGCACATGGTCTATGGTTTTAGTCGACCATGATGGTGGCACATAACTTTGTCACGCTGTATTTCAGAATATTAGGATTTCTAGTTAGTGGCTTATGGAACTGTATCCGAGTATAAGTTATGTATTATTACTTTTGTTGGATTCAGGTTTTTTCCTTCAGCTCAAAATTACTTTTGTTGGATTCAGGTTTTTTCCTTCAGCTCAAAATTTGATTTATTTTTTCTTTAAGATGCCTCAACACCCTTTCTTTCTGATTTCATGCAAACGAGCTAACAAAATTACTATCATTTTATTTTTGATATATTTTTAATTCTGGATAACATTTATGCTATTTTTTTTATTAATATAATATTTTGAACATATTTAAATGTGATTTTAGCATTTTAGTTCTATTTTGCTTAGATGAATATATTGAAAATAATTCATCTGGAAATGGAAACTTCAAAACATCATATTTTAAAAACCACTTGGTCTATATACAAATAATTTTTGTGGTTTATTAACTGTAATATGTAGATGCTATTTACAAATTTTCATGAAAAAATAACTGGTTTTTAGATATACTTATAGTCTTAAATTATGGATTTTTGGGTCGAAGGGGTGTCATTATTTTAATAATAAAAATATTAACGTTAATTTTGGACATTCCATATTTTTTTAGCTGAGAGTACAATAAAGTATTTATTCTGAGAAAAAAATCAATGGTGATATTTACTTTTTTATATTTAAAAATTTCGTGTAAAAAATCACATTTTTTCATAAAACATATAATGACCTTGAGATGAAGTTTTGGTATTTATTAAAATATATAATAGAATATTAATATATACCAAAATATAGTCTCATTATTACTCAATATAATGTTTTTTAAATTATTTCGCTACGGTTACAAACAAAAAAAATATTACGGATTTGGTATTGATTTCTTTTTTCAAAAAACAGCCCGCGGTAAAAACTCTATATTCCAAAAACCGCCCCGTAATCACTCATATAATTCCTGCCACTTATCAATAAGAATACGATTAATATTTTGTAAAATTTTCAAAAGAAAACATTGAGACCCTTTTCAGATATTTGATTTCAAAATTTGCATTTTTTCACATAAGTGCAAAGTTTGACTAGGTATAGAAAAAGAAGGATTATAATTAAATTCATCTGCATTGCTTTTGAGGATAGTGACATAAAATATCTCTGATAATAAAAAATATCAATGTTGATATTTGTTGATTTCATTCTGAAATAATGATGCGAAAATGAGAAATTTTCAATTTTAGAATTGTAAATTTGAACCAAAATTTAACAATTTTTCGATAGATATCGATGATCAAAAATATTTTTAAACTAGAAAATTTTGCACCCAAAATATTTTTTTAAATTATCTCGATACGTTAATAAATAAAAAAGATACAACAATTTTTCTAAAGATCTATTTTCATTAAAAATCACCCACGGCACGTTAGAAAAACGGCCGCCAAAAAAAAAAATCGATAGTAAAAAAATACTTGTTTGAAAGTCTCAACATATCAGGCAATTGACAGGCAAAGTATAAAAAAAAAATCAAAAACATCGAGCAACGATTTTTTCATTTTTTGGTGGTTTTCAAATGGATTGATACTTTTACAAATTTTTAGATTCAGAAGGCCTACTTCGTGCCTCTAGGGGGAGGAAGTGTATGTCTGCTCGCTCTATTTTGAATTAGGAAGTAAATAAATTCAATTTATAGAATATGCATGTTGGTTTGGTGGTTTGGTGTTTTGTTGTTTTTCTTTTTTTTTTCATTTTTTGTATAACTTTTGTAATAAATGACAAACCTGTGGGCTTGGTGTTATATAGCAAAGGGTTGGATAATGAGTGCGGGTTGAGTAGGATAATGCATTGTCTTTGCTTTGTCATTGTGTGTATTGTTTCTGTCCATATGTATTTTTAAATGTTTTGTAATGATGATGAATAAATAAATAAATAAAAAAAAAAAAAAAATACGACATAAATATTATTTATATGTGACAACATATGTACTATTTTTTATTCCCGTGAATATTTTTGCACATAAATACTATTTTTTGTACCCGTGAATATTTTTGCACATAAAGTTTTGGTCTTTATTTATTAATTAAGCTATTTCATTTAATATTTAAATAATTTTCTATGCGCCTACTAAAACTTGTTGCCTGAAACCACTAGAGATAAATCTGATTTGTACCTTAGGTAAAAATGACTCGTATATTGGTTTCTCTACTTTCACCCCAATTCAATACCTGCATCCTTGGAGATATCTAAATCGAAATATTGATAAGATACAGCTTTTGCATAAATCAAGGCGTAATGCTAAAAAAAATACGTTGATTATTATGAATTTCGAAAAGAATAGACCCGAATAATAAATAGATATTTTTATTAGATAACCTGTAGCCCGGATACACATCACTCAAACCCGTAAACAATGACAAACCCTTAGACTCCAGGGCAAATCCAGAAGGGTGATATCTCCTAGGTACAGAGCAAAACAAAGCTTTTCTGTAGGTTTCCACATATGTATTTCTATCCTGGTATTATAATATATAGTTTCTTCATTCCTTATAGTACACTGATCACAACACAGAGAAATGCATTCAAATGAATACACAGAGGGCGAGTTATCGCAAAGGCGCGATCTCTTCCAACTACTATAACCCAAGTAAAAGGGTTTTCGGATAACGATACCTGATAATTTTAAATTTAAACCTTTGTCGTTTAAATCGAGTTTGAATCCCAGACTTTTTTCTGCCCAGTTTTCACGTCCGGTATTCGGTTTTCATATAGAAAACAATATAAATAATATATAAACGGTTTTTTGTATTACATTAACGAAAAAATCAGTCCTTGGCGCAGAGTTGTGTTATAAGCACAGATAACAATAACATTACATCGCAACTTTATAGTCTTTGGGGATAATAATCTCTCTCAGAGGCAATGGCCTTCTGATAGTTCTTTAATCCAACCAAGATGAAGAAACACGTTCAGTTCACGTACTGTGTAACTGATAAATATTTTTATCAATCAAATTATTGTATGAAAGTACGTATTTATCTACGACTATTATTCAGATTGTACCTCATCAATCAAATTAATATTAAGTTACTGGTTGAAAGGTATTTCGTGATTTCCTACTTAAAATAATTGTTTACTTTTTAAGTACCTACACATGTAGGTATAGGTATTAATATTATTCATAAGTACGCAAATATCAAGAATCTGAATCAGTAGATATTCTATGTATAACACCTCTATAACATAAAGCAGGTAAATTACTAATGAGATGTATTAAGTATAGATACGAGTAGGTTAAGTGTTCAATCCTAAGTTTATTAGGTATATCGGGATTCACCATTACAAAATATTGCGTGCGGAGAGAGTCCGTAGCGTTATTATCAGAGATGTGCAAAATACTTTCAAAAAAGTATTTAAATACAAATACTTTTGATTTTTTGTATTTCAAATACAAAATACTTTTACAATATGGTATTTAAGTACAAAATACGTATTTTCAAAATACTTTTTTAAAATAATTATTTAAAATACTTTTTACAAATAGTCGAACAAGGTGTAAGACAGGGGTATTCAATATTTCCAGCACTCTTTAACTGTTATATACAGCGAGCCATTCAAAGAAGAAATGAAGAACTGGACTAGAGCATAGATAAACGGAGAAAGAGTTGACATGATTCGATATAGCATTGCTTGCAGATAATGAAGATGAATTGAATAAAGTCTTAGGAAGAACTGTCAAAATACAACATAAAAATGAATAAAGACAAAACAAAATGTATGGTTGTTCAAAGAGATGAGGCGGCTGCGAAAATTGTCATAAATGGAGTGAGTATCAAGCAGGTTAGAGAATTCCTGAACTTGGGCTGCAGAATAAATCAGGAGAGCTACTCCGAATCTAATGCCGTGAACAAACTCGTAGAATTCAATATTGCAAATACCTCTAAATTTGCAGAAAGGAGAACCAGAGTCGTAGTGCCAACTGCCTGGAACAGATTTCCTGCAGACAAAGTTGAAAACGCTACAGTTCAGAAGAAATCACAGCGCCCTTGGAATGGTCATGGATCATTAAATGGCGTCATGTATAATTAGTTAAATTATCATTATTATGTGTGTTTATCTCAAATATTGAGTACTCTTATGGAAACGTTGTATTCGTAATTCAACAAATTGACAAAAAAAGTTTGCATACGCGCATATCAGTTAATGGCAGAATTTTGTTTCAAACAAATTAAAAGGTATTTTGTGTAAAATACAAAATACCTACTCAAAAAAAGTATTTCAAATAAAATACAAAACACTTTTTTATGAAAGGGTATTTGAAATACAAAATGAAAATACGTATTTTGTATTTTGTACTTGTATTTTAAGTACTTTTTTTTCAAATACGTCACATCTCTGGTTATTATCAGCTGTAACATACTGGAACGCAGGTCGTCCTCTCGGTTCCAATCGAAATGAGACATTCAGAGTTGGTGCAATACCTCGTCGCTGAATTGAAGATGATACATTTCTTATATGTAATATTTTATGAATACCTTCCTACCTTTTACAGGACACTCTTTCGAGTAGGTTTTAATTTCCAGAAAAAAGTCTTTGTTTATTCTTTGTCTGGAACTTTACGGAGCAGATTTAAATTTATCAATTATGTGTTTACCTACCTAAGTATATGTTTTGGTTACATAATTAGGTATATATTTATGATCATATGGTAATGGTAAGGCGTAAGACATACATAAGTCGAGCAGGATGTTTGAAATATACAGTACTTAATATATTTATTTTACAATAGTTTCTACAATAGGCAAAATATTAATAAATTCCCATACAGGCAAGGCTTTGTGGTGAAACATAACAATATGGACAAAGATCATACATCATACCTAGTAGGTATAATATATTTTATGATTTCTTATTGATTTCAATACACTCTTAAAAGATTTGCCGACAATTTTATGTAGATAGGTACCTACTCACTCGTGTTAGGTATTGTAAACTAATCTTTAAAAAGATTGTTCGATGACTGTTGTAAAAAAGATTGTTGAGGATTTGTCGGAACATATCATTAATCAATATTAGGTACATATTCTATGTAAAAGAAAACGTGAAGTTCTCATCAAATTCAACGCAATTTGTCTGGTATTTTTGACATTAATATGCCCACATATATGTAGATAGGTACCTACCTATTAATATACAACAACTGTGCAGCAATACTAATATAATTAAGATATGTACCATTTCTTTATATTATGTCACTCACGCTAACAAGGAATAACTGCTACCTAATTCAACTGTTAGACCTTGCTTATACCTTACTCACAAATAGAGCAGCATATTGTTCCAACTTTATGCCCGATTAAACTTATTCTTTAGAAATTATGAAATTTCATTGCTTCCAATCGATTCACTTTCATGGAACAACTTACATGCTGTGGGTACACAATATTTGAACTCCATAGAGTCACTTTCAAAAACTTGTTTGGCAAATATTTTAAGAAAAATAGAGTTATTGCACACTCGATTATTTGGTCAGTACCTACCTACCTAGTTCTATATAGTTATAATATGGCGTATAAATAATTTAATTGTGTAGGTATATATTTTATAGGATATGTATTTACTTACATTTGATTAGCTATAAGTTTAAATAAAAAATAGTGGGAGTCTTATGCTAGATGTCAGATTTCTACGGGGGGTATGCTAACAAGATAAATAAATGATAACAGAAATTCTTTAAGTTGTTAGCAAAATAAGTGTTGTTGCCGACAGGAACATTACAATCATTTAGATATTAATTGTATAGGGCTGTATAAGTTTTTAAAGCCTGCGTAGGTATGAAAACTTACCTACAAACTTTTTCGGTATTTTTGCATTTTGAAATTCTTCTGTACCTGCCTGATTAATAAATATTATTGTAAACTTTCTTACTTATGTAAAAAAAATAACACACGTACATAGGTATTAATTTGCAACTTGAATAAATATATTCACGTACATATAACATAAAATAAATAAATAAAAACAACATTTTCCATCTCATCTCGAGTATTGAATAAGCTGTGATACTACCCGCATAATGCAGGAATGACGAAAAATTAAAAAAACCAATAGCTTTTTTCTACATAGGTATTATTGGATATGAATGCATCGTTTTGTAATGCAAAAAATGCACATCGTAGACTTGGGTAATTCATAATATTAGTTACATCCATAACTACCGAGAGTGGATCCTAGAAAAACGGATGTCTCGGGAATAAAAATTATTCTATATACCTACCTACGTATATGTCAATTTATATTGATTCCGATTCACATAAATGCACATCGTAGACTTGTGTAATTCATATTAGTTACATCCATAACTACCGAGAGTGGATCCTAGAAAAACGGATGTCTCGGGAATAAAAATTATTCTATATACCTACCTACCTACGTATATGTCAATTTACATTGATTCCGATTCACATAAATGCACATCGTAGACTTGTGTAATTCATATTAGTTACATCCATAACTACCGAGAGTGGATCCTAGAAAAACGGATGTCTCGGGAATAAAAATTATTCTATATACCTACCTACGTATATAATAACATACATAGACAATTCACACAGATCGAGCTAGTCCCAAACTAAGATGAATCTTGTATTATGGGTACTAACACGACGATACACACATATACAATGCACTACACACATATACATGTAACACCCAGACCCAGGACAATTTGAAAAAGGTCATTCTTCACTTTGCCCTGGCCGGGAATCGAACCCGGGACCTCGTGACTCAAAGGCAAGAGTGTTACCTCCACGCCACACCGGCCGATATGTCAATTTACATTGATTCCGATTCACATAAATGCACATCGTAGACTTGTGTAATTCATATTAGTTACATCCATAACTACCGAGAGTGGATCCTAGAAAAACGGATGTCTCGGGAATAAAAATTATTCTATATACCTACCTACGTATATGTCAATTTACATTGATTCCGATTCACATAAATGAGACAATGTACTTGCTGTATGTATATATCTACTAGTGATGTAACGAATATTCGTATTCGCATTCGCATTCGCGAATATTCGCATATTTCAAGGTATTCGCATTCGCAAAAAAATATGCGAATGTTTTGCGAATATTATTTTGGTAATAAAGTATCAGATATTCGGTAAAAGTACCGGATACTTACCCTGTACATTGTAGAAAAAGGTACTGCAGGGTTACTCTTGACAAAACTAAACACGATCTTAATCTAGTCTTGATCTTGATCATACGAATCATACGATGCACGAAGGGACTATGGTCAAAAACACCGCGCTACCGCTAACGCGCGATCGGTTTGCGTATATTTTTGGCCAATAATCACTTCGTGCGTCGTATGATCAAGATCAAGACTAGATTAAGATCGTGTTTGGTTTTGTCAAGAGTAACCCTGCTGCAAGAAAATATTCTTTAAAAGAACCGAGGAGTTTTGAAATATTTTAAATTCCTATACCATTTTGAAAATTCGGCGCCGGGGGGTAGAAATTTTAATGTTTGAGCAATTGTAGAAATTTAAGCAAGTCAATATTCGCTATTAGAATTCGCGAATGTCGGCAACAAATATTCGCATTCGCGAATATCCAAAATCACACATTCGTTACATCACTAATTTCTACATCACAAGTTTATAGTCACACAATTGTTGTTTCTCTTTGAAATGAAGTAGTCATTTTGCATTTTAAACTGAGTTTTTTTCAAATAGGTAGGATGTTCATTTCATAATAATTTTGTGGTTTGTATAATAAACCGCTCCATAATACAAATTTTATGTGCTATTAAAATTTATTCGAATTGATTTTTTGGAAGATTCCGTTATCCACTTGGTTTTCGTGGTATTCGAAGAGATAATTATAAAACGAATAAGAAAATACGAGGTAAGAAATTCCATAACCCAGCTGGGGATTAAACCCGGGATGTGTATGGGTCCTCAGTTGCGAAGTAATTGAGGTAGCTACTTATTGTGGAACTATATGACATGGTAGGCCCCACTGTTGTCAAATGTGATATTTCATAGAAAAAGTAATGTTCACGAAATTGTTGCCATTGTAGAATTATTTTTTGGTCATCGTGTTTAATTATTTTTGGGCACCAAGTTTTTCGACACCGGCATCACTTTTTCCCGTTACCTATTTTTTTTCTTGTTTTTGTGGTTTAGCAAGCATTAAAATAAAATAAAACCGGCAAAAAAAAATCTAATTCGAATACAAATTTCCTAACGTTTATATTCGAGTTACATTTTATTTTTGCCGGCAAATATAAATAGGAATTTCCTAAAGTTTATATTCGAATTAGATTTTATTTTTACCCGTTTTATTCTATTTTTGCAAATAAAAAAAGAACGAAAATATTTCCCCAAAAAATCCAAATAATATTATTGTTGCAACAATTTTCCTCCATAGAAAACTATATTTGACAGATACCTGACATTGGGGCCTTCCATCTCAATGAGTTCCCTTATTTTAATTAAAATTTCACATCACACTATTTACAGTATTACGCAATACTTACTTTTATTCACGTGAATAAAGTTATGAAATCTTCATTTACCAAAGTTGCCTATGTACATAATTATTATATAATATGTATTCACATAATAAAACATGTTTATTCTAATATAAACTTAACACATGAAACTACCAAATAAGGCTTAGGAAAGAGTCAGCACCTTACTCAATTTACATAAAATAACCTCATACAATGGTTCACTGTAAAAATAACATCGATAAACATACCTGTCAACTCACCTACTCAGTGACATAATGATACACCTATTATTTCCATATGTAAACTAACAACGGCCAATCGAGGGTCGCTTCACCTAATACTAGGTATGTTTCCAATGACTGCATCAATTTGTACTTGTATTGCTGTTTTTTGTGTTTTTTTTTTAACTTACTTGACAATTAATCAATTGAATATCATTTCACAATTTTAATTTTTTCTTAATCATCTCTCCATTGCTTATTAATATTATTATCAATTAATTATTATTATTATTATTTCGAATTGTATACATTATTTCTTAATCTATTTATATGATGTTTTTTAATGATTCTATTTTTTTGACATCTAATCTAACGAATTTGACAATTATCATCTTGAACTATTTTAATTGGATATTTATTTTAATTTGTATATTTCATTCTGTCTTTTAATGTTTGCATTAATCAAATTTTGTCCAGTCTCTGTACAATTTAATTTACCTAATTGTTTTATTCTATTACTATTGCTGTTTTGTTCAAACTACTACCATTTTTGTTACATCTTAATGTTTATTTTTATAAATTTGTACCAATTCATTTTTTATCAGTTTTTATTGTTGTTTGTCAAATTGTTTTTTTTCTACTTTCTTATATGTTTAACGTGTAAAAGGCTCACGCCGTGTACAAGTGATAAATAAATTAATAAATAAATAATAATTTCTGTGACACTAACAACATCTAGGTTTGTATATTACATGACATGTTTTATTATTACATCTTTTTAACAGGGATACAATCATATACAGGTAATACTGACAGAAGTAGTTTATGGTAGCTGCAATTCTATCTAACTACTACTCCTCGCGAAAAGGTAGAGTTGCCGGTTCAAGTCAAGTCCAGGGCAGAGGGCACTACCGAATAAGGTGACATTGTATTTTGTAAGCTTATGCTATGTCAGTTTCATGTTTCAAATTTACATTTATAACCTTATACAATGGTTAATTTCAAAAATAACATCGATAAACATGTTTGATTGAAGGTTCGAACACTATCGCCCGTCTAACTACGTACTGATATCTAGGTAGTAGGTGTTTTTTTTTTTAATTTACTAACTAATAGGCACGATACTTCTCTGAGATTAAATAACATACCTACCTACTGATTAAAAGCTGGCAATTTACTAAGTACCAACCTTTCTATTATTTTTGAGGATTAGTGTCAGATACACCCGCGATTCATTAAAAATAATCAGTTCCAATCATAATAATTATATCTTAAATTCGCGATGTAATCAAACAAATATTTAGAATTTCGACATTCCATTCCAAATTTGAAATATGAAAAAATAATAAGTACAAAATGTAATAACATTATTAAAGTGCGCAAAGTATGCTAACTAATACTGGCGCCATGTTAAATAAGGGACGCAAAGATTGAAAAGAAGCGTCGCTTCCTAATTTTCCCGCCACAGACAAAACGCGCGCGAGAACGTTCCTCAGCATCCTGTAGGTAAATGCCCGTCTACACCTATCTACGTACTAGGTAGTCACATTATAAATCACACAATCATGTGTTGCTCGCAGTTCTCACATACCAACCTATAGGTACCAGATGATTTCACAGGATATCAATGGAATCTAGCATCTACGACTCACCCATCCCGTTTTATCCAATGAATAATAATTATCATTATATCCCTGTCTTTCTTTCATCTATGGTTATAGGAGTTAACAATAACATAATAATACTACATTATAATCTATAATATTGTGTTCTGAATACTATAATATACATATTACTTATACGTAAATATTATTATTCTTCATAATAGGTAGGTACCTAATGTGTTTTGGTCCTTTATTCAAATTAAATTCAAATATAAATTTAGGTATCTATGTACCTACAAAGTGAATATCTATTTATTATATAATCCATTTATTAAGGCAACCCAACCAACTAGAGTTGATTATGACATTGAAGAACTAAATACATTTGGAAAGAAGAAAATTGTATGCAAAATTTACATGGTATCTTTTTTTCAGCATTACGAATGGAAATTGTCGCGTAGGTATATTACGTAAGGGAGTTGTAATAACATAATAGAGTATTATTATTAATGTATAGTTTTTAAACATCAAGGGATGTTTTGTAATTATAGAATTTCGTATTTAATAACGTTATAAATATAATGTTATGATATAGTGGGTTGATAATGATTTCATACAATTTTATATATTATCCTTACTTGACAAGAATATATGAGTAAGTCGTAAATATTTTAATTAAACACAGTATGAGAATAATAATAGGTACATACCTATTTACTTACATCATATGTAATAAAATGATCGAACAGATGTGGAATTATTATCACATCGCGGTTGAGGTATACCCAATGTCTCAGGATAGTCTTGTGCTGCATAATAAAGCAGGAAAAATCATTGCAAGGCACCTGGGATCAAACCACGAACCTCATGTGTATGAGGCCGAGACTCTACCGCCAGGCTACCGACTAACTCTAAAAACTCTGTTTGCTACCATCACTGACATACGATTCCTCATGCATGGCTTCTAAATAAATGTGCTCAGCTCTTATCCGTCCTGTTGTATCTGGTTTATAATATATGATCTTGCCATTTAACCAAAAGCTATCTATATTTTCCTATTCATTCTGTCCTTGTTTATTCTTCACACTAGTTAATCCTATGCTTTCACTGCCATGTCAACACTCACGGTCATATTGTTTGTAGTTCGACGTATTTTCGTAAAAAAATAATTAAATGGGTTAGTTGGAAGATATCGCGCTTCTGCTATAAACTCGCCCATTGCACAAATTTATTTGTCTGGTTCTGCAATGTTTGTGTTTTAATAATGTTTGTTTTTTTGTGCAATAAAGATTTTTATTATTATTATTATTAAATAAATAAATTAAAAATAGCATTTATTAACAAATTAATAGGTATAATTCTCAATTCTGACTTTCAATACTAACTCATAGAGAATAAGACAAATACTGTAATAGGATAAAACTTGTTTATGGTCGTTTCAGTGAAAGAATCTTTCATCAAAATTATGTTGGGTGGTAATCGCTTTCTTCCGTCATCGCTAGTGATCACTTTTGATGAAACGTCTGTTCACACATTTTCATTTTGGAGGATCATCCAGAGTGATCACTGAACAAATGTGAAAGCCCCTATATCTATCATACCGCTTTCATCCTTGAAATACTTCTGGATGAAATCCTTTATCAGACACTGTAACACACTTACCCACTGACAGACATGAACAATCTCATGAGTAATCCATACGAAAAAAATACGTCCTTGAAGATTTCCCGCGCGTATTATATATGCTATTTATAGATTAAATATTATGGCGGGAATCTGTTAGGTACTCTCTATTGTATGGCATTTGAATTAAGAATGGAATGTAGATCTTTGTCAGTTAGTTGGTTGGTCTGTAACTAGGCACTCATCCTGTTTCCAAAGAACAAGTTTCAAGTGAAAACGAAAGTTGACCAATAGAACAGTACCTACCGCGGCCGGGTTACAATAGGAATATTTTTAAAATTCGAAGAAGCCTTCCTTGTCTACGCACGGCAATAGTTTTTAAATAGGTACGTGTTATTCAAAGTACCTATCTGGGCCTCTTCGATGTTTGAATTTGAATTTCAAAATCTTTGGAAGGTCAACTATCATGGAAATACTGCGATAGGTACTAAAGTATGATTTGAATTTAGAAGAGTCATCTGTTTCGAATATATGTCTAGTTGGAACGTTCCCATTTATGAATATTAATTTTATTAGGGATGTGGCCGCACTCATTAATTACCTATAACTTATGTTCATTAGGTACATAGATGACTATTCAGCATTCTTTTATTCAAGCTGAGAAATCATTAACGAACATTCCTGTATACTAATTTAATCCTTGAATATCAAATTCTGCAAATATGAATATATAATTTGAATTTGAAAGGCTAGACAATACACACATTTTTTCTTACTTATAAGAATCCGATGAAGTAGAATATTTTAATGCACCCATACATATGATTCACGTCTCACGATCTTCTTCGTCTTATTATATAACTGAAACTTTCTGAGGTAGGCTCTAAATCAATGCTATACCTACCTACCTACTAGAGATTTTTAAAGTAGGGTGCTGGCTTTGAAATTCTATTGGTCTTCCAAAATGGTGATCACTGACATTTCTAGTTAGAACATGTATATGTATTGGATTCTACTGACATAATTATTATAATTATATGAACGCTATCATCGAATAAAGGGAAATGTTATACAAATGGTCGTTTTCGAGTTTTTACACAAGTATGTGGTATAGAGTTTTCTCTATCTAATGGTATGTATGTTGCGCCGTTTAACGTAGTATTTTTCTCAAGGGCGCGGGAAACTATGCTGGAAGAGCGATGTCTTCAACTTGCTCCTGAACGTTGTTATTGATTGGTTTTTACGAAGGTCCTCGGAGAGTCGGTTCCAGATGACGATTCCAGCGATGCCAAAAGTTCTATCATAGAAGCAGGACTTGTTTGCTCTGTTAATCTCGTCCAGCATATTGGTGGATGTCTTTGCCGAGCATAGGTGTCTACATGCAGGTGTTTTTAGAATACAGAGCTCAGAAACTGACTGAGGTACCATATTTTTCAAAGCTTTGTTGACCGTAAGGCACAGTTTGTATTGGACCCTTTCACCTACTCTTACAACTAGTAAAACTTTTCCAGCAAATGTGTGATGTAAGAACCCTTATCTTCGCGGAAAATATGCCTTGCAGTGCTATTGAATGTCGTTTGTAGGTGGTTTAGTTGGATCTGCGGCAATTCTAAGTATAGTATGTTGCAGTTATCTAGTCTAGAGACCATAAAAGCAGATTTAATGTTTTTGTGTTATCAGGAGTGAGGTTTTTCAACAGAGAGCGTATTTCGCGGATGTGGGGAAATGTGAAACATGCAATCTTTAAGATTTGGGATAACATAAACAGCTGCGCTGTCGATTCATGCTCCGAGTATCGAGGCATCACTGGACGGCAGAATATCCATGTCAGCAATCGAGATGAGATCGTTATCTAAGAGATGTTGTCGACCGGATAAATAATTTAGCTTTGGAACAATTTTTCTGTTCAGGTTTGCAGAAACTGTCCAGAATTTTATCATCCGCGTAGGCATAGCTGCGAAAGCTTGTTTTTCCAGCACACTGTCGATATATGTATCATATCACGGATTTTATTTTCAATTCCATGTGAGGCGGAGGTCAAATTGATGCTGTGTACACCGACTTCTCTAAAGCTTTCGATAAAATTAGCCATGAAATATTAATTCATTAGCTGGGGAAGTACGGAGTACATGGCAATCTTTTACGTTGGATGACCTCTTACATCAGGGAACGGCATCAGGCTGTTGCTATTAACAACGAAAATCTCAATTTAGATGTTGTGTGTCCGGTGTTCCCCAGGGCTCCCACCTGGGTCCAATTCTCTTCATCTTGTATATCAATGATGCTCAACAATGTTTTAGTTCGTCAAATTTTCTAATATATGCAGATGACATAAAGGTATACCAAAAAATATTTCATTTGGAGGACGCTAAATCTCTACAGGCGGACTTACATAATCTCTATAATTATTGCACTAAAAACCAACTGTTCCTCAATGTTTCTAAATGTAATGCCATATCCTTTACAAGACGTAAGGAACCTCTTCACTACGATTACAAGATGAATGAAACGTCTTTGAAGAGATGTCAGAATGTTAGGGATCTTGGTGTATTACTAGATAGCAAAATGACATTTAGAGCACAAATTGATATGATTATAGATAAGGCTTTTAAATAAGTTGGATTTATAATGAGGGTCTCCAAGACATTCAAGTCAATAGATACTCTGAAATTGCTTTACTACGCGTATGTACGTCGTTGCCTCGAGTTTGGGTCTGTGGTTTGGAGTCGCCAATATATAATTTATATCGACAGGTTGGAAAGGATACAAAATAAATTTTTAAAATACTTGGACTTTAGATGCTTTTTGTCTTTTGAGAACTCGCGCCTGTCTACACGTCATCATCGAATGATTAATTTGGAGAACAGACGTACCTAGCGATATGACTTTTTTATACAAAATACTTCATAACGTTATTGATAATAATTATTTGCCAAGTAAATTTTTTATCAATTGCCCAACTAGATTTACCAGGACGACGCTTACTTTCAAACAGCCTAGGTGCAGCACTAATTATCTCCAAAGCTCATTCGTTCATCGGTCATGTGACAATTACAATGATTTTTTTGTTGATATAGATATTTTTCATGAATCCATTTCTAGTTTTAAAAGGATGATTTCTAGATTTCTGACAGATTCTGGGTCACGGCGGGCATAGGCAGGGGTCCTCCGCTCTATTGATGTCTTCCTTTCTCCTAACCGTTTCTGTCCCTAATTCTCTCACTGTTGTATGTAGGTCTTGGTAAGATTTATTTTGTAATATGTTAGCAAACTTTGCTGGTTTATGTGCCAGCTTTTTTTTATTTATTTGTAATAACTGTATGTTTGCGTAAACTATAACATAAAATAAAATTAGTTGAAATATACCGCGCTTCTGCGATAAACTCGCCCATTGCACAAAATTTATTTGTCTAGTTAAAGTTGTTTATTTTCTCATGTTTATTTTTTTGTGCAATAAAGATTTTTATTATTATTAAGTATTTATATTGATATTTTTATTTTTTTCAGTGTCCAACGCCCACGATTATATCGAGAATTGTTACAAGAGCTATATCTCCATGAGCTCGCCCCTCATCAGGTCCAAAACGAGACTTGTAGGAGCGGTTTCAGTGTAGTGATACTTTTTGTAGGCGAATTTATGTTTCTGATGTAGCCCGCTGTTCTCAAGATAAGTTTTTAGTTGACGTCTATTGGCAAGATCACAAGAACTAGATCTTACAGGACGTGTTAAGCACATTGGATTGGAAAGTATACGTGAGGAATTGCATGACAGTGACGGAAGCAAAAAGTGTTTGGAAGGAGGCAGAAAGTATGCGTGAGGAATTGCATGACAGTGATGGAAGCAAAAAGTGTTTAGAAGGAAGCACGAGGGAAGCAGTGTGATGATATAGGTAGATGGATGGATGGTTGGAAAAAAACATTCCCACTTTCTTAGAATAAAAGATGTCAATCGACAAATCTCAATAATACACTATCGAACAGCGTAAGTAGGTACCTCTTCAGGAAAAAATAATATGTCACTTGTCAACAAAATATGTGAGAACAAAATATTCCCACCAATATTAATTCAATATTTTCTAAAAAAATCGTAGTAGGAACACACATTCCTTTATACTGTATATGTATATGTACTTCAAAATTGAATTACGGATATCGGTGTTAACTTTTCATCATGAACCAATAACAATTACAGCAACTAGCACCATCAAAACAAACGTGTGTGGTGGTAATTATTACTACTACTACTACGACTATGCTATCACGGCATATACCACAAATGGGGTAGCCACCGGACTTTCTGCAAATAAAAAACGTACAGATCGTCCTCTTCGTGCCAATAAAAATAATACATTTAGGATAGATGGTATTGCCTCATCGCTGAATTGTAGATGATAATTGTCTTGTATGTGAGGTTTTACAAACACTTACCTTCTACTTGATACTAGAAATCTTACAGAAAATAGGAGATTTATTCATTACTGACGACTCCCGGGGTAATTATGTAGATGATAAACATAATAGGTATACTGTATTATAATATACTCTTTCTTTCTGGCAAGGCACCCGACATCGAGTGAATTATATTATAATATACTAGTACACTATCAAAACGATTACCCGCATTAAATTTGGCCTAGTTTCGACAAGGCATACTAAAATAGTCAGTTGAAGAATTTGCCCCTTTTTTAAGCATTTCGTGTAATACTCTAACATTATTTTCATAATTAAATATAATAACTGGATTGGCCACAACATCAGGCACCCAGGACTACTCATCGCCATTGCGGAGGGTAAGACCGAGGGGACAAATGGCAGAGGCCGACCAAGAGATGCGTATATGGACCAACTGAAGAGGGACATGAATTGTGGCTCATACGTAGAGCTGAAAAGACTGGCTGAGAATAGGGAGGAATGGAGAAGAAAGTCAAAACTCGTTGCAGACCAATCCAATGGATTGTAACTCATTATATATGTATATAATATTTCATAATTTGATACCTACTTATGGTCCATTATGTGGTGTTCACACTAGGCGGATATCGCCAGGCGAATTTCGCTTGCATAAAAAACAAAAAACCGGACGTCCATTGATCATCAGATCTGTTCACTCACACGGTCCACCGATATTGATACGATCTGTCAGATGCGCTTTTATTTTGACGTTGTTTTCAAAATGGTGGACGTCGAGATGGAGATTGCGAAGTGTTTATTATTAGTTGAAAATGTTATAGTAGACGTTATAAGGCGCCTTTTAATTAAGGAAACAAACGCCACAAACCAACAAAGGAGATAACAACTGTCACGAAGCAGGAAACATTATAAAATTTATAGGTTATAAAGTTTTTACCATAGATACGGATGCCGCGCGTATCTACGCATGCGCGCATCGTTCAACCAGCTTAAAAAGTTGGAAGGTGGTCAACTTGAGACTATATCGTTTCTACTGGTTTTTATCGTTTTAGATTAAATGTCAATTTGTTCACACTGTTCAAATGGCTGACGATATTTTGGTGTCCTGGCGATATTTGCCAAATGTGAATACCACATTACATATCGCCCCCCATGTGAATGGTTGACAATTCATACTATAACACGATATTTTTAATAAGTAGCGATAATAATTTATTTGTGGTTGTTGGGGAATTCGACTTTTCTCACCCTGATTATAGTTTTAAATGAAAAAAAAAATATAATAATAATATACAACTTGCTGTCTGACGCCAAACTTTAAAACATGTATTTTTATGGTTCTCCTTACAATCGCATTAAAAGAGATTTTCTTGAATATTTTACACCTATGTATGTTTTTCTTAAACTCGGTCGTTCTTGTTTATTTTAAAAAGTTATTCGAGAAAAATAGTAATTTTATACAAGGACTTATTAATATTATATATTTTTACAAAGGCTTACCTACTATATATTTTTTTATAATAAGTTCTCTAATATTGTAATTAAGTAGGTATTTAAGGGGTGAAAGAAGATGAATAAATAAGAATATTATGAAGACGTCACGCTCTGTTTCATTTCCGCGGTTTCGTCAATGAAATAAGTAATTATCAGGTCAACATCGATCAACTCTTACAACTTACTGGTTCTTCAGAAGGAATTTACCACAAAAATGTTGAGGTTAACTAACAGCACGAAGCGACTTAACACTTCTATCAGAAATTCGATATTTTCTACTGTGCCTTGTATTTGAAATTTAATACTTATTTAAGTACATATCTATCAGCCAACCTTTTCACGTTGAAAATGCATTCATCCAGAAATACGCATGTTATTTTACTTTGCAAGACTTGGTTAGGAATACAGATTTCTTTTATGTTCCAGAATTTTATTATCTGTCAAGCTATTTTTTTCATGCGTGTAAATAAATTGAGATGGTTTGGTCATGTGGTGCGAATGGATGATGTAAGATTGACGAAGAGGTTGTATTTAGTTGAAAGAGGGGATGTGAGAAAGCGCGGATGTCCAAGAACTACGTGGCTTGACTACGTGGGCCGAATTCTCAAGGACGGTCGCGTGTTAAGTAAGAGGAATCGGCGTGCATGTATGAGAAACTGGATGAATGTAGAGGAAGCGAAAGAAGTATATAAGGATAGATCAACATGGCGTTCCATTCCCTCTGCCTACTCCACCTGGGACACGGTGTGAGGGTATAGTATTGTAGCATTTTTTGCAAGTAATTCCTTAATTCAAGCGATTAATTATAAACCCTCGCTAATGAATTCAGACAGTTATTCAAATTTGTAATCACATAGGTACAGCATGATGGTAAGTATAATATTTACCAATATAGGGTAAACAATGAACTTTCCCTCCAATTGTAACGCCAAATGTACTGAAGTATTAGCAGTCGTAGTCATCATATTTATGTGGTCGTAGTATGCGACGTAACGCAGTACTTGACCCCACCTCCATCCTCCCGTGGATGCGTTACATATAAGGGATCACCCTTAGGTATATGTATCTTGCAAAGCTTTTGTAGAAAATAGTAAAAAATCTGTTCTATTCATATTTGAAGTCATTGGTAGCTGGCACACGGGACTTCATTGGTCGCTGAAAAATCGATACCGTACCTAATTGCAATCTTGTAAATATTACACTGTTTTATAAAAAAAAACGAGACAATGTTATTTTGTTTTCAGATGTAATTATAATGCGTTTTGTAATTAATTTAATGACATTGAGGGTAACGTGAATTTTGAAACATTTAGAATGGAACACAACAGTCGTGCTGGATAATAATAATAATGAGATATTTCAATACATACGTGATTTGATAGCCCGTGGATACGAATCCTTTTAATAACGTCGGCGGCAACCTTACTGCTGAGGATAATAATACTTTCACAAATATATCAAGACATTGACGAAATTCACAATAAATATTTTTCCCATAGTAGGTAGAAAAGTTTTAGCACCTCTTACCCCTATCCTTGCATACATTTCCTCGTGCATACATACTCTCTTTGGTGATGATATAAATCATTGTGCTTTCGTATGTACGAACTCGAGCGTATAAATTCATGTATAAAATTTAATTACCTGTTTAGGAATCGAGTCGTAGGTAAATTCCTCTTTTTTCTATTTTTCGTATTTTTCTTTGAAATCTTAATGCCACTACCAATACTCTCGATATAATTGTCGAGTTGTATATTGTAAGGATCATGAATCCACTCCGCTGGTGGTTGTCCGGGGAGTTGGGGAAGTGGTAAGGAGCAGTGGTGTCGGAGAACTGGACCACGTTCCCACGACTATGGGGAACTTGTAGAATGCGATGTCTGATATTTTGCACCAAAACATTGGTGGATTGGTGTGTGTTGTTGACTGTGTTATATTGTGGGTGGTGTAAGCTTGTGGTAAAGGTGTACACTCTGCCAAACTGGAAGTGAAATAAAATTAATTATTTCTTGAAGAAGGTGGGTGCGATAAATGTCACCAAATAATACCTAATACGTGATAAATATGTCAAATAAAAACATACTTATTAATGATTTATAATAAGTCTATGAATAGAACCCAATTTCTTTTACTAGTTTGCTACAGATGAATGTAAGAAATCCACTCCATATAATACTAAATATAACCACTAACACTTCCTAGGGCAAACATGTTAAAATGTGCATACACAACTTATACTAAAAAACATGTCTTTGTTATTAGTCAATTTATTTTTATTCATTGCGGGCGACAAATCGCGCCTTACGTCCGATTTTTCTTCTATTTCTTCTTTTTCAAGTGCCCTTTCGGGTCCCCTCAACGTTAGCGATCACCTCGGCGGCTATTGTTAGACCGGATTCATCAGCATGATTTAGAAAGTCCTGAAGATCACTGATACTTTTAGCCAGTAAAACAGTGTCATTGGCATATCTAGTATTGTTTATTACAAGGTCTTTAATTTTCAGTCTCTTCTCGGTGTTGATGAGGACCCTTTTAAAGACATAGTCGGAGTAAAGATTTTAAAATAAATATTCTTCAATTTAAGTACTTATTATTATCTGTAAAACATTAAAGATATTCAATTCTGTGATACGTTATACATAATATCATCCTGAACTTACTATATGATACGATTGATCGGTGTGTGTTTACACTTCATTCAGCTTTCAGCAGATCCATTAACTATGTAGCTACCCCATTTGTAAGAGATGCCATTATAACATAGATATTTATGCTATTATAACATTTTTTTAAATTATGTTAAGTTCTACTACGATTTCTTCTTAATCACTTTTGGATATTATATTTTCATGAAAAAGTTTTTGATATTAAGAATGTGATAATTTTTCTTGTTTGATTGGTTGTACCTTCCACACATTACGAATGTGTGCGTTGTTTGATCGTTTACGACCATTTTATAACAATAATATTCGCCGATCTGTTTCACTTTCAAGCTTCAATACAATTCAGTCTTACTCAGATATAGGTACATCTCACTATGGGATTCCACACCATTGCCGAAAAATTGATTACCCAAATTCCTTCGTGCGTACTTTTGTCACCAGATGGCATAAACAGGTACATTAAATTTGTAGTATTATAACAAACACATTAATAAACATTTTTTTAAGGAGATAAGGGAATTCACAGAGAGAGGTATTAAAAAATACGAGTTTTCACCACAAGAATTTTATGACCGACCCATTTGTTACATATAAAAAATATTTAACTAACAGCATCACACGGTGTTGCTTTATTAATAACTAGTGATCAAACAAAAAGTTATGTAAAGGTATTGAAGCAGTCTTGAATATATTTTGATAAGGAATAATACCAAGATACAAATAAAGAGCCTTTTCTGGCGGCGGCATTTCAATTAAATTATCAAAAGAAAAGAACACTTATTGTGGCACAACTATAATAGTTAGACATACTGTATTATGCTGTAGCGACACTTTTTGTAAATAATGATGTGTTATGCAAAGTCGTAGTAGGTACATTATTTTATTCTATCATCAATAGTTATCGCAGCGCACGCGATGTAAGGAATATTTTAGGTAATTTTTTACGCCTTGGGTTACATTATTGGAGTTTTAGTAAGGATCCCTATTAATATGATGTAAAGCGCTTAAGCCAGCCTATGCCGATTCGTAAGCGTCGGAACACTTAATACTCTCTTCTTTACCCTGCAAGTGATGCATAGATTGTGATTTCGTTCATACCTATCGAATAATAAATCATATTAACACTTTCGTAGGTGTAAAATTCCATGTTATACGAATAAAAAATCACTTAATAATATAATTAATATAATATAGCCTATGTCACCCGGGGATAGTGTGGCTTCCCAACAGTGAAAGAATTTTTCAAATCGGTTGAGTAGTTTCGGAGCCTATTCAATGCAAACAATCAAATCCTTCCTCTTTATAATATTAGTACAAATTATATCATTTAAATGTGTTTGTAAATTATGTGTTTCATCAATACATTAAAAACTATCATATTTTTTGCACAACATATTTGATATAATACATATTCTGTCAATTTTTCATATAACTTCAACATAAAATGTAAATATCTACCACAATAATTAAATTAAGACAAACAATTATTTCTGGGAAAAGGACTCAAAAAGGGTATTTGAATACATACGCACTGATTCTTATTACTTGTTTTATTCTTAATCAGCCATTTCCGGCTTATTCACGCGATTGAACGATGACAAACTATGTATGTAGGTACCTATAATAATATTATGAACGTTTGAAGACTTGTTCATATTGAAAGAACAACTAATGACCAGTTTTTATAGAATATTGTACATGTGTGTGTAATATTTTGCATCATTCTTTCTTGAACCTGAATCATCAGACTGTACGTCAAGTAGGTATATAATATATTATTATGTATTACGTATTATCTATACGTTATCTATGTACAGTAGGTATATACACTGAGAAAAGGTACATCTACAAATTCAATTGATATTTCACAATAAATTGTTTTGCTCGCCTTACCATTGATATAATATGACATAAAGATCAAATTCAACATTACGTAACATTAAATCATTTCGCATTTACCGATAACTATTTCTGCACAATGATTTGTTCGGCCTTTACCAATCTTTTACTAGTTTTAGTTACCCAAACATCCGTGTATGGCGCTAGTTGGTTTAAAATAATATTCAGGTAAGTACATATGGCTTGTAAAATTGCCACACGCATAAAAATACATTATGATTGACGAAACGTATTTCAACAGTACAATATTGTTTTATTTATTTGTAGTATTTTCGTTATTATACAAATAACCTAATACTTATTTATTGTTATTCAATATAAAGAATACACTAAAATGGTTGTAAAATGTGTTATATTTTGATAAAAAAAAACAATACTTTGGTCATTATTAATTATTCTAATGGCAACGCTAATATTCGATGACATTTATCGGTTCTCCGTTGTGTTTTGTTCTGTGTTAATTTCTGTCAAGTCGTTTTCGTATTTCGGTGTTTTTTTTAGTGGATTGAGGATAATTGTTGAAATATGACCGTGCATTTACTCACATTTAAAACAAGATCCCTCATAATATTGCATTATGGGATGAAAAAATCACCTGTCATGGAAATGCAAGGTAAACCTTTGAAATTTTTTCTTATTTACTATTATTTTTGTATGATTTAAAGCATTAATGATTTTGATATATGTTTTTACTTTATAGATGAAACGCAATGTGGAAAATAACGTGGAATTACAGAATGAAAGTGGACCATCAAGTAACCATTTGGTGAGTAACATTGTTCTAACCTTGAGTGCTTGTGGATGGACTAATTAGGTTATTTAATTTAATGAATATTTTTTGCTTTACAGATTACAGAATTTAATGTTAAAAACCATGTGATGAAATGAAAGTGAAACTTCAACCATCAATTCGGTATGTAATATTGGACTAACATTGATTTTGTTTGTTAATGAACTAACTTTATTAGTTATCATTTGGTTTAATAAATCATTTTTGTACTTTTAGACTGTGGAGGAAACAAATGAGGTTGTGATTGAGTATATACATTGAAGGAGACCCACCGTCCACCTGGATAGTTCAGAAATCTGGGGACTTACATTTATCCGACTAAATTTCTACACTAACAAATTTGTCCACACGAGTGGTGCCATAATATATGTTAAGATCAAAAGCATTTACAGCTCAACAAATAATGAATCTTTATAAAGTCCAGTCCATGATGAGTTGGTATGAGATGTTTAATTTGCAATAATTGTTTTATCAACAAGCCAAATTTGAGTTTTTATTGAAGATTAACTAAAATTTGTACTTTACAGAATGTTGCAGAACATTAACAAATTGGTGAAGCTGTTGCACTGGGTTTGGTGTCACCTACAACAATAGCAAAAGTTTGTATACTTCAAATTCTGTTATTTTAATTTCTATTCTTTCGTTTTCAAAAATAACTTTTAGTTATATATATTTTTTTTAAATTTACAGAAAAAAGGTCAAATGGAATTATCAAAAGGCTAGAAGAAAACAAATTAGTAGAATTGGGGCATTCGTACTCAAACAGAAAGGGTCAACTGTCAGCATGAAAAATTTTTGTTCCCATAGAAAAATGTTGCAGAGAAGAATCCACACATAAATATTCTAATGCGTTCGTATGTATGTATGTACGTATGTCCTCAATGGACTCTGAAATAAAGAAAGACAGAAGTAAAATAATACACTCTATACGAGGTCTCATCTCCTGGGCACGTTCAAGGCCAAAAACATTTTAAATACCTTATATATTGATAAAGATATTACAATTTATGTCACAAAATTGGCAACCAAATGTATGAAAAACTATGAAAGTTTTTGTAAGTAGCAATATTCATGGTCGAACATTTTTCAGTGTATTGAATTAATTTCACAATGGATGTAACGAGAAATACATCAGTACTGAAACTAAACATTTGGGGATTATTTTGGTTATAAATTATTGTGTTTGGTTATGATAAAAACTCCTGAATTATGCGAGTTAAAATTGCATATTTTGACATCTTGGGCTAATTTCATAATGGCCGACATGACAAACACAGAATGCACACAAATATATATTTTAGTTGGTGCAAATTGTTTGTTTGATTGTGATATGTATGTTCTTTATAGTCTCTACGATAATAGATGTCATGCAGTTTGTTAAATATCTTAATTAACAAGAATAATAAAATTTAAAAGTAATTGTTAATTTTGAAGAATTTATGACAAGAAAGTTAAAAGTATTAAGACGCATGATATTTTAAATCTCTTCTAAAATCATAATAATAATAACACCGGCAATCGACACATAAACATTCGTAACATATATTTTTTCATTTTTAGTGAAGCTGTATATTGCTTTCAGTGTTCTTTTGTCGAAGTCTGATAAACATAAGATACAAAAAAAAAACATACAAATCTATAACAATGCTCTTTGTGTGTGTTCTTATTTTATTGCTGAATATTCTGGGTGTATTTTTATACCAAAATTAGATCACCTGTAATACCAAAACATGGGAAACTCATTAATATATAAAGCCGTGAAATGAATCCTTTTCAATTATCTGAGATTTTATCATCATACTTCTGTACTTACTCATAGGACAATATGAAGGTACCTAGGTAGGTTCTTGACATTATATGTTTTAGACTTTCTATAATCTTTCCATAATGTTTTCTTTAATTTGCTTAATTAAGAATTTTTTAATTTCTCAAACATATGTCTCTGAAAACATATGAAAATATCTAAAAAGAAAGTGAATTATTATAAAAATACATACTATAATAGTCCATTTTTAGGATACATACATACATAATATTTTCATCATGGCATTTCTGTACATTATTAGTTTCCAAACAAAATCAATGACCACAACATAGGCATTATTATTATCGTTGAATATTTTTGTGTTACACGGATTTTCAGTTAAATTTTTCACATTTTAATTTCAAATTTCGAATGCGTCTTCATAATATATCAATAAATTATCTGTCATATTATTATGTCAATGTCAAATTGTAATTTAGATAGATGTTGCCAGAATAATGACGTCGGTGCGATATTTCAATACCGATAACGGTTTTTATAATACCCGCTACTTTTAACAATCATAATAATAGTTGTATGGATTCTGCAAAATCAAAAAACGTTGATCTTTATAACGAGTTTGATAAATGTCGCACAAACATGAACAGATGGGGAATATCTTAAATTTCCAAGTAGAAATTCAATATTATGGACCGATTGTTTCTAAAGGGTCGTTCACATTTGTTCACTGATCACTTCGGATGATCCTCCAAGATGAATAGGTGTGAACGGGAGTTTCATCACAGAGATTACCACTCATCATAATAATTTGATGAAAGGTCCTTTCACTGAAACGACCATAAACAAGTTTTCTATTCTTATTTGTTTTATTCTCTATGAATTTGTATTGAATATCAGAATCACGTAAAAAATTATTATGCAGTCGAGAGCTACATTAATTTATTTTAAATGTTATTTTTCATTCTTGATTTTTATTAATTATTTTTGTACGAAAATACGTCAAACTACATACAACATGACTGAGAGTGTTGACATGGCAGTGAAAGCATAGGATAAACAAGTGTGAACGTGTTTGTCTACGGTAAAAAGCTTGATCTTCGTTTCGTGCCACTTTAGCGTATATTTCGTGATAAATATTTATTATTTGCAAATCAAAAGATGTTAAAATAAAATAATAAATTTATATAATTGTAAAAATATGCTTCCAGGTAAAGAAAAAAATATTGAACTCTTTGTTAAATCAATTTTTACATATACGAAATACTTTGCGTGAAAACAACAATCATAGCTCGAAAAATTGCATTAGGATTTTACTTTTGTTGTTTTTCAGTAAAAAATTCCATTTTAAGTAATTTTTGTAGTTTATTAATACATCTTCTACATTTTTAATACATTTTAAAACAAAATATTATACATTTTTGAAGTTGATAAAATATGAATATTATAATCTGATAATGCCATCTACCGTATTTAGCTAAAAGTATTACGTGAATCGATTCTACGGAAACAAAGATGGCGGTTATGTCATCTTTCTTTCAAAGTAATCACCGCGTTATTACAGACGGTGGCCAAATTAATACAATCACTGGAAAAAACGCAACAATTATTGTATTTTTATCTGTATACACCAAAATCGATTAATATCGGTATTTTTTTAATGGTTTTTTTTAACTTTTCATGGTTTTTGTTATATTTGCAACACTTTTTAACTAAAAACGATTGGAACAAGGTATTTAGAAGGAAAATTAAGTTTTTGTGAAATTTTTTGAATAAAATGGACAAGTTAAAAATTATCGCATGTTTTCAGGTTTGTTTTTCTGATGAACCTTCGATACAAACACTTCAGGACAAGACGCAATATGTGAGAGGAAGGCCAGGTGAAAATTTTTATGAGGAATGTGTTGTCCAAAGTGTGAAGCACCCTCAATCAATAATAATCTGGTCAGTGATAAGCGGAGAGGGTAAGGGAAGGTTATATATTGTGAATGGCACGATGCGCCAAGACCAGTACATTGAAGTTTTAAAAGGGAGACTGAAACCTCAAGTGGTAGAATGGTTTCCAGATAGTAAATTCATATTTATGCATGATTCTGCACCTTGCCGCAAGGCGAAATCCGTTACTAAATTTCTAGAAGGAGAAAAAATAAAGGTATTAGACTGGCCGGGAAATTCGCCGGATCTTCATCCGATTGAAAACGTTTGGGAGGCTCTGAGAAGGGCAATTGCAAAAAAAAGGTGTCATCACCAACAAAAGATAACATATTGAAAGTATAATTCAGGCATGGCACAACACACCAGAATTAAAAACATCGCAAACAATTGTATATCTAGCATGCCCAGAAGAATATCAGCAGTAATTAAGAAGTTTTACAAAATATTGATCATTTTACCATAAAATCTTTTTTATTACCAATAAAATGTTGTATATTCATAGTAAATGCATTTTATTTTACAAAAATATATTAAATCTACCATTATATTTTAGAAAGATCTAAGGAAACTAAAAAAATATAATTTTATATCGTTCGAAGTCTAAAAACTGCTATAAATTCATTTGATTGTATTAATTTGGCCACCGTCTGTAATTGTAGAATATGTTCTTTGAGATAGTTGAAACAATGATTTAACAGCATAAAATTCTACGATAAGCATCCACACTTTTAAGCAAGTGAAAATAAAATTTCGGTATGTACCTGATTAGGGTTTCGGTACCTTTTTACCATAATATGGGGATTTGGTTTGTAAAACTTCATGTTTTAACATGGGGGAGGGGGGGTTAAACATTTTTGACATAAGTACCGTCATATTTTTAGTTAAACGTGGACGTGTCGTGTGCCAAACTTCCAGTTGTTACAACGAGATGCGATTTTCAACACTTTTTCCCATATAGGTACCTTCCTATTTTTTACCTAAATATGGGATGTCTAACTTAACAATTTTTCATCGGGAAGAGGTTTTCAGTACTTTTTTCGATGTAGGAATCAAATATGGGCATGTGGAGTATCTAACATCAAGATTTTTCATTGCAAAGAGGTATTTAGCACTTTTTTCTATCTAGGTACCTTTCTATTTTTTTACATTGAGTTTATGATGTTTTATCTCATGCATATGCACTGTTTCTTTTTTCATGTCTGTATATAACCCCGAGCGATGCCGGGTAATTAAAGCTAGTACCAAATAAAATAACTCCCGTAGAGCAACAAAGTGGTACAATTAGAACTTGTGTTTTTTTAATTTATTTTGATATAATGAAAACAAAATTGTTTTTGGTTTTACTACGATTTATTTGTTATATAAGTTACCAGGTTTCAACCTATGAGGTCATTGTCAAACTAAATTTACTATAGGCCGTGTTGTTACTTAAATACTATGTCTTTGTAGGTAGGTATAACAATATATTCTTAAAGCTAAGGTTTTATATAATGCAAAAATTATTGAGGGAAATTCAGAAAGAACAGTTGGTTGAGTAAAGATTAATAAGGAAGACAGTTGATTAGTATTGTGTAAATAAATGAAATAGTATTGGGTATTGTTGAAACTAGTTGAAAATCTAGATGTTGTACATGTTATTATTCCTAAATGGATGCTTTTTGTCAATATTCCTCTGTTGATAATAATATTAGGTACATCTGTTACATCAATCTATTAGTTGAAGTCAAAATACCCAAACCTATTTCATTTATTTACACAATACTAACCAACTGTCTTCCTTAATCTTTACCAATAAAATGTCACATTATATATAATCAATATAATTTAAATCATACAACACAACCAACTGTTCTTTCTGAATTTCCCTCAATAATTTTTGCATTATATAAAACCTTAGCTCTAAGAATATATTGTTATACCTACCTATTAAGACATAGTATTTAAGTAACAAAACGGCCTATAGTAAATTTAGTTTAACAATGACCTCATAGGTCGAAACCTGGTAACTTATTTAACAAATAAATCTTAGTAAAACCAAGAACAGTTTTGTTTTCATTATATCAATATAATGGAGTTCAGTTATAATGTTGCAGCTATGTTCCAACAACAAAAAGAAATAAAAACAAAATGAACTCGATTGCACCGACCGAGGCAATAACAATGAAAGAAAAAAGAAAAACATGAAGTCGTGAAATGAATAGGCTATTACAAGTAAACACAAGCAATGACTGATGCTCAGGGGGGGGATCAGTTCTCTCTGAATAAAAACTGGGGAAGGGGAACCTCACCACATTCAAGACAATCATCAACCAGAACCCTGAAGAGATCTAGAAATAGCACCGTTGATTTTTGGCAATGATGATAAGTAAAATTTCACTCCTACCGGGTGGAATGCCTGTGAATAATAATAATAAGTAAAATTCAACATCCCTGAAGAAAGAGTTGTAATTTCTGCACGACCTTTGGAATAATCCTATAATACGCGTTTGATATATTTATTATGTCTTTATAAATTGTCCTTATTTTTATATTTTTTCAATTGAAATTTTTAATAAATGATTATATTACATAAGAACTTAAAAGAAAAAAATCATTTTAATTTCCTTGCTACTTTTTTTACTTATATATTAATCACAATGTTTATTTGTAAAATGTGAAAAATTATTCTAATAATATTATTATTTTTGTTAGATTTTTTCAAATAATAATTATAGTGTTATTAGAAAAATAGATCACATTTTACAACTAAACGCGATTAATATTATTGGACTTTTGACAGCTACGAGCAAGGTCATGTATAGATACCTACGTAAGTATGACAAGTAATTCAATTGATTCTTACCAACGATTCGTTCTGCAGCCAACGTCAAGTTGATGACGTCACTGTGAAGAAGTTGTTGGTAAACGTACCAATGAATTGGTTGCGAAGTTAATAGATCTGTACTAGTGAATCGTTTGTACGAACTCTGGTCCTAATTTGATAGTACGTACCAATGATTCGTTGTGAAATTTCGTTAGTATTTTTCTCAGTGTAGGTATACGGAAAGGACCTCCGGAGTTATGCAGTTTGTGTGGTATCAGCAGTTTGCGATATTTGCAAATCAGTCTAGTTCAGGAACTCATTGAGTTTGTATCCCCTGTATTGTTATCCTTAAAAAAAAAACAATTATAGTTTTCGATAAAATACATCTTACTTTCTATTCTATTCGTTAAAACTACCTATACAATTATTAACGAGTAATTTATTCAGGGAAATTAGATTTGAACGTTGTTTTTAGTTTTTTCCTGCTGAATACAAATAGATTTCTTTTAATTTGGGGTAAAATGACTAAACAGAAATAGGTACCTAGGTACAAATTATAAATGTTAATTTCAAATTTAATTCATTAATCATTTACTTTCATGAATCTTCAGATCATCTTACTTTTTTGTTAGGGAAAAACTTTGACGTATTGTATCAATGGAATAAGTCTATGGAATATAATAATAATAATAAACTTTATTGTACAAAATATTTGTACACAAATAATAGGGTTACATGGTATAAACGAATAATTTTGCACAATGGGCGAGTTTATCGCAGGGACGCGATATCTTCCAACTAACCCAATAGAATAATATAAATAACAAATGAAAAAAAATATATAAAAATAATAAGTCTTTGAACATAGAAACTAAAATATATAATACATCCTACTCTTAAGTAGTTAAAAAAATATTAATAATAGTAATAAACTATGAATAAATAATACATACCTACATAGAAATAGATACTAAAATACATACTGTAAATATAGCAATACATACTATATTTACAGTATGTATTTTAGAATATATATTTAGTAATGAGTTATTTTTCTGAATGTCAAGCCCAAAGATTTTCTGGAATTCTATTGAATTGATACTTAAAGGATTTTTTACATTATGAAATTAGTGTTATTAAATAATTAAAAATAACGGAGTAAAATTAAAATCAAAGGACTATAATCTACATATTCCTTTCTTATTTCTTAAGCTGACAGGCCAGTCCGGATACACATTTTAAATTTATAACTTATTTTGATGCATTTAGAACTTTTTCGATACTGATTCAGCCCTTAGTACCTAAGATACATTTAATTTTTAATAATCCATCATAGTGTAGAAATATCCAGAACTATCAAGGTGCATTGGCGTTTTAGTAGGTGCTGATTTTTATATGATCTATTGACAAAACTTTAAAATATTTACTAATTTAATTGAATCGTTTCTATCTTTTTTTAATACTTATTGAAGATTCGTGTTAATATATAAACACAACCTATAACATTATGCTTAATGAAATTCTTGTTAAATTTATTTAACCTTAGGCGCCGAAAACAAAAATAAATGATTAGTTAGTTACTTGCCCGTTTGTTATAGCGCCTCAATTTTGTAGTGTAGAGGGCGCCAAATGTAACGAAAACATTACCCTGAGGGCCTTCTCTCTGCTCGTGTCGGCTCTGACATCTATAACAAAGGGACCAGATTGACTGGAGGCGATTAATCTCGAGATAAATGTGTGAAAATAGACTATAAGCTTTTTATATTCCTCATTTTTCTTTATCTACATAAGTATGTACTAGGCTATACGTTTTGTCAGATAGTATGTACATATGTATGTATGCATACCTATAATAATAATATTATAGCATTCATTGATTGTGATCAACATTATTAAATATATACCTACTCGTATATTTCACATTTTATTTATAGATCATTGAATCATGATGATATGAATATTTATTTTATTGACTACTTACATATGTATTGAGCTATTTATTTATTGGAGGAACATAGGTTGAGGTTCTACTGGTTTTCATGGAATAATACTTCCATAAATTTTATTTGCAGGTAGGTACTTACCTAAAATTTTCGAGTGTGATATAAAAATATATCTTGCTATGTGCCAAATAAATGAGTAAAAAATACCGTGACTAATTTGTGATGAGATAATTTTTTTCAAGATTTCATAAAATAGAGAATGTCCTTCAAGCGAACTTTGAACAATCTTTCAGAAAGAGTTTCATCAAGTGAATAGATAACACTTTGTTTATTCACTTTATGTAGGTACCTACCTATATTGGAATTGAGATTCCTGACACATCCATGGATGATGGAGGGTGAAACTGCATTAATTTTACAAATTTAGTGCATCTGAATATTTTTCTTTTAGATATCATCATCATCGCCCTCAAAGCTCCTCTCGGGAGTACAGGGCAGAAACCAGTCTCCTCCATTCAGAGCGTCTCTGTGCCAATTGCATCACCTCTTTCCACGACTTTCCTTGCGCTCTGATATAAGATAGATATAAGCAGTTCTTATTCATCCAAGAAAACTTATATATCAATTGCTCTTTATATAACTGAGTAAAAACTTATATATAACTGAGCATTAATATCATCACGGCATTTCCCACAAATGGGGTAGCCATCACACAACATGCATGTAAAAATATAACTTTAAGTTAAGTTAAAGTCATTCAATATGGGCGACATGCCCGTCGCTGAATTGAATATATGTTAGAGAAATTACTGAATACCAAACTATTTTGTTAAGTATGTGTATATATTCTTAATTTATATAACAAGTAAGTTAAGTTAAAGTCATTCAATATGGGCGACATGCCCGTCGCTGAATTGAATATATGTTAGAGAAATTACTGAATACCAAACTATTTTGTTAAGTATGTGTATATATTCTTAATTTATATAACAAGTAAGTTAAGTTAAAGTCATTCAATATGGGCGACATGCCCGTCGCTGAATTGAATATATGTTAGAGAAATTACTGAATACCAAACTATTTTGTTAAGTATGTGTATATATTCTTAATTTATATAACAAGCAAGATCTTGTATCAAAAAAAAGTTAAATATGTATCAATATTATTTCCTGCTCAAAGTAGTCATTATGTGTGATTAATTTGAAATTTCAAAAATGGTTTGTGCTCCTTTTTGATTCCCATTGGATTCCAGTTTTAAAATATTTGGACTACTTAAATAAACACCTTTTCTAATACACACATAATGTGATTACCACCCTTTGATATTTCTTGTTTTAATGCATTCTTTATTTTTTTAAATTCCTAACTGAGTAGAAACAAATGACGGGAAGTGTGAAAGAATTTTAATCACTTACATCTTACATTATCTAAACAAACTATTGTTATCTCTGTTTGAATTTAAAACTCAATAAGGTCTTCTGTAAATTAGAAAAAGACAAAAATCAATCTGGTTTTAATGATATGTTTACGTATTTTGTTGCCTATTTGTAATTTTCTTCTGTTTTCATAGGCAGGTGTTAGTAACACTTTTTTGACAAATGACCGGACCATGCCACACTTGTTGGAGTGTCTGCTGTGCATTTAGCACAGTAATGGAGATTAGTTTGATTGTTTTATTTCTGGGTTTCGACACGATAAATAAATAATTAATAAACAAATATTTTTATATAAAAGGATAATCCCAACGATATCTAATTAACTCATTTTTTTAGATGGATTGAGAATTTACATAGTTTTCGGAATTTGAATGTGTATTTTTTAAAAATTACTGATTTAGTGATAATAATATCTATGGTTTACGTATATGGTGCTGTTTAATGGGGCGCCGTGAGTTCTCCTGAATGATATTTTTTCAATTTGCTCCTTAATGTGGCAGTAGGCTGATTCTGTCTTAGATCAGCTGGTAATCTATTCAAAGCAGTCGGTGACGTGACTCTTAAGTTACTAATTAATAATTTTTGTAAAAATGAATGCTTTTAAATACAGTAATATCCATTTTTAAAAAATGTTTCTACGTTCAATAAAATACATGTTAATGTTATCAGATGGTTTTGGAGCTCTGAAAATTAGATTGTTATCACTTCGTTAACCCTTGCGGCCCAAGGGGTCCTCACGCTCACAGGGGCCGCGTTTTTATTACTCACACTATTCTATGATATTTATTATATAAAAAAATAGTATGCACTTTGGTATTGCCTGTGTTGTAAAAAAAAAACACCATTTTATATAATTTAGGTGTGATCGAAAAATGTACGTAATACCAATATAAATATTCATAAATGTATACGTATATGTGTAGGTATATACAGTATTATCAAAATGCATGCGGTAAACTAGCATGCATTCCATGGATGAAAGATCATTATGATTTTATGCATAAGATAATATGAGGTGAAAGTTTTACTCCATTTCACCACGTACAGTCGGGCAGAGATTCGTCAAAAAGATGTTATGTTTCGACATTGGTGCGTGCGTTTCTCAAGAGTTTAGGACCATCTCACATAATGGCCTGTTTGAGAGATGGTGAACGGTGAATTGAAAATTGATCATCTGCTATTCATAATATGTGATACTCCTCAGATTCAGAATTCGATATTGTGTCGGGCATAATTAAGGGTTTCCCACCACATTCTCCTGGATGTTGCTGAGCTCCTATGTTATCCAGACTCAATGAAACATTTTTTTTCAAAAAATGCCTCAGGATTTGCAACAAAAACCTCCCCTAAATAACAACTCTTAATGTCCCTTGCAGGAGACACTCACTACTACAATATTCTTACAAACTATCTTTTTACAGTTACGTATTGCAACGTACTAAAAATCTTAACACTAGAGACAACACTTTCTGTCCGACTGTACCCAGTGCAATGGAGTAAAACTTTCTCGTCATACGATTTACAAAAACATAAAGCTCCCTTTACTCATAAGTCATAAGTCATAACATACTTCAAGTACGCCAAGTTGTGTGTCTTATTGTTGTAAATCAACGAATTTACCGGAATAAATTACCTTCATGCAATACACACGCCTATTATATGTTTGATATTACAAAAATATCATGTTTTAGCATAGAGTAAGTAATAATACTTAGTTGATTTTTGAGTTTTAGTATTATGTAATTTTAAGCAACAATGGGTAATTAGATTCCAGTTAGAAAATTATTCATATAAGACTATAATTATGTATAATGTACAATATCATGAAATAGAAGTTCAGATTTACAGGTCACAGAACAAGGTATTTAAATTTGACTTATGAGTGAAATTGAAAAAATCGATCTTGTTGAATACTTCGAAAATTTAAAAAAAAGAGAACCAATTTTAGAATTTTATTTTATTTTATCAAATATTTCATTATATTTTAGAAATTATAGCAACACGGCAGTAAACCTTCTAGATGACACAACAAATTCATAGTGTCGACAAATCAAATAGCAATCAGAGAAGAATATAATATAAAAAACTAATAATTTAGTCAGATTGATTTCAAGCAAACGGGGATGAGCTAGAAACTCTAGCAAGCAATATGTTTATTGAAAACAACCAAGCTTTACTGTAAGTCGGTCCATGATTTTTTTTTTTTTTAAAGATATATCTGGGTTTTGTTATAAACCCAAATACAACCTTATACACCTTTCACAGTAAGCTAAAAGCTTGTGTCGTGAAAGGGGAATTTGCCGGCACCTGGGATCGAACCCCGGACCCCTAAATTGTAACCACACTTCTAAAATAATTCGCCAGACGCCTGTAACTAAGTTTTTAACATTTTTTTGAGCCAAATAAACTTTCAAACATAATTATCTATTAACTATATGTTTATTTATTTTATTTATTTATTCTTTACTTTACATTGATTACAAGCAAATTCACCCAAAAATACATTTAAAACAAAGACAATCATACAATCAATATACAGAGGGCGAGTTTATCGCAGAGGCGCGATTTCTTCCAACTAACCCAATTTCATGCAGTTTTCACACCAAGAAAATCTTAAAGGAAGGAAATAGGAGGTAAAAAAGGAGAAAAATAGGTAAGAAAAGGGACTAGGATACAGAAGCCATATTTTGTGTGATAAAGTGGTCCTTGACCGCCCGCTTGAAAGCTTGAAGAGTGTATAGGTATATGTAGGTATTTGGCGGACTTTCACCAAAACAACAAAAATATTTGACAGTACCTATATCCTATTACAGTATAAAACAAACTACTTCATATTAATACCTTTTGAATAATGTTACATTTAGAATATTTTCCCATAGACAAATTTATAACCAGCGTCAGATTATATCGCATTACCTAATTTACCCATTATTTAATATTGATCTTCATGCATAAACCTATTGTTATTTGTTATGTAGGTATTATTGTTGGAAATGATGCTCGGGTGAACTTTTGGTATTTGTTAAATAAACCTCAAAAGTATTTAGTTGCACTGTCAATAAAATGAAGGTATATAGGTACCTACCTTGTGCTGAATACGCACACCATTTTGCAATATGTCAATAAAAATAAAATTTACTCATATTATCGAAGAATTATTCAAACCTAATTGGTTAAATTAAACATGCTAGGTTCTCTCTGCCTATTCTATTTACACAAGGTAATCGGCAACATGTAAGACATACCTATATATTATTATCTAATATAATTTAATTGAAGATAAGTGAAGGGGAAAGGTCATAGGCTTGGGTGCGAAGCTTATCGCCTTATTAGCTTGCTGAGTTCAGTATGGGATTTTTTTTGGATAATTTGTATGGGAAAATTTTGATTGAGAGAATGCTGAGTACACCTGAATACCTCCAATGAGCTGATACATATCGAAATCATACCTCCGTATAATATGTACATATACATATTTTAAATATATATATTCATCTTGAAGTATTCCACAATATTGAGGCAACCAACAAACTTTATCCATGCAATGAATATACTAATAGTTATCCTTGTCTTGTTAATTTGAAGTCCTATCCAACATGCAAAATATTTTTTAACTGTACTTATTTTTATCTTAGAAGACTTAAATTATCTTACTTTCAAATGGACATTCGAAAATAAAGCACTATAATGTACCTAATTGATGATCTTTTATAGTTGTTTGGAAGAAATCGTGTTACACTTTTCTACTGTATAATAATTTTATTCGATGTAAATGTAATAGGTATGTAGCTTATAGTTGCATAGTAAATAATGTTCAGTAAAGAAAATGAAGAAAAACAAATAAGAATACTCGGGCGATGACGAAAAGATGAAACTTCAGAAGTATCTAGAGGATGGTATGCAGCTATTCGCATTTATGTCTCAAAGAATCTTTGTCCTTAGATTTCTGCAATCAATCACCAGCGATTCTTCTAATGTAATCAGACCATCGTGTGGGAGGTCTTCCTTTACTTCTTTTATCTTCACAAGGTCTCCACTACTGCAAATCCCTTTTTGTCCATCTTTGAATCTGGTGACATGCCTTGCCCATGACCATTTTAACTTAGCCACTCTCTCGATCTTCTTCTTTTACACGTCTCAGTGTTTCTTATGCGGTATAATGTAATTCTTTGTAAATCCAAATATGGAACACAATAATCAGTCCGTCGTTATTGAAAAAGAGTTGAAAAAAAGAAAACATTGGAGCATAATGCGTCTTAAATTAATATCTTTATTTCATACAGATGTGGTGATTAAGACGAAAATCTTCAGTTGATCGAATGAAAAATGACTATTTTAATACTTATCAGAAGACCTTAATGATATTAAAGTCTATCTTCGCATGATTAACGATTTTGAATTTCATTGTGACGCCATTTTTTTTTAAATCAAATCTTTTCATAATATAAAAGGGTAATTCACCTGGGTATCTACATCGATCAATTTTTTCCCTGCGAATAGTCGTAGAGAAGTTCTTGGGTAAAAATCAGAAGCGTTTCTGTGCGTTCGTGGACTCGGAGAAGGCACACAATGGTGTGGACCGAGAAAAATTGTGGTTTATGTGTTATGTCTCCGTGGCCATCTATTATTTGACTACTGCACACGACTTCTGAAAGAGATGGACGTTGTTAATTTATTTTAATTTTATGTGTGCATATTTGCAAAGGTATGTAATTTATTGAATGTAATTTCATGAACCATGTGGGTTGATCACGTAGATCAAATTCTAAAGGACGGTCGCGTGTTGAATAATCTCTTACCTAATCGGCGTGTATGTATGAGAAACTGGATGAATGTGGAGGAAGCGAAATAAGTGTGTAAGGATAGATCTATATGGCGTTCCATTCTCTCTGCCTACCCCTCCTGGGACAATGCGTGTTTGGCAAGACAGATGGACCACTGGAAGAACGGGTTGACTTGTCTACAAGTTCTTTCCAGATGTCCGTGAAAGACTGAAAATGAGCTTCTTGTCCCTTGATCATTTTTCTGTGCAGCTTATCACTGGACATGGCCAAATAAGAGGTAGGTAAACTTTTTGAGTTAACATTAACCGATAATCCATGGTGCACACGTGGGACACGAGCTCAATATGCGGAACATATCCTTTGGGAATGTCCTTTGATGATGGATGCAAGAGAGGAAATGATTCTGGATATGACTGTTGACACTCCTCGAACCATCTGGTTTGGGGAAGTGTTTTTGAATGCCACAAACGCTTCACACTTTAAGGCATTCGTGGATGTGTGGGTCTCAAGATGGGATCTGCTATGTCAGCCGGGTCCCCCGCCCACTGACGAGGTAGGGTCGGAGATGCCAACACTGGCATAGTAGTACTAGACTAGAGAGAGTTCAAATATAAATAAATGGATACATAGGAGTCATTGGACTCCTGAAATATCCGACAAATAAAGTTATTTCAACTACCCCTCCTGGGACACGGCGCGGCGTAAGGGTATAGTATAGTAGGTATAGTCAAATAGTATATAATTTGTTATTGATTTGTTAGGTAGGCACATACTTTACTTTTAATTATGTTTTGTGTTACGATTTAAAGTTGACTGGAAGCTGGAAGACGCTTCTCCACAAGCGGGTCGAATCGAGAAGTACAGATATGGTACAGATAGAAAACGATTTCGACTGGAAGTTTAATACTTTTTGTCTATTATCACATTTTGGGTTAGTTGGAAGAGATCGCGCCTTTGCGATAAACTCGCCCTCTGTATATTGATTGAATCTAAATATATATAAATATATGTTTTCTATAATACATAAATGAATGTTTTTATTATATAAATGTTTTCCTTTTATGTAATTGCTTGTAATCAATGTACAGTAAAGAATGAATGAATAAACAAATAAATAAAAGTGGCCGAAGTTAGAGTGAACGGTGTACTTCGACCCATTATTAGCAATAGCAATGTGTCGAACATGGCAAAAATACCGGTGCACAAGACCATTCTAGTACCGACACTTATGTATGCAAGCGAAACTTGGACGTGGTTGAAGAAAGGCGAAAGTGGAATAAATGCTGTGGAGATGCGTTCACTGAGAAAAATGGTTGGTAAAACGTTGCGAGAAGAATGAGGATATTAGGAGAATGAGCGGATGCGAGAGGAGTGTTGTGGATAGAATGCGTGTAAATAAGTTACGAAGGTTTGGATATGTTGAGCGAATGCATGATGAAAGGATGACGAAGAGGATGTATCTGTCTGAAATAAGAGGTGTAAGGAAGCGCGGACGTCCAATAACTATGTAGCTTGAGCACGTGGATCAGATTCTAAAGGACGGCCGCGTGTTGAGTATGGGAGTGTCCGCACTTGCGATTAGAAAATCGCGCGGAAAAAAAATCTGTGATTTGATGCAAATTTGGTGCGAATAATTTCCGCGCGAATATTTTGCATAGTATGCAGTAGGTATGGCTATGTCCGCACTGCGAATAAAAATCGCAAATTTTGCTCAGTCGTGCGCCGGCACTCACGATGAGATGATTGAGATGTCTTGTGCTTCGTCTCCCGATCGGGCCATAGAAAATGAGGACGACATTGAAATTAAAAATTAATGACAATAAACACATCAGACCTCCCGTGTGGGATAAGTTTGATCAAAATACTTCACTTATTTTAGAGGCATTAACTATGTAGCAATTTCTAGACATTTTTTAAAAAATATATTTTAACTTGAATTTCCATGCTTATTTGTTACATGAAATTCATGTAAAAAATAAACAGAAATTCAAGTTATTTTTTTTTAATGACAAAAATACTTCGATAGAACATTGAATTGAACATCGGTGAGATTGTGGGACGAAATATGTGAAGATTTATATTGGGAACAAATTCTTTATTATTTTTTAATTTATTTTTTTAATAATAAATATATTTATTTCCAAAGTACACAATACAATTATTTTCAATAAACGATAAAAAACAATCATAATAATATTCTACATCCCTAGTAGAGATAGGTATCTCGTGTATAGGGAGGGAGTATAGATCAATTAAAATACACTAATTAATTATTATATACTTATATAATTCATTGTTAATTTTTCTTGGTCTGTGTGTAGGTTTAGGGTAGATGTTTATTTATATTTTTTCATATTGTCATGAAATTGACCCTTTCGATGAATGATAATATTCTGCAAAATACTATCATCTTTTGATACGTCTGTTATACCGCAGCCGAAGTATCAACTGAAATTTTTCTGGTGTCCATTAGACGTTCGTCTCAGCCGGGAACTGCATAGAAATGACAAAAATCGCGCGATTTTTATTCGCAGTGTGAACAGGGTGAAATTTTGATCATGGAATTTAATTCGCGCGGAAAAAAATCGCAGTGCGGACGAGGCCTAAGAGAAATAGGCGTACATGTATGAGAAACTGGATGAATGTAGAGGAAGCGAAGGAAATTTGTAAGGATAGATCTATATGGCATTCCGTTCTCTCTGCCTACCCCACCTGGGACACAGCATGAGGGTATAGATAGTTAGATAGATTTCTTTCTGATTTCAACTTAACTTATGTAATTGTAATGAGGAAACCACTTAATTCAACTACGAACATTAGACATTCTCCAGCAAAATTCAATTAACAGATTAGAACTTTATATTATTATTATCATCAAAAATTATTATTTAATTAACATACCAAACTTTATGGGAGGTTGCACCGCCAAAACTTCAGGGGGTAGTTTTCAGGAACAGATCTATTATATCATTTACAGGTAGATTTTTATAAATAATGGCAATATCGGTTATTATGCCGGTATATTATAGACCGCATTATTATTAGACTTTATTAATTTTTATTTATTGGTATATACTTGATGCTATAATATTATATACTTACTTACTTTTATGTACAATTTCTTTTGAGTTCTAAGCTAAAGAATCTGCCCCCATACACCAAAAAACATTGTGAATATATGTATTTTATATAACGATATTTGATTCCGAAAGATTTCCATCTGATTTCAAGGTTTGTTATTTTTAACCTGAAGAGATTCTCAAAGTTTCACGTATTCATGCAATTTGTTGGTTTCTACTATACTACTACTATACTATACCCTCACGCAGTGTGCCAAGCGGGGTAGGCAGAGAGAACGGAATGCCAGACATCTATCTTTACACACTTCCTTCGCTTCCTCCACATTCATAGTTTCTCATAAACGCACGTCGGTTCCTTTTACTCAACACGCAGCCGTCCTTGAGAATTTGATCCACGTGATAAAGCCACGTGGTTCTCGGACGCCCGCGCTTCCTCACACTCTTTCTTTTATCCTCTTTGTCATTCTTACCTCGTGTCATGTCCAAACCACCGTAGTTTATTCACTCGCATTCTGTTCACAACACTCTTCTTGCATCCTCTCATTCTTCTAATATCCTCATTCTTCACTCTATCACGCGGCGTTTTGTTGGTTTCTCATGGAATTTATTATTTTTCCAAAAATGAGTGTCTTAAATTTAAAAAATATTTATGAAAACAGTGAATTAGTATTGCATATAAATTCAACTAATATCCTTTGATACCCTAAAAACGTTTATTTGTTTTGCGTTCCAATTCATTAAATGTATCTGAAGGTACACCTTTCATTTTTATCCCGAATCGAATTGAATAAAAATATGAAACGCAAGGTAAATCAATAATTACATAATGTATCTTATTCGCTTCTTCCATGATTTATTTTAAGTCTTTCTTCTGTAGAGTGTTTTCAGTATCGCAGAACTCGTCAGATGGAATCGACTCCATCCCATGTAGGAATCAATCAAAACATTCAGAAACAAATGAAAGACATTGATCTTTTAACAGAACTTTGCAAATGGAAACACCGTTAAAAAACACCAAAAATACATTATCTTCATAGATTCTCCGTTCTCCAAAAATTGATTATTGAAAATGATTTTTTTAAATCAGTAGAAAAACCTATTATCCCACAGTTTGGGCAGATCATATGGTGATGTTATGGGGGATGATTGTACCTATAGATCAAGAGATATTCATCCCTCACAGCTTCCCAGACCAATATATTTTGGAGCGTGGCGCCATTCGGGAAACTTCAATGGACCTGCCACCTCCATATTAAAAAAAAATATGATACCACCAGCGCTATTCATCTTGGACCATGGGAATTTCGGCATCAGTTCGTTTTTTGCAGCGTCAAGTGTAGCAAGAAAATGAAGCGGTTCAGTTTGGAATTTAACCACTGTCTGAAATGTTTAACTTAAAAAAACAAAATATTAATAAAAAAAATAAGGACAACAATAACATAAAAATATCAATAAAATATAAATGAAAAACTATAATATAATATTACTATTCTATACCCTCACGCCGTGTCCCAGAAGGGGTAGGCAGAGAGAACGGAACGAAATTGAATATACAAATTGGTAAATAATAGTTGGCCGAGGTGAGATGTCCGGAGACGTGGCCAGATCCTGGACAATGAAGGAGACCCATCAACTACCCACATAGCTCAAAAGTCTGGGGACTTCTATTTATCCGATTAAATCTCTATACTAACAAATTTGTCCACACAAGAGGTGGCATGGTGGGTAGCCTGAAGGATTGGCAAACTAAAGCAAATCCAAAGCCTCCACGTCTAGAATCTTTTGACTACACTTTTTCGATGCCTCTCGAGAAAAACATACACAAACATACAATTAATAGATAAATAGTTTGAAGAGGTAATTTTTCATTTTGGCGTAGTTGGAAATGAGACCTGAGACCTCATGACACAAAGACAAGTGAGTTACCTCCGCGGCACGCTGATCGTCGGTTTATATAATGCTGCGGCTTCTAGTACAATACGGTAGAAATAGAATATTTCTTATACTGAATGAATGAACTTTTATTGTACGAAGAGGGTGTGAGGTGGATCTCTTCAACATGCGACCGTCCTTGAGAATTTGATCGACCTGGTCAAGCCATGTAGCTCTTGTACGTATGCGCTTTCTCACACCCTCTCTTTCAGGTAAATTTATTTGATCGATGTGATAATTTTATCCAGTCTTCATACATACACAATTAATACAAAAATATTAAACTGATTTAAACCGAACCCATAACACAATAGTTGCTTTGAAGAAAATTTTGTTTATTTGAACCACCTGTTAAGCTCTAGAATACTAGCTTCACTTCTTGGAAGGTAGGAGTAGATACAATGGGACGAAATGAATATTATTATTATTATTATATGTAGTTATAGCCTATCGGCATTACACACCATCTAACCCAAAATTAGAATCATCAACATCATCATCCATCCTGTCCTGAAATAATACAAAAAAAAACTTGTAATGTTTGCGCACGTGCACATGTGTGCGTATAAAATAGATACGTATAAATTGTGAATGTATTGAGGGGCAGTTTAGCTTTTCACATTATGAGATACTGTATAATCATTGTTTACACCATAGACATACTACACTTGCAGCGCGGTACACTTTTGCGGAATTTTTGTGTTCTAACATCGATGGCCTTCAAGCATTAGCAATGTATTGTCTAACAACCAACGTCAGTTTAAAACTGGATGCAAAATTTGATCGGCTGCTTGACCGATTTTTTCTTTGAATTACCGATCTACTATATACCTATTTGGTTTACATTTGGTTTCCACGTATATCTTTGGTTTTCTTTTTAAACTTGCAAACGGGTATTGTCTGTAATACTTGCATGCTCGATAGGACTAGATAACATGTGCATTTTACAATCAAACATAATTACGAGATTTGTGAATTTTAGGGTGAATTGTGCTCGATATCATTTCATCAGAGTTCTAATATTATTGGCACTCTAATAACCACAGTGCAAGGTTTTACAGTTTGAAAAATATAAAATAGAAATACTTTTCAACGGAAATAATAACTCTTTTCTAGTGAGAAATATTTTAATGCTATGAATACAAATGTCTACTCTATAGGTATATGAAAAATATATCGAACTCGAACTAAAAGGCGACAATCAAAACTCGACATCGCCTTGAAATTTACTATTAACTTATATGTGAACATTTTATTACATATTCGTAGATAAAATATTGACTAGTCGGATACTAGTCACCGTTATAAATTATACAATGTGAAAAATATTAACCATCCACTTTCAAGGGTGCTAAAAAGACTTGAAATTCCTCGTGTTATTACTATCATCTGTTAATGTACAGGTAGGTATAGCTTAGCTTCGCTGTCAAAATCAGCTGATGTTAGCGTTGCATTATTCTCTTCATCATCAATTATAAATCTTAAAATGATTTTTAATGTTTGAACATCAATACTTATGTTGCAGGTAGGTATTATGTAGGTCGATGTGTTTGAATTGATATTTTTCATTTCCTTTACGGTGATCATCTATTTATCATCCATTCATCCCATCACTTCATATCCACATAGTCAGCGGACTAACTTATTACTTTAAAAAAATATCATAGTCGTCCTCTTCGTACCTATTAATAAAATACATTTAGGATGGGTGGCATACCTCATTGTTGAACTGAAGGGCGGGATGTCCCTTAGGGAGGGAAGCGTCGGATTTTGGACACCTCAAGCTCAACTTAGCTTTTGCTCCAAAATATAATATTATGTAATTTTTTAAATATTTTACGTATTTTTTCTTTTTATAGTAATCTACGCATAATTATTGCTGTGCTCCTCTCTCCACAAGGATATCGAAGGAGTGTAGTCAAAAGATTTCGCTCACGGGGGTATTTTGGCCTTAAGATGGCCTTTGAGTTCGTCGGTAGCCTGGAAGTAGAGTCTCGGCCTTGTGAACAAGGGGTCCGGGGTTCGATCCCAGGTACCGGCAAACTCCCCTTTCACGACACAAGCTTTTAGCTTACTGTGAAAGGTGAATAAGGTTGTATTTGGGTTTATAACAAAAACCTAGATATATCTTTTTTTAAAAAAAAAAAAGATTTGTTAAGTGTAGAATTTCGGATAAATGGAAGTCCCCAGACTTCTGATATGCAGAGGGAAATATAGGTAGTTATACCTATCATCAACCCACCACTAAATAGTCTCTAAATTCACCTTATTGAAATGCCTAGATAAATGGCATTTAGTTTGGGTATCTATGTAAATTCTTCTTACTTTTGGCAGGAGTGTGTATGAAAAACTGCATATGTAAATATGGAGAAAGCTAAAGTACTGTGCAATAATAATAATTGGATAATTTTTATGTGGCGCCGTTTTATGATCCGTGACCATATCAAGGGCGCCGTGACTTCTCTCGAATAGCTGCATCTTTAACTTGGTGCAAATTCATTCCATCCTCTCTGCGTACCCTATTAGGAATGCGACGATTCTTAATTAAAAAAATATTATCAAGATACTAAGTAGGTACTAATTTATTTGTGTAAACGATGTTAATATCTATGTATATACCTACTTACCTACATACATATTTGCTATGGAATAGGTAATAGATAAAACTTCATTCATGTGATGTGTATCAACAACAGGTTATCAAAATTCTCAATGAAATTGTCTGGTAGTATTATAGCATTATACGTATATACCCATATACAATAAAATCATATGTTTTGTGTAATAAAAAAGGGCCATGGGATTCTTGACATAGGACACTTCTCGAGATAGGTATGTGCATCAAATGAAACACATACATACCTAGATATTTTATCATGTGTTTATGAAAATATGAGTGTGAGGGTATGTTTACACGGGAGAGTTGTGTTATTGAGTTTAGTCAATATTAAAACTAGATAAATACCTGCACATTCCTTAGTAGGAGGGTGGTGTCAAATTACTTATGGCCGACAGCTGACAGAGAATTGCATAGATGCAATGTTTTATTAAAAAAAAAATGCCATTTCGAAGATATTTTTAAATTTTCGAGGTAATTACGATATATTTGTTCGTCAGTTTTCATTTTCATGGATACACAAACGGAAGGTGCAATAGAAGAAAAGTACGTACGCGGCTGTAGAACCGTAAATGCCGAAGAACTCTTAGATGTACATATTATTTCCATTTTCTCGTAGTTTATCGCGTAATTTTGTCTATTGACATTGTGAGTAGAATTACCTACATATAATTCTGTCTTAATATATTTTTTATTTTTTAAGTTATATCTGGGTTTTGTTATAAACCCAAATCAAATTTATACACCTTCCACAGTAAGCTAAAAGCTTGTGTCGTGAAAGGGGAGTTTGCCGGCACCTGGGATCGAACCGCGGACCCCTTGTTCAAGAGGCCGAGACTCTACCTCCAGGCTACCGACGAACTTAATAGGTACAAATTGAGAGAGAAATCGGCGTGCATGTATGAGAAACTGGATTAATGTAGAGGAAGCGAAGAAAGTGTGTAGAGATAGATCTATATGGTGCTCCGTTCTCTCTGCCTACCCCACCTGGGACACGGCGTGAGAGTATTGTGTAGAATAATTTGTTTTTCACCTATTCATGACTCCAATATATTCGCCTCAGGGCTGAAACATCGATTTATATTATATCGATTCTACATAGGGATGCGCCAAAACGCATTAAACTATATTACTAACAATTATTATTATTATTATTAGGTGTAATAATATGAAGGCAGGTATATACCTGCCTGATATGTATTGATTACGGTTAGTGACTGCGGAAACCATTTGTCAATCCCGCGACCCTGATATCTTTACATTGTTATTAACTTATATAATTATTAAAATTCTGTTCTGAAGAGAGTATATACCCCAATATAAATATAAATTAATATAAAATAATGTTCCTTATAGATGCACTACTAAGCGATCTGTAAAAAAAACAAAAATTGTGGATATTAGCGAGCTCATTGACTTCAAGCAATAAGCTCGGCAATTATTCATGTTATTTTTTTTATAAATAAAGTGTTATTATTATTTTATTGACACAGTATCCAAGTTAAAATGGCATTGAACTGGTTTGGTGGATGACCGACTAGAGAATTCTGGAATTGAGACCATACGAAGATGAGAGAGGCATGCCTCAGAAGAGATAAGTAGATATTGTCCAATACTTTGGAAAATTTCTTTTCGCGTTCGTGCAATGAAGAAAAAATTGGAGGAAAATACGGGGTTCATATTTTTCAGAACTGAAAAAAAAACAAATAAAAAAATATAAAAGCATTAAAAAACGCCGTTTAATTTCACTATAAGATAAAAAAAAAGTTTAGAAAAAGCCTGATAAGCAGTAAGTACATAAGAATGTAAAAAAACCAATCATATACAAAATCAGTTTTGTCAGGTTCAACTTCGCTAAAATGTATTGAAAGAATGAAAATAATGAACTGTGAAAATATAAAACAATATTAAAATAATAAAAATTTCATGGGTTTCAGGGTGTTGAGATTGCATTATGTATTAACTTTTTAAATTATAATAATATATACGTCGTGGGTGTATAGTCCCTTAACTTTATAAATATGTATCTGCTAATATACTTCTTACGATCTTCAAAAATATTCCACCAATCAGATAACGCCCATAAAATATTAGTTCATCTATTCAGCCAATCAGATTAGAACCCTTGACCTAACGAACCAATAATATTCGTACTTATCATTTATATATCTTTGTTTTAGATGCTGTATTTGAAATGTTTAAACATCTCGAATTCCACACCTTTTTTTGTTCCATTTCAAACACTTCCTCCTTTTATCGGGAGAATGTTGTTTCTCTTTTCTCTGGTTTATAATTACATTACAACGTTAATAGATCAAGTATTAAGGTAGATACATGACTAAGGTGCTATTATGTAGGTATTCCCAATTATCTTTACTTTTTATTTTTGTACTGAGAACACAGGAATGAAACTTTTTTCATTAGAAGTGATTTTAGTATACAATTATTAACCTCTTTTGTTTGTCTCTCTATTGTTTTCGTCCAGCATGTTAGTGGATGTCTTAGCTGAGCGTAAAGGTTTACTTGCAGGTGTTTTGAGAACACAGAGCTCACACTGAGAAAAATACTAACGAAATTTCACAACGAATCATTGGTGCGTACTATCAGATTAGGACCAGAGATCGTACAAACGATTCATTAGTACGAATCTATAATATGAACTCTTCGCAAACAAGTTGTTGGTAAATTTACCAATGATTTGTTTGCGAAGAGTTAATATTATAGATTTATACCAATGAATCGTTTGTACGATCTCTGGTCCTAATCTGATAGTACCGTACCAATGATTCGTTTTGAGTATTTTTCTCAGTGCAGAAAGTGACTGAGGTGCCATATTGTTCAAAGCTTTGTAGACTATAAAAGGCACAGTTTTTATTGAACCCTTTCACCTACTCTTAACCAGTGCAACATTTCCAGCAAAGGTGTGATGTTACAACCCTTATCTTCGTGGAATATAAGTCTTGCAGCACTATTGAATGCCATTTGTAGGCGATTCAGTTGAATTTGCGGCAGTCCTACATATAGTATATTGCAGTAGTCTAGTCTAGAGACTACAAAAGCAGAGATTATGTCTTCATGCTGTCAGGAGTGAGGTTTAAGACACTGAGCATATTTCACGGATGTGGTAAAATTTATAAATAAAATAGTCGAACATTTCATACTAGGTATTTAAAATGTTTCATAGAGATCGATTTAGACGAAGTAGACCACGTGTAGGGAGAACAATAGCTCCTTGATGGAAATCTAAATTGACGAATTTGCGGAGGTGAGAGCTGCTGAAAGAAAATAAGGACCTGTTCGAATTGGAATTATTTCACGTCACTCTGAAATGGCACAGATAAGTAGGGATGAGCTCTCCAGAGCAAGATGTGCATACCACCGAGAGATCAGACTTGCCAAATCTCTAACCTGGAAAGAATTGGTGACAGAAGTTGGAAACAAAAATCTATGGCCCGCTACTCGCACTGTCATGAGGGATGGCCGAGGAGCGGAAAATTATCCTTCTAGTATCATTTCCAATAACACCGAGACTATGGGTATTGAATTAACCCTTAAAGTACTTCTTGACGGACTTATACCATTAGACTGCTGTGATGGAGATACTCTTCAACACAGACAGCTTCACGTTTTGGCTCGAATGCCTCCTCTGGATTCACCGTTGCACCCCCAGGTGACTCCGGTGACAGCTGAAAAACATTGCCAATTTCGGCCCACGAAAGGCTCCCGGAATTCATAAATTGACCGACACGATTGTTAAAAAAGTACGGAAGATTGGTTTCATGGTTTCCCTGATGGAGACTTGTCTCACTAGTGGAACTTTTCTGACAGATTGGAAGAAGGGCGTGCTTAAGGTGATACCTAAGGGGAATGATAGGCCATTGTCAGACTTAAAGGCATACAGATTTTTAAGGCATACAGACTTTGCTGCCCTCCTTTGGAGAGATAATTGAAATCCTGATACGAAACCTCCTGGAAGAGTCTCTTTTGCCTGGAAGTCCTCGGCAAATTGGCTTTAGCCGTGGCGTCTCGACTGAGTATGCTATTCTGGGATGCATGAAGTGGAGAAATGAACGAAAGAAAAATTACGTTTTGGGAGTTTTTCTTGATATTTCGGGTGCTTTTGAGAACGCATGGTGGCCTATGATATTGACTAAACTGAAACTAAGGCAGTGTCCTCGAATGCTGTTCAATTTTGTTTCCGACTACTTTTGTGATCTAGAAGTCTCAATTTCTTATGCTGGATGAATGGTTACTAGGGAGGTCACTATGGGATGTCTACAGGGGTCAGTCTCGGATCATGCCTGTGGAATGTACTATTTGATGACCTACTTACTCTCACACTGCCAACTGGATCCACCATAATCGCTTTCGCTGATGATGCACTCTTTCTCATTGCTGGAAATACACGTACATCAATTGAGACGATGTTCGCTGATGTGATCGATAAAATATTGAAATGGGGAAAGAACAATCGACTTGCCTTCGTTTGTTACTCTGAGAAGATTAAGTAGAGGATAAAGTTTCAAGCCTAAGACTTTATTGTCTTTGTATCGAGTGACATATGTGGCTCAAGTCACGTATGCTGCGCGAGTGTGGTCGTATAGGCTGGTTGTGGGATCTGTGAGTCTTGCTCTTCTCAGGGGTCAGAGGTCTTCTCTTCTTGGCGTTACGGGAGCTTATCTCACGGCAGCTAGTGCTTTAGATTGACATGAGAACTGATGTTCTTGAAACATCCAGGGGTAAGTGGTGGGAACCCTTCCCTTAATGTGTAGACAAGATTTATGGACTTGATGTTCATTATGCACATTTGTACCTACATATAATTTTTAAGTATGAATTAAAAGGAATACGTATTCACTATGCAATAAAAGAATGTAAAGAGTATATTTGCATATTTTTAGATATTGTAGATTACCATATGCACTGTTGTGTGAGATTGTGTTTATTAAAATGGAGTTGCCAGAGGTTTTCAAAATGTTTATATATATAATGTTTGTATGATACGAGACAAAGAATGTAATATTTTGTAATTTTGTGTAGTGTAAATGACATGTAGGTAATGTAGAAAAATCAAAGCTCTTGTTTATTTTAAAATGATAGATATAAATCATTTCTACAAACGTTCCCGCTAATTTCATATTTTTGATTCATCTACTTGTAGGCATATTATTAATAGTGCTTTGATTTATGTAGGCTGGTGTTTGTCACATTGAAAAAGGATGTATCTTGAACCTATTGATATTTTTTGCTACTTAGCTCCATCTCAAGTATGATGATGATCATGTGATTCTCACTAAATTGAGGAAATCCTTCGTTATGCCAATTGACCGTGGATTATTATTATTAATATTATTACATGTTATATTTTTTTAAGCTGCATACTTAGAGAATTCGCAAAATTTTGCGGCTCCCTTTTTGATATGATGTGAAAAATACAACTAAACACGAAGGTCGGCAAATTTTGAAGGCGATCTGAAAATACTGAATTTGAGACATGGGAAACTGAATATAGCAGATATGTATTTATCAATGTGACAGAAGCCAAAAACATATATTCACTAGAAAATGATTAGTATTTAGAAAAAATATAAAAACATGATTCTACTCGATACTCGAAGCAGCGGAATGAATGATGCGACATATGAAAACTTATTGAGTGAAAATTTGGTGTCATTACGGGAAATTTATTTTTTCTTCCTACGAAGACCTGAGAGTTTTTGAATCACATACTCACGCTAAGCTGATTAATACTTAATATGTACTATGTATTCGCAGGAAAATGAAATGGCTTGTATTTACACTTTAAAAGGTAAACTTTATTAAGTAGGTAACAAAATAATAAGAACACTGCCATGACACTAAAACAAAAGTAGAATCTTACGCCATGATCAAAACAAAAGTAACATCTATACTGACGTAAGTATACCATATCTTTCAATACGTTATAATATCTTTAGTAGGTATTTATATTATCTTTTGATACTCTTTGGTAATAAGTTTTAAGTACATTTATTTGTAATTACATACATAAGTAGTGAAGTTTGTGTATACCGAAAATTAAAAAATATATTTTTATCGATTCACGTACAAGGAAGGTTATGTCATTATTTTTCATCTTGTCACTGTGAAATTATTATCCTGCCAGCGTGTGATCTTTTAATAAACATAATGTTTTTCGTCCTGAATAGATAGGAGTAACTCATATAGTTTCTCGGATCCTTTAGAAATCAAAGTTAGCGCCAATCAATAGATTGATTATTTTGATAAATCGTTTATGATTTTATATTTACTATATATAATAAAATATATATTTATACCACACCTATGTTAAGTGTTTTTATGTAACAAAAGTATTAGCAGATAGATACTTTGTATTAATCCTCTCAATCTTCCTCATCCTTTTTAAGCCAATGAAATTTTTGAACGTCACTGACCATGTTGGTATTTGGAGTTGTTATATATTTTTTAAAATTCACGTAACAACTAAATCAGTTATTAATTTTGTAGTCTAGAAGACCAAAATCTGTAGAGCTCTATTGAGGGTCTTTGGAGAAGTACGCGAACATGTAACTAGTCTTTTATAGAAATATGTGCAGTATGTAATAAGGAGATATAGACTTCTTATGGTAATAAGTCTATATTAGGCATTATAAAAAGGCATAGGTAGGTACCTACATATTTATATAATACATCTTCTTATCGGAATTATTTTGATAGGTAATTTTATAATAATTAAATGTTTTTAGAACAATCTTCTTCTTCTATCAGTGCCGTTTCAGGTTCCCACGACATTGGCGATCACTCCGGAGAATGCTTCTCTGTCTCGCGCTGTGCGGACTAGTTCTCCCATCCGTGTTATTCCAGTCCATTGCCGTATATTCTGCAGCCACGACATCTGCCTCCTTCCCACTCCACGACGTCCCTCAATCTTGCCTTCTATTATCAACCGCAGAAGACGATATTTATCGCCTTGTAGGAATTAGAATAATAATAATTAATGATTATACCAATTTATGACAGAAAAATGGTATACATACGTCTAAAATCTTTACACCTTGCAGCTCTAACTATAGAGCTTTCAGGTTCTACGTTAGGTACTCAGAAAACTCTGATGCACTTTGAACAAATAAAGGAGTGGCGTCGGAAGGACAGCATCATCAGACCACCTAGTGAACACACGCTCCCAATACTCATACGATGGTGGGTTGCAAGAACTTAGCTTAGCGTTGGATGTATGTACGTATGATGGATGATTTATTCGGCGCGGTTTAATGGAGCATCCATCTCAAGGGCGCGGGAAACTTTGTTGGAAGAGCGATGTCTTCAACTTGCTCCTGAACGTTGTTATCGGCTGGTTTTTACGGAGGTCCTTGGGGAGTCGGTTCCAATTGACGGGTCCTGCATGACGTGATTTCAGGACTGCGGGGCCTTGAGATACGAATATAACGGGTACAATAGGAAGAAAGAATACCAAGTTATTTGACCACAGCCATATTTATAACACGTAGAATACCTATTTCTGTAATAATTATATTTTATAGAGGTTTTCTTTCATTTTATAGTGTTTTTATGGCAAACGTCTGGTCGTGCCACAGACTATAATAGCAATGGTGATTCCCATGAATGTGGTTACTAGTAAAATATAATTATAAATATGCTTGATGTCCAATTGTTCGTGCAATATGCCATTAGGTACTATGTACTTATTTCAAAGTGAAGTAAAATTCGCTGAAAATATATTACTCCAACTTCAATTATTTTGTTGCGTTGTGAAGTTTATACTCTACTTCAGCAGCATTGGAACCAGCGGCTCTTCATATTATTACCAAGTCGATAATTGGAACATATCCTTTGAAGTTGATGATGTGGAAGTGGATACAGATGACGACCATATCAAGACCTTTCTCTAAGATAAATAGTGTGTGTATAGTACTTGGAATAGCTTTGTGAAAGTGCATTTTAATAGAATTAAAAAATATTTAAAATAAAACACTATATTACTTTCACTGTGAACATAATTTGACTCAGAGGCCTTTCGTTCATTCTAATGAACATTGTTCTTAGTAAAAGTAATACGATCTTTTTGTTTTTATAAAATTTAAAATGTAAAATTAAGAACACTGTTAGTTTTAAAATATGAATGTGTATTTAATCAATTAAAAGTGACAAAATACTAAAACTCATTGCTGAGCGCTTTCGCCTTGCGGCATCCTCAGAGCAAGAGTAACTTGAAAGTTAAAAGAACTTAGTTTGTTTAATTATTTAGTTTAGTTGCCCTGAGGATGCTGCAAGGCGAAAGCACTCGGCTATTAGTATAAGTATTTTCTTCTTCTTCATATGCAGCTATTCCTGTCCACTGCTGAACGTAAGCCTCCCCCATATGTCTCCAGGCATCTCTGTCCTGAGCTTTCTGCAACCAGTCACCGACGATTCTTCTAATGTCGTCTGACCAACGTGTTGGAGGCCTTCCTCTACTCCTTTTATCTTCACGAGGTCTCCACTCCACTACCCTATAAGTATTTACATAGTCATTGATAATTGACTTTACACACAATCAAGTGTGAAAATTAACAGTGCATCTTTTATTGAAAATTCTGATACACAGGTTTTTCAGGACGTGACTCGATACATCAAATGATTGTCTCGTAGAAAAACTCTCACATTATTATTACATATACACGAAGTAAATTTTATGCTATGAGTGAAACTATGTAGGTACTTATGTCAAATAACACAAAGACGTAGGTAGTAGATATACAATCAATGACAGACAAAATCAAACTTCACGAATTTAATTTTTAAATTAATTAATTACAAAAAACACTGTTCGAACATTTTTGTCTACACTAGTAGATATTTTCAAGAGGACTCATTTTCACAAATTTAATTTGACGTCGAATTAATTTGACATTTTCACAAATTTAATTTGACGTCGAGTTAATTTGACAATTTTCACAAATTTTATTTGACGTCGAGTTAATTTGACATTTTCACAAATTTAATTTGATGTCGAGTCATCGATAAATTCTTACATTTTCAACCACAGATTATATGACTATCATAACTTTTATATGTCTGTGATTCTGTCTGTCTATAATGTCTATATGTAGATAGATATGTATATTATTATCATCTGTATAGTCTAGTCCAGTGCCCACCATCTCCTTTATGTAACCCCTATGCTTTCACAGAAACATTCCAGTGGTCAGAATTTTTAAGGATACTGGACATAATTATATCGACGCACTCAACGTATACTATGGAAAGCGAAAATGTTTAAACCGAAAAAAATTTCTTTATATTTAATTTTTACCTATTGTTTTCTGTTTGTCACATACTTAACTTGTAATGAAGCTCCACTTTACTTTTGCCTGACGATGAGAGCGGAAGCTCTTTAAAGCTGGCTCGCAAAAATAAATAAAGTCAAAAGTGGAATAACTATATATTGTGTTTCATTTTAAAAATTATTAATATGAACTTCATAAATTAAACGAAAAAACTTGACTAAGCATAACTTTCGGTTATCTAAAAAATATAGAATTTTCCGTCAATTCACCCGTTTTTTTAAACGATTATGATCGAATCTGTTCGACTCATCTGAAATATGATATCGAATCTGTAGTTTCGGGTATTTTTTATTACGTCACTCACCACGTGACATAATGAATCTGCCAGTTTTGTTCAGTATTAGAGTAAAGATTTTGTTAATGTATTGTTATTATAATGAATAAATTCTCGGACATACAATAGAAAGGGTGAATTTCGATAGTGTACTTGGTAAATGATATTAAATTATCAAACGAGACTACCATTATTGTTCCTTTACGTCGAACGTTTTGTGTATACATATATATGTATATATATACTTATACAGAGTGAATTTTGTCAAAAATTATTCTCTATATAACTACAAAACATTCTCTATTTTAGTATGGATACAGATTAAAACAATTTTGACTTGTTTTTATTAAAATTAATAAAAAATCATGAACATTCTTTTCGGTCGTCTGTAAACATGCAAAAATGCAGATTCAATTATATACGTAAGCGCCGTCGATATGCAAGTACTTAGGATTTATTTAGCTCTAATAAATGTTTGTTTTATGAGATTGGTAGGTTTTATATTTAATGTGAATGAACGATTAGTATTTTATTACTTAACCATTCATAATGTTGAAACCATGAAGATATTATTGTTCAGAATGATATTTTATGCAAGAATATTATAGTTTGATGGATATATATTTATAGATACAAATCTTAAAGGTGTTCTATACCTAACTAAATAATATTCATTAAATATCACTCAATAGACACCTCACCTGCACAAATTCGTTAGCTTAATCATATTTGTAATGAGCAGGACAACTTTCCTATTTCCTATTACAATAGATGGTGCAAACTAAAGAAAGTTTGCACCTACTAATCTATTGGTTGTACAAACGGGATGTCTGTTAAGTAACACTTTTAAATAAAAAGAAGTTCGATAGGTACCTACTCTATAGTCTATCAATATTATGTAGTGAGACAACATACTCTCTAACTTACGAATTTTCAACTTTGTTCCAATCATAAATTTTCTTGTGAAATTAAATTCGTATTTCTATTGACTGTTACTACTACTATTACTTATTACTATTTTTTTTAAATATTTCCCTGCACTGAGACCATAACGGCAAAGGCGATCTCAGCAGGAAAAATGAAAAAAAAACAAAGAAATGCCAAGTAAAATAAAAAAAAACAGCAAGACCGAAAAAATATACTATATATACTATTACAGTATATCCCACAAGTGGCGTAGCCAGCAGATCAACTGCATTCTATTAATTGATAGAAATTAAATATAACTATCAATTCTATATTAAATTTCCACATCCATTTTTCTTTATCGTGTCATCGTTTATGTTTATGTTCTGGTAGAATATAATATTGTTTGTTGATCGACACAATAATGTATCTATGAGAACTTTCTGTTAACTATTTATTTATTAGTATTAACCTATAAACAGATTAATACTAATAAATAAATATATTAACAGTTTTCTCTTTGTATTTTTGTGTAAGTGGATAATATATATTCAGAAAGAATATAAAAGATCGTGAGAAACTGCGTACATGATAGTCAGATATAGTCAGTAAATATTATGTATGAACCTTTTATTTTTCAGGAATTATTTCAGTAATTCATGTAAGGACATAACAAGGCTTAAACTTATTCAATAGACTATTAAAAAACTATAATTATTCCCATAAAAGTATATTGCTGAAAGTATAACATCATCATCATCATCATCGCCCTCAACGCTCCTCTCGGGAGCACAGGGCAGAAACCAGCCTCCTCCATTCAGAGCGTCTCTGTGCCTATTGCGTCACCTCTTCCCACGACATTCCTTGCGCTCTGATATCGTGTCTTGGCGACTCTTGGCACTTAACCAAGGCTCAAGAGCGGAAGATACTAAGCTTTGAAAACAAGTGTCTTAGAAGGATTTTGGATGTCAGATGGTATGAACATGTTACAAATGATGCTGTGCGCCGGCGCACCCAGCAGAGACCTGTAATCTCCGTAATACAAGAGAGACGATGGTCCTGGCTGGGACATGTTTTGAGAATGCCCAATGATAGTTGGCCAAAAAGAGCACTGTTCTTCCGTCCGCAGGGGTTCCGTAGGCCCGGGCGTCCCTCTTTCACAATACACCGTTCCTATGACAACGATATCAGAGCGCAAGGAATGAAAGTATAACAAGGAGGAAAATAGTATTATATAACATCTATAGAAAAGTTCAATTAAGATTTCGTATTAAAAAAAAACTAGGTATGTGAGTAACAGTATAGGCAAACTGAGAAACCCGTTTAATGCCGGAAATGTAACTCCACCAATTCATTAAGATAATACTCATCTCATTATTTTGCAAGTGACAGTCCAAACCGGGCTCATGACCAAACTTTACTATCATACAATAATATGATTATGTTGTGCATAATGATATAATAAGTTTTTATTATTACACAAAATACGACACAACATACTTTTGTAGAAAGTATATAAAGATATCAACTGCCACAAAATTAATACCTGCGCCATTTTTTTGAAATGTTCAGAAATAGAATATAATTCATAAATTTAAGTACTTTTTAAAATTTACTATCCGTATAAAATGTTTTTAATGGCACATAGAAGATGTTCTGTACAGAAGATGTTCACAGAAGATGCTCAGTAGGTATATAAAGTGCTTTAATTGGCTACCCCATAACGTGATTGATGATTTTTTTTACAAATTATCTAATTACAACCGTCTTCAATTTTTTGTCGATGGTTTTTAAGATATTTCACAAATATCTAAAAATAAACATAAATTATCTAGGTATGTATTACGACTTATGATCATTATTATGTAAAAGTGCATATATGTAATGTAGATAAGTATATGTATACATCATCACCCTAATTACTGATGAATAGGTATACCTACACAGTAGGTACACATCTAGATAATAATATGTAAGGTAGGTATGTTATTTTTGTTTGACGTATTGAATTCTGTTCTCATAGCCTTCAAAATATTCATTCATCAGAAACCCAATAGTGGATGGGTGCAACTATACAGGAGCGGAATCGAAGTCATTAATTTACAAAAAAAAAATCTTGTGAATATTCAAGGCAGACAGACTGGCTATCCTATATGTGACAGAAAATCTCTCACAGATAGTGTAGCCAGTATTCACTGCATGTATCCCGTAGGTGTACCTATACATAATTTTTGGACTTTAATTAGAGCAGCTATACGCGTATAAAATTATATATTATATTAGTAGTTACTTAGTTCTTACTATGCACGTATATAGAATTTAATTTTCTATCTACAAAAATATTATCTCTGATTCTCACTGGTGGATGTCTTCACAGGATTAAAAAACATAAATTTCATTCTTTGTTCTTAATAGCATCATCATCATCATCATCATCAGTTCCTCTACAGCCTGTTGTGAGCCTTTGCCTCCTCCGACATTCGCCTCCATCTCCCCCTATCTTGGCATGTACTTTTCCAATCCCTGATGCCAACGATGTATACATCCCTCTGTATCCCATCCATCCAACGGAATTTGGGTTTACCAACGCTACGTCTACCTTGTGGCCTTGTATAAATCCTTTTTAAAATTTCAAAATATTTACATTTCCTAGATAAGTATTTTATTGATTAGATACTTTAAGCGTAGATACTTAATGAGTTATATTGTATTCATGAAAAATATATTATCATAATGTAGTGCAAAAACAACGATAATGATGACAATAAAGTTGTTATGAAGTATTCAACGCTTGTCGAGTGCTCTCCTGTATTAGAAGTGCACTTTTTCATCGCGGTAATGTTTGGCGAATGCCCATTGACCTCCATAATGAAGCCTTTTCCATACATTGATTATCATCAGAGCATACAATATTGTTTTGCTACCTCTGCATGTATCCACATTACATACACATAAATATACCTATTACATAATTTAACTTATTCCACGCTCGAGATAATAATTATGACGCTTATAATAGTTCACTAAACAAACACTTCGGCGCTACTAATTAGTACCTATTTACTTTATTCAATTCCATTTTCAAAAAAATATTTTATCATCATCGAATAGGCATTGATAATTTTTTGCGTTATACTATTTATTTATAAATTCAAAAGAGATAAAAACTATTTTTATTGAAATACAGTATTTACTTAATACGTTTTCAAAGAAATATTTCATATTAAAAATATGCCATTGGTGTGTTACTGAGATAAATTTCAAGGACGAAAATGAAAAATATGTTAGGACACTATTACTTGTTATTTAGGTTTTCAGTTTTATAATAATGTTACAAATTGGTAGGTTTGTATTTTACAAGTCTGTATCTAGTTCCTACTTTAATCACTGCACATTTCTTCCATGACGCACTTTTGAGCATTTAAGAATATGTATGCACTACTTGTATAATATATAGGTAGATATTATTATTATGTACCTACTTACCGATTCGCATTAAAACTGCCATCACTGTCTGTACTTACAATAATATATCACGTCGTACATGCTGAATAACATGCGGGCCCATTGAGAACATTTATTAGTGGCCTACCCACAAATAAAAATAAAAGGAGAAAATAATTATGTTGTTGACTTGTACAAGTAAAGGTAGTTATATAGCTACTACGAATTTTAATTATAAGTACTTAGTAAGTAATAGAAAACAGACCCACTACATATAAACTTAAACTAATTAGTCCTCCTGATGATGCCAAGTAGAAGCCTTGGCGAAAACGTTTGAGTTGAATAAATTTAATTTGTAAATTATACAGTGTTTGAAAATCATATTAATTATAAAAACATTTGATTTATTTACTTATTTATTTACCAAATTAACGGATCACGGTCTCGATTTATACGAGAAGATCAAATAAAAAAAAATCATTTCGCATTCGCTCAATAAACTTATCAACTAAGTATTTAAACCATGGATCATAAGACTAGGTTTATAAACTATATAATATTACAAGAATTCTCTCGAAATAAAGCTCATTCACGGTAATAATTATTATCTATTACATTTTATTTTAAAGGGATGCTTTGAAATTTTAACACCCTCATAGATCAGTCAATGAATTGAATAGGCCTCTTTAACTTGTGATAATACCTATATTTTATTGTGTCATAATATAAGGTAGATTAGGTATAGTTCGTACGGTGTTGCAAGACAGGCAGGTAGCTAATAAAAATAATATTGAATCCAAAGATCAACTAAGTAGGTATTATTACTTACTCTATGATTGAATCGATTTTTTTCACAATAATTGTTTTCAATGATCGTGTGTAATTAATAAGAAGTCTAGTTAGTTTCAGGGCAAAAATCAGCCTCCTCCACTCAGAGCGTTTTTGCGTCAACTGAGTCACTTTTTCCCACAACATACCTAGCATAGGAGTAGGTACCAAAGCGTAAGTATAGGCAACACTTTACTATTTTTAGACTGAGGTGTACCTACACATGTTTCCTCTGCCTCTTGCTTTTCTATTTTAATTAAGTTATAGTTGATACAGAATGATACTATGCCGTGATGGTATAGTAGTAGTGATACAGAATTCTTGTTAGCGATCACGATGGATGTAGTGTTGTGGAATTCTCAAGAAATAATTTTTCGAGAAATTTACCGAGAAATTTCGGAGAATTTTTTTTATTTTTAATTTAACATTATAATAATAATAAATACTTTATTCAATCAATCAATAACAATGTACAAATGTTGAGACAATTTATCACCAATATGGCTACAATCGATTATGGAAACAAAAAATATTAGGTACCTACATAGAAAAAAGTGCTAATAACTTATGAAAAATCTTGATTTTTGACACCCCACATGCCCATATTTAAGTTTAAAAAAATTGCATGTAGGTACGTACATGGAAAAAAGTGTTAATAACCTCTGGTTTGGGCCTTAATCAGCCCCACAAATTTTTAGATCAAACAGGTTGGCTGCGAAGTGTACTGGGCGAAAGGTCATAATACCACTAAGAAAAATTATGGAGAGAAATTTCTCTTCGATCAGAGGAGAAATTCTCGGAGAAATTTCTCGCTCTCGAGAAATTTCTTTGGAGAATTTTCTCTTCTCACATCACTAGATAGATGGTTTCATTATTAAGTAACGTCGTAACTTCGAATAACAAAATTATTTTCGAATAATTCATCGGAGTTTGGCCATTTTCATAAATGAAGTTTTTAATTGGGTAGGTACCTACTTGAAGTTTTGTGGTAGGTACTCTGATACGCTGTCATATCACATGGTATGCACTATGGTTCTAAAGGTTATTATTACTAAACATATATATTTGTAGTCTAGTGATAGTGTTATTATATTATTATTGGTATTATGTATGTATGATACACAGTGATTAGAATTGCATTCTCCCATGAATATTTACAAGGATCGATTCCACGAAGGTCCACTATGGGGGATGAAATAGGCGCATTATATTGCATATTTTAGATCATATATTTATTATTTATTGAACATACACAGATGCAACACACATGCTTGTAGAGGTATTTGATAATAGCAGGACTAAATATTTTTGATTCAAACCGGGCTATATTTATGTACCTACTTCCATGAATATCTACTAAATCGATAAGGAGTTTTTTATAACTTTTCAACAATTTTTTATAGGTAGGTTAAAACGGAGTCTTTTCTCTAAAATTCCTCAAAATATATTATTTTTACACATTTACTTTTTATACTTCCTATAGGTACCTAATAATATTATATTTTGAAAAATTTGGATTGTCTTTCAGAAATGGAAAATATAGTAGATATAGGTACTTGAACATGTCAAAATTATCTTACAAGTAAATAAAATTTACAACTTAATAATTATATATACACACCTTATTACTAAAAAAACATATTTATTACATATTTGACCCTCAAAATTGAGCAGTACTCGTGATTTGAGGGTTACAGTATATAACATATACTTATAAACAAGTAGACACTTTGCTATGTAGGTAATAAGTTTTTATTTATTTAGTTATTTTTTTCTTCATTGTACATTGTTTACAGTAATACAAATTAAAACAGTATCATAGAAAATCTCAGTTAAACAATTCAATGTACAGAGGGCGAGTTTATCGCTAAAATGCGATGTCTTCCAACTTCCGTTTTTACTTTCAATTTATAATATACAATATAATATGTTAAGTAAAATAATTATCTAGAGTATTAAGTAAAATGCTGCGTATATTAAATTAAATAGATATTCTAACTAAATAATTATCTAGAGTAATTAGTAAAATGCTGCGTATATTAAATTAAATAGATATTCTAACTAAATAATTATCTACAGTATTAAGTAAAATGCTGCGTATATTAAATTAAATAGATATTCTAACTAAATAATTATCTACAGTATTAAGTAAAATGCTGCGTATATTAAATTAAATAGATATTCTAACTAAATAATTATCTACAGTATTAAGTAAAATGCTGCGTATATTAAATTAAATAGATATTCTAACTAAATAAAAAATAAGCGAAACAACAGTAATCATGTACCTAACTACCTGCTTCTTATAATTAAATATAGGTATATCATTTTATTGATCTTACAAAAGACCTACAATCGGATTACGACCAGGTATTTGAATGTATTTACCCATTACATACCTAATACGTAATATATCATTCCTAAATATAGATCAATTTATGATTTTATGTTAACAATACAATTTTTTTTATTATTTTTTTATATGTTGCTTATTGTTAAATCAATCAATGATAAAAAAATATATTACAGACACCTATCGAGTGATCAATAAAATCTTTTTTACAATAAAATATTCACCGCCTCGAACTTTTGATTACAAATTAAGATTGCGTAGAGATGGTATGAAATGTTAAATTAACGTATCTAATAGCAACTAATATTTTCTACCGATATGTGATTTATGCACGCCTACATACCTATATATTATCTTACTCAGCACACGGCTGTCTTTGAGGACTTGATCTACGTGAATAAACCACATAGTTCTTGGACGTCCGCGCTTTCTCACACCTCCTCTTTCTGATATATAAGTAGACAAGAATAAGTTTCAATAACTCTACCACAAAATGTAGGTATTTTGTATAAAAGTAATCACTTAAATCGCGTGTGCTCATGTTAAAGTCCTAATTGGACTACTTAGGTTATTTAACAGAAATTAACAGCGATTATCAATTATTAAAACAACTATTTTCAGAACACATGTAACGTCTATCAAATAACTATATAATTCTAATACCATGTATGTACACAGCTAGTTATTATTTTAATCTTGATAATGTTTGTCCATGAAATGGATAAGTAGGTGCTACATGTTGTAAGCTATCTGAGGTAATTCGTCTTTTTTCGAAAAGCCTATTTGGTTTAGGTTACAAAGTTGCATAATTAACTATTTCTTTACAATTCTCTATTATGTATAGGTATTTAAAATTATCAAATACATATTATGACATACCTACCCATCTATACTCCTTACTATACGAGAACGTAAACTTATATCTTTATAAAATATACGTACATATAAATAAGACTTCATTAGCATATCAGCGTAGTATATAAATATAAAATAACAGAATAAACATTTAAAGACGGTCTAATCGCAAGTTTAATTTCTTCCAGCCATCTCTAATAATCTTTTAAATAATGTTTTGATAGGTATAGATAATCTTGTGATCTAATTAATGTACCCTAAATTAATGATTCGGCAATATACTATATTACAGTTAACCATTTTGTGAGGTCTCATTATAAATATTTAATATATAAAACTGTCATATAAGTTTTAGAAAAGACACCGTTACCTTATTTGGTAGTGCCCTGTATAAGACTTGAACTCGCAACTCATCCTTTTTGCTAGGTGTGCTTTGTATAATTAAGCTATCAGAAGACACGTCGATGGTCTCGTGATTCTCTTACAAACCACAATAACAACATAGGTACACTTCGCAAAAAGGATGGGTTACGGGCTCAAGTTCCGTTCAGGGCACTACCAAATAAGGTGACATTGCCTTTTACTGATAATAGGTATTTAATGTTTGTCTAGATACATATATTATATGTAGGTATACTGTTATATTTTCTGAAGTAAAATTCAGTTCAAATCATATTTTCGGTAGCTCTTAATGGAGAAACCATTTCATAGCCAGACAAGCTTTGTTTGAAGAGCAATGTCTTCAGTTTACCAAAAGCCCTGTTGTAGTAACAAGACTTGTTTGCTCTGTTGATCTTGTCAAACATATTGGTGGATGTTTTTCTGAGAGTGAGAGCTTATTTGTAGATTTTTATGAAAACACAATGCTCAGAATATGAAAATGACTGATATCCCAATATTTTTTTTCTCATAATAATGTCATAGGCTTTTTGTACTGAGACCAGTTACTTCAATGACCTTATTTATAACATGAAAAATACACACATACATTAACTTCCAAACTGACCTGCCTTTGCTGGTATCCGGGGTAAAGGCTGTTATTCCCTCTCAGCGATCATCACTAAATATACATAGGTACATGTTCATTCACAGGTGTGGACTAGCCCGACGGAGCTTTGGAAAAATTACGGATATCTCCTTACTTGAACCATGATTTGTAACTAGGTATTCCTAAAAAAATGTGTGACATCAGATAAAAAATATATTTGATTTTTTATTAAGTATTTTTTATACCTCAAACATTGTCAGTAGTATATATTTATATTTCATTGGAAAAAAACCTTATAGTTCTTAGTGCATATCCAGCTGTATGAAAAGCGCCGTAAGCTTTTGTTAGAACAATTTTCTTAAAATTTATCTTATCCCATTACAAAATTTTCACTCCGCTTTTCACAGTGTCAATTCACCCCTGTACATGTTGATGTAGGTAGGTAGGTATGTGATAACACCATATCTTTAGCCGCGCTCCTTTTCATCATAGTACAACTCTACTCTATGAATGAATCTACACGTTCCTCCAAAATGTGTTTTATGGTCTCCACAGAGGTAAGAAATAAAAAGCAGTATTTTTAAATTGATAACTTGAACACCACTAGCCTGTTTTTACTGATTTAGCATAAATTAAATAACTAGAATATAATTTTAATACATCAGGATTTTCTATTCTAGACATTTTCTGCAATTTCAGAGCAGATAGATACAAGTGGATTTCCACTCTCTCGAGAGAATACCCAGCTCTGAGGATCTTTTGCTGCCATCATTTTTAGACGTGACAAAAATGATATAGGGAGAAGGGGGGAAATGGAATGTAAATATTAGGTAGGTACTTAAAAGTTTTCAGTGATGTGCAATTTATTTATTTATTTAATTTCCTCTAACGGCCGAAGCCTAGATTTGTTAGGTAGGTATATCTAGCTTTCAATTTTGGGAAACATATCATGGAACAAGGAAAATATTAAAGTTCTATATTATATAATTTCTTGTATAATATGTAGAAATCTACATACATAAAAGAAGTTAATATATGGATAGTAGGCAGTAGATTCTATAATTTAATCAAAGTTCTATAACTTCTATATCATAATTTTAGGATTCATTTGATTCTCTTGAAAATCGGGTGCCCTGAAAAAAGGATTCTTTATTAAAAACGTCTACATTTAGATTCATAAAAATTCTATTTTGTTACATTAATTGATTCCGTAATAAAATATTTATTATTAGAAATTTAAACGAAAATACATGTACCTCTGTAATTTGAAAATTCAAATTTAGTACCTACATATTGTATTCGAAATCCGAATGTTGAACGCTTCACGAACATCGTGTTATACTGCGCTAAAAAAAACAACCTGTGAGATTCCTGGGCCTAAAACTTATACAATAGTAAGGTGCAATATATAATTATAGAGGGATAAAATATACCTACCTACACTGACAATGATATACATAACTACAATTAATAAATTCACTGTTTACATACATAACATTTAGATATAAAATGTTTTCACCAATATAATCTTTTTAGTAGGTTTTTATTTAATTTAATGATAGTAAAGGAGCTTAAATAATGGTGTTTTTGAGCTTACAGGATTCCGTATGATGTTTACGAACTTCGCTCACAACACGTTATATTCTTGTTTCAATAGCATAAGAGCGATAGGAAGTCACATTAAATTGATTCAATTAGCAATGAATCATTCTGAATGTGAAATATTGTATTACAAAAAAAAGAAGAAAATCTCAAAACTTACATTAGCCACTTGCTTCGATAATGTAATAAAAATATTTAGTTTCAACTAGGTACTTCTATAACTATATCGCTAAACTAAACTAGGTACTTCTATACCTATATCGCTAAACTAAACTAGGTACTTCTATACCTATATCGCTAAACTAAACTAAACATATCCTATAAGTAGAGTAGCCAGTAGACTAGCTGCAGCGCATACCTAAAGATAGGTATTCCGTTTGATTATTTTCATCTTTCGTTCGATTTTTTCCTTTCCTTTCAACCTCATTCACTAACTATATAATACTACATATTACAAAACTCAAATACGTAAATATGTACTTGACTACCTTTATTCCATTAATAAAAACCTGTGTTTTTTTTATTAATTTCCAAACCGGTTATTTTTTATTCTCATCAACGTATTAATACATTCATTCACACATTCTTACAACGCACATGTGTAGTAAAATGATAAACCTTTTACTTCATATAATATTATACACAACATACGCTCCAATATTCACTGATTGGGACTTACAGAGGTATGTATATCAAGTTGGACATTTTTTAAAGGTTGATATGTATTTTATTTCCAGGATTTGCACTCCGTCTGAGAACATAATGAATCTGTTCCTATAAAAAAATTATTCCATTATAATATGAACAATTTGTATTTAGCGCCGTTCAATGATCCGTGACTCTCTCAAAAACGCCATGATTTTCCTGAAAAGCAATGTTTTCATTTTGCTCCTTAATGTAGTGGCAGTATGTTGGTTCTGTCTTAGATCCGCTGGTAATAGGTTCCAGGCGCAATTATATGTTGGCATGGTAAACAGTATAATAATAAATATGGTAAAGAATGAATCAAAATAATAAAACATAGAATAATTAAACATTATTCTGTAATGAAAAAGTGATGTCTTAGTTTTGCAATTGGATTAGCGTTCCTATTGAATTTTGTGATGGTTATTATGTACATAATGTACTCATTATAATAACATATTGCATTATATCATTAGGTATGTATCAGTCTAAACGGAATGCCAATCAAACATAATTTAAAGATGATTACAGGCGCCTCAGATATTATAAATTATGTAGGTAGGTATATGAAAATAATAATCACCGAAAATGCAACAAGAAAAAATAAATAGGTAGGTACGTTAAATAATGCAAATTATTCCATAATGAGATTGTTATGATTTCTTTTAAACCTATCCAGTATTTATATGTGTGATAAACTACTCGTAATTTTTTTCAACATCTTTGACGAATAAACTATTAGTAAGGTATTATTATTCATAATAATCTTTAATTAATAATGTACCTACATGACTGTATTCCATGAACACTTGAAAAGCCAATGAAAATAAATTTTAAAATTTGTGTCAAAATTACAATCTATCATTTTATTTTCAATTATTTTAAATTCTGGATAACACTTATGTTATTTTTTATATTAATATAATATTTTGAACATTTTTCAATGTGATTTAATCATTTTAGTTTTATTTTGCTAATATGAATATAGTCAAAATATTTTTTGAAGATTACTGTCGCAATGATGATAAGTTGAGTGGTGCTATTTTAGACAAATTATCCTTATTAACGCAAGAGTGTGAATAAAATTTTAAAACCAAGATTAATCTTAAAATATCTTCAATTTTATAATCACCTCGATTAATTTGTTTACAACCCTCGGATTTTCTTATTATTATGACAAACTGCATGCACATCAAAAATAATTTTCGATAACGAGTTTCACAAATTTTTAGATTCAGAAGGCATACTCCGGCCTAGCGGGAAGACGTGGGGGTGAGCTTGCTCTGTGTCTGAATTTGGAAATAAATAAAATCAATTTATAGAATAAATACAACTTAAATTTTATTTATATGTGACAATATACTATTTTTTTATACCTATGAATATTTTGGCATATAAAGTTTTGCCTTATAAAATATAACGACATAAGAGCACTAGAAATGTCCTGGAAAGAGGTGACTCAATTGGCGCAGAGGTATTCTGAATGATGGACGAGGTTGGTTTTTCACTGATTTTGTTTTCACTGTTTTCACTTTCACTAGGTTGGTTTTTGTTCTGCGCCTCCGATAGAAGTGTTTGACAATGATGATGAAAAAAGAAAATATTCCATCGTGAAAATAATTTCAAAAAACTTTTCTGACATCCCGAGTGTTGTCGAGAAGAACAAATATCACTATTAACAAAACACTTCTGCGACCGCTATTCATGTATGGATCCGAATGCTGACTTTTGTATAAAAAGGACGAGACGTCCTTTTTAATATTCGAATGAAAGATACTCAGAATGATATTCGGACCTGTGCAGGACAACGAGGTTTGGAGAACTCGATACAACGAAGAAGTTTACAGCTTGCACGATGAGCCGAACATAATAAAATGTATAAAAGTTGGAAGACTGAGATGGACTGGGCACGTGGAGAAAATGAATGAAGAAAAGTGCAAAAGAAAATCCTTCATACAAGACCACAATGTAGACGTAGCGCCGGTTGACCCAAACTCCGATGGATGGATGGAGTATAGAGGGATGTAGACATAATGGACATCAGGGATTAGAAAATTACATGCCAAGATAGGAGGAGATGGAGGGGGAGATTTCGGAGGAGGCCAAGGCTCATAACATGCTGTATAGCAACTGATGATGATGATGAACATTTCATGAAAATTAATATTGTAACTGCTTCATTCAAACTTCATTTTGTCAGTACTCGTATAATACCTAATTCCTATCTGTGTGAATGATACCTACCTATATAATATCTGTATGGGTAGGTATATAATTGCATATTATTATTATACCTACTCGTATGTTACAATAAATAACAAGATATTATTTATTTGGTGATTTGGTTATGTGTTGAGAATTATTATTATTGATTGCCTGGGGTTTGCCGGCACGACGGGAATGATTGTTTAGTTGAAAACGAACCGATTATCAAAATTTACTAAATAAAAAATGTAAAATTGGCTTGGATATGCAGAAGGGATAAATCCCTGAGATAAGACATAAATTTCGAAAGAAAAAAGCAGGATATAACATAGGTAGAATTATGTCTAAAAGATGGGACGTAAGAAATCACGATTAACTAGAACTTTCAAGCATAAATCAAAATCTTAAAGAAGAATTGATGTTGATCTTCACGAGGAGTTGTGTGAGTGTGGAGAAAGCAAGCTACCAATATATTAGTCAACCAGAGTTTTTACATTCAAATTGGGCTTACATAGTACAAGTAACATACTAATAAAAAAATATCAATATTTTATCCAGTATTTGAACAATAATCCTTCACAAAAATCTGTGATAGTTATTATATAATATTAACAGTCCTATGTGTAAACAATTAATATGACTTGTGAGGAAAATTTTGATTAATTTTTGGATTTAGTTTATTATTTTTCTTGACTCCCAGTATCCTTCTTATTACAGACGGAGGTGTTTGTGTATAAGTATACAATTTTTGAAAATGTTTTGACGCACGGTGCCTACGTATACATCTGTAAATATTATACACAAGGTATACGATGAATTATTACCTACATAATATATGTATCCAGGGTCCTCACGCTACTCCTTAAAGTGCTGGGGTCCGCATGATGAGAGGCCACGGATACCGACACTTCTACCGACAAAACCCAATTCCATTCCTTGTTATACATAAACTCAATAACTAACCATCAAACCAAACAAGGTTAAGGCAACAGGGATAGTAAAATATTTTTAATATCTATATTAACTTCATGGTAAGTAAATACTATCACCTGGATACATACATAAGTATTAAATTTACTCTGATGCTGTTGGAGTCATATTATAAACATCGTGTGTATGAATATCACCATTATACATCTAGATAAACTAAGAAATGGTTAGATTTATATATTTTTGTGTTATATTTTGAGTAAACGTTTATGTAGACATGTATTGTAGAAACTCTGTTTCTTGTGTTTCCAAGAGTGCGGTTGTCGGAGAGCAAAAAATAAGAAAAAATATTTTAACATATTTCGAGGAAACATGTTTCAAAAATATGTACAGAAATAGTGAAAATTATTAAGAGTGAAAAAAGTTCTGGCTTACTCGTGCTATCAGCATAAGATGGTGTTAACTTTCAAATGTGTATAAATTTTGTTATATTTTTTGGTAACCCTGTCTTTAACCCTTTAAGAGATATAACTACGGTGACAATGATAATAATATTATATTTTTTCATATTTTATTTGTTTTATTCATCTAGTCTGAGAAGATATGTATACACTAGTGGCCATAAGTTCGGACACTTTTTGACAAAATATATTTTAATAAATAATTCAACATACGAATATTTTTTTTAATATTAATGCTTACGTAGGTAACGTACGCTATACATTTATTCTATACTACAAGAGATAGATATTTTCAAATTAAATCATACTTATTATCGTATATAATTATCACATATAATTCACATACACAAAGTGTAAAAATAACCAGTTTAATACGAAAAAAACCCTCGTATTAAAACACTGGTCATAGCGACACACATGACATTTCAGTCAAGTATAGCGAATTCAAAGGTCACATGGCTGGATTCATTGATGAGCAATAGCTAAATAGTTGCAACCAAATTCTTAGATTTTAGATAAGTTACAAACTTATAATTAAAATACTCAGAAGCTACCCTCAGACCTCTGAAGCCTAATGGATGGAGCACTTAACTCGGAACACAGAGGTGTTGGTTCGATTCCTAGTAAGTGCGGTTGGCTGGAAGAAGTCACTATACAGCGATGAGTATGTAGAAAAGGATTGATATGAGAGAAGCATAAAAGAGACAGGTGAAATTAGTGAACGTTGCTAAAGCGCTTCTTCATCTTCTGTAGGTGCCCTATCAGGTCTCTCCGACGTTGGCGATCACACTGGCGTAGGCTTCTCGGTCCTGCGCTGTCTGGAATAACTCCTCCACACCTCTCATTCCAGTCAAATCTCGTATATTGCTCAGCCACGATGTCTGCCTTCTGCCAGCCCCCCGATGTCCCTCTATCTAGCCTGTCATAATCAAACGCAGAATGCGGTACTTTTCTCCACGCATTATATGACCCAGATATGAGATCTTACGCACTTTGATATCCAACAGGAGTTTTCTGTCCATTCCAGCTCTTCTTAACACCTCTGCATTTGTGATACTATCAGTTCAATGAATACAAAGCATTCTTCTATGAAGCCACATTTCAAACGCTTCCAAGCGCCTTAAAGCGCTTAAGTCAGTCTAAACCGATACGTCTGCGTCGGGACACCTTTTACTTTTTCTTTCCATAAAAGTTTCTATAATTGTATTTATTTGCATTATTTAACAATATTAATTTAATACTTATAAAGTTAGATACGAGAATATTAAGTACCTAACTGTATCATGTAATTATTTTCATTTGCATATACATAGTTTATTCTAATATCAAACAATATGATTCTTCAGCTTTTCATGACCCTTATCATTTTGTCTGGCTATCGGGTCTCCATAATTATAGTTGTTACTATTGTCCTGGGCTTTCAATGAGCATGCTGTCGCCATCTTCAGGACTTTGAAGTGTCATCATGTGATCGTTGTAAAAATTCCTGAAATGTGATTTTTTTGATCGTATAAAATAATTTTAAAATATGGTCACTCTAAACCGCACAGTGGTACTTAGAATGGAATTTTGGGTAACATTCAAATTAATGTAAATAATATGAAAAAAATGAGATAAATAATAAAAGTGAATTCATTCATACACAGAAATAAAATACAAACTCTGTGTAGGTACATCGATATTGTTATGTTATTACAACGTAGATGTACCTACCCATTATTCATATATTTATTTATTTGTTTTCGGAATTTATATATAGACTTATGATAATGTGACACCTATTTTTAGTCTAGTTTGGTATATCAAAACGAAATTCATTCATAAAAATGGACACATTTTTTTCATGTTGGTGGTCCTTCCTACTACATTAATAGTTTTGACGTGTATTTTGTTGAGTTAATCTGCGACAAGTGCGTGGAAGAAATGCAAATGATATGATAACAATATATTAAAATTATAAGTTTACCAAAAGGCTTCAGGGTTGCCACAAAACTCATATCTACTTATCTATATGATAAATACTTAAATATATAATATATAACTGTATAAAAAAATATGAAGATTTGATCTTACACCTATATACAGTAATGAGTTACAATCCATTGGATTTTCTACCAACTCATTTAAATGATTATTCACAAATGAAAGAAACTTTGCCTTTTTACTTTCGTTTATAACAAATTAAGGAGGTCTTGGGAATAATTTATTAGTAAATTGTAATTAATAATAGTTGGCCAGATAAGAGCGCAGCCACTCTAGGACGGTCCCGTGAAAGTTATATAAAAGTGTGTATTTTTCATTGATTTATGTAAAAAAATGTAATCAATACTTAAATAATGCATTTTAGTAGGATAAATAACTATATATACCTATAGGTATTTTAGCTCAGTAAAGTCGATTTACAATTTAAATTAAAAAAATTATTTATCATAAATATTTAACACTTTTAATGCATACATATTATATGTATACACTAAACAGTGATTACTTAATAAATTGAATAAATCTAATGAAGAATAAATCTTCTTCCACTGGAGGGAATCCAGGATATTTTGGGATTAGTTCCGTGATTTGTTTTATGTTTTGTATGGAATGGTGCATGTGTGTTAATATGTGGTGTGGGATTTGTGATGTGTATGGTTGAGGGCTGGTTGAGGGATTATGTTGTTTTTTATTTTATATAGAGTAATGGTTTGTTTTTTTTATTATTTCATGTATGGACAGTTTACAGTGCAGTATTTGCTTAATATGATTGTGTATATTTTTTTGCGTATATGATTGATATGTTTGTGAGATGTTTGCCCTAGTACAGGCAGCATCAATTTAGTATATTATGTAAATTGTAACTAAGAAATAAGAGTTCGTCGGTAGCCTGGAGGTAGAGTCTCGGCCTTCAGAACAAGGGGTCCGTGGTTCGATTCCAGGTGCCGGCAAACTCTCCTTTCACGACACAAGCTTTTAGCTTACTGTGGAAGGTGTATAAGGTTGTAATTGGGTTTATAACAAAACCCAGATATATCTTTAAAAAAAGTCTATTATGTTTTTGTGTAAACACTATGGAAATTCATTATTAACATATAATTAGATAATTTTATTTAAACACTGTATACTTACCAAATTTTCGCCAAGGCTTCTGCTTGGCATCATCAGCTCAAAAATTAAAAATTATCATCATCATCATAGGGCTTGACTTGCATGTCTTCCAGTTCGTGATACGCAGTGTACCTAAATACATCGGCACCGGCAGAGTCCATCCAGTTTGGGCTTTCCTGATTTTCTTCGTACTTGTGCGGTATGAAGAGTTTGAGACATTTTACAGGGTCGTCATCACCTATTCTGATTAAGTGACCAGCCCATCTAATCAGCCCACCCACCTTGACTCGGAGCGCTTGATATGGGCACCTTAAAATAAAAATATATATAGTGTTCCTTCATTCGTGTTAATCAAAAACCAATATCTAGTGATTAAATGTATTTATAGGGAAATATGATGCATACGAGTTAATTCATAATGTTCTATTAAATTAATCGAGTGGGCTTGACGTTATTACAAGAACTTGACATATTTGACTTGACCTACGCAATTTTTTTAATATGTATTTTAAAAGAATGAAGTAAAATGCACATTTTTATTGAAATGAAGACATTAAAATATTCGACAAATTATAATGGCTGTAAAAGGGAATAAAAACAACAAGTCAACAAAATATATATGTATATAAATGATATGCGGTTTTGTCAACACGCACCAATCTAATGAATAGACATATTGTATTAATGGGGTAGTATCATTAAAATAAATAAATAAATGTCTGCCATTAACCATAAAATTATGGAAAAAATCCATATTTTTTACGGTTTATTGCCTTGGTAAATACAGACAAAAATGCCCTCACTGTCTTTACAGAAACCGCAAGACTAATTTTTATCTGAGGTAAGTATCTTTTTTTTATTTGAAACCTACCATAAAATTTTCGTTAACACTTTGCGGAGCTTGTGCAATGAAATCTAGCCATATAAATAAATTTAATGAAACGATGGACTGGATGGTTAAGATTTGGTGATAATATTTTATCATGTTACATAATATTGTGCAAATTCATATTGTATATCGATGTAGCACAACAAAGCCATTCCCATATCCATCCAATTATCTTCAAAAATTGACTTTAGTGCTACTTACAGGTACTAAATAAAATAGTTAAAATTTGAATTTGAACTACACACGTATAGGTACTTAGATTAGTAGAAAGTTATTGATAGAAAAAACTTGGCATCGATTTTATTTTTTCAGAAGCATCCATTTGTTTAAATTATATATACCTAATGAGTTACAATCCATTGGATTGTTCTGCAACGAGTTTGGGTTTTCTCCTCCATTCCTTCCTATTCTCAGCCAGTCTTTTCAGCTCTACGTATGAGCCACAGTTCATGTCCCTCTTCAGTTGGTCCATATACTCGTCTCTTGGTCTGCCTCTGCCATTTGTGCCCTCGGTCCTACCCTCCGCGATGGGGATGAGCAGTTCTGGGTACCTGATATTGTGGCCAATCCAGTTAGCTCGTTGTTGGCTGATTCTCTTAAGAAGTTGCCTTTTTTCGCCTACCCTGGTTAACACTACTTCGTTTTCGATGTGTTCCGATCAATGGATTTTCAGCATGCGTCTGTAGTACCACATCTCAAAGGCCGCCAACCGTCCGCTTTCACTCTTGCTGATGGTCCATGTCACACACACTTAGTTATCTAGATATATAAAAATTAAACACTCACTCAAAAAAATATAAAAATACAAACTTCTTTTATTTTCATGGCAAAACATCCGCAATCGTGTGAATTATATTATATCCAACATATCACGGCATCTCCCACAAGTGGGGTAGCCAGCGGACCAACTGCTTGTGATAAATGTGAAAGCCGTGCTCTCCATTCCAATAAAAGTTAAGACATTCAGGATAGGTGGCATACATCATCATTAAACTGAAGATGTTAATAATGTAGATATTAAAACGTGATGAAAACTTTTCAAAAAGAATGTGAGGCCTATTCCTTACCAGGGGCTCCATGTGATGAATTATAGGTAGGTATAATGATAACTAAAACAACTTTACAAATTCATCACATATTTATGCATCGTTGTTTAAAGTGTTAAGACAGTAGGGTGTCCCTCTAATGTAATATTTGATAATATAACATTTTCACATATAAAAGTAGTTATTATAGTTATGTATATTTATTATAATAGTAGATAGGTAAATAAATATCAGTAATAGTGACACAGGAAGGAATCTATGATATGCATGTGTGTTGTTATTAATGATTAAATAATAATATCAAGGTTTACTTTTGATTACCTGGCGTGGGAATAGAATAGTGTTAGAATGTACCTACCTACATAATATTATGAGTGAATCATATTATCTACCCAGGCATGTACCTACATAAATAATTACTACCACTACTAATTGTACCGTCACCGGCATACCCCACAAGTGAGGTATCCAGCAGATCAGCTGGATGTAGAAATAAATATGCAAGCTATCTTCTCCGTGCCAACAAAAATATAAGATATTTAAGATGGATGGCAAACCTCATTGCTGAATTTACGATGTTAAATGTCGTTATTTGTCGAACATCTGTATTTTACAGGACACTCGAAAACTTACGGAAAAGATTGGGAGACCAATGCTTTGTCGGGTGCTCAACGGAAAACGTATAATTATTATTCGTATGAACGAAACACTGTTTCTTAAAGATTATATGAATTATATTGATTTTCCATATTCCTATGAACACGAATGCAAATACGTGCATAGCAACACACCCGAAAACACTTATACATAGGTACAGCTATGAATAATTATTGAATTTTATTAGCAATTAACATTGGTTCTTGAGTGAGATGGTAAAGATGCCATCCCTATTATTTTGCTTGCGGTATGCTGGAACATTTTTTTTGAGTTATAATTTATTCTCCTATGATGCTAAATCTTTCATGCAAGTCGAAAAGCTGGACTTTACCTGAAATTTCCAAGCATAGAAATACCTAATTAGGAAATTGTTAAGTTACGTGCAATTTACAATTCGATCATTTCACATTCGCTCACCATGTTTTAATCCGACGCGATTTTGTTTCGCTTTTGATATACAGTATTCGACAGCACTCTCTCGGTTCTAGACTTTGTTATTTTAGATACCAATAGGTATAGGTGGTAGTACATAAAAATATGAAGCCATAAGCTGGATTTAATAATACTAATGATCAACGTGTGGTATATGCACCGACTCTCTTTCGATCCGTAAAGCTACGTTGTAATGTTAACGTTGAGCGCTGTCAGTTCTTGGATGGGTGACCATTACATAGTAGGTATGGAGTAAAGTATTAAATGTATTTTTTGTGATTTTTTTATTATAATATATGTATGTAACTTTTAAGTTGAAATGGAAATATTGTGTTTATGATAGACTTACTCTGTTTACTCAGTATGAAAACCTTAGACAAGCCGCTGATAAATATTATTGTTGACACTTTCATAGCAATTCATACACTGAATTGAGATAGTCAGTAAACTAACTATATATGTATTATAAACACACAGATTGGTCGAAAAAAGTAAGACATTCAGGATAAGCGGCACGTCTCTATGCTAAATTTAAATTATTTCTAGGTACCTACCTTTATAACACAATAATTGATACATACGAGTAAAGAAACACAACACTGTGGTCAATTTTAACCACATTAGTAGTTGTAAATAAACAAAAAAATATTATAGTTGAAGTACAATTTGCAGAAAACAAAAACTAAGCACAACAGTCGAGATTTATTACCCACTTAAGTAATAAATAAATTGGTTTATTAAATTAAGGACATCGAGGTCAATAAAGATTATTATGATGGCGTAAATTATAATGGAAAAAACGTCACTTATATCGATAGTCCTCTGAACACTTCAATTATGTATTTAAAAATGTTCCTTACACCGATGTTCATCTCAGAATTATTTCAATTTGCTATAATCGAAGAGTAGGTATAGGTACATTGCATCGAAATTATATGGAAGTGGCATAAGTAGGTATATCAGTCTTGCATACATTTTCACACCATTGTAGTGATGATGATGATGGGTAATTTTATCGGCACCGTTTAATGAAGAAACCATCTCAAGGGTGCGGAAAATACTTTTGGAAGAGGGATGTCTTTAGTTTGCTCTTGAATGTTCCTAAATAACGATTTTTTATCGCCATTTGTTCTTGGATGGGTGTGATACACCACTTAAAACAAAAAAAATCTGCCCTGTTGTAAGTAGTTCCATTTTATATTGATTGATAGAAATTTCTCATTTTCTAATTGCAGTTTGTGTTTACTACGAGTTTTCTTCTTCTTTTACCATTCATATTTCTACACTGCATTGAACCACACTAGATGTCACAATTATTAACCAGTTCGTGAGCAGGATAAACCAGGCAAGAAATGCCTTTAACAAAAAATCTAAAATATTGGAATTCCCAAATATTGATTTAAGCGTTAGGAAGAACCTTACTAAAGGATTTGTATGGAGCATTCTGCTATATGTTTGCGAGACGTGGACCATCAGCAAGAGTGAATGCAGACGGCTGGCAGCCTTTGAAATGTGGTACTACAGATGCATGCTGAAGATTCATTGGTCGGAACACGTCGAAAACGCAGAAGTGTTAACCAGGGTAGGCGAAAAAAGGCAACTCCTTAAGAGAATCAGCCAACAACGAGCTAACTGGATTGGCCACAATATCAGGCACCCAGGACTGCTCATCGCTATTGCGGAAGGTAGGACCAAAGGCACAAATGGCAGAGGCCGACTCGTTGCAAACCAATCCAATGGATTGTAACTCATTATATATAACCAGTTCGGTATATTTTGTTTTATTTTTTTTAAGTGTGAAGTAGAATTTGTCTGTGTACTTCCATGAAGAATAAATTGTGGAATGAAAAGGCCGTGTAAGGACGTAAACAAATTAATATAGACAGAATCTCAAATGAAAAGTTGGTTATGAGTCGAATCGTGGGTAAAAAATAATTTTGTATCAATCAGTCTTTATATCAAGTTTCTCTTAAATGTATATATTCTATGTGCAACGAAATGAAATGAAACACATTTGTTACGGAATGCATCTTGTAGATTGATGTATTATAGGCAGTACTTTACGCATATAATTTTATTTGTTACAGAGCCTTCGTAATCGCACTTTATTGATTACTGCAAGAACGTTTTGTATTATTCCGGAAGTATAGATGAAAAGAGAAAGCTCACCTAAATTTACTTTTTTTTAATATAATGACATTGATATCGCTTTAGAAAGCTTCCTCTGAATGTCCTACCCTAAAACATATCAAAGATAAGTTACGAATAAGTTTTGAATATTTTTAATATAATAGCATGTATGTAGAACTGAGCTAATAATGAGCATGATTGATGCAAGAAGAAAATAAATGACATTCATGCTTTTTGATCTATTTTTCTAGGAAAGCAACTTAACGATAAGCTAATGTAACAATATGTAGGTATGAGAGCTTGATAAAGCAGAAATAAACTTTTGCTGAACCATGTGCAGTATCGAGAAATTCCTGAACGTGACAGAATGCGTATAATAAAATCATACAATAAAGTTTGTAACTTATAGTGTCTACATACTTCAGGTACAACACACAATACACTTTTAAAATATTATTATATAGACTTGCATACTTGCACTTCATTTTTGTATAAGAACTTTTATACATAAGTATGTACTTATATTATTGTGTACTAGCAAAAAACAAAAATATGTTATTTATTCTTCAGCACGGTATTTATTACGGACTATGCATTTGTAAAAGAATAGAATTAAACTCACATTTTTGTATAGAGATGATGTAAAGTAAAGTAATTACTTTTCTTCATGAATTAAGAAAGTAAAAGTGTAATGTAATACGAGAAATAAAATACCTTTTATACTTTCTGACATATAAGTAGTAAAAACATCAACATGTTACATTTCAACAGCAGGGCTACTCTTGACACAATCTAAAAAGATCTTAATCTAGTCTTGATCTTGATCATACGACGCACGAAGTGACTATTGGCCAAAAATACACGCAAACCGATCGCGCGTTAGCGGTAACGCGGTGTTTTTGACCATAGTCCCTTCGTGCGTAGTATGATCAAGATCAAGACTAGATTAAGATCGTGTTTAGTTTTGTCAAGAGTGACCCTGCAGTTTTAACGAAATTCAATGTGACTTCGATATTTTCCATTGGAGTTCTAAGACCCTCTAATCCGAGGAATAATTTTAAATTTAGATTACTTAACTCAAAAAGTGTACAAGCCTTCCAGTAACATTATATTTTTGTAAATCCACTGTTGGACTATGCAATAAAATATTCTTATAACAGTGTCTTCGCAGCGGCAGTTTTAAAGACATAAATGATGATTGAAAATGTAAATAAATACTGTGCTGCGTTCATGAAATAAATATTTGTATTGAGGAACGAGTATACATACGTATTTATCTATGTAGAGTGTTAACCATTCTGATCGTGATGCGCGAGGCTTGTTCCAGGAACAAGGGTTGTATTCGCACCCCCATGACGACAATAAACCCTTTTAGGATCCGATGTTATACAATGATGATAATGTTTTCGATAATTTCGCGGCATGGTTATCGTTGAAGAATTTCTAGAAAATGCTGTACCTATATCTTTTTAAAAGACATGTATAAAATTAGTATTAAGCATCTACACTAGTGACCGTGAATTTGGTAATTTGAAAAATATTTATTTATTTCGCCGGGTAGCTGACATCTTTAGATAGGGGTTGTATAAAAACAAGAAAGTATTTTTAAAACAGATGACATTTTGTTAATGAATATATTTGTGGTTGAAGAATTTCTATTCTGTATGTGAAGCAATAGTATGAAGCAATATTTTATTTTTTGTATTTTAGTAAAAAAAAAAACTTTTTGTATGCATGTATTGTATGTATACTAAATTTTTTGAAGACTTCGGCCGTGAATATCTGAATAAATAAAATAATAAATAAATAGTAAATAATAAAGTAGCTACATTAGGTAATTGTATGTAGGTACATTAAGACACAGGTATGTAGGAAAATTATCATGTTATATAATGCATTCGAAATGTTTAATTGCATACAATATACTCACATGCCATTCTTGAACCGTACAAAATCATTATAATAAATAGGTAAGTAATATTATCGTTTCCCAAAGGAATTTTTAAGATAGAAGAACAAAAACAAATTAGAATGCATGAATATAATATTTCTTAAAATATCTACACGAAATAAAGTCATTTTAGTCCAAAAAAGTAAATAAATAAATAAATTATATTATTTTCTTGTATCAAAAATATATCTTTGCAAAATATGAAGTAGTTGCGATAATAAAAATCATGCGAAATACATTTTGATATTTCCCCTTATATCTATCTCCCATGAGAACATACGGAAACAATTTGATTGGAATGTAATATCCGTTAAGGATTAAATGAATAAAAATGATATTGTGTGAAACTATTTCAGTAGCACACACCAAAGATGCTATATTGAACATGACAAATGCAACGATCAAATTGATGAAATATGACAATAGTCAGACATACCTACATACCTGAATAATATGATTTCACAACAACGGGAAAGGGAATTTTAATTGCATAATACAAATAATAATATATCGAAATATGTATAATGATAATAATCCACCAACATGCTGGATGAAATCAATAGAGCAAACAGGCCCTGCTTCTATGATAGGGCCTTTGGCGTCGCAGGACCCGTCATCTGGAAACGACTCTCCGAGTACCTCCGTAAAAACCAATCTATAACAACGTTCAGGAGCAAGTTGAAGACATCGCTCTTCCAACATAATTTCCCGCGCCCTTGAGATGGATGCTCCATTAAACTGCGCCGAATAAATAATCCAACATACATACATAAATTTTGCAATCAATTCTACTATACCCTCACGCCGAATTCCAAATAAGGTAGGCAAAGAGAACGGAATGCTATATGGATTTATCCTTACGTACTACTTTCACTTCTCCAGCATTCACATAACTTCTCTTACACGCTCATTGATTTCCATTTCTCAAAATATGCTTGTCCTTGAGAATTTGATCCACGTGACCAAACCTATAGGGTTTCTCTTGACAAAAACTAAATACGATCTTAATCTTAATTATACGACGCGCTAAGTGACTTCATTAAACTGATTCTATTCTTCGTCTGCGGTTATCAAACCATGAAAGCCTTCGATTAGTTTACAGCTCTTTCAGCTGTGTTATTCACTGCTTTAAAGCTAGATATATTTTTTTCATCTTCCACAAATGCCACGATTTCTATATACGAAGATACACCTTCTTGAAGGAAACTGCTGTCAAGTTTTAGTTGTGAAAATAAATCTTTGCTCTTGACGGATACAAAATAGCTCAAAAATTTTCCTATAAAAACATTGAGGCTACTTGTAAAATACATAAAAAGAACATGGTAAATAAAATAAATAAAATAAATAAAGCTTTATTGGCATCAATATATAATGTGTACATGTTTTTTGTTCCAATAAACTACCAAAAGGCGGGCTTATCGCATATGCGATTTCTTCCAGCCAACCCGAAAAAATAAAATAATAAATAAATAAAAATAAAACAATAGAAAAAACATATAGATAAAAGTAAATAAAAACAAGATGCTAAAAAAAAACTACAAATGAGATATATAATAAAAACAAGATAAAATATAAAAAGCACACATACAACAAGAATAGGAGGGGAAGGGGAAAGGGGAAAAGGAGAGGATCTGCTCGGCGTAATTATTACGTGAAAGTTTAAAAAGTAAAAAAAAAAAAAAAAGAATTCGAAAAATGTGTATGAAGACTAGAGACAATTAATTTATATATGACATATTAAATAAATTACCTAACATATAGAGAGCCAGATATCTGTTCCTTCGATTGTTCATATCTGTTACCGAAATTACCATAGTTTTCTTTTTTTGTAAATTTTCTACAGTGGTCCCTTTGATCTGCTCATCAATTTCATCATAAAAATTAAAAGGACGGCTATTTCTTTTGACAAATATCACAAAATATTGAAGTCAAAAATACGTGCATACCAATCTCGCTGTAGCGGTAGTGCGGTATTTCTGACCATTGTCATTCAGATTGCTGCTGAAGAGATGAGTCCAATTAATGTTAAAAAAATAATACGGTTATTAAAAAAAATACTATTTCATGATATTGTCTACCACATTTAATATTGTCAGTTTGAATGAAAATATAATTCATTCAATGTACAAAGATTGTAGTTCTAAGATTTGTACTTAACAATGGCCCAGTACAAAGAGATACGGGGCCAGATTCTTATTGCTCATAATAATTATTATTATTATTTTGTTCAGTGGAATTTTAGTGTTTGGCAAGTACATATCTACTTATTGAATTTCTATTTACGTCTTCATTTTCCAATGATAAAAGGAGTTACCAACTCATGGACTATGTGCTACTTGTATTTTTGATAAAATATATATTTTTGATATTTTGTATTTGTTTATATTAATGAAGTAATTATTTGCACTATGATGTAGATACACAATTACTATATTTTTTTTTTACTACGATTAGTTTTTATACGCAAACAGGAGTATCGTACCATTCTCAATAATTGTAGATACATTTGTTGTATAATGAGTTTATTAATTTATTTTAATCTTCATCATCATCACGTCGTTTCCCTTTCGGGGTTGGCAGAAAGGATCGTGTGCAACTTAGTCATACAATTATAGTCATACAATTAATTATAAATTCCGCATGCATGCCCTTCTATTCGACGAACTCAACTCCTGTCCGTTCTGTAGGATCTGGTTAATATGATCTTGTCACTGAATTCTCGAACGGCTACGTATCCGAGTACCTCAGTACTTACTTTTTAAACTGCTTAACCGAACAATAATGGCTAAATTAAAAAAATATTGAAAACACCACGATTTTTAAGTGAAAGATGGGGGTTTGATTTTAAACTTCATTCGACTAGCAGAATATCATGGCATGAGTAGGTTTAAAATATAACTATTAGATTTAGCTCTAGTGGTTTTATTTCTTACGAAATTTTTGACCAATTTTAAAATTACAAACATATAAACAAGAGCTAATGAATGCTTTTAAACATATACATAATGAGATTTGTGAAATAAATTTGTTTTGACTGCATTTTGTAAAGTTAAACTTAGTGTTGCGTGAATGCAACGTTGGGAAGAAATGGGTTAATTAAATCTAGTTTAATAAAAAAATATACAAAAAGACAGTACTAGGTTTAACGGTACAAAATATGAAGTCTAGTCGTAGCAAACTTTGTTGAAAAATTCAAATCCACAGAAACTTCACTAGCATACAACATGTCTTTTAAGTGGTAATCTGCAGAAAAAAGTTTCACATCTCTATTTCCCACGAGAGATATATCGCTCTATAGAGCGGCGGTATGTGCATAAAGGGCGCATGCTACATTTACAACAATCACAAAGAATGTGTATTCACACAAGAGACTACTGCAAACAACTAATGCTGTATGTACTAATACGCCTTTAATCCCGCATACTCTGGACGAGTGCCCGCCGATAATATTCATGTGTTCCCACTAAAGAACATTGGGCTTTCATTATGATCTCATCTATTTGGTAGCCACCCGCACTAAAGATCGTTCAGAGACTGCCCAAAAAAAGAGACGGAAATTAAACAGCGATGTTAATTTTCGAATCATCATCGACAAAAATTTAGACACAATTTTGAAATAGATACCAACAAATAAAGGACGGATTTCAGATTCGAAACAAAATTCACCTTGAGTGCGATTGCTGGATAAAGATGAAGATTTACTGATTTGAACTAAAACTCATTAAAATAAAATCAGAAGGTATAGTTTGGCTCGATGAATCTTGTCTATTTACATAAAATAAACCGACAATATCTTATCGATGTTTGTTCCGTGGAGTCCTCGGCAAAGAATAGATATTCCACTCTTTTCTTCAAGTTTTGAGTTTCCAGGCGATGTTCGTTGAAAACACGAATAAGACATTTGATATCTTCAATTCAGCAATGAGATATGCCTCTCATCCTGAATATCTTTATTTTATTGACACGGAAAAGATAACTTCCATGTTTGTTACACGTCAGTAGATTACTGGCTATCCCACTTGTAGGATGTGCCGTGATGGCATAGATAAATAATTAGACCAATCGATGTAATTTGAAGTAGTAGGTACATAATCTCTATCGATATCCGCCCTCAGTCTTCTGAGAAATGCTTTACAATACAGTACATGTACATATGTACCACGGACCCCTATTTATTTATTTGTAATATGACAATTATTCCTCACATTGTAAGTAAATCTCTTTACATGTGGATAAATCTTTCTTATTATCCATTGATAAATCTTCTACTAGATATACCATTCTATCTTTAAATATTATTATCGCTGAATTCTTGGTCTTGAAGATATTTTTCATCGCACACTGTTTCTATAATAGCCAATTTAAATTTCATAAATGTTTTTTCTCTCTATAAAATATCCACAAATACTCATTATTGAAATTCTTATATTAGTAATATTAATGTGAATATGAAGCTTTATTGTAAACATAAATTTTGTACCAAAGGCATAGGTACGTAATGCCAAGAGGCATGGTTTTCCAGTATAGATATATAAAGCTCATTAGATTTTAGGGTAACGTGCTTTCATCATCTCGTTTATGACCTCTTTTTTAAATTCTAAGGTAAAGTTTCTTACATCATGGAGACCACGAACGACGACCAGGAGCATAGAAAGACCACCAATGCATTTGGATGATATCACTCAACACTCTGGTGTCAACTAAATGCAGACGGCGCAGAATCGAGTGGTATGGAAAGGAATGGAGGAGGCCCTCGTTCAGGAGTAAACAGGATGAGCTGAGAAAAAGAAGAGTGAATGACGGATGATTTATTCGGCACCGTTTAGTGGAGTATCCATCTCAAGGACTTATGAATCTCTATTGGAAAAGCGATGTCTCCAGTTTGCTCCTGAGTCTTGTTAAACGTTATTCATTGGTTTTTATGAAGGTTCTCAGAGAAAAACATGCAGAGTTTATTTCTATGCCATCTATTATTTTCAAACATCTATGATCATTTCTAACTGTGTGAGGTATTGGATATATTCTCCACACGTCAGATTAATTTGATGTATACCTGCCTAGCACTATTCCTAGCACATGACACATTAGCGCCGTTTACAAAGTATTCATTGAGATAGATATAACTTAGTAATAGTAAAAGATATAACATAATATTCGCAAGATATATACAATATCTACAAGAGTTCATGTGTATGTGAGTGTTGTATACGTACCTATTTCTCACGTTTTTTAGTCGAATAGTTGAGTTCGTCCTCAGAAACGATGCACTTTGGACATTCTCATAAGTAATATGATGATCTTGAAATGTTATTTTTGTCCTTTACACAAGTAGGTATATAATACTGTATATAGATATGATCACATATTTTATCAAATAATGTGTAGCAGACGGCTTTACAAATATGTAGGTATTAATTAATAACAACCCTTTACTGGACAACATACATATTTGCATACTATTGATTTCGGCGTTTTTTAATTTTTCGTAAAAAATAATTACGTTATAATCCCGTCTTGTCAATTATTTCTATTATATTAACAGATACTTAATCAAAATTAATTTATCATGAACTTATTTGTATGAATGGGAATATCAAATCATTGGTTATTGTTTATTGATTATTATTAAATTTATATAACTAACTTGGAAATTCCGTTGGAGCTTTATACAGTAGAACTTACAGAAAAAAAACCTTTTCAACAAGCGCTCTTTCTGGTACTTACGACTTTATTTGTTTTTTTTATCTCTTTTTCATCCAAAGATATACTTTCATCATATCGGGTCACATTGAACTCCGCATCCGATTATCATCGTGTATTATTTCTCATATTCATAATTCTGTCGTCCTAACTTGTTTTCCAAAATGTTTTTTTTGAAGTGTGCTCATACAATATCTTGAAAAAGGAACAAAAAAACATTGTTATGATTATTTCATAGGTATATAAATAAATAAAAAAATATTCCATAAAATAAAATGTTTCTGCATACCAACACTTTAAGAATGAACTTATATGGAAAAAAATCGTTAAATCAACAAAAACTGTTTACGTTTTTCGTGTGGGAGTTGGTGGTCTTAGATAATATAGAATGATCCACCAATAAAATTCCCATGTATTGACAAGTATTTCCTTTGCATTGCTTGTTCAATACAATGTTATTGTAAGAATGTTTGTTCATATATTGTCGAAGAGCTCTTAAGTTCAAGTTTCACGTTGCAGGAGCTTTCCTAGAAATGTATATACAACAAAAACGTAAACTGTATGTATTATTATTATTGTTGTTATCGGGAGCTACATCCCTTGAAAGATAGACATGCAACGAGACACAAGTTCAGACGGTTAAATATAAAGCCTATCTATAGTCTTCACGGTAATTTGAACTCCACAGGGCTGGTAACGAGGGTAATAATGAGCAAATAATCGGTATAAATAATTAAGAAATAAAAATATAAAACGCGTAGATGAGGAATGTCACTCATTTTCAAATCAACCATGAAGAATTCGCTCATTCAAAATCCCCTGTCTTTTATGGCACGAACAGGATGACATCCTATGTAATATTATTTATATTAATTAACACATGGAAGTAATCTACTAACTACTATGTATTAACTATCGTTTATTGATTATTTTAAAAATTAAATATATTTTTGCTTCGTAAAAACATGAATCATGCGCCTAAAAATATTTTACAAAAGTTCATAACTCTGCGTTATGTGTATTGAGTATTAAATTAATTGTTCTTATGGGGCAAAAACGGGATCACACATTCTACTGCAAACAGCCCAGTACATATTATACTATTATACCTACATGTGTTTTGTATAGTGAAAAAAAATACATTATTCTCATTTGGTCTCCATTCATAAAATACCTAGAGATGGGTTTATGAATGAAACATGTACATACCTACTATAATATTATGTAGGTATATTAAACAAGTGAATGAGCATAATGTCGTTCATAAAAATTTCACATGTAACGTATTTTTATAGTTTCATTTTTCGGAGAAATAGATCGGCAAATTTGATTTCAAATTTAAACTTGGGCCAATTAAATATATGATAACAATATGCACAATCTATTGAAATTACATACAAGTGTGGATTTGATATCTGACCTGATATGACAATGTAAAAGCAACTATGTATGTACAATAGGGGAAAAATAGGTACATAGGTACATTCTTTATTATTCTATATAATAATAATAAAGACATCTTAAGGGCGCCGAGGCTTTTCTTGAAAAGCAGTGTTACCCTTGAACGTTGCAGTGGGTTGGTTCTGTCTTAAATCCGCTGGTAAACGGTTGAAGCTGATCGCAGTGGTCGCCTCAGAGTTTCGTCGAGGGGACAGAGCTCAGCGAGGCATAGAGGTGCTGTGCCGTTCAAAGCTTTGTGGACCGTGAGGCATCGTATCCCAAGTTAGATAAACAGAAAGAACAGAACGCCTAATTGATTTATCCTTACATAATTCATTCATTCGCTTAACCTTCACATTCATAGAATTTCTCATACATGGACATCAATTTCTTTTTCCCTCTTCACTGTCACTGCACACTAAACATCCAGAATCTTCCCATCTATCATCTTATAACATACAAAATATTTCTCTTTCCCAGATTTCCCTTCATACATTTAACACGCCCAACTTACATTTTTACATTATCTTTCTTCTTTTCCTTTGATTGCCTTTGGCGCAGCATGATGAGTAGCAAGCTTCACCGTTGCAATTTGTGTCAAAAAGATTCATCAAAAAATGATGTAGATAGCTTTTTAAAAAAGTTTTTTAAAACCAATATCTATCGCACCATAATAATGTGCAACAAATAGGCATAGAATTATGTACATTTAGAAATCTCATAGATATTTGGAAAGATTCTCATCCCTTTACTAGTTGAAATGAGTCCTTTTCTGTTCTAATTATTTATATGGTAACAATGCACCCTTTTATGAATATCAGTCATGTAATGTGTACTGTCGGTATAAATAAATAGAGTAGAATGCACATAAATAAATAAATAAAATAATTAAAGCTTGCAATATCATCCACCCGCATATTATATATCCTGAACTGAACCCATACAAACATATTCTGGTAGGTACCTACCTACCTAATACATTCTATATCTACCAGTCAACCCTTAACAAAAGTGCAAAAATAAATCATTGTTATTTTTATGGTAAATATTCGGTTCTAATAATTGCGGTATGTTCATAGAGTATAGTGTTTAACCAGTATTTATCAAAAAAGTCAATTTTATAAATTGGTATGTAATTATATTTATTAAAAAACTATACATAAGGACACAGACAGATACATAAGAGACCTGTAGGTATAATCAACAAAATGTAGAAATAGTTAGAAATAGTAAATTCCTTCTAAAGATTTAATTGTCGAGCAGTATTATTTAAGAACTCATGTTTATAATTGACGTTATACTTTAAAAAAATCGCAATTATTACAGAATTCCTATAGGACAATTCCTTATCATTGTCTAATCTTCTTAAGAGTTACTTTATGCATGGACACATAATTTGGTCCGTGGGTTTCCTGGTAAAGAATAGGACTCTCACTCTTTTCTGTTAACTTTCGAGTGTCCTGAAAATGGTAGGTATTTGTTAAACATCCCGTTAAAGGCATTTAATATCTTCAGTTCAGCGATAAGGTATGCCAACTTGCGTGTACATTACATACCCTTGATCCACTGACTACTGGAACTAGTGGAAAACTCTGTGATGGTATGAATAAATAAAATATAATTATATTGATACAAAATTTATTATTCAATTACAAGTTGAAATCCACTATAGATTATACCACCCGTAAAATCAGCACAGCACTATGATCATTCCTTTAATTATAAAATAACTAAAGTCACGTGTCAACATGACTGACCATTAATTTGTAGTTATTGGATATATTACTAAATTAATTCCTATTTGTTATTTATTACAAAACTCACTTCACGGCACTTATATGGTTTTATAACTCAATTAAATTCACCACCCTGCATTTTAACAAAATAAATATTTTTTAGTTATTTTTGTTGTTTTTCCCATGCTCTATTTGATACGTAATTAGGTTTCTAACAAAATATTTTATTTTCGACAGTAGGCATACTTAAATAAATTTATATAAGGTAATTGAAAGCGAGTAAGTTACAGATTAAATGTATCAAAAAAATATTTGTAGACAGGTACTTATCATAGATTTTTATATATAATACCTAGATGGAGTACTCGTATGTATTTTCATTGTAATAAAGTGAGGCACCATTTTTCGGCACTTTTGACAGATCGGTTGGCGAAAAAAAGTGTGGTAAATCGCTTAAAACGTCGACAAGAACTTCAAAAAATGTCCAATTACGTTTTTATAAATGTAAAAATGATATATTTTAATAAAAATGCGAGAAATACTTCATAAAATCTAGGAAACACCACACGCTTTCGCCAACCGTTCTGTCAAAAATTCATAGATTTTTTGCCTCACTTTTGTAAATGAGTCAGGGTTCTAGGTTTTGTATGGAATTCTGTGGTACTAATCGATGCCGTAAACATAATTCTAAGTGTAGAAGAATGTCTCTGGAAGAGTATGGTAAAAAAGTGTGAAAATAAGGTTGAGTAGGTACCTGGAACCTACTCTTGAAAATCTATATTAACGTGGATGAAAATGTTAGAGTTTAGCGAAAATTTAAATGGAGTTTTATTTTAAATAACTTGAAATGAATTTTCACAGTGTGCACACAAGTAAGTACTCTTGGACACTTCTTCTTCTTCAAGTGCCTTGTCGGGTCCCCCCAACGTTGGCGATCACCTCGGCGAACTTGTCCCTGTCCTGCGATGCTCGGAACAGCTCTTCCACACTTCGGATGCCGGTCTTGGACACTTACCAAATCTTAAATATGTTGTCTTAAATATATAACAAATTGTCACCTAAACGGATAAATAGGAGTCCTTGGACTCCTGAAATATTCGAGAAATAAAGTTATTTCAACAATTTGAAATATGTTATATTCAGCCCACTATCGGGTATAGCAATGATAAACACGACACTTCTTTCTGTCTTTTGTCAACGTCTTCCGATTTAGGGTACCTATCTACAAGAAAAGTGATGTTTGGAGCTAGCGAGAGACGAGATCTGCCAGTATTTAAATTAATACAGAAACCATAAGAACCGATTAATTTACCCGATGATATGAGGATGTGCGATAAAGTTATAAGTCGCGGTGTATTGTTATGTAAAGTTTTAGTTTTAGTATCCATTATAAAATAGCACCCTGCCGATGGCAGTTAGTAGGTATCTAAACTGGCAGTTAGTAGGTATGATGAGAGCGACCTAGACCTACGCAGAAGAGTAGCCCTCGTGCTGAGATAACAATGTTGAAAGAATGCGGTGAATATAAAAATTAATTATTTTATTCAAATCAATTCTAAAAAATCATTACACTTTTGGTTATTTACCTATTTTTTACATCAATGCAAGTTTTCTCACACTCCCGATTGTTGATCTATGAATTGAATCTCACCACTACTTATTATCGCCACAGTATTTTGTATTTTAGATAATATTCTATATTGTTTTATTGCCACTGTTATATTATAACAATGATGTTTAAGAATAAAAATTAAAGATATAAATAGTGGGAGAACATTGAATTTTTTCATTGCTAACTTTGAATTTGGAGTGTTTCTTAACCAAATTTATATTTTTGAATAGGCAAATAAATAAACAAAATATTGTATCCACCAATATCTATAGTCCGTAGAGCACCCAACAAAAAATTGTCTCCTTAATTTTTTCGCAAGTTTTCGAGTTCCCGGTAAAAGGCAGGTTTTTGAAAAATGTTGGCATTTTACATCTTAATTTCAGTAATGAGGTTTGCCACCAATTTTGAAAATTTTGATTTATTTGTTACTTTAGGTATATATTTTACTATTGCAATCTCTTTAAGACTATAGTTACACTGACGAATGATTTCAGTTTAAATAATATTCATTAATAATGCCTATGTATAAGTGTCAAAAGTGGGTGTTTGTTTTTATTATAAGGATATATTGGAAAATAGTTTCTAATAGTTATGCATTCAATCATGAGGACGTGGGAATATGACGAGGCACCTTAGAGGGTTTTAGATGTTAGAATAGATTAAAAATTTGGTAATAAATTGACACCTTCCTCATAATTATGTAGGTAACATATTAAATTATACAAACCATAATACGTACATACTAAAAAATATGTTTTGTATGTTTTAAAATATATATTAGGTATGCGTCAACTAAAAACTTGTAATATCACTGCAAACTGTTTTGGTTTATTAATTATGTAACTCATATTTTGTAATGTATACCGTTTTACTGTTTGATGCATAAGTGAAATAAAAATACTCATACTAATAGGTTTACTACCAAAAGCATAGCAGGTGGAGATAATTTTTAACAATACATAATATATAGATATAAACAATCTATATTTATGTATTTTCTACAACTTTCTTCTTTTTCAGTTAACTACAAACGAAAGAATCCAAAATTTATTCGCACATTCATCATTCATTCATTCGTTCTTTCGAATGTTGCAATTTGCGCACGCGATAATTATCGAGTAAAGTAGTTTCAAAGGATTTTGTTTATTTTCACTTTATTAAGTAGTTACCTGAATAAAATAAAAATCCATCGGAGAACAACAAAAAATGCCTACCTACTCGTTTATAATTAAGTAGCACATTTTGTCGGTGATTACCAAATTTTTCTTCAGTCATATCATATGTATGTAACGGTTAAATTAAAAAAAAACTTCTATAAAGGTGTTATATTTTATTATATTAATTAGGCATAATATTTTTTTTTTGGCGCCGTATACCTTACAGAATTTAAGGTCCCAGACCTCCCTATGCCCTTAACTATTATACCTACCTATGTACCTTGCAGGATGAAAAGGATATTATTTATGTAGGTAATTAAAATACTAATATACGCACATCACACACAAAATATTTATATCGTTACTTTAATCATAACGGAGTTGTAATTTATGATCAATTTATCGATATTACGATATTTTTATCGATAGCGCTTACATCGTAATTAGAAAGCGCATCACTACTTTGTATTGTCTTTAAGTAGGTACATAGGCAGGTAGAGATACTTCCTATTAGTTACTTGATTTAGTTAGTTAGCAAGAGTGTAATATTGTTGTGTGTAAGTATGTATAAATATCTATTTGTTTTATGAAACTTACATTTCTGAATTATTTTGAGTGACACCGAGTTCTTTAAGATAATTATAAATCATTCAGCGTATTAAATATTAATACAGTCAATGAATGTTACCTCTTCAAACATTTATTAGTGGTGCTATTTCTATATATTTCATCATCATAGACATGGTATATACATCTATGTAAATCTATGGTCATTATAGTATTTTTAAATTATCTACCTAAGGGTGCAAATACAAAGAAAGCAGTTTGCCAGCGCCGATCAGTGCCGGTAAGCACCGGCAAAGTAAATCGCAATCGGCGTTCCTGCTTTTACTATGTTCATGTCCATTGAAATGCATGTAAACATTCTCGGCGCCGGTAGACGCAGGCATCGGAAAGCAGGCAACCTGCCTTCTTTGTGTTTGTACCCTAATGGCTGAAAGAAGTCGTACGCAATAGAGTACTATTTAGTTTGGTTCAGATTCATCGATTTAAATTTTAAATCACTTGTCGGCTTTTATTCATTCATTCATTCATGCTATCATGGCATTTTCCGCAAGTGGATTAATCAGCAGACAGACTGCTTGAAGTAATCATGCAAGTCGTCCTCTTCGTGCCAATAAGGACAGTCAGGATGGGCGGCATACCTCATTGCTGAGGTGAAGAGTTTAAATGTCTTAAAACGTTTTTCGAATTGTTGACTTTGAAAAGGATGGGAGGTCTATTAATTCTTTACCGGAGATTCCACTGGATAGTCCACTTAAATTATTAATTAGTATCTATTCAAATTCTCAGTTATTTTCAATGTTTCTGAATTTGACTACATGCTATGGCTTCTTGTGATAGAGACTAATTAATAATTTAAGTGGACTATCCGGAGATTCCACTGGATAGTCCACTTAAATTATTAATTAGTCTCTATTCAAATTCTCAGTTATTTTCAATGTTTCTGAATTTGACTACATGCTATGGCTTCTTGTGATAGAGACTAATTAATAATTTAAGTGGACTATCCGGAGATTCCACTGGATAGTCCACTTAAATTATTAATTAGTCTCTATTCAAATTCTCAGTTATTTTCAATGTTTCTGAATTTGACTACATGCTATGGCTTCTTGTGATAGAGACTAATTAATAATTTAAGTGGACTATCCGGAGATTCCACTGGATAGTCCACTTAAATTATTAATTAGTCTCTATTCAAATTCTCAGTTATTTTCAATGTTTCTGAATTTGACTACATGCTATGGCTTCTTGTGATAGAGACTAATTAATAATTTAAGTGGACTATCCGGAGATTCCACTGGATAGTCCACTTAAATTATTAATTAGTATCTATTCAAATTCTCAGTTATTTTCAATGTTTCTGAATTTGACTACATGCTATGGCTTCTTGTGATAGACTAATTAATAATTTAAGTGGACTATCCGGAGATTCCACTGGATAGTCCACTTAAATTATTAATTAGTCTCTATTCAAATTCTCAGATATTTTCAATGTTTCTGAATTTGACTACATGCTATGGCTTCTTGTGAGAATGTTAAGAAAAATATTGCCATGTTTAGCCTATAGAATATTATAATAATTGCGAGTATAAATAGAACAAATAATAAAATATGTTGTTGAATGACACAAAGTAACAATGAATTTAGTGCGAATTTGTTCAAATAGTGCTCTATTTCCACGACAATCCTAATTACTTTCGCATAATTATCATTAATTTATTGTATCTATAATGTACATAATTTTATTGATGATTTTGCAAATATATTAAAAAAATATAAAAATAACAAAATCAAGTATTTAATCACGGTAAAAACTTTTCAAATTTGTCTATTGCTACCTGAGTATTTTATACCAAATTAATATAATATCTTAGATGGTACATTCATAGGTCTAAATATATAAGTAATTTATCTAATAGAACATAAGGACTTGTACCATGTAGGCCCCTATCTGATTCCATCTATGAGTAGCTAAATAGAATACGCATTTTCCTGGAATTCTAGATCGGCGGCGTTTTACTTAAGTCAATAGATGCGTAGAAGTAAATGGATTTGAATTTTTTTTTCGCATCATTTGATGCATTGGATATGGGAGGAAACATTCTTGGCTTGAATACCTTTCATTATAGGGCTTAGATCTGATATTGATAATAAATTATATTTTTTGATAATATATACTAGTTATGCATTACAGTATGATGACCTTAATCATTTTACATAATAAATAATAATATGGTATTTATGAATTGAAAAGAATTTTGTTTTGTCTATTAGAAATTGTTAATACGTCTCAATGTAAGTTCATTTATTCATACTATCACGGAATTTACCACAAGTGGAGTAGGTATCCAGCGGACTAAGTAAATGTAATAAACATGCAAGTCGTCTTTTCCGTGACAAGAGGAATCTATTAAAATCTGAAACATTATTATGATGATTGGTTTGCAACGTGATTTGCGAAATAATATAAGTGTCATAAAAATATATTTGAGTATTATGATTAGCAATATGTAATAAAAATAATTCTGATAAAAATTTAAACTACAAAGAGATAAATGTACCTATTTATTTGTCTTCCATTTTAAATAAAACAAAAACATACAAATTTACTATTTAAGTACGTACGTCTGTGCAATGTCAATTAGCGATCATATTTGTGATACAAACAAAAATTCATCTTGACTAGCTTTTAAGTACATATTATGTATCTAATAGTATTTATAATATTATATTTCCTAATGCAGTATAGATATATAATATGTACTTATATATATGTACGTACAATCAAGTTAAAATAATTTTTTCACCGAAGTTTAGCCGAATAGTTTACCAAACTTATTTCATCGTCTATGATTTATCGCATGAAAATACCGAAGCTTTGAAACGTACCTACTTAGTACATCATACCAAACAATGATACATTAATTTGTATTTCGGGAAATATTGTTTTAATAAAAATCATCGTCGAGTGCCTCTTATATATTTAAAATATAGGTACAGACAGATAAAAAAACTCAAATCAAATTATGACAAGGAATGATCACTGACAAAAAATACATGTTTTCACTTTTCAGATATAGAATAAACACTTATAATATTAATAATATATTAATTCTGTGGTATTTAAGTAATAAAAATATTTCAATTGCTGTGTTCGGCGGATAGTTTGTTTAATTATTACTGCACTATGTCGTACAACAAATAACTTATCTCTCTGCCCGCAATTAATGTTATACAAAAACCTAAAATATTCGCCTAATAAAATGAATATTTATTATTATTGTTTAATGTTATTATTGAGTATGACTAACGCAAAACGATTTCGCGGACTCCGAGTTCGCATCATCAGATGCTGATATGAATATTAATTTCATTGGATAATTTGAATTAAAGTGTTACAAAGTTAATGCCGATACAATCAATAAAATATTCGTATTTATCGTGTACATATATACAGGTAAAAAAACAATGCAAATTTATTTCCAAAAAGTTTTTTAATTACCTACTTCAAAAACACTATAGTTAAGGTTAGGAAATGCTTACTGAAAATCTTCCCATCATCTTAGCTGGTCCATTGACCTCACGAGCTCTCTGAAAAAAAAAACATATTTCGATAAATTCATGAAAAAAGACAATTCATGAAAAAATTATTTCACAAAATATGTTCACCATAATACGCATTATGACACTAAGCGCCATTTGACCCCAGATTTTTTTCTCCTAGACCTTGCCAAATTATGTACCGACCACCTCAAAGCTGTAGACTTCATGTAGGTGGGGTTCTCATCCTGTCTGAGAACATATTGAATAACATTTCTTCCAGTAAGAATGGCGACTGTAAAATTATCTCATTGAATGGGAAAAAAAACTGGACATATTTTTTATGTTGTAGGCTATGTATTGAAGAATACTTTTTCCTAAAATACATAGAAAAATCACAGGGTATCATCTTGTTGGTGTGATTATTGACATGAAGAAAAATGTATTTTATTACTCTTATATGAGATTTTCTTATTACTCTTGTTACTCTTGAATAAAGAAATGTTATATGAGTTTTACTAAAATGTTTTAATTGTAAGTAACTCGTGTTTCTATAGGTACTTGTATCTTTTCAACTTATACTTGAGTATAGTACATCCCATATACCTACATAATGTTAAAAAAACTCAAAAGATCGCAATTTTTCCTTTGAAATTCCAGTCTATATGAGCACTTGCGTAGCCAAACCTTAGTGAATTGATTGCCCAGAATCCACATAAATACTTCTTAGTAAGTAACAGAGTTTTGGGTGCTTTGAACGGGCTGTCTCCAGATTTGGTTGTTGCTGGGAGTGTAAATTCATTTATGAATGGACTTGACAGATTTCGGTAAAATTATGGTCTCATTCAATAAGTATATCAGCTTTGCTGCCTGCTTGATATACTACACTACACCCTCACGCCGAGTCCCAGATGAGGTAGGCAGAGAGAATGGAACGCCATATAGATTTATCCTTACATACTACTTTCGCTTCCTCTACGTTTCTCACACATGGACGCCGGTTTCTCTTATTCAATACGCGGCCGTTCTTTAAAATAATGATAATAATAATAATATTAAAGGTCATTGAGAAAAAACGATTATTTCACATATCCCACGACAAATGCCTATATTATGTATAATGTACTTATATATATAAAATCTTGTATGTTTCATAAATGTAATATATTTTCAGTATTAGGTATCACTTGTTCAACAGTCAGTTGTTTTGTTAATCCTATGGTGTGTTTTATGAATGATATTTCATGCATATGGACTCTTAACAAAACAGCTGTTATCTATTTTTATGCATGATTGTTCATATAGTTCATTCGTATACCTACCTAAATATAATACATACTCTGAAAGAAGAGGCGTGAGAAAGAGCGGACGTCAAAGAACTAAGTGGATTGACCACGTGGATCAAATTCTCAAGGACGGCCGCGCATTGAATAAGAAAAATAGGCGTATGAGAAACTGGGTGAATGTGGAGGAAGCGAAAAAAGAATGGAAGGACAGATCAATATACCGTGCCGTTCTCTCTACCTACCTCTCACCTGGGACAAGGCGTGAGGATATATAAAGAGATATAGATAGATAGTTTATGGTACTTATTTGTACCTATATCCTCTCCAGCTACGTTTCTCTTAGAGTAAGATAGAAAAAACGCAAAATATCTTAATCTTTATCCCGTAGAGTCTTCTATATAGAATATGTACTCTTACTCTTTTCCTTAAGTTTTCAAGTATCCTGTTAGAGGCAGGTGAGAGGACAGACAACATGTCTATTAGATGTAGTAAGTTTATCACGGCTACCCCACATGTGACATACGCCATGGTGGTATAGTACAATTATATGGTAGGTACAATTATATAATTTATTTCGTATAATTTATCCTATATTAGTACCTACTCATACTGTAGGTGTCTCACATATCTATGAAAAAAATAAGAAACTCAACTATTAATTGAACCCAGAATGATTTTATAAGTCCGGGAAACAACCAATATCTCTCGGTTGTTGTGTTGGTATAGCTAAAGATAAAAGCAATAAATATGTATGTAAGTAACAGGCGTGTCTTTAATCTTGTGGTAGTAACTTCCTACAGAGCAATATTTACGATTTATCAGATTTGTTGTGCAAATGTGTTTACATCTGTAAGTGTTCTAACATATTATTTTATTCAGTATTTTACGCCTTTACGGTACGCCGAAAAATTCCTGAAAATACAACCGGATGTTAAATAGGTAGTCTCCGGGTGCTCCATTCATAAAACACTCTGTCTATAGATAATTCGGTCGTTTCATTTTGTCAATGAATCAATTGTTAATGAATGAATGAAATAATATATATACTATAAATTCATAGAGATAATATCACTTATAGATATATCCCACGAGTAGAGTAGTCAGCGGAATTAGTGCACGCAATAGACATGCAATTTCCCCTCCGTGCCAATAAAATAATAAATCATTCATGATGAGTGGCATGCCTCATCGCTGAACTGTAGATGCTAATTGTCTTATACGCAAAGATATACTTATACGTGAGATTTTACGATCACCTGCCTTTTACAGATTACTCAAATACTTACAGGAATGAATGGGAGACTATTATTTACCGGGGACTTCACGAAGTGAGTCGTATACTATATGCAGTGATATGTTATACCTACCCATATCACTTTTACAGATTACTCAAATACTAACAGGAATGAATGGGAGACTATTATTTACCGGGGACTTCACGAAGTGAGTCGTATACTATATGCAGTGATATGTTATACCCATATCACTGCATTACTGCATATATGTCACAATATAGAATGAACGTTTTTCTAAAAAATGTTTTCAAGAGTTAAATGCAGATAACCGTCAAACTTCTCTGTTCTTTCACTAAAGGCTGTGTAGTAAATGCAGTAGTGTACCTATCTATACCTATATAACCTATCAAACATTTTACCAATTTAATGGGAAACAAACGTTATTAAATCCCGATTTATAATTTGAATATACGAGTTTATTGTTAAGACATTACCTATCTAACCATGATAAATAATATAATAGCTTCATCTATAAATGTTTTATTCTATGTTTCTAAACATGTTTTATGAAGTATGTAGGTATGTTGTATTTCTTTATGAATGAATTTGGGCAACCTACAACCTAATGGCCTTAGACCCTTTTGAAGGACATATCTCAACATATGGACCAAAATTATAATGCAAAACATATGTAAATAATACATGAATGTAAAGAACTTAGGATTCGTTTCTTGGAAATTCATTGTTTTATAGGTCCTATCCGATTCGGTGGGCTTTGTTATAATATACATAAACATTGTACATAATATGTATGTTTATAATGTGTTTTGCCAATGTGAGATCCAGAAATACTTGACGGAATACCGTTGATTTCATACGGTTAATTATAAAATGAACCATTTTCTTCATTGATAAATATTTTTTTAACAACGTTTTGGCCACAGATAGTTTTTTCAATAGAAATATGATAACAGAATCTGATATTATAAGTAAAAAAACAGTAAAGTATACCAAAGTTTAAAATATATATAAAATTATAATAAATCAGAAGAATCTAAGTCTAATAAATAATAAATCTGATGATTTATTCGGCACCATTTAATGGAGCATCCATCTCAAGGGCACGGGAAACTGTGTTGGAAGAGCGGTGTCTTCAATTTGCTCCTGAACGTTGTAATCGATTAGTTTTTACGAAGGTCCTCGGAGAGTCGATCCCAGATGACGGGCCCTGCGAAACCAGAACACTGTCATTGAAGCGGGATTTGTTGGCTCTGTTATTCTTATCCAGCATATCGGTGCGGTCGTGTATTTCAAATTTATAATCTCAAAATAAAAGAAGATGAAATCATAGATATATTTACATACTACCACGCTGCTTTCCTTCTAGGGTAGACAGAAAAGATCGAGTACTTACTATTTACACACATCTTGGAATACATGTTTACTTTCATATAATTCCTCATTTATGCTCTCCTGTTCAATGTACCTACTCAGTATGATATCTAAAAAGTGTCTAAATACATATCTAGTTATCAAAAATATTCTGATATTTACAGTAAAATAATAAACCATTGAGTAAGTAGGTACCTATATAATAAAGACAGAATGTAAGACTATCTATTCTATTCTTTTCAAGTCCACCAACTCGTACCTAATGTAAGACTGTCGTTACAAATTTAAAAAATTAAATTTTATATAGATACAGATTCATTTAGATGTTCTTAACATGTAACGGATGTCCTACGGAAGAATAACATTTGGTTTGGAACAATTCAATACACAAAATGAATGTATTTAGTAGGTATATAAATAATATAATGTCCTTTCCATATTTCCTGTATAGCCAAACACGTTCTAAAAATAATAAATTAATGACATTTTAAGGATATTATAATATTTATAGTTTATTAAGTAATTAAAACTCGGTTTTACTACTATAAATATTTATTTATTTACGAATATAAATTAGTTTTCAATAAGCTGTTTAATCATAAAATTTTATTTAGGTATGTACCTAGATACATACATATTTCTATGCTAATAAAATGTCTATGACAATAAATACCTATAATCTATAAAGGAGCAAAATCTAATTCTATTATAAAATTTAAAACAAATTCAATTTAAAGAAATACATCGCATTTATTTGAAAAAGTATTTTTTCTCGTACTAACATTCTGAGAGATATAAAGTACAATGTGTATTATGTAGGTATGTTGAATGATTTATTCTTCGCCGTGTAATGAAGCATCGATCTCAAGGGCGCGGTAAACTATGTTGGGAGAGCGATGTCTTCAACTTGTTCCTGAACGTTGTTATCGATTGGTTTTTTAGAAGGTCCTCGGGGAGTCGGTTCCAGATGACGGGTCCTGTGACGCAAAAAAACCCTATCATAGAAGCATGATAGGAGTGTACAATTCAAGTTCAAATTGTTTGCATATTTTAAAATAGGTATTATCAATAAACATTTTAATAAACATGGTATATATTTTTTTATACACTCTCACAATTGAGTAGAGCTCATACTTTGGGGGTTTTGACGACTACTTAAAATCTCACTGGTTTTTAAATTTCTTCAAATGTGAACGATCTGTAAATTATAGGTACGTGTAAATATAATATATATTTTAACAATTGAAGTCACATTTGTAAATTTATTAAGACTTAATTAAAAAAGAGAACGACGCATTAATAACATCGATAATTTACCTGTAAATCAATTTTTATTTTATTTTTAAAGCAATTTAATCTTCTTTTTGTGCTTTATTAGGTCTCCCCAACGCTGGCAATTACTTCTGCAAAGGCTTCCCTGTCAAAGGTTCCTACACTTGCCTCACTCCAGTCATTTTTTTATATATACATATATAGAATAGTCATGAAATTTTACTTCTACCAGGAGCACGTCATCATTTAATCTTTCCCTTCAATATTACTAATTTAGAAATAATATTACTGTACAACTTTAATTACGAAAAATAATCTCATTAGAATTTAAATAGAATCGACCAAGAATTATATAATTCAAATGAGAACAAATATTATAATAATAAATTCATGAAATTGGGAAAATGTGGATAAAAAATATTTTATCACTCACTTAATTTATCAAAATGGCTGGCCTAAAAAAACTTGAACCTATGTTTACTAAAGAACGCTTTTATATTCATTGTACACTCGTTTGTTTTATTTTGCATTCTGTGACTTTACAGCATCAGGCCATCATTTGGGTACATAGGTACATATCTTGAACTAACATCAGTGATTTTAAATTAAAAGAAAATATTAACTAACAATAGATTAATATATCTTTGCAATATACAGCCTTATTTGCATAAATCAATCAATTTATAAAGCAGCACACAATTACGTCAGGCAATCAACAATTAAAGGACGGACGCGTGTTGAGTAAGAGAAATCGGCGAACATGTATGAGAAACTGGATGAATGTGGAGGAAGCGAAAGAAGTTTGTAAGGATAGATCTATTTGGCTTTCCGTTCTCTCTGCCTACACCTCCTGGGACACAGCGTGGGGGTATAGATAGATAGAGATAGATCAACACTTATTTATTTCAGACAATTAAATAATTATTGTACTATTTAATACTATCTAGTACCTACGCATGTACCCTTTTGATTTGCGATTTCTTCCTCTTTTCTATACCTGTACCTATACATCATGCATTGTATACGTACATACTATTACGCCGCTTCCCTCGCGGGGTAGGCGGAAAGGATCGAGCGCCTCTTCCCTCTATCCTTGTATACACCTTTCAAATTTTCAAATTCAAATATTTTTTATTTAAATAAAATTTACATTTTAACAATATTACATACACTCCTTATTACTAAAGAAACACATTATTACATATTTGACCCTCAAAATTGAGCAGTGCTCGTGCTTTGAGGGTTTAAACATATTTCAAATAATTTACATAAAACAATAGCGCTAACCAAACAATTTCGCTTCCATCACTTTCATACCTAATGCAAACTCTCTTGCAATGTGTCCTGTAGGATTTGATTTAAATGATCTCGGACGGCCACTTCTCCGAGCACCATTCCTCTCGGCTAAATATATCTTCTTGGTCATTCTATCCTCATTCATTCTTTGCGCATACCCAAACCATCGTAACTTATTATCTGAATTTATTTTCTGATACATCCTTGTACATAGGGTAGGTACCATAAGATTAACATTGTGTCTATACATCGTTGTAGGTATAGACACAATGTTAACCGTAAATATTTATTTTGAGAAGACAGGGTAAAGAATTCCTCTTTTCTCTAGCAAGTATCCTAAGTTATTTTACCCTGATATAACTATTATTGAAAGTTCTTTTACCCTGATATAACTATTATTGAAAGTTCTTTTACCCTGATATATCCGGGTTAGTTGGAAGACATCGCATTTTAGCGATAAACTCGCCCTCTGTACATTGAATTTATAATTGTTATTTTTATGCCACTATTTCACTATGTAATATTGTAACCAATGTACAGTAAAGAATAAAATAAATAAATAAATAAATAAATGATATAACTATTATTGAAAGTTCTTTTACCCTGATATAACTATTATTGAAAGTTCTTTTACCCTGATATAACTATTATTGAAAGTTCTTTTACCCTGATATAACTATTATTGAAAGTTCTTTCTGAAACATTAAAATATCAACAATTAGGATAAGCTACAAGGTAATATCACCGAATTACCATAAATGTGTATTATGTAAAATTGCAATAAATAACTTACATTTGAATTTACTCTATTGATCTTCTTATAAATAAAACATAATATATCATTAAATTATTATTAAATTAATCTTATTGAAAAGTTTACTCGTACAATTCGTATTTTTTCCAAATAAATTAAAGTAATATTATTCCGGTTCACTATGAAAATAAATATTTGTAGATCCAAACCACATTGTCAAACCACATTAAATATTTATAGAGTTCACTTAAAGGTTGATGTTGAAGTATCGGATACAAAAGTAGTAATATTGATGGTAAAACCATCGGGTAAAAATAACAAATAAATTAGATAATACTAATAAAGAAATAGTTCCCACAATATCAAGTAACAGCGTATTGTTATTATTTTGTTTCAACTTTCGTCATTTACTCATAATTTTATTAACCCTCATGTTTTTGAAATAAACCATGACCTATAATTATGGTTACAATATAGTTTGGTGAAATAAACACATCAATATTTCAGTATATAGTTAACATAAGATGCAATGTAGGTACATATGTATTTATATACTTTATGTATAATTTATGTTTATAAGATCGAGAAACACAATACCTACCGATTTATTCCTAAATATAATACTATTTTATTTTTATTAATTCAAACACAACAGCACATAATACGTAACTTAAATCACAATTTCAAAAAAAAATAAGGTCAATTACAGTGTTTATACATATACGACTTAATTTATAAGGCACTTAATACATACAACGTTTACACATTATATTTACATATAAAACAAGAATAGAATTATTAAGAGAGAGAGAGGGGGGGGGGAGAGATGAAAGGATAGACTAATAGAATTTCTTGTTTCATTAATTTACCAAGATGTTTGGTGTCTTTTAAAAGGCAAATTCTATTCAAGATATTAAAGTTCATTACCATCACACCGCTTCCCTTTCGGGGTAGGCAAGAAGAATCAAGAGCCGAATGAACTCCTACATATTTTTGCATCCACATTTCCCTTCCATCACTGTCATACAATTACTCATGCATGCTTTCCTCTCCAATATGAGAATTTGGTTTAGATGTTCTTGCCATTTAGTCTTCGGGCAGCCATATTTCCGAACACCATTCCTCTCGGCCATGTAATTTTTCTTTATCATTCTTTTTCTCGTGCCCAAACCACCAAACTTCATCTTGAATTAAACATTCCAGCTGAGTGAATAAAAAACATGGGTGAATCTCATTTTTTTATTTTGCTGTCTATTTTACTCTTTTATTACACGTTTAGTACAGTAGGTATCTATGAGTTTTAAGTTACTACAAAATAAGTAAAATTAAAGTCTCGTGCTTTCACAAGTTCGTATTTTATCTTCCAGTAGTGTGCTACTCAAAAAGCGCGGAACAGGTATATAATAATAATAATAATAATAGGTTGGTAGGTACTTTTATATTTATCCATTTCTGCATTCCTTCGAGTTCAGAAGGTTTACAAAGACCACAGATCAAACTATACCAAGGTTAAAAGGCACATTCATATTGTATTACAACATATTAAACAACGATAAGAATGTTACATTTAAAACTGAAATACAACAATCTGGCTTACGTTGTTGGGACTGTGAATATAAGTTGAGAAAATAATAAGTTTTTGACCACACAAGGTACGATTCCAAGAATTGTGAGCCTTGAAGTTTCATTCAAAGATTTGTCCGACAGAATAAGGAAGGATTTATTTGAGATGTGCAAGAGAAAAAGGGATGAATATTGGAAATATGTGTCTACATTATAATTTTCATGCATCCATAACATTATACCAACATATTATTATATAAATATCGAGTATTTCTATGTATAATAATATATATGTAGAGCTTTCTATATACAGTAGTCAGTGTGTGCAAATAGGTTTAATAAAGAAATTTATTAGTTCTGCTCCAATAGGTGCATGTTTTTTTATGAGTTTAATTAAATGAAAGGTGACTTATAAAAATGATTTCTCAAGGAGTGAGGTGTGGTCAATATAAGCATAGTGCATAGGTATATTAAAATAATATATCAATAGGTCCTACAAGGATAATAAAATAGATTCGTATGTTTCTATAAATACATATATATTGATTTATGTTACTGTATGTCGTTTGTAGTGATGTGAGAAGAGAAAATTCACCAAAGAAATTTCTCGATAACGAGAAATTTCTCCGAGAATTTCTCCTCTGATGGAAGAGAAATTTCTCTCCATAATTTTTCTTAGTGGTATTATGACCTTTCGCCCAGTACACTTCGCAGCCAAACTGATTGATCCATAAATTTGTGGGGTTGATTGAGGCCCAAATCAGAGGTTATTAACACTTTTTTCCATTTATGTACCTGCATTTTTTTTAACTTAAATATGGGCATATGGGGTGTTAAACATCAAGATTTTTCATCAGCTATTAGCACTTTTTCCATGTAGGTACATGGACTAACCTAACAATTTTTTGTTTCCACAATTAATTGTAACTATATTGGTGATAAATTGTCTCAACATTAGTACATTGTTAGTGATTGAATAAAGTATTTATTATTATAATTATACTGTTAAATAAAAAATAAAAATAAATTCTCGGAAAATTCTCGAAAAATTATTTCTTGAGAATTCCACAACACTAGTCGTTTGACCCTCCTTGGTTATAAGGAAATCGTGTATTTTATTTTATTTGTGTTTATTGATAAGTATTTATTTCTCGTGGAGTTCTTGGCAAAGAATATGTTTCTCAATCTTTTGTATAATGTTTCGAGTATCCTACAAAAGGCAAGTATTTGTAAAATAAGACATAGTAATTAGTATGACTGATTCTGAATATCCTATTTTTTATTGACGTAGAGAGGAAAACTTGCACTTTTATTACATGAACTGTGCCGTAATGAGATAGATAATTTTCAAAATTTTTATACATTTAACCATCAGTATTATAGAGTAGGAAATTAATATTTCATAATAATATAACACATGTAAATAAATTTCACTAACAGTTATATGATAATAAACCGAAATGAACTTAATACATCAAACATAAAGACAATGAAATGATTTAAATGTACCTATACTCGTACTTGAAGTTATTTTATTATGCATATAGGTAAATAATGAACTTACATAGACTGTGAAGTGAATTAATCAAAAATGAAAATGGTACCATAGCTAAAATCTTCGATGTTAATTAATCTTATATACATGTACCTATGTATGAAAAACATGTAGCTATATTATGTAATCGATGGATAACGTATTTTAAAAAGTGTCGTCTCACAATAAATTAGGATAATAGTTCTTTTATAATTTCAAAAATAGAGCATGCATTTCAAAAGTTTTTGAATTAGGTAGGTACACAATTCAGACAAAGAAGAATGAACCTAAATGTTTACACGTAAAAAAATCGTTCACGCAACTTTCAAGTAGATACCAAAGTAGGTACCTTTATAATAAACCTACATAAAAAAATATAAGAGAAATTTACAATTTTGATATTTTCGGCATTGCACATAATTGTCATAAAACCACAAAAAGTTTTCAAAATAACGGCATTTTGGACGTAAATGTTGAATGGAAATGTTTTGATTTGTTGAATAATAATAAATAAAGAGTTGAATATGATAATATTATGTTCTTTTCATGTTTTTACAAGTACCTGTACATATTGTAATATTCAATTCTCTTAGAATGCACTCTAAATAAATTAACTGTTCCTACTTCTTTTAAATTTGAAAAGATGCCGCTATAAGTGCCATAGTACCTAGGCTTTTTTGGTATCAAGATTTTACTTATTGAATTACATATTAAGTATATAATATGTATTACATATTTGCATTTTATAAAAGAATATTTAGCGCCATAACAAGGAACTTTTCACAAAACAAACAAAAAATATTATTTTATTTTATTTCATTTACAAGCCGAAAACAGACAATAAACACATATGCAAGTACTTAATATAAAAAGGTTAATCTTTCAATATACGCAATAACATGTATAACAAGAGTTTTTATTTTGTAATAAATAAATAAAGATAAAAATAAAAGATGACAAAGAGATTGGTTAAATTAGAAGAAATTACGTAAGTGATAAAAGTCTGCCAGCTATACTGATATCTATGTATCTATGTGATAGGTGTTTTAAAAAAAGGATAGGTAAGTATACTTGTCTGAATGAAGAGGTGTAAGGAAGCGCGGGTATTCGAGAACTACGTGGCTTGACCATTGCTTGATCACGTAGATCAAATTCTCAAGGATGGCTCCGTGTTGAGTAAGAGAAATCGAAAAGATTTCATGAATGTAGAGGAGGCGAAAGAAGTATGTAGGGAAAGATCTATATGGCGTTCCGTTCTCTCTGCCTACTCCACTTGGGATGTGGCGTGAGGGAATAGATAGATAGATAGATTTTAACCAATTTTAAATTTTTTTTCTCTTCATTCATAATATTTATTTAACACTGAGAAATAATATGCATTTCAAACATAGAATTATATTAGTACTTTAGTACATATAAATCTATGTTTCAAACGCTATTTTAAAGTAATTGAAAAGACGAATAATAGTTTTGAAAAAATGTTCATTTCTTTGAATAGTGGAAGAGTCTTTGAAGATAATTTATTTTATATGAATTATTAACATCACAAATTTTGTGATGTACAGAGAACATTAGATACGGAAATGGTCAACAATAAAATGTCCAATATCCCGCTGGGCACTGGCGTCATGTTGCAGGTGAAATAAAAAGAGAATTTGACGCCACTGACTTCGGTCACCTGCCAAGATGTATGTATTTAGATCAGGTTGTGAACAATTACAAGTGTGAAAGAAAAACCATGGACAATGATATCAGACGTAAACCTTTATTGTGGTTTGAGACATTTATTGTTCAGGTATCCAAGTCTAATTATTAAACACCTATCCTTTGTATTGAAAAAAAGCTTCAAAATGTGAGAAGTTTTCTTTTAATAATTCTGAGTTTTAAATAAATTCAAATGGATACACATCCAAACCCTCTCAAAGTAATCAACATGATATACTCGTTTTTTGAAGGCGTGGACTTATAAATCTATGCTTGAAGGTAGAATGTTCAGATGTCCGGAGAGAGTCGAATTTAAAGTGTGTTTGACAGTATTTAAGGCACTTCATGCTATGGCCCCAGAATATATCATGAAACTCTGCGGTATACAGGCGTTAAGTCATAGACAGACAACACTGAGGTCTTGTCAAGATATTACAACTAAATTGGAGGTGACCAGTACTGTATCGAAACCAGTGTACGTGGAGCGTGCTTTTGCAATATCTGCACCTGTAGTCTGGAACAGGCTTCCACAAATGATCAGAGAAACGCAGGACATATCTCGTTTCAAGAACCAACTGAAGACTTATCTATTCAAGAAATCTCACGGAATAATCCAGACACAACCTTAGTTAGCAAAGAGCGCCCTTGAGGTGGATTTTTTTCACAAAACGGCGCTTTACAAATCATCCAAATAATAATAATAATAGAACTGATTAGCGATCCAGAGAGGTCTGACACACAAAATATCAACCGTAAAATTGATGTATAATATTGAAAATATTTTAATAAATTTTTCTATTCAACTTCAAATCCATATGAAATGCGTGTGTGCAAAATAAAAGAAGGTAGGGACATTTGCTAAGATAGTCTCGGCTCGATAGACTAGACTTTTGCAACACAGTGTATGTAACCCTGCCGCAAATCCAAAAAAAACCTACAAATAGAATTCAATGGTGCTGCAAGGTTTATTTTCCGCGCGGATGAGGGTTGTCACATTTTCCTAGAAAAGTTGCACTGGCTAAAAGTTGGTGAATGGGTCCAATAGAAAGTGTGCCTTATGGTCTAACAATGCTTAGTATGGCACCTCAGTCACATTCTGAGCTCTGTGTTCTCAAAACACCCGCCAGTGGACCCCTACACTCAGCAAAGACATTCAACAATATGTTCGATGAAATCAATAGAGCAAACGATATCTGATTCTATGAGAGAGCCTTCGGTGTCGCAGGACCCGTCATCTACAACCGATTCCCCAAGAACTTTCATAAAATCAATCAATAATAATAACGTTCAGTAGCAAATTGAAGACATCGCTCTTCCAATACAGTTTCCGCGCCCTTTAGATGGATACTCCATTGAACGGCGCCGAATATATCATATTCTAGCTATTGATCCTCATTGTCTATCCAACAAGAGACATAGCCTAAGGGGATTGATAAATTCTAACAAGTTTTTACGTAAGTTATTCATTTGTATGTGTGTTTTTGTATGAAAGGATGAAAAACTTGTAAGTTTCATTCACGATTTAAAACTTTAAAAGCACTATTCTCAAAAATACATCGCTATTATTTATATTTGAATCAAACTTGTATGAGTCGATATTCGTAAATATGGTATTTGTCATATTTCTTAGAAATATAACTAATATTTTTCAGTTAAGCTTTCTGCTATTCTGTTTCATCCGATACAAAAGGCCGGAAGGGCGCTTCGGTCAAAAGAATTACAGAAAAAATTAACAATAAATTAAGTATTTCTAAAGTCATCATAAAGTATCTACCATAATGGATGTAATAGAAACTGTTAACAAATGATCAATTCAAATTTAGGAACATCTTGTAGTTCCATTGTTCCGAATTTTGTTGACAATACCTACTATTTTTTTAACTTGTATCAATTAGGTACTTGTCAATTCAGAAAAACAATACGTTTGATTCGTCATTTCATTAAGTGTTAAAGCATTTTTTTTAACTAATCATAATACAGAATATACCTACTGTGATCATTGTTTGAAACAGTAAGTTAACTTTAATGTTGTTTAGTTAGGAAAATAATTTAATAAAATTAGTCAACTATTTGTTGCTCTTTACTTTTTAACACAATAAAGTTACGAATTTTTATAATAAATAAGAGAGACGAAAAGAACAAATTAGGTCATTCGGCTGGTCTAAATAAGCTTTTAGCTAGTTGTTACGACATCGTGTGGACGGCGATGGTTATACAATACAAAATTTCAACTTTGCACAGTTATACAAAATGGAACTGAATCTATGGAACACATTGGAACTTAATCTCACGAACGGTAAGAACATTTTTAATACCTATAGTTACCACAGTTTATTGATGTTGTAAAAACCACAGCTTAACAAGATATTATTTTATTATTATATTATTTTAACATTGTCAATTCAACAAAGAGGATGACTTGCATATCGATCTGTCCTTCGGGCGGTCCACTCATATGACATCTCCCGTGTGAACAAATTTGCTAGTGTAGTATTTAGAATCGGATACATGGAATAACCCAAACTTCTGTGGTATGCTGTTAGTCGGTAGGTCCTTTAATGCTCAGCAAAACCAGCTTCATATTATTCTTAACAGTTTCTTCAAAATGTTAATTGCGGAATTACACAAATAAAATCATCAAATTGTGAAGTCTTTATTATTGTCATACGGTTGTCATAGGCTATGTTTTATGGTCAATGTTTTCAGAATTGGCTGATGACTCGAGCTGTCGGCGAGCGTGTTGTTGCTATCTTCAGGTGTTTGAAGACTCCTTTTCCTTGTTATTTATCCGTTATACAATTTGAACAAATTCCTTAAAATGGTGACAGCACACTCAACGAAAACTCGAGACAACAGCAACAAATAATAATAATAATATATAGGAGAATCCGATATCCGTTCAAGACAGAGATATGTTCAAGATGATGAGGATCGTGTAATCCTACAGAATTACTTGAAAACAAGAGTGTTGTGGATAGAATACGTGTAAATAAGTAACGATGGTTTGGACAAGTTGAGCGAATGCACGATGAAAAGATGACAAAAAGGGTGTATTTATCTGATAGAAGGGTTGAGAGGAAGCGAGAACGTCTAAGGACCACGTGGCTTGATTACGTGGTTCAAATTCTTAAGGACAACCGCGTGTTGAGTAAGAGAAATCGGCGTGCATGTGTGTAGAACTGGATGAATATGGAGAATGCGAAAGAAGTACGTAAGGTTAGATCTATATGGCGTTTTCTTCTCTCTGTCTATCCCACCTGGGACACGGTGTGAGAGAATAGATAGATATATCTATTAATATTTGTTCCTCTTAGTTGGATCACTTTGACTTTGAGATGACCTATAATTATGTCCATTTACTAACCGACTTTACGTACATCTGTCTGACTTGCATCAAATGATAAACCTTTTGATAATCTACTTCTGTTATTCATGCAACAATACTGAATCATTAGATAGGTATAATCAAATATAATAATGTACAACATGTCTAAGTATTACGAGTATAACCGCTAATATTATAATAAAAAGACTCACTTCACATTCAATTTGACCTTTCTTACCCCCAAAGTAACGGAAATTTACTTTTATTTCCTCAGCACGTATTATAACTGCATTCTTATTATTTTTTGTAAAATAAAGCATTATTGACAATACAATAGATCGCGACATATGATGTACCTAACTACCAATATTGTATTTGGTATGATATATAGGAACAAGTCTCTCCCCATTAAGATTTGGAGCAATACTATTATTTAAAAATCGCGATAACAATAAACGCTTACTTTCTTTATAATCCCTACGGTTGAAATCTTGTATGGTACGGATTTTCAATAAATTCATGACAATATTTTATTTTATTTATTCTTTACTGTACATTGGTTCCAAATAAATTGTATAAAGATACATTTGAACCAAATACTATAATACAATTAATATACAGAAGGCGAATATATCACAGAGGCACGATTTCTACCAATTAACCCAAATACGAAATTTTGTAATCCATAACAAATCCACAAATATATTTTTAGAGCTGTTTGTGGCAGAAATAAAGTAGTAGAAATGAAGAGTAGGCAAAACCAGTATTAAAATTATAGAATTGGTATGGAAAATTAATTAATTTCCAATCAAATTTGAACAGAGCTCGTGCTTTGAGGGATAATTTCATTATTACATACACTTAACAAGGATCTTTTATAAATTTAAAACATTTCACATTTCTATACCAATTTGAAAATTAATCAACATAGACATAGAAATCTTATGTGTTAGCTAAATGAACATTAGAGATAACAGTTAGACTAAAAATATTATGAGAATCTTAAATATTTTTTTGACAAAATCGAAGAAATCATGATATACTCCAAATTTCAATATCTAATTACTAAGCTGCTCCCCTTCCTGCCTTAGAAAATTTTGAGTACGCGTATGTATGGAAGTATTTACCCAAACTGATAAAATTCAGCACTTTTATACAAGAACATACTTACTACCTGAGATCATATTTCGTGTCTTTTCGATAAAAACATTTAAGGACTACTCTCTGCATGTATAAAAATACTTAAATTGTTTTAACTAATATAAATATTTTTTGATTTTTAAACTTTTAAACGTTTCAGAATATTTAGAGGATATAAAGAATAATAATAAGGCCATAATTGAAAAACTGCACAATGCGTATAGGGATGCACAACAATGGTGACTTCTCCCCTAGCAAGACAACAAAACTACAGTAAATACCTACAAACCTACAGCTGATGTTAGGTAGTTAGGTCTTACGCTAACGAAGTAATAGAAATTGTAGCATTCCCCTTAGTTTTACAATTGCCCCATAGGAATTGCTTAGGAAGTTGTTTTTACTTAGACACCATAATACGGAATTTAAAGAAATAAATTTTGCATTACATCTAGCATTTACTGATACAGTTATTTCTTATGACGTTTTCATGTTTGAAAATGAGACGATAACATAAAGTATATAGAAAGTAAAGTAGCTTTTGGTGTAGCAATTTTCTTAATTTTACAACCTTTTCTCTTTTGAACACGGAGAGCGCAAACCTTCCAATAAAGCTTATAACATATTTTATGCCAAGTATACTACCTACCAGTGGCGTGCCTTCCTTACATGCAAAAAAGCAACGCATGCCCAAGGAATAAATATAATTTTCGAAACAAAGTATCTAAAAGAACTGCGAAGTATGTTTAAATTGATTTAAACCTTCCGCCAAACGATAACAAATCTTTTACAAACTTCAGGTCAATGTTGATTATATTTTGATTATATTCAATAAATACAGGTAGGTACTAGAGGACTATCACCCTTTATCGCTCCTCTTGTGAGAAGGTATAGGATAGAAACAAACCTCCTCCGTTCAGCGTGATTATGCGCTAATTGAGTCACCTTTTTCATCCTATGATATTTATCTTGTTCAAATGTCGGTGTCGTTTAAACGGTATATTGTAAAGGAGGGTCATCCAACCTTTCTGGATTATTGTGGTCCGAAAAATAGTGAAGGTTTTGGCCAACAATTGGTTTCTAACATATAATAAATTCTACCTACTGTACACAAACCGCATGCCCAATACCAAATGTCTAGTCCCGCCACTGCTACCTACTATGTATTATTTTGATTGTAATATGAAATTTCTAATCTTATGAATTCTAATATTATGGCTGCATTGTGAATAATTGTTCACAATACTACCTACATACTTGATCACAAGAATTTTGAGATCAAGTATGTAGGTAGATGACATTATTTTCTATGACAAAAGCTATTATTATAAATTTCAAAAACATTGAGGCATTGACTAAGGTATAGTTTCTTGATTGACTATTTAGTAGAATTAAGCGATTTCACTGCAATTCAAGGCTTGAAGAAGTGCATCGTCAATGTTATAAACTACCGAATTAAGTACACTGAAGTGTGATAGCCTATTACTTAAAAAATATTTCATATCACTTTGACAAGTTTGCTGCAATAAATTTATTGTACTTTTTTGTGTTGCCCCAGAATACCTTAGGTAATAATGTAGATATTCCATAATGTTGATCTTTTTATTTGTTTGTACATATTTACTGTTTTGGAATAAATAAAATAATAATATAATAATTTTATTAAGGTAACTCCTTAGTTCTATGCTTCAATCTTTTCTATAATTAAGTAAGATGAAGTATGTTTTATTTGTTATGTGACCCTCTGCAATGGCACGAGTCATTGTCGTGTTATACAATTACCAAGATTCTGATAACAATACATTGAAATTATATACATCTGCTCCGTCATGGGATTTCAGATACAGTATAACATAACGGTTTCTCATTTTTATTTAACACATGTTTCACGTTAGTAATACAACAATAAACGCGTAAAATATTTTCAAATCTTTTTATAACATCGATTACCTACATTTTTTACATCCCTGCATTTATAAATGATTTATAACACTATTTTATTTTTTTGTTTTACAAACTTTAAGCTTAGTACAATATATTAGAACACAGACACACTTCTCTGAGATCGCATTGGTAAAAAAATAATGTAATGGTCTCAGTAGAGTATGATATATTTTCAATAATTATAATATGTACATTTTATGTACACGAAATATTCTTATATCTGTTCATAGAATTCATCGTCATTTCCCTCTATCCAATGCACCGTTTACACATAACATAACCTCATGGGCTCCATATAGAAGTGTATCAATCGATAATGACCTGATAAGTCGAAAGACGTCTCTATCGCGATCAAATTTATAGTAGAAAGAAACACTTCTTTCAATTTACCTAATGATAGAATTGTACTGTGAGTGCACCGACACAATTAATAAGAATATTTATATGTTACCTAGACTACGAAGATGCTTTCATTTAATTTTATTTCTTCTTTGATTTCTGTGCTGTCAGGATGGTTGGTGGGTCTCTTTTAATTCTAAAACCCTGTCTATTCACCCAACCTTCGATTTTTCCACTCGCCTTTATATATTGTATATTTAAACTTTACTGATTTTCATCATTTAGGTGGAATTTAGTTATTTTGTCTCCTATCTGTATCTGAGACAAATCTGAATATATGATAATAATACTTAATTAAAGAGCACAATACGCACCATATGTGCCTACATAAAATAGAAAGAATAGAAAATAAAAAAGAAAAGATTTGAACAAGAAAATTAAAAAAATATAATATACAGTATAAGGATTTAAACTAAATATTGTTAATAATTGAAGCGTTTAAGGGATTAAACATTTTAAAATATTCTGTAAAATCATTAGTCATTATATCTGTTAAAGTAACCAGAAGAATTAATACATACAGAAATTAAACGTATTATAAAAGATCACTTCCATCCATAGACACAACATGGTTTACCATTATAAAAGTAAGGCGCCGCACTAGATAGAAACGTACCTATGTGCAATAATTTGCTTACATTTATGTGAATCGGCGGTAGGAGCTCTTCAAATTCCGATCATCTGAAAGGTCCTATCATTATCTACCAACACCTTCACTTAATTTTAATACCTACATACATCGCAGATATTATAAAAAATTTGATGAATAATTTTCACAATACCCATGACATACCTATGACATTAATGTTATTGTTGCATAAATATTTTAGTTAGCTACATTTATTTTGTTCTTTATTTTATATGAACTTTAATTACCTACACGTGTCTAATATTTGTGAACTTTTATGATAACTTTAGATATGGAGAGATAAATTTCCATAACAAATAATAAAGTTTTGACAGAAAATGACAATTTTAATAAAAATTATAACAATATTTGATGGTATGTGGAGAATTTAACATAGTTTGTTTTTCTAAAGTTTTAAATCATAATAATACATAAATTGAAACTTATTAATTGACACAGTCAACACAAGTAGAACATCCACTACTACACGTTTATCGAGAATGATTTTTTCACATTGTTTGTGAAGTTTTTTACATGGGCACTTTCCTTCACACACACAGTGACAGAGAACTGTATTCTGTCGATGCGTGTACGAAACCATTTTTCTGTCTATCGGTTTGCGGATAAAAATAGGTATTATGGAATAAAAATATTCTTTCTAAAAAATATAAAATATAGGCATACTTATTGAATAAAATCCAAGAATTCATCTATTTTACTGCATTTTTCTGGTAGATACACAAAAATTGTTTTCGTTTATTTTATGAAATTTCATAAAGATTTCAAATTTCATAAGAGCATTTATTTTTAATTGTAATTTTAGAATTTAAATATCTTCAAACCGGACAGGCATATAAAAATATTCAGAATTCCTGTTAAATGAAAGTGTACCTACCAAGTTTTATCTGAATAATTATTACTATGATTTATGGGATGCCTATAAATTAATATTATTGTAGAAATCTTATCACAACAAAGTTTGTAACTCTGTACATAATAAAATTTATTTTGGTATGATACTAAGTAGGTATATATAAAACATATATTTTTTTCATTCACGGTTCAAATGTCAATGACAAAAATATCTATCTAAAACATTAGGTATAGATATGTAATTTGTATGCTATTTAATATTTATCTTCTTCTTCATGTGCCTTGTCAGGTTCCCCAACGTTGGCGATCACCTCGGTGAACATGTCCCTGTCCCGCCCTACTCGGAACAACTCTACCACACTTTGGATGTCTGCCCACTCGCTTATGTTTCACAGTCAGGACATCTGTCTACTACCGGGTCCCCATCGTCCCAGGTTGGAGAAAGTGTCATTTTTCTCCACGCAGAACATGACCCAGAGGTGAAACCTTTCGAACCTATTATACTACATATTTTGTGTTTTTACTCTTAATTTCTTTTTTATTATTGTTTTTAATTATGTATGACAACCAATTGGGCTTTGATTTGATTTAACAGAATAATATATGAACACTTATAAACTGGACATTGCATTGTATACTTGTTGTTGATTATTGTATTATTGTACTAAACATATATGTATTGTCTGTAGTGTTCCGTTGACCAAAATAAATAAATAAATAAATATTAATATTCTGTACTAACTGAAATGGAAATGAAATCTTTCTTTCATAGAATGAACCTCACATCTATAAACAATGAATTATGAAATGTTTTTTGAACGAGAGGAAAAAAATGCTGACTGTGAAATTATATTCTATTTTTCTCAAGGCCATTCACTCGTTTGCGATTTTGTTATTTTAATACGCAGCTACCTATTACAACTAATTATATCTATAACCTATATTTCAATAATTATAAGGTGGCTTGAAAAGTTTAATATTTTTATTATTTGTTTTGTGAAACTTTGTCATTGCGAATTATAACTTAGTTTTCTAAAAGATGATAATTATAATTTCAGTGTCAAACAAAAACAGATGAAATAAATATTGCGGATTAAAAGGTAGGCTAATTATGTATGTGCTTTAAGAATAATGCACATGCACATAAAAATACATAACATCTTTCTCCCAATATCTCTACTTTTGTATAGTTTTTTTTTCGAACCCTTTTTTAGGATGATTGAGAGTACAATAGGCGGATAAATAGTTTTTGTTTTCTCACAAGGGGTAACAAGCATGTTATTGCAAAAAAAAAACTTAAAGATATCTGGTTTTTGCCTATTAGCATGACAATAGAATTATATTTTTGCATTATATACAATTTACACAATAGAATGACATATAATAATATGTGTACATACATGACAAAGTACATTTTCGTGAGAAAGATTTTCAAATTAGTATTGAGTTGAGATAAGACATCTTGGTATTCAGCGACAAGGCATGCGACTGTTAGTTATTACACTTGTGAAATGTGTTACTGTACCGTGAGCTATCTAGCGCTATGAGTTGGCTGGACAAAGTCGCTATACAGCGATGAGTGCAGTCGCCTGCTCTGAAAGGATTGATATGAGAGAAGATAAGAGAGTCAGGTGGAATTGATGAACGTAACCATGGTAAAAAGTGTTTAAGCCAGCCTGAGTCGATTCGTAAGCGACGGGAGTAATAATAAAAGAATAATAGTACCTACCTAAATGCGTTCAAAGAATCGTGAACATGTGCATAAAATAATTTTAAGAATGGGATTAGGATTAGCAATTTTAAAACTATGAGTAAAACTTCTATTTTCTCTGTTTATCCTACAAGAAGAGGGGTTGATAAATAGTTCAATCATGTTCCATTTAAAAACAAGTTCCTTCATCGTATTGCATAATAACAATATATATAACGATTACTATTTTTTATTTAAGTGTCAAGACAATACTAAGAAATTAACGACCGCAAATATATTAATGAAATAACCGTCAAAATACCTGATCTATTTTTTTGCAATAGTAATTCTAGTTTGATAATAATAATTCCACACGAATGAATTTAAAAAAAAAAAACTTTGAAAAAGTTTTCTAGGGATCATAAATACAGCAAGTTTTGAAGGGAATGAATATAATAAGTAGGTAGGTACTAAATTATATACGTATAATATAAAAACAAACAAGACTAAAAACACCAAACAAGAAAAACACCAAACAAGAAAAAAATCATAACTGTCGTCTTAAAAATAAAACTTAGTTAAAGCAGGAATTATTTTATAATATAGATACTTTCTTTTACATGAATACATGTGTATTGTTGCAATTTTATCTTCCTACATAAATTATGACTATGTAGGTATTCCCGCAAATCGTGTTTGTCCTCAGCCCCGTAGATATGGATACTTTTATTTATTATTTGTTCCACATTATTTATTTATTTTAGAAATTACGACATTTTACATGTTAAATCTCGTACATGCATACAAAAGTATTATTTAAATAAGACACGAAACAGTTAGATTAATAACAACAAAACAAGAGTAACAGTGCAAACAGTGCAATACCTATAAAAGTTAAAAAAAGACAATAGATTTTGCTCAAAAATAAAAAATAAATATGGAAGATGTCAAGATAATAAATCTAAAAAAACAATGTGATGTAAAAAATGACAAATATTAGAAGTCAGTTAAATAGATTCATCAAATGGTTGAAAGTATTATATTATAGTGAAATATTATAAATACAGCAAAATAATACTTGTAGGCATTAACCTAAGAGTACCTGTACTTTTGCCATCTTTTGAGTTTCAATTTTGATTGAAAATATTTCTTCAAATATGTCTATAGATATCAAATAAAAATATGTTTTAAAAACAAATATAGGTAGGTTAGTCCTAAGACAGCAATACAGAGTTTCGAGGAGCTATTTTCGACTTCACTTTCCAACTCTAGGTGGTCAACTCGAGACGATATCGTTTCTACTGGTTTTTATCGTTTCAGAATAGCTGTCATTTTGTTCACACGGTTCAAATGGCTGACGATATTTTGGTGCCTGGCGATATTCGCCAAAGTGAGAACACCACATAACGCATTTTAATGCCTGAATGAGAAATTCTTTAGCGGATGCAAGAGAAGGTGTTGTGGATAGAATGCTCGTAAATAAGTTATGATGATTTGGAGTGTATGGATGAGGAAAGGATGACAAAGAAGATAATATACTTGTCTGGAACAAGGGATGTGAGGAAGTACAGATATCAGAGAGCCATGTAACTTAATCATGTGGATCTAATACTCAAGGACGGCCGTGTGTACAGTAAGAAAATGAGACGTGCGTGTATGAGAAATTGTATGAATGTAGAAGAAACGAAAGAAGTATAAAAGAATATATAGGTATTATTATCTACATGGCGTTCTATTCTATTTCCTTACCCTTTCCCTCACGTGGGACACGGTGTACACAAAACACAAAAAAGCCAGGGTTATGATCATGCCTATTAACAATAAAGAATAATAACCATGGGCTTATTATAACTTTTTTCAAACTGAGCCCAGGATCTCCCGATTGAAGTATTACACTATCGACCACCTCATTTAGTAACTCTATAATACAAAGTTTTTGTTTACTAACTTTCATAGACTGGCTGTTTCGTATAAAATTAGTTTAATTTATTTTATGGTTTTCAAATTTGATTTACTATAATTTTACGTCATTTTGAGTAACAAAAATAACAAATTTGTGATAATAACTTCGTGTCTGGGGTCCAACAAACCATAAAATATTGTTTATTGTTTCTTAATAATGATGGGGGATGCCTCCGAAATACAATGTAGGTACAGTTGTATAACGATGTTATCTGAATGGACGAGAGGAGGATATGCCAAATATCCTCTTAATTGAAACGTCATATCCTTAACGGTGTATAATTGATTTACGAGCCTGATTGATTGGAAGATATCGAAAGGGAAAGTGAATTATGACATTATGCAGGAATTGTAGATTCAAAAAGAGAATCTTAGAGATATAGATACCTACACATAAACAAAATTGGGCATATTTTAAAAGATTTCAATTATTTTCTTTTCTAAAGTCTCCATTTTTTTTGCAAATTTTAGAATGCCCCATGAAAGCTTGGTTAACGTAAGACGTATACCTACGTAAAACAATTATGTATAAACATTATCAATACATTGATGAAGTTGTCATCTATGCTGAATGTCTTAGTTTTAATGTAATAAAGAGGACCAGGGGGCCTAAAATGGCCACATTTAGCAATTCATTTTCCGATTTGCCAGCAGATCCGTAGCAATTCCTCTAATTTTCGTAAAATGGTCACGATTGTACGCGATTCACCAGCAATTCATTGCATCAAATGATTCATATTTGGTGAAATGTTGCCGTTAAATCCTTTTACAATTCCTAATATCCTATTATGATTCATATAAAGTGGCCTTTTTAGCGCCCCAGTATATTTATTAGCCCGCTGGCACGAATTTCTCCTTCAGTTTTGTTTTTCATACTTAATAATTATTAAGTGTAATGCTTTACATATTTCTGTGATGAAATTATTGAATGCATCGGGTTATGTAATAAGTATCAATAACGTCGATAACAATATAGTCACAAAATAACCTAATTGCATTTAATTAGAAATGACAGTATTTTTCAATTACTCTGACATATTCGTGTCGCCTCATCGAAAAATTTTGGGATAAAATTTGATAAAAGCAGATTGTAGATAATGAAAATAATAATCATTGAAATTTGTTTGTCATCAGTCGGCATAGTTTGTTTATAACTTATCACTCGTAATCATCTGAAAACAAGTAAGAGGGGTCCGAAAGCGCAACAAAGTTGCCAATTCAAACTCCCAATCACAAAGAACATTTAGAAGTTTACGCAAGTACAATGTGTTCGCACAAATTATATGCAGTGACATTTATATAAGTTCCTTCTTATACTTTACTCTTACGTCACAATTTTACACACGTACCTAAATATACATCACAAAAAAAAATCTTTTTCTTTTAACTACTATTATTATTTTATCTGTCTTTTTTTATTTATATTTTAACAAGTAAAGACATCTTACAAATTAAATTTATCAACGAGGACCGGCACCCATCTGAGATGTCTTGATATTTTATATTTGAAATAGGTTTTTGTAAACGGATGTCGCCGTTAGTAAACGGTCGGATTCTTCAAAATGATCACCAATGTCTGACACATTCTTGGTGGCGCGAAGATTAACGCACTTTCCTTGTCACGAGGTTCCGGGTTCGATTCCCGTCCGGGGCAAAATGAAGAATGACCTTTTTCAAAATGTCCTTGGTCTGGGAGTACATGTACTCGTATATGTGTTCAGTACATTGTATATATGTGTATCGTCGTGTTATTACCCATAATACAAGAATCATATCTTAGTTTGGGACTAGCTCGGTCTGTGTGAATTGTCTATACATGTTATGTTATGTTTTAATACTCACGTAAATTTTGAAAAAGACTGTTCTCAGCTATCCCGGGATTGGCCTGCCTCTGTCTTGGCGCATCGTAGAGTTTATGGTTGGGACAAGATTAATATTTAGACCGCGTCAACAGTAACCCTGCTAATTAAATAAATTTTTAGTTTGTGGAGATATCATCCTAATGGATTATGTAATTCTACTACGATCATTCATAAAAGGAGGATTTTAATGTTCTGGATAGAGGTCAAATCCAATAGCTCATGAAAAAACTGATTAGGTGACAAGGTGAATTGGATACGTGCAATGAATGATTTTGAATGAATTAGCAAAATACTTGGATATATCCATAGCCCCTTATTTTGTAGGTTAGTACCTCATAACATGACCTAACAACAAACCTGATAATATTTGCTTCGTAATAACTACTAGGTAGGGATGTAAATATACTATACTATACCCTCACGCCGTATCCCAAGTGGGGTAGGCAGAGAGAGCGGAACGCCACGTCGCTCTATCCTTACATACTTCTTTCGCTTCCTCTACATTCATCCAGTTTCTCATACATGCACGCCGATTCCTCTTACTTAACACGCGACCGTCCTTGAGAATTTGATCCACGTGGTTAAGCCACGTAGTTCTTGGACGTCCGCGCTTTCTCACACCCTCTCTTTCAGATAAATACACCCTCTTCGTCAATCTTACACCATCCATTCTCTCCACATGACCAAACCATCTCAATTTATTTACACGCATTCTATCAACAACACTCCTCTTGCATCCACTCATTTTTCTAATATCCTCATTTCTTACTCTATCACGCAATGTTTTACCTACCATTCTTCTCAGTGATCGCATCTCCACTGCATTTATTCCACTCTCGTCCTTCTTCAGCCATGTCCAAGTTTCGCTTGCATACATCAGTGTCGGTACGAGTATGGCGTTGTGCACCAGCATTTTAGCCATGTTCGAGACATTGCTATTGCTAACAATAGATCGAAGTGCACCGTTCACTCTCGCACCAGCCACTTTTCTTTTTTCAATGTCCCTTTCGTACCTACCATCCCTCACAAACATACTTCCTAAATAAACATATTCGTCCAATTGCTCCAAACATTCATTTCCAACCTTTATTTCACACATTGTTCTTTCAATCTCTCTTTCAAACACCAGCACTTTTGTCTTTGTCACATTCATTTTCATCCCATTCATACTGCAACTTTCATATACAACTGACACAATTTTTTGTAAATCACTTTCACTCTCAGCCATTAATACCAAATCATCTGCATACATCAACGCATTCAAACGGTTTCAGTAGTCGAAAAAAAGGTTGAACAGCCATGGAGACATGACACAACCTTGCTTCACTCCTTTGGTGAGGACAAACCACTCGGAGAAGGCCAATATACCAACATTAAATATTTATTTTATCCCGCTTCAAGCCGCAAAGTTATAAACTACCTACTTCAGGCACACTCTATTATATTAACAAAGATGAATGCTAAACAACGTATATTCTAGAAATTACTAGAATATGATTTCCTGCTATGTATTTTTTTTTAAAAAGATATATCTGGGTTTTTGTTATAAACCCAAATACAACCTCGTACACCTTTCACAGTATTTGTGTACTATATTTGATTTGCAGGAGAAACTGTATGAATGTGGAGGAAACGAATAAAACGTTTGCCTTATAAAGTTAGTTCGAATTGGTTTTCGGTCTTCTTTCCATACTACGGCGTGAGGAAACAGAAAGATGAGTAGGTAATATATTTTGTTAAGTATTACGAATCGAATACTTACTCTACGGTTAAATAGAACCTTGTATCTATCTCTGTGTTTAGAATGTCACAATGTATATTAAACTTGAGCTAAGCAATACTACGTATGCAACAATAATAAAATAATATTATTTCCTTGCTGTAATGATGACACCCTTAATATTTGACAAAATTAAAAATTCTCATTCAGCAACAAAATGTACAAAACAAAATATCTCTTCAAAACTGGCTTCTGTCAAAATATTGATCAAAATATCAATTTTGATTAATATTTTCACAATTGATTTAATAATCATTTACAAGCAACTCATAGAAAACCGGACACCATTATTTATTCCTGTCCGTACGTTTGTCATTTTGTTCCATTATATCCATACAAATAACAATCCAAAGTTGCATGTAGATCAGATACATAAATATTTTATTACGATACAGTAATTTAATCTATACACAATTATGTTTTTACAATATCTAGACTAGGCTTTTCACTTTCTTTTAGGTCTTACATACATTTGTAATGTAATAAATTTGTATTGACCAAGGTTGGGAATGCATTGAACGAGATGAAGACATCATTATTGTTGTAAAGCCTTTTGATTATATGTATTAACAAATAACAATATGAATGAAATATGACAGGGTATTAATACACGTCACTACTATCTCACTACTAAGGAGATATTTGATTTCATTCATTTTATTAATATACCAGCTTTTACACACTCGTTAATTTACCAAGAAAGCTTTGATATTTTTTTAAGTATCTGGGTTTTTGTTATAAACCCAAATACAACCTTTCACAGTAAGCTACTAAAAGCTTGTGTCGTGAAAGGGGAGTTTGCCGGCAACTGGTATCGAACCACGGACCCTTTGTTAACGAGGCCGAGACTACCTCCAGGCCATCGACGAACTCAAAATTGAGGTTAAATTGTCTTGTTCGACATATTTATTTACATATTAAATATTTGGCTGATGACACTAACTTAAATAAAGTCATTTCATACTTAACTTACAAATTGTTTAAACATAGATTCTATTTTTCCAGTAATAGCTTTATGAAAGTTAATTTTTACTTATGTAGATACTTAGATAACATAACATCTAAGTTTATGGCACTGATGATGGACTAGTTCCAATATACCTCTGTCAAATATTAATTTATGTTGCGAACGTTACAAGGCTTAATTAAATAGTCATTTTAATATTAGTAAAAAAGTAATTTAACAATAATAGAAAAAATCATGTTCCCATCTTCTACATGACATAACACAATCAAAATTTATATTGGATCAATTTAAAAAACTGAAATATTATCCAAAAATGACTAGTAAAGCTATAGGAACCGAATACAGTATACTGTTCTTTCATCTAATATATTGTCTACTATGGAAATATATTGTCTTACGTGTTTTATTTTATTTTTTCTAACATTTACATACATACAAACATTTTTTTTTTGAAATATTAATATGTTAATAAACAATTTGAATTTTCTATCTTAGCCCTTTCACTGTAATTTCTTAATTAAATTCCATGGCAGGTATTCAAATCTGTGATATAGTTAGGGTAAGCAACATTATAGAATTGTACCTAAATGTAGATTATCATTGCCAAATTTTATAATGAAAGTTTTACGAAAAAAATACAATTTAATCTCAATTGAGCTTTTGATTTCATATATACATTTTTTCACCATATTGATGTCAAGACTAGCAATATGATAAACAAAATTTATACAGTATTATGCATGCAAACATGGAGATGTGGGCAATGCCGATCAAAAATTCAAGTACCTATTCAAAAGCGGCCTAAGTCAAAGCTAGAGGAAGTACGCATCTTTGAATGGTCAGACCTTCATCAGATTTCTGTAGGTATGAATGAAGTATACTTATGAGGTTTTATACTATGGGTATGAATAACTTATATGGCTGATAATATTATGTAGGTACTGAATTATGTTATTATAATATTATGTAGTAGAGTATGTACAGTACACGCATCATTTGTTCATCCCTGTAGCACCGGTGTAATTTAGACGATGCGTTGTTGTTTTTATTATTTGCGGTCTGTGATATGATTTCTTTGTAAGACGATAAATAAATGGTACTCTGCATATACGTATGTAGGTACATACACATATGGGGGCAACGGTGAATGGGCTTAATCATATCATCTCAAAGTGTTTTATTTATCTAATATATAAAATTCTCGTGTCACTGTGTTTGTTATCATACTCCTCCAAAACGGCTGTATTGATTTTGATGAAATGTTGTGTGCTGTTCGGGTAGGTCTGAGAATCGGTCAACATCTATTTTTCATATTCACCTCATTTTTTTTGTATTTTTTGGTAATTTTTTTTAATTATTTTTTTATGATGAGGCATTAAAAAATATATACAGCCCTAAATTTTCACCTTTCTACCATAAACACTTATTTTTTAATAGCGATATTAGTAATCTAGAAATAATGTGTTGAGTAAGAGAAATCGGTGTGCATGTATGAGAAACTGGATGAATGTGGAGGAAGCGAAAGAAGTTTGTAAGGATAGATCTATATGGCGTGCCGTTCTCTCTGCCTACCCCTCCTGGGACACGGCATGAGGGTATAGATAGATAGATAGATAGAAATAATGTACACGGCTAAACAACGTTTGTCGGGTCAGCTAGTAAAAAATATATAATTCAAAATTCTATTTATATTCTATCTTCTCCATCAAGACATGTACCACAAATGAAGTAATTAGCCAGTAGACTAACATAAAACATCCGATAAGACGAAAGTTGTCCTCTTCGTTCTAATAAAAATTAAGACTTTCAGGGTGGGTATCTTTTCGATGATTCCTCTCGATAATGCTTTATTGGTGATTTTTATGAATATATGCCTTTTACACGACACTGTAGAAAAAAGTGGTTTATCAATTATTATAATTAAATTTTTATTGTTATAAATATGGTTTTAAGAATGTAAAGTTGCAGAAATTTTGAATTAATTTACATTTCGGCAGAATACTGAATGCGTGATACCCTTAAATACTAATCATGTATTATGTAATAGTAAGGGTGTCCATTTGTATCAAAAATGTAGTCATAATAAGTCAATACGTTTTGTACTACTTTTGTACAATAACAAGAAATTCAAATAATTTTACTGCATGCAACAAAATTATTAGATATTAAAAAGTAGAAAACAGTTTGGAAATTTTGAAAAATCGTTGGTGGCGATCATGCAGGTAGAACCAAAAACAAAAGTAAAAAGAAAAGTATTGAAACAAAAAAGCATCCTTTGGAATGTGCAAAGTAGTGAAGAGTATGGTGAGGTGTAAGGTGTGTGAAAAGGAAAGGGGAAAAGAGGTTTGCAACTTAAGGAACTGTAGACAAAATTGTGAGAAAATCACGCATGATGTACATAAATTTGCACGGCAACTCAACATCAACTGCAAGTGTTAATAAATATGTTTTTTTGCGTGTACATCTTCATGTTATTTATGACTCCAGAATCGCAATGCAGTTTTCTATGATATTTATTGCCAAAATAATTAATTAAAATTCGTACATAGTACTGAATTATAATAATTTGTCAATGTCGATTAAGTCGATCTAATTTTCATGTTGATATTGAAATATTTTTTTTTAATTTAAAGACTGTTTATCACAATAACTACTTTGTCAGCTCAAATCTATTTTTTTTTTACTTATAATTTATTCTATTCTAGCCCTTGGTGTTCCATGATACTAAAAATTAATGTATTTATTCGTAAAATGAATTATTATGGAATTTCACCTTTCAGCATCTTCAGTTCATCGATGAGGAATGTCACTTATCCTGAATGTCTTATAACATTTATTGGCACGGGGAGGACATCTTACAATTTTTTACGTGCAGTTGGTCCGCTGGTTATCCCATTTGTGGGAGATGGATGAATGAATAATTATGAATTCTGCGGGGTATCTAGGTTGGTGAACAATGGTTTGTGTAGGTGTCCACTTAATATTTTCATATGTTAGTGAGATGTGCAAAAGGGCTTCATGCAGATGTCGTTTGAATTCATTGCAGTCAACGATTCTCTTAATTGTTGGCGTTTCATGGAAAATGTGAGATGTTTACAATTCATATCATGATAGAGTGAGAATTGAGTTAGTACATTTTGTTGGCTGTGCATATATTATGAGGTGTCTGTTGAGTAATACTTTTACTGCCGCTTTCGAAAAGATACCCTTTAAGAAAAAGTCCGAGATGTCAAATATCTATTAGTTATATTGGATTACTATGGTTACTACTAAAAGTTTTTTACCCGTAAATTAAAAGAGACTCTTTCTTTTTCATGGAACAGGTAGTTAAAATTTTACCCACAAACTTGTAGATCCTAACAGTGCAAACATTTCCAAATTTGGAGAGAGGAGATTCACCGTCGCCGATCCAACTGCCTGGAACCCATTACCAGCGGATCCAAGATAGAACCAACCTACCACATTAAGGAGCGAAATGAAAACATTGCTGTTCAAGAGAAGTCACCACGCTTTTGAGATCATTAAACAGCTCCAAAAGAAATCGTCTTTATTATTATTATTCACTCGTCTACGCACATAAAATGTGCACAGACAATTGCGTGTGACAAATTCAGTAAAATGTCTAAACTACGTTTAACATATTTTTAGAATATGTTTGAAATATGATTAAGGAGAAAAGAATTGAACTATATAATAAATAACAAGATATAATAGTTTTGGACCCAAGATTGCAGTATAAAAGGCAATAATATTTTACAGCGATTAATCATATTAAATTTAATCCATTAAAGATAATTCTTTCACATTGATTAAACCCCGAAAAGTAAATAGAAACATTATAGTCTTATGAAAATCGATCCCACGAACCCTCAGTAATATCTGTAGGTAGATACCTAATTTTGAACAAGTTAAATTTCAGATTCCGACACAAGATAATGTTTTATTCAAGATCAGAGATTCTTCAGAAAACAATAATTGAACATAATATTAATTTAATTGACTATCTGTTGTACATGTTGCATACTAGTCAGGCGAGAAAGATTGCAAATTGACAACAATAACTAGTCCATAACTAGTTCACTAGTCCTTCCACGACAGGTGTGGCGCGGAGTTCGATTCCCGGCCAGGGCAAAATGAAGAATAACCTTTTTCAAACTGTCCTGGGTTTGAGTGTTATATGTATACGTATATGTGTTTAGTGCATTGTATATATGTGTATCGTCGTGTTAGTACCCATAATATAAGATTCATTTCTTAGTTTGGGAATTTTACGTACACGTACATTAATTCTAAAGTACACCATATAATTTTTCTTAGTAATACCTACGGAAAATTTGTTACTTTGTTATACGTAAATGGTCCGATATAAATAATTGTTATATTACAGGTAATGTTGGTATTGTTACAACAAATATGTAGGTATAATTTATTTTTTAATCACATAATAATTTTATTAAAAAGAACTAAGAATTTACATATACTAACTTGTACATTTTGAACATCATAATACCACTAATGGGGTAGGTAGAGATGTTTGTAAACGGCAAATTCCTGTCCATTTGTAAATTCTTTGTTTCCATTTAGTTCTTTGTGCATACTCTCTAATTGAAAGTTGAGACCATTTTTTTAATTTGATAAATAAAGTCCAAATTCATAAATCTATCAAATCATACACATGGGTGGCCAAGCTTTTCAGCAGCCGGACCAGATTTTAGAAATGAGATATACCGGGCCATTCAACAATTTACTCCATATTATATAGAACATTTAATAGTTTTACTTCCCCTTAAAATGTCTACCCCCCGTCGCCGAATTTTCACAACAGTGAAAGAATTTGAAATGTTTCACAAACTCCTTGGTTTTCATTGAAAATAATTTCTCGAAATACCATTTTTAAAAAAGTAACGGATAAAAGTGGACATATTATATTAGCGGGTCACGAGTTGGCCACCCTTGATCCATTGCACCATATCCCACTGAATGGAGGGGGGGGGGGGAGTAGCCAGCGAACTAATTGCATGAAATAAATTCGTAAATAAAACTTTTCAATAATTATTTTTCCTTCACGGCATATATCACAAGTGGGATAGCCAGCAGACCAGCCGTATGCAATAACCATGCAAGGCGTTCTCTTCATGCCAACAAAAAATTAAGACATTCAGGGTGGGTGGTAAACTTCATCGCTCAATTGAAGATGTAAAATGTCTTTATTTTTTGTCTCACATTCTAAAATTTACGCAATAGAATGGGAAACCAATTCTTTACCGGGTTCTCCTCGGAATCCAAAGAGAACGATATTGAAGAACTTAAAGAACTTAAAGAACCGGAAGAAGTCTACGAGAGAGACTGCACTTTTTCTTTAAGCAACTTTTCTCCAAGGATTTAATAATTTTAAATTAAGATTTTCAATAAACTTAATAAAGTACAAATAAAAAAAAATATAATCAAAAGGTGATTTAACTATAAAAGCTCGTTGTTTTAAAGATTGCGATTAATTTGTTTAAAAGTAGATACCGCTCGAGTAATTTTTAAAGATAACGTGTCGATGCGAGAATTAGCAGGCACACCATCTTTCTCTCTATAACATGTCTATATTTATACCAAAAATATCCTCTAAATGTGTAATCTATATTAGAACAGCTTCACTGAAAGTTTGAAGAGCGACGTGATCCTTGAAGTAGAAAAAATACGAGGTTGTGAGTACGAACGAGGTCATGAGGCTATACAATGTTAAATAATGGACTTGATTGAGACATGCGGAGGATCTCTTTCGACTGACGGATCACAAGGAGGCTCTTTCAAGAGTCAACGTTTAAGAAATCTGCAATAGCCCCGGAAACACTGTAATAAATTAATATAGGTAGGTACTTACATAAAACATCATCAAAAGGGTGTGCTAAATGTTTAAGAGTGTTAACATTGACATAAAATTTTAGGTATCTACCACGAGACAATGAGTAATTTCAACGATCCAAAGGTCCAGCGCCAGCTTACCTGGAACGCGCCTTCATATCTGCGGATCCTAGTGCCTGGAATAGGCTTCCCACAAACATCAGGGAAGCACAGACCTTGACCCAGTTTAAGACCCATTTGAAAACGCATTTTTTCAAGAAATCATATGGATGAAGCTGAATACATGTAACGTCACAGCTAATATTTTGCAACACTAGCGAATACTTTTAATCAACGGCGCTATAAAAATCATCCGGATATTATTATTATTATTATGTTATCTACTTATGCTGATTCTACAAATATTTTAATGTTCTCTGATTTTAGTGATATGGATACTATGCATTCTGATCCATGCATCGTAATTCTGATCATCTGTGCGAATCAAAGTCTACAGGTAGTAATTTATGTTTTTTTTCTACATCTTCTTCATTAAGACAATATGTACATATTATGATTTTTTATATCTTGATAACTACAGGGTATTTTTATCATCATCATTCGCACTCCAACGCTTGTCTCAGAAGTACAGTGTATCTGATTTCTGCCCAGCTAGATCACACCAAATAACATTTTTCAGAGCCCGTTATCATCAACCCCGTAGATAATACTATTTTCCATTCTTTTATTCTAATTTGAATACCCGGTGTAAATTTCTTTTCCTATTTATTACTGGTACTAAGATAAAGACATTTAAATCCAATATTCGTTCATGAGAATAAAGAAAATAAAAACAAAATGTTGTAAAATACACTATTTGCCTGGAAAGGAAGGTACACATAGTGATGTAACGAATGTGTGATTTTGGATATTCGCGAATGCGAATGCGAATATTTGTTGCCGACATTCGCGAATGCGAATGCGAATAGCGAATATTGACTTCAAAACGGTATAGGAATTTGAAATATTTCAAAACTCCTCGGTTTTCTTAAAGAATATTTTCTTGCAGTACCTTTTTCCACAATGTACCGGGTAAGTATCCGGTACTTTCACCGAATTACTGATTTTTTTCTTCATTTACATGGTACACAACAGATGAAAAACATATAAACATGTAAGCGACAAAAACATTCCAATAGTCTTACATTGAAACAGTGCACACTTCAGACACCAAACAATTATAGAAAATCTTACACACAATACATTAATTCACAATACATCCACTCACCCAATTTCGCACACATACATTCATTCGCACAAACACATTCACACTTCACTGATGTATGCAATAATAATACAAAAAAAACTCTAAAAAAAGAAAAATCAAAAATTGAAAAAACAGACTAAAAATAAATACTATCCCAAACACTTCACATTTTATCAAACATATACATTTTTTTTATATATATTTCATCTTATTCTACTCTCAACTCTCCTTTCTCACAAACCTGACGTAATTGGCACTTTAAAATTCTATAAATAGGGTTTCTTGAGTCTTCGTTTTTGTTTTTTTTTTAATGTAGAACGGAAAACAAGATCTTGTTAAAGGAAGCATTCTAAAGTTAATCCTATCTAAAATATTAGGCACATCGTATTCGGACAAGCATATTTTTCTCAGGTTGCATGCATCCAGCAAAACTCTTTTTTATTCCAATTTAGGCAAATCTTTAATAAATACAGGATAATGCAATCTCTTCCTAACCAAACGAATGAATTTAGACTGAGTTCTCTCAACTTAATCGACATATTTTTTTAAAATGTGGATTCCATACAGAGGAACAGTACTCCAGCTTGGAGCGAATCAACGATAAGTACAAGTACAAATACGATTCATATAACCTAAATGACTTTGTAGATCTCATAATAAATCTCAGTATTTTATTGCTCTCTTCGATAATTTTGTTCACGTGATCATCAAAGTGAAGTTCAAAGTCAAACACCACACCTAAATCTCTAATCTTATGTACTTCTTTTAAATCATGATTATGGATATTGTAAATTTATCGAATTTTGTTTCTATTTTGGTAAAAGAGATCAGATTACACTTCTCCAGATTCAAGTGCAAGTTATTTCTGTTACAGTACTCGTGTAGTCTTCCCAAGTCCTCGTTAACCATTTCACAGTCAAACAATAATATTGAATTTGACAGTATATTTTTAAATCGTCTGCAAATAATAGAAGCTCTGAGGGTTTAAAGCACTTTTTTATGTCGTTTATGAATATCGTGAAAAGTAACAGACCCCTGAGGGACACCAGATGTAACACTGACACTGCCAGATGAGTAACCGTTAAGTTTAACTGTCATCAATCTATCAGAAATATATGAGTCAATCCACCTTAGAAGATTCCCATGAATTCCATGAAATTCTAACTTCTTAATTAAAAGTCGATGTTCTACTTTATCAAATGCCTTTTGAAAGCCGATATATGTAAATGGCATCCAACTGTATACGATTGTCCATAGCTGAGAAAAAAATAACAGATTTGTTACTGCCGATCTTCCACTCATGAATCCATGCTGCTCTACAAGAAGATACGGCTTCAGGAAAAAAGTCATTTCTTCACGAACAATACCCTTAAATATTTTTGAAATAGGTGAATTGAAATTGGTCTGTAGTTACGAACGTCCGATTTGCTGCCAGATTAATGCAAATGAGTAATATTAGCCATCTTCCATTTGCATGGAAAGCACCCTTCTTGTAAACTCCTAATAAATATCAGATACAATGGTTTGGTCAAATGACTTACACATCTCTTAAATATTATTAGAATCATGTAAATTATTCAGTGAAAATACAGAACCAAAAAACGACGAAAACAAGTTCGCAATTCCCTCTGGATCGCTCGAAGTCTGGTCACCGTCACCCATTACCCTTGGATAGCTTCTAGATTCTTTAAGGGAATTCACGAACGAAAAGAAAGACTTGACATTGCCCTTAAGTGACTTCTCAGTGTTATTAATAAAAGACCTATAATCGTGATTCTGCGACAACTTCAACTGAGCTCTTAGTTGAAAAAATAAATTGTAGTCAGAATCATTACGGTTCATTTTCCAATTACGCCAAGCCTTGGACTTTCTCTTAAACAACAACACATTTCTATTAGAGAACCATTTGGAAAAATTATTAGGTACCACCCTCTTCATAGGTGTATGCTTCTCAATTATTGGCAAAACATAACCATAAAAAGATTAAACCATCTCATTCACCGGTCCGTTTCCCAAAACGCTGACCCAATCAACACTTTGTAGTTCAAAATTTATTCCCGAAAAGTTTGACTTAAAATATATCAATTTCTGGATCATATTTTGAGACAAATCCTCAGCAATTTCAAACTCATAATCTATCAACAGTGAAGGATAGTGTGAATCCTTACCAACCAGTGGAGAGTCACATCTGGTAACAGAACACGGAATAGTTGAAAGAACTAAATCCAAGATAACTTGATTGCTGTTATAAACTCCGTTAGACTGAAAATATTGAGAAAAGATATAGATTCTATCAAATACTGCGCAACAGGACCCGAATAAGAATACGGAACAAAGATTGACTCAACATCGGGGTCTTTTTTCCATTGGATTGTTGGGATATTGAAATCTCCAATAAGACAAATATCCGTTTTGTCGTAATAGCTGATCAAACGTTCAGATATACTTTTAAAAAAGATGTTTTAAGTATATCTAAGGATGTGGAAGGCGGTATATATACTACACCTAGTAGCGATGAGCATTTTTCCATGGAACTATGTGTTACCGATGAAAAACGAATACTGGTAAAAAAAACTTTCACCAATATCATCCCAAACAAGAGTGGATGAACATCCTAGTGTCCGATCCACAGCAATTAAGACCCCACCTCCATCCTTTTTACCACTCAACATGAAATCCCTATCCTTCCGGTAAACTGTATATTCGTTTTGAAAAAGTTCGCTATCAAATATCCCACAATTTAGCCAAGTTTCCGTCAGAACAATTATATCATAATTATTTGCAAATAAGTTTGCTCTAAACTCCTCGATCTTAGACTTCAAGCCCCGAAAATTCTGATAGAATACTTTAGTGTGGTTCACCTTGTAGTATGATATAAATATTCCCTAAATAGAATTTAAAATTATTGTAGGGCCCTATACTCATAGCAGTTGTACAATACTTAAAACAAACATAAATTAAATCTCCACAAATGCATTCTTCTCCCAATAATAATAACATCATCAAGCAAACGAACACATGAAACAATACAACAAATGCGGCCAACACGGAACAGACCAGATACTTTATTACTAAAATAATATTCGCAAAACATTCGCATATTTTTTTGCGAATGCGAATGCGAATACTTTGAAATATGCGAATATTCGCGAATGCGAATGCGAATATTCGTTACATCACTAGTACACATTAGTGTAGTATGAAACAACGGAGTAGGTGCGGCATTTTCCTCTGTGATACTGAACACTGCACGGATAGCAGCAACGGCGATGTGCGTGGACCCATGGCAGAACTCTGGATCAATAATAAATTAAAATATTATGAAGAGTTTTTAGCAAAAAGTCCTGACATTATTATCGATTATTATATAATATGGCAAAATATGTTGCATTATGCCATTTTGATACTGACACTTATGTATGCAAACGTAAATTGGACATAAAAGAAGAAGAACGAAAGTAGAATAAACGCTGGAATAAAAGAATGATTTGTAAAACATTGCGAGATGGAGTGAGGATTGAATTAATTAAGAGAATAAGTGGATGTAAGAGGAGTATTATGAATAGAATGCGTATAAATAACTTTCGATGGTATCAACATGTGGAGCGAATAGATGAGGAAGAGGGTGTATTTATCTGCAATAGGAGGTGTGGGAGAGCACAGAGTCTAAAAATTACGTGGCTAGAAAAGCATTAATAGTCACAAATTAGATCGCCTACGTTATTTCACTCTCTTATTTTATTTTTGTAGTAATTCATTGTATTATTTTGATACCTACTTTTGAGAAGTAAAATTAAGGATTATAAAAACTTCACTTACCCTTCAGGTTTATTTTTAATAAGTTTTTATAATATTAAAAGAGAAAAGTTTCAGACTTCACGTATCCATTTTGAAAAGGTCATCATAATAACAACAAAAAATGTTTTACTGGTCCGAAGTTCTTTAACCCTTTTATCAAAAAGCCCAAAAATCCTCCAAATCCACACAGGATACACGGCACTTATCTGTTTCAACCTATCAGTTGTTATACCCTATATTATATGCACCTTGTTTCCTGTATACAGAAGGTCAAGGATATAGGATAATGTCCTGTAGGATACTCACGAATTCTTTGACCTTCTCAAAGACCTTTAGACTTTTATGAATGAATTAAATAATAAAAAACAGACACTTGCCAAATATTTTATCTACGTACCTTTATCTCCAAAAAATTGGCCATTTGTTTACACTTTACTTTAAAATCATGAAATTTTCAGGGAGTTTTGTTCAAAGATGCTTGAAAATCAATCAACACTTTTTAAATAAATTATAAGTTTGCAGATAAATTATATCATTTCCACTTATTATGATTCGGACAATTGGATATTTTTCAAACATTTTCAATTTAGTGATGTGGATTTAGATGACATTTTATTTGTACGGATAGCTTGTATGTCTATTAATTACATGCAGTAAGTCCACTGGTAACCCCACTCATGGTAAATGCTGTGATAGTATCTTTTATTTTTATAACTATCTTGGTTTACAATGGTTACACAATAGTGATAGAAATCACAATGAAAATATCTCAATATTATACAATAATAGAAGAAAAAAAAAAAAATATAACAAAAATACATACGAGTATATCCCTACCTACATAATGTACACAAACATACATAATATACATTCAAACATACAATTATACACAACAGAAACAAAAACAATAAGATGTTTATAGCCGCAGGTAGATTTTTTTGTTTTTGAATGAAATGAATATTTTTCAATACACTATAATAGGTATCAAAGAATAAATTGTTTAATTCACAACAGATTTCAATGCATCCAAAAAATGCTTATTTCTTATTTTACTAACACCATCGACAAAATGTTTTGAAATATCAATTTATTTAATATCAACAATATCGTTTCATGGGCATATTTTTGCGAAAACAATTTCAAGTCATTCGTCCATTCACGTGGAATTTGATGTCTCGCCGCCGCCAAAACCCAATATAATATTACAGAACTCCAAAGTATTGAATTATTTTGATTTTTCGGCAACTTTGTGAGCAACTTTGTGCGATATCAAATTCATGTTTGTAACGTCTTAATTTTAGATTTTGTTCAAATGACTTCTCGTGTGAGGTCTAATTTTGATTCACTAAACAATATTGATGCATGCCTACCTAACAATCCTAACATCACATACACATAATATAGTGCAAGGACATAATTAGTTGGTTCCTTCATCATTTACACGGTTCTTCATGAATACTCTTTATTTACCTTGTCTATACATATGAGGAACGAATATTTTAAATAAAAGTTCTCGAAATAAACATAATAATAATAATAATAACACTTTATTGATCAGAAAAAAAAAATCATGAGCAATTGGCGAGCTTATTGCCTGGAGGCAATATCTTCCAGCTAACCAAAAGTATACATCAAAGTATACTAAAGTCAATTACGTTATTTCTAAAATATATGTAATGTAGGAATAAAGTTTTTTTTTACACATTTACATAGTTTTAATAAATACTATATTATGTATGTATTGACGACCGGTGTGGCGTGGAGGCTGACGCACTTGCCTTTGAGTCACTAGGTCCCGGGTTCGATTCCCGGCCAGGGCAAAATGAAGAATGACCTTTTTCAGATTGTCCTGGGTCTGGGTGTTACATGTATATGTGTGTAGTGCATTGTATATATATATATATATATGTGTACCGTCGCGTTAGTACCCATAATACAAGATTCACATCTTAGTTTGGGACTAGCTCGGTCTGTGTGAATTGTCTATACATGTTATGTTATGTATGTATTATAATGTTTTCAGAGATTCTAATATATTACATGGTATCTTCCTATAAAGATATTATAAAAAATCACCACGGGCCGATGTAAGGAAAACTTAAGGTCCTGTTTGTAAAAGCAATAAAATTGATTTGATAAAACAATAATGTTGTTGTAGGCCACATGTTTAATCGTGAAAACTTAAAGATAAATAAATCAACGTTTGAAGTTAAACTGATCAGAAAAAAACATTATCAAAAAAATTTGATGGTAAAAAAATCACATGCAAACCATGTCTCTTCGATGATAATACATAATTTTACTTTATTGATGCAAATTGAATCATGATTTAGTGTTTTATTGCTTTTGTTTGATTTGACTATATGAAGTTTTGTTATAGTATACCTCGAAATAACAATTATAATTGCTGATAACATATGGGAATACTCGTACTATTATATAGGTACTCGTAGATCAGGCAAACAAGACACTTCAGTTGAAATTACACAGTAGAGTAATATAACCTACATCAAAAAGAGACGAAATGATAATTCTACAGACTTCTTTTAGATAGAACTTGAACATTGAAGATCAACTAAAAGTAAGTGAATTAAAATTTATTAAAAAAAATCTTACACCAGCCCTGAAAACGTGAGAAAAAGCGGTTACAGTGGACGAGTTTACTAAAGATTCGCTTAAAGGGACAGAGACAAAGCAAAAATGTCACCGAGTCCTTAAGACCTCGCCTGCCCAGTGTGCGATGGCCAAATTTGGAAGATAAACCACATTCCAATACACAGAGAGAGGCTCTATTTGAAAGTGTAACGACCATTTTACAACACCAATGAAATAAACCAATCTGAAACAGCTGTGATAACTGATACTGAATTTATATTGACAACTAATGAATGCGCAAACTTCCTTCACAATGCAGACCTATTTAATATAGCGTTTTAATTGACAATTTTATTTTTCCATAAAGCATTTCCTTTTTTGTGGAATTTCGCGTGATGGCGAAACAATGTGAATCATTTTTATCATAGGTATTTGTCAGTTTGATTGAATATCACCGTCTCTTTTCAATTCTTCTGTGATTTGGTCATTATTTATATTTGTGTAACTAATTCTTTACTTCTCCACACTTTCAAAAATTCTATCACTCAGTTTTGAGATGGGATAGTAAGTAGGTATAAAGAATTTGTTACGAGTAAAGACCCTCTCTTTGAAAAATAAATAGAAGTGTGAAGATTAAACTTATAACATAAGTACCTTTTTTGAATAGGTATATCCAAGATAATTATTATGAAGTATACCCACAAAATAGAAAAGTACCAACATAATATTATTGAATGATTTGTCTTTGTTTTTAAATTTTACACTGAGTGTTAAAAGTAAAAAATATACTATGTTTTAAATAATCAAGTAAACGACACATTTACCAAAAAGTGAACATCTGAGTCTTTATCTACCTATTGTGCGAGAAATATACATACATACATACATACCATCACGCCGCTTCCCTCGCGGGGTAGGCAGAAAGGATCGAGCGCCACTTCCTTCTATCCTTGCATACATCTTTCGCTTCCGTCACTGTCATACAATTCCTCATGCATGCTCTCCTGTTCAATGTGCTCAACACGTGACCGTCCTGTAGGATTTGATTTAAATGATCTTGCCATTTAATCCTCGGACGTCCGCGTCTCCGAGCACCATTCCTCTCAGCCAAATATATCTTCTTAGTCATTCTGTCCTCATTCATTCTTTCCACGTGCCCAAACCATCTTAACTTATTTACATTCATCTTTGTTATTACACCAACTTTCATTCCACATTCCTTTCGTATATCACTGTTACGCACACGATCTCTCAGACTCTTGCCACACATCCTTCTCAACGATCTCATTTCCACTGCATTTATGCCACTTTCATCCTTTTTTAACCATGTCCACGTCTCACTTGCATACATAAGTGTTGGCACTAAGATAGCAGAGTGCACCAACCTTTTAGCTGTGGTGGATATGTTTCTATTTGCAATTATTGGTCGTATTGCACCATTTACCTTATTGCCAGCAACTTTTCTCCTTTCAATATCGCTTTCACACTTCCCATCTCTCGTGAACAAACTACCTAAGTACACACATTCGTCAACTTGCTCTAACACTTCGTTGTCAATCATTACCTGGCATACTGTTCTCTCACTTCCTCTTTCAAACACCATGATTTTTGTCTTTTTTGCATTCATTCTTAATCCATTAATCGCACAATTTTCATACTCACACGTCATCATTCGCTGTAGATCACTTTCACTTTCAGCCATCAATACCAAATCATCGGCAAACATTAACGCTCTTACATTCATCCCATTCATATCAACACCTACATTCAGTTCTTTCAATGGACGAATACAATGATCAATGTATAGGTTAAACAGCCATGGCGACATCACGCACCCTTGTTTTACTCCTTTTGTCAATGTGAACCATTCCGACAGGTTATTGTTCACTCTAACACACGCAGAACTTCCTGTATATAGGGACGCAATGGCGCGAATTAGCCGACTACCCACCCCACACATTGATAGTACTTGCCACATTTTCTCACGATCTACTCTATCATAAGCCTTTTCTAGATCAACAAACGCGCAGAAAAGCTTCTGGTGTTTCTCCAGGAGCTTCTCTGTCACCATTCGCAAGGAGAAGATCTGGTCCACACACCCTCTACCACTCTGAAAGGCACCTTGCACATCCCATACATTCGTCTCAGTCACTTTTCGAACTCTTTCAATCAATCACAATGGTAAATTAGGTAGGTATGTTCGGTATGAAAATTATTTGCAAGTGAACATTCTGTTGCTCTTGAAGTGGTATGCAAATAGTTATCTAGAAATTACTCAAAAATGTTGCAATTCCATTGAAAAGTCTATTACTATTATCATATCATAGAGTAGAATTGTAATTTCAGTAAATAAAACAATATGTCACATTAAATTCCAGTTGTGTCTTCACCAATACGACATTTAATATAAAATTTATACATACTTATAGATTAATAATATACACATAAATCACTCGTTATGGGTGGACTGCCAGAAAAAAAATATATACCTAAGCCAAAATTACTCTACTTGTATGTGTATACATAATTTGTGGTAGAAATATCTGATACGCACATTAAATTCATTTAATTTCTCATACTTATTGTTGAAAAAGCGTTGTGACATATCTCTCGTGCATGGCATTAACAGTATAAGTCAAAAAAAATCGATTTTTACTTTTTGATGGAACCTTGTAGTATATCTCAAACTACACATGTGTAATCGATAACAAAAGTCAAATTGTAATTATAAGACCTTAAAAACAATATTTGTATTTAATAGTATATCTTATTTATTTTAAAACTCGTATAGCATTAAAAGTATATGTCGACCTATACTCTTAGTGACCAATCATTATGGTTAGTTTTCAACATTGTGACTGGCATCAACAGTATAAGTCAACATGTACTATGAGCCGCGTGAATGTTTTTTTTTCTTACTAATTCACTTATACTGTTGATATCACGTGCTGTCTCTCTTATTCTTTTGTTGGCTTTCTTCCTAGCCAGAAACTGCCAAGAAAAATGGCAATGTTCAGGACAAAAAACACAACATTCAAAGCTTTATCAAATGGGGCTTAAGGAATAGGACAAGGAGTTTGAAAATACTTTTGTTTCTTGAACCCAGGAGCAAGGAAGTATTTGTAGGTAACGGAACCCTATAATGTACCAGGTTGTTAATCAATGTTGGGTAGAAGTTATTGATCGGGCATTCGAAATAAAAATGATCAAGGTCCTCCTCCTTCAGGCGGTCGCATAGAGGAGAACCAATAACGTGGATTCGGTAGAGATGCAATCTGGCAAAGCAATGAGCTAACTTCATTATACAGATCGTGGAGGTGTCAGCCTTACTCATTGAAATTTCCGAAAAATAAAAGTTTCGTGGACACATTGGGATGGATTGAGGTATACTTTCTTCCTTTGAGTTGGCTGGTCTCTGACCACTCTGCCTGCCAGCACTGGATGAGATTTCGGCCGAATATCAAAGTGTAATCGGAGGCTGAGACAGTTTCCGATGGGTTAGGGAGGTTCGTTCCCAATTTGGCCAATAGATATACCGCCTCATTGCCCGGGATCCCACAGTTCACATGGGATCCAAACCAGTACCACCTCTCCACCCAAAATCTGAAGTTTATATAGGAGGTATCTAATATCTAAAGATAAAAGATCATCTGGTCGGGATAATGCTGGAGAGAGAACGGCCTGGAGGGAGAACGGACTGGAGAGCGTTTTGAGAGTCGCTGAGGAGAGTTTTAACCCTGTAATGGCGTATGGTCAGAGCCCTTATAGCCTCTCTAATAACAAGACATTCCGCTGAGAAGACTGACGACTCGTCTCTGTGCCTGAACATTTTATTAGTGTTATATTAAAAAAAGAAGCCAGCCCCTGTACGCTCTTTGTCACTTTTCGAACTGTCTGTATAGATAGGTGCCAGTAGTGCCAATCGGAATCAAAAATCGATTTGAAAATATGAGGTGCGAATATGCCATTACTGACACCCAGGTTGAGAGCAACTTTCGGTTTAAAACTTAGTGTGGGAAATGACAAAGAGTATACAGTAAGAACTGTGTAGCTCTCCAACAAGGGAGTTTTAATTTTTCTATAGCTGGTAACAAGAGGTGGTGGATCTTTACCCCTCCATACCGGTAAATGAGTTACCAAGTATGAGAGGAGATGAAGTTTGAGAGACAGAGGGTAATCAATAAAACGCAGGATTTTGACTAAAAACCTGTTACACATAAGATGTCTGCACAGTCCAAGTGGGGGATCTGCAGCCTCCACCTGTAATGCGTTGATAGGGGAGGATTACCCGTAATTAACGGAAGAGACTGAGACCGGATCCGGTCTCAACAAGTTTTCTTGGAGGTTGGGGTTATTAAAAAGGATCCAAAGTCCAAATGGCTGTAGATAAATGCTGTATAAAAGATTTTCTGAGTCGCGGGGTGGCAACCTCATCAGACCCTGGAGACGGCTCTCATGATTTTGAGGCCGGTCTGACATTTGTGGTGTATGAGTTCAATAAATGAGGTCCATCAAAGACCAGTGACCAATGTGACCTCTAGGAATCTTATTCCGTCAAAAGAATTAATTAACCGTTGGTCAAATCAAAATTTCAGGTAGACTAGACGGAGTTTTCTGGAGAATACTATGCTTTTGCACTTCTGGAAGGAAGCATTAAGGCCATGTTCCGACAACAACTCTGATTGCAAGGACACCTGGAAGTTGTCCATGGATTTATCGGAGCAATATACGAACAAATCATCCGCAGATTTCAAAATTTGGAAATCCGTAGATACTGACTGATAGACATCATGCGTGTACAAGTTGAATAGAATGGGTGAGAACACTGAGCCTTGCGGCAATCACCTGTGAATGGTCTTTCTAATAGGAGGGTTATTGCGGGTTCGGTTCACGTCCGGATAGGGTAGAAGGAATGTCCAATTGATCAAGCTTTGCACATAGTATAAAAATAATAACATTATCGAAAGCACTATTGATGTCCAAGCATACACCTCCCAAGAGCTTTCTCCTCGATAACGATACGTGAACATCTGTGACCAAAATAGCTACGCTGTCCAGGACTCCCATTCTCTTCTTGAAATTGGATAACCAAGATAGCTGCTTCCTGTTACCTTCTATAAATCAATCTAGTCGATTTTTCACCATGTGTTCTGTATTTTTGGCTATTGCTGAGGAGAATGTAAGTGGTCGATATGATTGGCCCTGGTTTGGGTCAGTCTCTGCTTTCAAGATTGGAATAATGATCTGAGTTTTCCTCGAGCAAGGTATATTGCCTATGATGAAAATATTTTTAATAATGTGAAGTAAATATTCTAGAGAAACTCTTTGTATAAGGCTATACGTTATTCCATCGATTCCTGGGATGTATCTGTAACGCAGTTCAGGACCAGCTTTAGTTCCTTGTCATTAAGCTTTTTGTCAATTTCTCCAAGAGCAAAGTGGGAATAGGATTGAGATATTTCATTATGTTTTGGCACTGAAGGGGGGCAAGTATGTCTGCGAATTTAAGGATCCATTTGTCTGAGGATGGATGAAGTTTAGGAGAGCTGCAACCCTGGAAGATGGTACCATCAGTTGGGAGACAAAATATGAAAATAGTTTCCTAAACTGATAATGAGAAACCACCATGGAAACTTGCAATCTATACCATTACAAAGCGAAGTACTACTACTACTACTATACCATCACGGCATATCCCACAAGTGGGGTAGCCAGCAGACCAGCTGCATATAAAACATGCAAGCTGTCCTCTCCGTGCCAATATAAAAACAAGACATTCAGGATGGGTGGCAAACCTCATCGCTGAATTTAAGATGTAAAATGTCTTAATTTTTTCACAAAGCGAAGTACTTATGTTTTTTAGTCTTCCAAAGAAGTGTCTGTTTTTATGAAATAGGATGATTTTTAATATTATTTTTAGAGCTAGCCTATGAAAAAGTTGCATTTAGTAGTATACGCCACAAACAAAATACCAACACAACTGACATCAACAGTATATGTAAGAATCTAACAGTATATGTCACTGAAACCAGATACCAACACAACTGACATCAACAGTATATGTAAGAATCTAATAGTATATGTCATTTTTATATCAGAATCTATGAGTACAAGTCAATTTAATTTTTTATTTAAGTTTTTTTTAAACTTTTGTATACACAGTAACAAAATAATACACATTTTACATTGAAATTGTAAATTTCACGTCTTTATATCAATATTTGACTTCAGAAGCTTATTTTAAAAACTTTAAAATGCTCTCCTGTAAAATGTTGAAATTTGACTTATACTGTTAATGCCATGCACGAGAGATATTATGTACGAATAATATAAATAGGAACATTGAAGAGAGATCTACCTTCACCAGTTTATATATCCGACTCAATACCACAATGAGAACCATTTCCGGATCATTGAAACCCACCCAGTGCCAGTGGCTACCCGTCCTGGCGAACATCGAACCTCCTCACCTTCGTAGAAGTACCTCAACGCTGCGGGAGTGGACGAGGGCGCGCGACAACACCTCTCTCCTTAACACGACCTTAAGAGACATTCCGAATACTAGATTAAAATCAAGAAGGCCGTTCTGGTCCAGAGCACAGGTCCTGGAAAATGGTAACTTCAATGCGGAACAGGCATGGCGGAATGAATGGGATAGTAAAAACACAAAAAATAAATACTTAGTAACAGACCCAACCAAAAGACTTGATGGTTTTACGTTGGACCGTAGGGAGTGGGTGAGATTGAACCGCATTAGAACGGACTGCAGCAGAAGCGCAACGGAGCGCCATAAATGGGGGTACATTGCCGACCCTAGCTGCGATTGCGGGGCAACATCACAAACCACGCAACATATTGTTGCTGATTGCCCTATTTATAGGTTCCACGGTGTGATGGAAGGTTTTAGTAATCTGACAACCGAAGCCAGAATTTGGCTGAGGGATACAAGAGTCATTTTATAAATTTTATAAATTTTAAATATTTTGCGATTGTATTTTATTTTACAATTTTATCTTTCTGACATGTTTTTTTTTTACAATTTTATCTTTTTGACATTTTTTTTTTTACAATTTTACCTCTGACATTTTTTTTTATGATTTTTGTTTTTAGTGATTTTTATGATTTATAGCGCCTGACATGCCATACGATTATATATATATATATATATACCAGTTTATGTCGTCACGTTTTATAATCGACGATTTTACTGTTCATAATAAACAAATATTTTTATGAACAGTAAAATCGTCTGTTCTTTATATTAGTTTTATTTGGCATCACCTCTGAATATATTCTATATTATGAACCTATATAACTGAAGGATTCCGCTTCATACCACATCGAAAGTAATATCCTTGTTGGTAGATACTTGGGAGTATTATCAAATCATATATCGACCGCGAGTATTAAATATCTAGATCATCATTTCCATGTTATCAAAAATTAAGACATTCATAAATCAGAATGGTGAAGGTGTTACTTATCTTAAATGTGAATATCAGTTTTACGAATAGATAAATAATTACATTCTTTGTAAATAACGTTTTGTTCAAAGACTCCACGAACCTTGATAAATCAAAATATTCCTAATCTAACTCTCATAGGTTCTGAAAGTAAGTACATATTTAATATTATAATGGAAGGTTAAATTTCTATTCCCCGTGTTTGCTGTAAATGATCCTGGGTATAATAAAAATACGTGTCAATGTTGAGTCAATTCCAATCATTTATTGTTACAAGTTTCACAATCCGATGACAATATTTACTCAACATTGAATATATTTTTTTCATATTAGTCTTGGTTGTAGGATCTATAACAGTAAGTTGTTGAGTGTTTTATAAGTGTATCAGACTTTGCAACCGAATAAATCTTTCTCATTTTTAGCATGCAAAATAATTTAACAGCTTACACAAATTTGTACCCGTAATAAACACTACGAAACATACCAATTGAAGCAAGTACTTAAAGCAAATTAGGATCCTTTACAACACAAATGAGATAAGTTCTCATCATGGTAAAACTTAATGTGCTACACTTAAAAATTATGTCAATATTTTCTATGCGGTTTGTGGATTTTCATCATGCCTATTTGATTAAACTACACTTGTTTCTGGTTTTTAGGGATGATCGCTTTATTGGTTGTCTTTTTTCTCCTTTGAATGTCATTAATATCTGTATCTATAAACATCCTAATTTAGTCTCATTTATTCTTGTTTGGCAATCACTATTTATCGCTAGCTACCAACTTGTTTTCTATTAAAATGATCCGTCTTTTCAGTATCATCTGTTATTTAGTTATTGAATACGTTGCAAGTTGACTTATATTGATTTCACAATTTCAAAAATATTCTGAAAATAGACTTAACCCTGTAGAAAATTAAATGATGATTAACATATAGGTGGAACATTATTAGTAGATCAAACGTCACTGGTAGGTGACGATGAAGTCTTTGCTGGTCCACAAAATATTGTTATAATTGTTGATCCCTTACAGATTGTACCGAAATACTTCATCATAATTTTTCACACTTGGTTAGTCTAAAGATTCTTGGTTTATTCGTGAGATCCACAAAAATTCAAAAATATCAAGGTGGAAACGCTACGTAGGTAGGTACGTATATGATTTTATCTTATCGATATTATATTGAATAATATTACAGCATTAATACATAATAATTGCAGTGTGATTATACTCACGAATTTTAAATTAAAAATCTTTTTCGAACTCAACTACTGTGGCTTTTGGAATGTTGAAGAGATAATTTACCATTCATGACCACGTAAACATATGCAACCTTCAAAAGAATATAAAATAATTTATATCTACGTGCATACCATTATAATGTTAATTCTCCTCAAGCATTTATTGTTCATCGATGTGATAATGTAATATGTACCTATGTAATTGCTATACCTATGTAAATTCTCATCCCGTGGAGTTTCCAGCAAAGTCTCACATTCTTTCCAGTAACTTTTTGGGTGTCCTGTAAAACATCCCGTGTATGACATTATTCACCTTCAATGAAGTATACATCCGGGGAAATGCCGTGATATTATAAATTAATGATTGCAATTAAGGCAAAATCTAACTGTATATATTTACAGTACTGAAACTTCTGTCACCTTAGGTCACTACCAAATTATTTTGTTGAGCCCCTGGTAAAGAATAGGTGTCCTATGTTTTTTGTCATTTTTCGAGTGTCTTGTAAAACGTCATGTATAAGACAATTTACACATATAATGCGATGAAGCACGTCATTATTTTTTTTAACTCTCTACTCTTACTCCAGTCACTGATCACGATTATCGAAAAAAATAAAACAAATATTTTATTCTACCATTCGATCCATTTGATTCATTCACAAATCGCTCGTACCATCAGGTGGAATGCCTATGAATTCTTCGCCCTCGCCTTTATCCCATTTACTTGGGGTCGGCTATCCTAGTCCTCATCTTCCAAGTTTTCCGGTCCCCTGCGTCCTCCGAGCGCAACTTTGCCTCCTTCAGGTCCCCGACAATTGTGGAATGCCTATGAATAATAATAATAATCTATTTGATTCAATGAATTTGATAATGTCCTAACAAGACGAAAGACGGCTCTCTCGTAAATAAATCGAATAGTAGAATAAATCATTTGTTTTATTTATTCATTTTATTTATTTCGGAATTCTAAACCTATACACTGTCACAGTAGGTAAATGGTTTACGATTATATTGTAAATATCTTATTCTAATATATACTCATCAATTAGATTCGTCTTACGGTCACTCGATATCAAGAGTGGACAACCTATGTGTAGGATGTGGCATGACGGTGAGATAGATAGGCTGCACTGAAAATATTTCGGTTACTAATTATCAACTCCAAACACGAATAACTGTTTAAGGCTATATTATATATTATTATTTTAGATAATGTATGCACTATGTTATAAATACATGTTAAGCATGTGTGATAATGATAAAATAATAATATGGATGTGTAATCTGTCTCGCCTTGGAAACAGCTGACAAAAGAGGCTCCATACAATCTTAAATAAAGCGTGTCAACGACCTTAGTAGACTTTTTTTGTATAAACTTCTACGTCATATTTCAGGTATTTCATGCGATATTAAGGATGACGATAAAATATAAGCAACAATAATTATTCATTTTTATATAATTTTAGCATAATATAATAATTTATTAGTAGGTACACTAATTAAAATGTATTATTATAGTGTCGTAATCATCGAAAAGGTTTTTATCTAGATTTTTGTTGGTTTATGATAGTTAAGGCTACTTACGGGACAATATTTTTCATAAATATTTGTAAACGATGTTTTCACCCCAAAAATTGTCTAGGTGTAAATAATTCAATAATTTATTGAACGGTATGTGCATTGGGCAAGTATACTTTCATAATATATATATTTATCTCACGAAGAGAAATGGCCTTCTGCTATTTATTCAAAAATAATAAAAATGTTTTAAAATAAGATAAAAAATAAGGGTTTTTTAATATAATGAGTTTTCAGAGTTGTCAATATCAATAATCGTTAATAATAAAATTAATCAATAGTAAAAAGTTTATGAAAGAAGCGGTTTTATTTTTGGATTAATAAAAATATTTAAATACATGTTTAAATACAAAAATATTTAAATACATAAAAAAAACTTATTTTAGATTTATGACTTTTTTATGAACTATAACATAAAAAAGATCAAATCCTAGTACGAGCTCTTTATTTCCACAACAAATAAAGCGATTACAATGTTATTTTAGAGTAGGGTCACAATTCACGATATTATCGATCAATAAAGAACAATTGCAAAATATTATTATTTCCCAATAAACTGTTTCATAATGGGTTCCCTAAATATCAATAAAAAAAAGTTGCGTTGATATAATGATATCTATAACAATAATTCAAGAGTTTTTGTGTTTACGCTGTGGAAATCCATTTTTAATTTTAATAAATAAAATATAAAAATATATTATTGAGCACTGTTTAATCTCCACTATGTTAGGTTAAATACCGAACGTAATCGCCTATACTTGTAGGCATCTTCAGGGAAACTGAAATTTAAAAATTGTGAGGGCTGTTGTTCATGTGGTGAGAAGGGTGCAGGTAGTGGGAGGGGTAGTGGGAGGGGTAGTGGGAGTATATATAATATCTATAACAGTAAAAATTAATTTGTTAAAGGTTTCAATGTTTATTGTATAATTTTTCAAACAACAAATCATTCCGTATTTTATTGTTACAATATATAAGACTAAGTGGGAGGTATTAAGTACCTACTAAGTATATAATATTATATTGCCAAACAATAAATGTATTTTTTTATTTCGGAAATCACAAAATTTCACGCAAGTATTTCATCGATATTTTTTACTATCTACTATAAATGAATAACGATAATAGAAATTTATTGAAGCTGGTACTTTGGTAGGTCTAGACGTACATAAACAGTTTATTTAATTGATTATTTAACTTTTAATATATTGATGATGAATTTTATCGATTTAAGATAAAGTATTGTACACCCCTGCAGATGATGTTAAGTGGGTTTAGCCGCAGAATGAAGGCAAAGTGTATCTACACAAAAATGCTCGTGCAACTACGTGTTGTGCGACTACATGAATACGTGAAATTATATAATTATACATATATGCACATATAATAAGAATACCCGATTTATCTGATAAATTGTAAGAAATTCCTTTTTTCACTCTTAAGGTACCTACAGTTGTTTCACATATCATTTCACAAATTGATAATCTTACCACTGCATATCGTCCTGGTATTTTAAATTTTATAGTTTTTTGTTAACGCTATTACATATATAATGATGATGGGAAAAAGAATAAAATAAGTGAATTAATAAATAATATCTAATATATTTATAGTATTCGCCTTGTCTTAGTTGGGTTGGTGCCTCATTACTCCAAGACACCTCCTACTGGCCCTCTGTCTCTATTTAACCTCTTGGAGAGGGACAAACTTCCCACTTCTATGTCAATTTATTCTTTGTTTTACTATTTATGAGATCTTATGGAGGGGGGGGGGGGGTGAAGAGGAACACTACCTCCGTTGGTTTTCTATTACCACATGATACGAATAATATTTTTTGCCGTTTACTTTTCAAGTTGATCATTGAATGTGATTTTTTTTAGTAGAATATGGACTTGTGACACACTTTACCCACTTTACCTTCAGGTCATCAACTATCTCAATCTGTTATTAAGTACCTAAACATCATCTTTGATACAAACATTAGTTTTCAGTTAGATCATAGCTCTAAAATTTTAGTTTACTATTCTGTTGACTTCCTAGTAGATAGACTCGTATCACCAATTGTAACCTACAAAACATATTATTTCAAATAACAGGTATTTAATTACTACCGACATCAAATGAAACTACGTCTTAAAAATTACAATGTTTACTCCTTGTAAGGCATCTACAATGAATATGCGCTATTTGCTGCGTCACTGTTCACAAAACAAATTAAGTAGATACGGTTGCATTCAGTGCTGCCTCTGGTATCTTATTATACATAGATATCCTGTCTCAGTATCCTGTCCGTCGATATTCCTTTATCGGTCTCCCATACAAGGCGCTAAATTATTCAAATTTCTCCACGGTCACAGTATATAGATTTTATTTTTCCTAATTTACCTGAACATAATAATAATTATAAATAATAAAATTTATTCATTAACATAACACAAGACAAAAAACTAAATAAAAATCATTGAAATTGAAATTATAAAAACCAAAATTCAGCAGGCTTAATTTACGTGAAATCTATAACAATAAAGAGTTGTCAGATTTTCATAAAAGAATTTGGAGACAAATATTTTTAATAGAAGGTAGAAGATCTTTATTATTTGTTGTAGGAAATTATGACATTTGTGAGACAAAAATAATGATTACAGGTTGAAAAAGATAACCTGAAATTTTTTTATGAAAATTCAGTTTTCTAAGTGTCTGACACCGGAGATGGCTTAGTTTCGATAGACCTCAGCTATTTGATTAAATTATCAAGTATTATAATAAGAATTAAAGTGAAAAAACTACGGTGATTTGAGCACGTGGAAAATAATGAGGACTGAATGACAAAGAAAATATGTACGACAATAGGAATGGTGCTAAGAAACGTGGCCGTCTGAGGATTAAATGGCAAAACCGTATAAAACAGATCCTCTTGGACGGACATGACTGAGCACATTGAGTAGAAGAGCAAGCATGAGGAATTGTATGACAGCGACGGAAGCGAAAAATTTATGCAAGAATGGGAGTAAGTGGTGCTCGATCCTTTCTGCCTACCCCGAAAGGTAAAACGGCGTGATGGTGATGATGGTTTGTAAATATGAAATTTTAGAGTGTTATTCCTTTTTTATTATTTTCATTTACCATCATTAGTATTTCCGGGTGGTGAAATCATAGTTAACTGACCAAGTCTTATGCTTAATTTAAACTAAATACAAAACAAGTTAAATAAATATTTTCCTACTAACCATGGGTAATTTTAGTCTGAAAATGAAGTTATCTTTTAAACTTCACAAGCTGTTTCTGTATTGTTTTATTGAGGGTAGTACACACAAGTAGCTATGTAGACTAGTTTATAGAAGGTTGAGTAGAATGATGTCATTAGATTTAGCATCGAAAATGATATGCAATAACGTCATCTACGTGATATTATGATCGAATCTAGCCTTATAAAATTATAGCGAGGATTGAAATATCTATAATAATAATTACATATAAAATAAACACTCAAGATGCATTAGAAGTGGTACCTATCCAGAATAATAATTAATAATATTTTAAAATCATCTTGAGAACTGGATATGCTTCGGAGTAAAGTTTTTTTTGATGTTTCTAACTGTACTCGCCTAATATCCACACAGGCGCATTAAGTATAAGTATATAATATTATATTAGTAGATATAGTACATTCCTGCATATCATGTGAAGATTAGGATGATATTTAATTTTTTATTTAAATTTCATTTATAAAAAAGCTAAGAATATCATTAGGCATGATCTGTTCTTCGGTCATAGAAGATTTAACCAATGTTTAACTTGTCTGTTTATTAGAAATATAATATGTAGTAACACGTTACTTATGTAAAAAAAACGATTAAACTTTTCACTAAAAAATATTTGAATTTATTAATGTTGTTCACGTTTACATGATTATTGTTATTATCTGTAATAAATTCATTTTTTATCATCACTGTTTACTGAACACGTGCGTTGACTTTGTGCCCCCTGTCCTGACAAGGAAAGTCCAAAATACTCTTAATAGGTGCTTTGGTCAAGTCTGTGAACCGTTTATGTAGTTTGTGCTTATTATAATCAATTGTATTTATGTGATCTCACTGAGCATTCTTTAATTTATTGCTTGAAAGGATAGATTTTATTAATTTCATTTCTATAGGGTCTTCATCCTAATTTGTCTAATGTTAGAAATCATTCACCTATGCCCTGCTTTACCAAGAACAACTCTGTTTACTTTATGTACAGATCCGAAGTTATATTCACATTCGTTTAAAATACTTATATTATTTAAACAGTATATCTCTTTCCACTATGCAAATTTTAAGCTTACGATCAAGTAGGTACTCAAATGCTAGCCCAGCAGATTTTATAAATACGATTTATTAACATTTGTAGAAGTATGTATTGATCGAATATATATATCGTTATATTTCAAAGATACCATGGTTTCAGATTCAGGCATCTATTGGAGAACCATATTTACATAATAGAACATTGTGAAATCTAACTGTTGCAAAATCTAATCGGAAAAAGCGAGAAAGGCTTCCAATGCTTACGGATTGGCTCTTAACTGAATTATGTGACCACTTTCGATGTTCATAGACTACGTTCATCAACTACGCCATTCTCTTGTCACGATATAAGGTCCACCAATCGAGAAACATCGAATGTAAACCATAGAGGTAACTATTTTATTTTACAATTTTATCTTTGACATTTTTTTTTTACAATTTTATCTCTTTATGACATTTTTTTTTATGATTTTTGTTTTTAGTGATTTTTATGATTTATAGCGCCTGACATGCCATACGATTATATATATATATAGAAGTAACCATTTTTTTGGGATCTCATATTTCAAATATAGCATGGACCAAGATCTCTTGTCTTAATGGCGTCGGAACTATTGGGTTCAATACTTTATCGGCTGCTATTTCGAGTATTTGAGACATCATATCCCAAAGAAATGGATGCTTCTATAGTTTGCCTTAAAATTTTTCTCGATTTGTGGATCTAATATCGTAACAGTGAGTATGACGGAATTGGTGAAGGTGACCATTTAAGTCAGTCAAGAGCCAATTTGTATGCGCTGTCATGCCTTTCTTACTTTTTCCGATTAGATTTTGCTCAATGTTACATACATTATGCAAAAATGGTTCTCCAATAGAGATGTCTGATTGGTTTTGTCATCTGCACATTGTACCGATAACAATAAAAAATAGTGAATCTTCTAAACATCTAAACCACTCGCAAACGAGTGAATGGTCTTAAGAAGAATAAAATATTCTAAACATATTTGGGCTTACTAATAACGAAGGTTTCATAGTTTCATTAGTCTACCATTGATTGATACATACAAATAATTACACAAGATCTTTCACATAGTGAGCCTCTGAAATAAGACATTTCGCAATAAGGAACAGATTGTACCTAGGTATAGGTAGATTTAGAAGCAATTAATACCAAGTAACACGATTAACTTAACTATTTTTAAACAACCAGAGAAGAGGCTTCTCAAGGTGTCTTTAGCAGTAAATAAACAGATACAACATATTAGTGATATTAGTACCTACTGAGTATTGTTTGCAAAAAAGGGTATTTATCAACGAAAGAAATTGTTGAATACATTTTGGATATATTAATATAAATAGAGTTCAAGCACCTTAATAAGTACCTACCTACCTACCTAGATATTATTACATATGATAGTTATACTCTATCGCGTCAAGTTTCTTAACTATAAACAACTCGAGACAAAATATGCTTTTTATTTTTCATATTCAAATTTAAAATCTTTATTCATAAAAAAATTACACAAATTTGAGAAAAAATGCATTATGACATTAATTATTAACGAATTGTTGATGTTGGCGCCCTTAAAAGGTTATACCACTGAAAGGGGCATTAACACTTTTGGAATAATAAACGTAAGTTAAGTAGTAATTTATTAAAATAATTTTTCAGATATTGTTGACATTGTATTAAAAAATTATGAATTTTGAAATAGGTGGAAGTCATTTTTATATTCATCTAGCGAATTGGCAATATCAATTAAAACAATGAATTATCAAGACACAAAAAAATTGAAAAGATTGAGTTCTGCGTTGAATAAAAACGGGTGTATAATCATATGAGTATATTCAGAAAGTATATATATGTGGACGAAGCTTTAATTTTAAATTATTATATTTACTGCCGGTGTTTAGGACTCCATAACTAAAACATTAATGTTGTTGACCGAAGGTACTTCTTGTTGGAAGTCCATTTCAAGATAATTGAAAAAAAACACAATATGTGACTTTATTAACTTCGCGTACTAGTATTCGGAGACTCTCGTCTCCATCATCAGGCGATTAGTAAAAAGTGAAATAAGATACAGAGACAAACAGTATTTATAGGATTTGAACAAAAGAAAGTTGGGAGAAGCCCGTGTTGATAAGAAAGTAATTACAATTCATTGATGAAAAACTATTGGAAAATGAACCGCTGTGGACGGATTCACGAGAGAATAATTTAAGAAAAATACTTATAAATATCTAACTTCTCCAGTATTTACCTTATTGCGAAATGGGGAAACCACAGAAAACCCAAATCAGAGAAGAGCAAAAATGCTAGATTATTAACTAAAATTTAAGTTTCTTAAGGTAGGTACATAAGGTGAATCAATTATTAATAGAAAAAGGAAGTATTACTTATAAAAATTAACAATATGATTTAGCTCAATATGAGTACAGTGACTTTAACATTGTAATAATGATGTGAGATATTTGATTTATAAAAACAAAACGATTATTCTAATGATGTTTGAAGAAATGTAGTGTACAGGTAAGGTGCTGAGTTGAAGTAGGCAGATCGATGGTTGATGACCCCCAACAGCAAATTAACATTTTCCAATAGTTTTTCATCAATGAATTGTAATTACTTTCTTATCAACACGGCTTCTCCCAACTTTCTTTTGTTCAAATCCTATAAATACTGTTTGTCTCTGTATCTTATTTCACTTTTTACTAATCGCCTGATGATGGAGACGAGAGTCTCCGAATACTAGTACGCGAAGTTAATAAAGTCATTTGGAAGTTAACTACATACTGTGTTTTTTTTTCAATTATCTCGATAACTAAATTAATAAACAAATGTTTTATTCAAGCATTTCAAGACGAAAAGCGTCTCTCTCGAGAATAAATCGCATAGTAGAATAAAACATTAATTTTATTAATTTCGTTTGAATATTATTAGTTCATCAAACTTAAGAACGAATCTAAAAATCTACAAAAAATAGCGGGAGTCCTTTTTTATTCCAGTTTTAATTATTGTAATGATCCAGACATCGGTTAATTAATATGTAATTAACAACTAAGTTTATCGCTCACAGTACTTTTGAAAATTATATTCATACCTGCAATATGTACAATGTAATATGTAATATCGATGGTGTAGCGCACAGATGTGGTAAGTGCAGTTTTTACCGAAAATGAGTTATTATACGCATGCGAATCTATATCATCTGAAGTATGTTCCTTAGGAATATTATTGCGTAACTCTGTGTCATTCACGAGATATTTAACAAAAACTATGTGTGGTTAGTACTAGATTGTATGGCATCTCAAACTTTCAACATTGATTATCTCAAAACTATGAAAACTGTACTTACCACTTCTGTGCGCTATGCCATCGATATATACCTGTAATATGTTTAGCAAACTATTCACTAAGCTATATCTGAGAATAGTAACAAGTAACAGCAAAATGTATCTTAAATTAAAGAAGAAGAATTTTATTAAAAAGTCAATATATACATTGTGAATTATTGAACACATACATATTAATTTCACCAATAAAAATTTTGAAATCCCCAAACAGCAATATTATTGCTGGTATAAATAAAAACAGAATCTCTATAATTACTGGAAAATAAAAACGTTTACAATATTATAGATTATATTTATAATACTTGACTGCTATCATATTTAATATCATCACTAACTCACAGATTTCAAAGCATTGTGATATCATTATTGGTCATAATCTGAAATTTAAAGAATCAAAGAATGCTCTTAATTTGAATAAGTGTTCAGTGGCAGAAGAAGTGTCGAAAGGCCAAAGTTGAGATGGATTGACGGGATGGAAAAGGACCCGTGAGCTTTGAGCGTGACCAAGTGGCGATGAATAGGAGGGAATGGAAACGACTTCTTGAGGAGGCCAAGAGCCACACCGGGTTGTAGCGCCACTGATGATAATGATTATGAATTTAAATAAGTACTACATTCTAAAAGTGTTGAAAATAGATCCTGCAAATTGTTCCATCCACGTAAAAATGCTTTTTCAATACCTGCCGAATATTGAAAAATTCGTTGATTTGCTGCAAAATAACCATATAGCACGTAGGTAGGTACTAGATGCTTCCAGTAATTTATATTATTGTTTAATTGAGAAACTCTAAATCGATCACTTTTAACATGGAGGAAAATGTAAAAAAATAACAGTGAATTATTGTTCAAACAAAGCTATTTTAATCGATAAACAACATCTGAATAAGTCGTGTTTGATTTTTTCTTAGTTATATTTTATAACGCGGTTATTTATCATTTTTTCGGCACATTTCACAGCACCTGAGGGTCATGGTCTCGACTGAATACCACACAGAAATACTTCGACCCGACATGAAGCTGTCAATAAGGTATGTATTCTATATTCTGGGACTAATAGTAATTATAACTACAGTTGAATCTCGATAAAACGAAAAAAATATATGGTCAAGGTACAACAATAACACACAATGTAGATAGTAACCATTAATTGCTTCATAAACACAAATTATTATCATATATGTAAAGTTCTAAGTCACTTTACAAAATTATGAAATTTCCAAAAAGTGTAAGGGGTTTTAGTATCTTCGTTTTGTTAGATCTCAAAGAGAATAAAATCTTCATAATTAAAGTTATGTAACATCCATTTCAGTTTAGAAACTTCCCAACTCTAAGTAGAAAGACAAACTGCGTAGTATACCTATATAGACAACCTGATCTCTATAACTAGAACAATATTAACGAATGAAAATTCTGATAAAGTTTTTTGTTAAATTTTAGTCATAGTTTTTCGCCGGTCTATTGAAATACAAAATATCAAGGTTCAACTGTATACTAATACTTATCCAATATCAATTTAAGCCTTCTAATAATAAATTCATAGTTCTTAAAAAATTCCATAGAAAAAATCGTCTACACTTTTGATAAGTCATATTTGAATCAGAACTTGCGAATATGGATAAAAACTAATAAAGTATAACATGTAGGTTTTTAAGTAAGTATCTACAGTATATCTTTTAGTTTGTCAACCAATTGTTTTTCAGAATTCAAGCTAACTAAATTAAAACTTCTGGTTATTGTTTCCACACAATTTTGATTTTCTCCAAAGTTTTCTCTCTCATATTGTCAAAATTTTCACCCAGTTTTCCCTATGCTAAATTCTATATGGAGTTCGTCGGTAGCCCGGAGGTAGAGTCTCGGCCTCGTGAACAAGGGGTCCGTGGTTCGATACCAGGTACCGGAAAACTCCCCTTTCACGACACAAACTTTTAGTAGCTTACTGTGAAAGATGTTTAAAGTTGTATTTGGGTTTATAATAAACAAAACCCAGGTATATCTTTTTTTTTTTTAAATCAATAATTAATAAATCATTTATTTTTAATAAAGCTCATACACACAATTACAATTTCTATCTCCATATCATCACAGCATATACCACATGTAACGTAGTCAGCAGATCAGCTGCTGTTCTCTTCGAACCAAAAACAGACAATCGGGATGGGTGGAAAACCTCAATTTACGATTTAAAATATCTATATTTTTCTGAACACATGCCTTTAACCCACTGCAACGTTCAGGAGTAAGCTGAAAACACTGCTTTTCAAGAAAAGCCACGTCGCCCTTGAGATGGTCACGGATCATTAAACGGCGCCATATATAAATTGTCTTTTTTATTATTATTATTATTTAACAGGATACTCGAAAACTTGCGGAAAAAAGTGGATATCTATTTTTTGCTGGATCTACAGGACTTAAAAAGTATAAAATTTATTGAAATTTATTAGTAATGATTTATTTACCTAAAAAAATCTAAAATAATTTGTAACAAAAATAATTTATATAAACTTAATAAAGGAAGCTGATAATATTCAGGGAAAATATGAGATGTAAATAGGTATAAAATGATGATAATTTATTACAAATATATTTATACATCAACTAGGTAACGAACTTTTATTTTTGCTGTATTTTTGGTATTGTCTGGTCTCACGAATTTCGAGACGTCGATTTTTTTCCAAGCCCGGAAGGAATGTTGTTTGAAACGATTCAAATTTGATATAAAAATGTACGAGTATATATCTACATACCTAAATAAACATAGGCAAAAAAATATTTGCTATAATATGTTCATAGATATATGTATTTATTGAAGGTTTCTAGAACGTTCCGTGGATTGTTTGGAATAGATTAGGTCTACTACTCTTTTCTATAAGTTTTCGAGTATCCTGAACAATTCAAATCTACATGGCTAGAAAATCTAGAAATTCCTAAATAGCAGTAGCATGTCATTCATACAAGCCGAAACGACAGATTTTACCTGAGCTTTTCAAGCTAAGAAATAATTTATTCCAAAATACCAAAATTACGAGCAGTTAACAATTGGATAATTTTTATTTTAATTCGACGCGATGTTGTCCAAAGCGTCATATTATAACTATTTGATTATGTCGTCTGAATCGTCTATACCTTTTTATAATTATAAAAGTTGCACTGGTTAAGAGTAGGTGAAAGGGTCCAATACAGTGTCTCACAATACAAACCGTGCAACACAGTTCTCAAATAACCTGCAAGTAGACCCCTACGCTCAGCTAAGACATCCACGAGATGAGATCAATAGAGCAAACAAGTCCTGCTTCTATATAGGGCTTTTGGCGTCGCAGAACTCATCATCTGGAACCGACTTCCCGAGGACTTTCGTAAAAGCCAATCGAAACAACGTTGAGGAGCAAGTTAAAAATATCGCTCTTCCAACATAGTTTCTCGCGCCCTTGAGATAGATGCTCAATTAAACGGCGCCGAATAAATTATCCAACATACATTCATATAGTCGGTTAGAAGGTTGTTTTGGCCATTCCACTTGAACCGTCACCAGACTAACTCGGGCTTGCGAAATCCTCTGCAAAGGATGATGAAAAACTACAACAACAAATTTAAGGATGTCGACATGTTCTGCAGTAGTTCTCATACTTTTAAAAGGTGTATCTTAAGATTACTTGAGCCGTAACAATCTCTTTCCCCTCTCCTCTCTCTCTTTTTTCCAAATATTATAAATCATTTTTGAATAAGCGATCCATTCTTCTAATAACTAATATTGTATTCTTTTGATCTTTAGTGTGTAAGTTTGACTTTATTTTTGTAATTGAAATTCTTATATATACATCTGGGTGTGCTTGGGCCTCTTTCTTCCTGGGATCTTGTCAGTCTGGCTCTTCCTGTCGTGTCTGGGGGACCTCCCGGAGCTTTCGGGTTCTGGAGTTTCATTGGATGCTTCGGGGGTGCTGGGGTGGGCTTGGGCTGGGGGGAGGGTGGTCCGAGTAAAACTATATTTATGCCTGTAATAGGGCACAGCATTGACAAATTTTATTTTATTTTTCTTTTCATTGTTTCTGTTTTTCAATCTGTATGTTGTGCCTGTTGGCGTATGATTGTGAGAAAATAAATAAAAAAAAAAAAAAAAAATATATTATGCAACTGAGCTGTTCTAAATAATTTGTCTCAATACACTCAGCTTATTTTTTTTTCTCGTTCTATACTATACTATACCATCACGGCTAATCCCACAAATGGGGTAGCCAGCAGAGCAGCTGCATATAAAACATGCAAGCTGTCTTCTCCGTGCCAATATAAAATCAAGACATTCAGGATGGGTGGCAAACCTCATCGCCGAATTTAAGATGTTTTTTTTCTCGTTTGTCTCATTAAATAAACAGAATTCGTCAAAGCTTTCTCGGTTTAAGTACATGTTACTCAAGATACGTGGTAGTTCACGGTAGTATGAAAAAATAATAAAGTCATGAGCTGGGCTTATACTAATGATCATAGTGTGTTGTATGCACTGGCTCTAGTTCGATCACAAAAGTTAAGGTAACGTTGAACGTTGTCAGTTTTTGGATAGGTGACCAATACATACTATGTAGTATTATAGAGTGCAATTTTATACGTGGTTTTTTAGTGTTTCGTTAGTATATTTATTTATTTATTCATTCTTTACTCTACATTGATCACAAAACAATTTTATAAAGAGACGCATTTAAATTAAATAAATCAATATACAGAGGGCGAGTTTATCGTAAAGGGGCGATTTCTCCCAACTTACCCAAATATAACTTTTATTTTGAAATGTCTTTACCTCATCATCGCATCTCACTTAAAGTCTCCTTTTTTAACTCTTTTTCTTTCAGGCATCCTTTTTGGCTTTTTTATTAATCTCTTAGATTATTAAATCATACTACGTACAGAAGACACGATATTTTAAAAATATTATACGTCTTCTCCTTGAATCTAGTTCTGCAGGTTGCTTCGTCGTTCATGGGTCCTAGATGTGTCCTGGATACTTTCCTCTCAAATCTAACATTACCACTAACTTTGACATTTTCGTCGACGCCTCGCACAAGGACTTTTATTTGTGGAACTCACCTGGGATGAATTCTTTGAGTCCAGTACAAGTAGTGGCGTGCTTTCGTAAAAGCACCATATATCTAGAAAATAAGCTTAATATTGTCCTTAATAGCAAAGTCAATGAGATTGTAAAATATTTGAAACTCCTATACCAAATTGAAAATTTGGCGACGATGGGTAGAAATTTAAGACGTCGGGTATTTTCCTAAGCTCCTTTGCTAAGTTGTGGAAATACTTTTCAAAAAGCATTGCCTACAAAAAAAGTCTTGTCCCTCCACTGAGTACAAATACATTAATTTTTGAGACATTAAAAGTGTGTAAAATGATTTTTCTGTTTTAATTTCAGTATTTGGATTTACAGGAAAGGGAATTTTATATTGAAAGTAGATTAAAAAAAATCAAATGTTTTATTCTACTATTTGTTTATTTGGCGAAAGAGACGTCCTTCGCCTTGTTTGTTTTATTTATTTCACAATGAAATTCTACTACCTAAACACCGACACAATTAATAGAAAGTAGATTTATCTATACTCAACTTTTAACTTCACAACTCTAGATGTATAATAATTATCAGTATCATCATCACGTCGCTTCCCTATTGGGGCAGGCAGGAAGAATAGAGCACCACTTACTCCTATCCTTGCGTACACTTTTCGCTTCCGTCGCTGTAATGCAATTCCTCATGCATGTTCTCCTATTCATTATACAGTATTCAGCATATGTCCATCCTGAAGGTTTATATGATCTTACCATAACTCCACTAGGTTCATTGATTATGTTTAGCCACAAAAGTTTTTCGACCCTGTCATTAAAAAAAACAATAAACAATTTTAAGTAGATACTTAACTTTTATTAAATTCTTAAACATGACTTAACCTTTTAACCCACCACGCACCTTTTGACGAATTAATTAAATATCTTGGTACTATAATGTAAGTCATGACTGTGATAAGATACTTGGTAAAGTACTTATAAAGTTAACCGTGAATTACACATTAAATGATTAGGTATACCTACATAATGTACCATGCGATACTTAGTAACCATAAAAAATAAACTCGTCAAAATTCAGCAATACATTGAGACTACAACTCTTTCATGCGAAAACTTTTAAAACAAGTTTTTGGAATTTCTTGTCTGTTAAAGGATCCAGATTTCAAGATGTGTGTTAAAAAAACAAAATATCATTTAATGTTGGAAAATTAGGAAATTAGGTTGCCATAGTATGGGCCGGATGACCTCTGTAATTCATACGCAATAAAGCTCAATACCTAGAAGTTCCAGGTAGGGGGCCTAAAGGTCTATTAGTTTAAACGCAAATGTCTGAAGGTGGTTAGTTAGGACATGTCCTAAAATTAATGGATTGTACAGTGTCCTTGAGGTGCTTTGACACGTAAACGATACTTTAATGTTGTTCAATAATAATAATAACCATAATGCACTGAACAAAGCCACGTGACAAAAAAACGATAAAAGCCGACCCTACCATCATAATTATGGAACTAATAATTGTCTAAGGAAAAGAAGACGTTGACAATTATAATATTTTGGTTGAGACTTTTCAGTCAAAATCAGAAAAAAAAATATTGTGATATTTTATAAGATTTCAATATAAAATTCAGCTTCACTAAGTTGCAATCTACACGAATATGTAACAGTAGCTAATAGTTTGTATTTCTAAGGCCATTGTCAAGTGTATCACGTAATATTATTGGGTAAAATCATTGACCTTAATAAGTAGACTACGGCTTTTGTTACAAAGTAGAAACTTACGTACCTCCTACGTACATAATAATAATATATGTAACACTCGTTCGCAATAAACTGAGTACATACAATCTTATTTGTTTAGTTGGATGATAAAAGTAATATGAACAAGTTCATTGAAGTACCTACTCGAATATTTTTCTTGTCGATATTGTTCAATTTCATAAACAGTGATGATTAATTTGTTCATCCTTTTTCGTAAATTGATAAAATTGATATAAACATTACACAATTTATAAAATTAAATGAAAACGGTTCATATATCTGCAGAGAAGTTTTTCGTAGATAAAGAGTTCATGAGACAGATTATAAAAACCAAAGTATAAAAAAAAATCGGCCTTAATTAGGTTAGAGGAGAACTTGAAGTATTTCATTAAGAGAAAAAATGACAAACTAGTGGCCCAGTTGGAACAGGATATATTACCATCTGAGTCATGATGAAAAAAAGTCCTAGAGCAGTTTTGAGCAGAGAACCAACAGAAAAAGTATTTGAAGACTAATTGACTTAATAATACAGGAAAATTTGCAGGAAGTAAGTGGATGCAGGATGCAACAAGCCAAAGATAGAAAATAGTGAAATATCTAAGGCGGGTCTATGGAATGAATCCAGAATGGCTGAAAAAGAAGAAGAAATTTTATTATTTGAAAATGTTTACGTAGGTACATTTGGATGAGAAACTTGTGTTACTAACGTTACGTGATTACAGCATAGGTACATGTAGTTTATTTTTATTTCAACTTACAATATCATGATCAATGTCATTTGCTGACATTAGCAATGAAATTTAAAAAAATTATTAATTATTCAAAATTTCATAATACTTAATGCATTATTAAAATCCAATATAGACGTCTAGTGGTAACTACATATGCAAATGTATTCCATTCATTCAAAATATAATTAATAATCAGGTTGCAGATTGTATGTGACGTAAGTTGCAGGTGTTGCAACAGTCATTAGTTAAATCGAGCTTTTAATGGAATAGACAATTTGGAGTCTCTACTACTGTTGTACTCAGCGTCCATAGTCTCCGAACACTTTTCTATCAATCGTGTACCTACTTATACAAATATTCTTTGTCACTGTGTTCTTTCCATAATTTTGTTCTCCGGCAACACATTCTGGAAATAAAAGTTTACCTACAAGATCTAGTCTTTTCTTCTTCCATAGATATTTTGGGTCTTTAACTTGACAGACCTTCTTTTTGATTTTCCATTTCCTTTTTTTCCGAACTTACTCTATCCACTTTCTTCCATTGACCTTTTTGCATATTGTAAAAAAGGCATCTTTTCAGTGGGTTTATATGACAAGCTTCACCTCTGAATTCAAGAAACTTATTTTATTACGTAATTTTCTAAACACTTGCTTCTTATTAAATAAAAAATACATAGTACTTAATTATTGAGTCTCGTTACGCAATAGATTGAATAGTACTCGACCTGTTTTTTATCCTTATCCTTATATCTTATAAAAATGATTTTTGAATTTCCATACTAACGAAGACCGGGCTATACTCTCCCATTTCAAGGAATTTGCGTTCCATTGACCTGACCATTACAAGATGAGGTATATATGTTAAATAAAAACCCAATAAATGCCGTACTTTCTTTTTGAGGAGCGAGAAAAACAGCAAAAAAGAGTGTAAAAAAAAAGTGTGAATGAGATAAAAAATACGTTTTATACGTCAGTTTGAAAGGGTAAGAAAATATTCTTTACCGCCAAAATTGTGTACCATATTATATTGCCATACTAAAATTAATTAAGAAAATATCGATAATTTATTTCGGGTAAATGTATCATTATAAATGTATGTTACATAAAATAGTTTAATTTGTGTTTTTTTAATACTTTTGAAACATGTTTTACGCGAATTAACCAATATTTAAATAAATTGAACGTGTTACATGAAGATTCAAGAAACGAAAAAACATTATTTTTTGTTAACGGCAACATCGGCTGTTTAAATTCAGCCAATCACTTTTTGAATGTTTTATAAATATTCTACGTCGGCCAATCACGTCGCTCGATAATTTGACATATTGGAAACGACGCCATATCGTCGGCGTCAAGGAAAAACTCACCAAATACAATTTTTGTTGAAATTGAGTTATTTATACTAGCAAATTTGTTTTTTCATGCTTTATTTAGGAAAAATTCCCCAAAATTATAGGAGTACATATTACCATAGAAATGAAAAACACATTAACTCACCAACTATCAAATACGAATATTTGCGATAAGGAAAAAGTCACCAAAGTATGTGAATTGTATTATTTTTTTTGGTATTTCCATTTTATTTATTCAAAATTTGTGCACATTCAGGCAAGTAAAAAACACAAAAATAATAAACGGTACAAAAATCACATGCTATCAATAAATTAGTCCATTTGATGGAATTTCTTTTTGTTTCCTGGATTGTTAGTATTTACATTGTATTAGTATCAACATTGTATTATTATTATTTCATTTGGTATATAAACATAAAATTTTCTTAACTTTATAATAAAAATAATGAGTTTCTATGGTTCCTATTCAGTTTTATAATGATTATTAATCAATTTAAAAAATCACCAACTGTATTACCCTATGTAAGGAGTGAGTATTAAAAAACCAACCAAATACAAAAAACTGATTTTCTTGATTTTTTTCTATTAATTAATCCAGATTTTAAGTTGTTTGATATAGGAAAATATATGTTAAGAACATTAAAAAATACTGTTTTACTCTATCGGTTATAGTTTTCAAGTTATCGAAATTTCAATTATTGAAAATTAATAAAATGCCTGTATCTCATAATTTTAGTTTTGTTAGTTGGTGACTTTTTCCTTGACGCCGACGATATATTTTGACAAAAAAGAAAGACGCGACACGCGACATGTCTATTTCGTAAAGTCTGCGTTCCGTACAGAATTATTTGTTTAACTACTACATTTTATAAAATAATAAACTTCATAGTATGATAATAAAATATGGTACATTATATTATGTACAAATGTGAGTGGTGCCTTTCACACAATATTATGTACATAGTGAATAAAGCAAAGTGAACACTATAACAAATATTTTTGGACTAAATGAAAGGTAATAATAATGTTTATGTACACATTCATATAAAATCAATAGATAAAATGAACTAAGTAATATGATACGTTAGTTTCTACGAAGAAATGTTTGAGGTTATGCCTTAAAAACACAAGTAAATATAACATTTGTTACAGGAGTTAGTTTTGTTTATAAACAACTCAAATTATAAACTGACATTACACAATTACATTCTGAAGTATTTTACTATTTATGTTGGAGCTAGCTATTCGAAAAAACCGTGGTATTATTTAATTGATATTGATAATATTAAGTTTGTTGATGCGACATTATAAAAACGACATTATGATTTGAGGTTATGTTTTCAAAACACAATAAAGTATAACATTTTTGTTACATATTGTGTCAGTTTTATTTTAAAACATTACTTGAAATATGAAGTACTCACAAACTGAAATTATACAATTAATTATTCTGAAGTGATGTGTTTTTTTATGTTGAAGCTAGACAACGAAATACCATGATATATATTGATATTAAAAATATTAAGTTTGTAGATGCGACATTAGTGAGTAATTTATAAAAAAGATACTTAGATATTTAGTATCGAACTAAATACTAAAACTATGTTTGTTTTAACCTTTTTACAGAAATAATACAAAGTGCACAACAATAAACTATTGATAAGAACGTTTTTGATGTTCAAGAAATCATAAATAGTACGACAACTACCTATTTTCATTTCCATGATAAGGACATTTGAGGGCTAGGAAAAGGAATCTGGTTTCTGCCTTGTGCTTCTATGAGAATATTGAGAGAATTGTATCATTTTAATAAAGGTTATAGTTTATTTATTTGTTAATTGAAATACAACAGCACATAATACATACCTATATAAGTAACTTAAATCATAGAAGAAGAAAAAATAAGGCCAAATACCATTACAGTGTTTTATACAAACTTAATTTATAAGGCACTTAATACATACATTTCATCCATATTTATATCTATATATAACAAGAAAATAAAACCAGTTAATAGGAATAAATAATTATGAATCCTTTTGGATTATATTTTAATAATCTAATAAAATGTACCAAGATTGTTATAAGTGAACTTTCACTAAACGAACAATAATTTTCATAAAATCTGTATTAGAGAGTTATCTAAAATGTATTTTATAATATATAATATTCTTTTACAGATGTGACTGATTATTTATTTCAATGACAAAATTCATGAATTACAATATTATCTGTGTAATAAGTGATGTTAGCAGAAGATGGACAAATCTAACATCTGAGACTGGACAAACATCCAAGAAGTGGAGATAGAGAAGTATTTGTTTAAGTAAGTGCTTGCAATTGGGGGAACTTAAGATTGTACAGAAAGAAGAATCTTTATTATTAAACTCAATAAAAACTCGGAGATGTGGAAGGCCGAGGATCAAATGGCAAGATCATCTAAAGCAAAATTACAGGACGGCCATGTGTTGAGTACATTAAAAAGGAGAACATGCATGAGGAATTTTATAACACTAACAAAAGTGAAAGATATATGCAAGAATAGAAGGAAGTGGCGTTCAATTCTTTCTGCCTACCCCGCAAAGAAGTGGCATGATGGTGTGTATGTGTAAGTGTGTATAAATCATATGTGATAATTAAATGTTTTTTTTATTTATGAGATATAAATATATCCAATTATTGGAAGAACTAGAAACGTGTCAAACGTGACAAAATTGCTTGTGCACAATACCATTCTGATTGCAAACATTGAAAATATTATTATCATATTGTTGTAAAGAAGGTTTATATGTAGAACAAATGGATGCAGAAACAGCTTTTTTAAATGGAAAAGTAACGTCAGAGGTTTATGTTAAACAACCAAAAGGATATGGAGATGGTAGAGATAGAGTGTGTAGACTGTACAAAGCATTGTATGGATTGAGAGAAAGTCCAAGAGCATGGTATGATTGTTTTAATGAATTTATAAATACTTTAGAGTTTAAAAGAAGTGAATATGATTATTGTTTATATGTTAAGATAGATGGTGATGACAAGATTTATCTTATTTTGTTTGTTGATGATTTGTTAATATGTTGTAAGAATAAAGATAAAATAGATTATGTTAAGAGTTTGTTAGCTAATAGATTTAAGATGAAGGACTTAGGTCAGGTTAAAAATTATGTTGGAATTGTAATTGATTTTGATAATGTAAACAAAGAAATGCTACTAAGTCAAACTAATTATATAGAATCTCTTGCAAAGAAATATAATATAGAGAATGCAAAATGGATTACTACCCCTATGGAAATAAATTTAAAATTAGAAGTAAGTGACAATAGTAGTGTTAATGATATTAAGTATAGAAATTTAATTGGTTCATTATTGTATATAAGTTGTGGAACTAGACCAGATATTAGTTTTAGTGTTAATTACTTAAGCAGATTTCAAAATTGTTATAATGAAACTCATTTCAAATATGCCTTAAGAATTTTGAAATATTTGTATTGTACTAAGAATTTAAAGTTAATCTATAAGAGTAAAGAAAATGTTGAAATATTAGATTGTTTTGTAGATGCAGATTGGGCAGGTGATAATATTGATAGAAAGTCTACTACGGGTTATATTATAAGATTGTATGGTAATGTTATATATTGGAAATCTAAGAAACAAAGTAGGTAGTGTTACAAAATCTTCTACATTTGCTGAATATGTAGCGTCCGAGGCAGTTAGTGAAATAAAATTTATAAAGAGTTTGTTGCAAATATTTGATATTAATATAGAAAAACCAATTAATATATATGAAGATAATTTAGGAGCTTTAGCTATAGCAAAATATGGAAATTTTACTAAGAACTCAAAACATATTGAGGTACATTATCACTTTGTAAATGAATGTTATGTTGATGGAATTATTGATGTGATTAAAGTAAATACTGATGAAAATATTGCAGATATATTTACAAAAGCTTTAGGTAAAAGTAAGTTTATGAAGTTTAGAGAAATGATGAATTATTTGAATTATTGTTATGTATTTTGGAATTTAAATTAAATAGTTGTTATAAGCTAAGATATGGTATTGTAGAATAAAGAATATAAATTTAAGGAGGCGTGTTGGTAATATTATGTAAATTTATATTATTGTCTTTGGATTATGTATTGTTGCAATTGTGTAAAAGGAACAACTTTCTTCATCATGTAAAATATTGTTGTGTTAATAAACTGTTGTTGCACCAGGATGTGTGTCTCTATCTTTCTTCCCAAAAATATAACAGATTATAATTATTTATTGATTGAGTTTATTGTGTAAAACTCCCTATTGATTAAGGTAAATAAACAAACTAATTGGAGGTTTACTGTATTTAATAATATATGTAGTAACCTGGTTTCGACTAACTTAGTCAAGAGTTTGACAATGACTTATAATTATTTCTACATTGATTCACTAGATTTGCTATTTTACACATTGTTTTTTTTATAATTTTTGTATTGACATCATAATATGAACAGAATATGATAACATTATTCTTAAGAAAAAGTTGTTTCAAGCTGATATGTGAATCATTTATAATGTATGAACTCATGTGTTATATATTTTCTTTGGCATATTTTTTTGTTTTGTTGTAAATGTTTTTTACTATATTTGTTGTGTAAAAAAATGAGGTATATTTTGATATTTTTATTTTATTTCACTTAACAGACATGAAATTTAAAGGTTTTAAAAATAAATAAATAATAAATTATTCTCTCAGTCTCTAGAGGAATAGCTATTTGAATAATTAGAACAGTTCTGTTTATTAATCATTATTTGTTAATAAGTACTATTACTACTACTGCTATACCATCACGGCATATCCCACACGTAGGGTAGCTAGCAAATCAGCTGCATGTAATAAACATGCAACCGTCTTCTCCGTGCCAACAAAAAAGAAAGACATTCAGGATGGATGGCAAACCTCATCGTTTAGCTTAAGATGTAAAAGTCTTAATTTTTTTGAACTCCTGCCTTTTACAGAACACTCGGAAGAGTGGAACTTACTGAAAAGAGTGGAAGACCAATTCTTTCGATAAAGTAACACGTAAAACTTTAAATTATTTTTTATTTGTTACTAATAGATCTAAATATGATTTTTGTTTTGAAAGAACAAACGTAAAATGGTAATAAAAAGGTATGGATATTTTAAATGAAGAACATTCATCTTCGCATGATTATGTGTAGGTATATTCAATAAATTTATTGGCATTTTCTGTTAGTTTAACATTTGCATAATTTTTATTAATTAATTAATCATAAGTTCATATTGCTATGGTATAAGTTGTACTTAAAATACGATATGTGGTAAGTTTATAATTGCAAATAAATAGGAATATTAGAAAACCATTAGTAAAATAATGTTTATATTTTGTAAATATAATAAATAAATTAGTTTTTAACATTTTGTGTTATTATTATATCCCTTATTGAGAAATTTAGTTTATTTGTTTTGCAGTTATTTCCTAATTATTGTACAAACATATTTTTTTTATAAATATGTTTTTTTTTAAATATGTATTATACATTGACAAGGAAGTGTTAGAGCAAGTTGACGAATGTGTGTACATACTTCAGTAGTTTGTTCACGAGAGATGGGAAGTGTGAAAGCGATATTGAAAGGAGAAAAATTGCTGGCAATGAGGTAAATGGTGCAATCCGACCAATTGCAAATAGAAACATATCTACTACAGCTAAAAGGATGGTGCACTCTGCTATCTTAGTGCCAACACTCGTGTATGCAAGTGAGACGTGAACCCATGTCAACAATCTCATTTCTACTACATTTATGCCATTCTCATCCTTCTTTAACCATTTATGAAGGATGAAAGTGGCATAAATGCAGTAGAAATAAAATTGTTGAGAAGGATGTGTGGTAAAATTATGAGAAATTGGTTGCTGAGATGACATACAAAACGAATGTGGAATGAAAGTTGGTATAGTTATACTATACCATCACGGCATATCCCACAAGTGGGGTAGCCAGCAGATCAGCTGCATGTAAGAAACATGCAAACTGTCCTCTTCGTGCCAATATAAATCAAGACATTCAGGATGGGTGGCAAACCTCATCGCTGAATTTAAGATGTAAAATGTCTTATTTTTTTCGAACACCTGCCTTTTACAGGACACTCTTGCAACAGAACAACTGCCTTTTACAGTTGGTATAGTTACAAGGATGAATTTAAATAAGTAACGATGGTTTGGGCATGTAGAAAGAATGAATGAGGACGGAACGACCAAGAAGATATATTTGGCTGAGAGGAATGGTGCTCGGAGACGTGGACGGCTGAATATCAAATGGCAAGATCATTTAAATCAAATCCTACAGGACGGTCACGTGTTGAGCACGTTGAACAGGAGAGCATGCATTAGAAAGTGTATGACAGTGACGGATGCGAAAGATGTATGCAAGGACAGAAGGAAGTGGCACTCGATCCTTTCTGCCTACCCCGCGAAGGAAGCGGCGTGATGTTTGTATGTAATTTAGGTACATTGTCATAATTATATATATACTGTTTAGTCATTATTACATATCTGTTTCCTACTTTAATGTTACTCTGTGTATAAAGTTGATACATTAAAATATTGCTGCCTAAATAAAATAATTTTTAATTACACATACTTACTGTTTTTTCAATTTTATACATGATTCCCATGCAACGCAGGGTATTTAAGCTAGTACTAAATAAATTTAAAATTTTAAGCTGTAAGATAAGAATGCAGCTAGTAAAATGCTGTTATATATTTACTGTACTTCATATTGCTTTTGATATTAGCTCGTACATTTTTTTTTGTTCTTTTAAATCTTTCTCAAATCACAAATAGTTAATTGTAATTAGGTACTGTTTTCAGTTTATTGTTTTTACTGGTCATAAAAAATCAGTATAAAATAAAAATATATATATCTCAAGACAATTGCGAATTTTCACATTTCAGGTATGAAATTTATAATTTAAAAAAATGTATCTCAAAAAATGGCCATCTTTTGATGTTATAATTTTTTAATATAACCGAGTATTCATACTTTTATTCAAATAATTTATATTAACTAAACGTGGTATTTGGCATATATAACGAGTGTCATATAAACTTGTAATGATATAACACTAAAACATAACAAGTAGATCATTAACCCATCTATTTGATGACCTTGACTGAGCCAGCCACGAAGGAAATACCAACTGTATAAAACTCATAAATCGGGTATGACCAGCATATGGCTTACTGATTAATAATAATACAGAAAGAAACGCTCGGTCCGCATAACAAGCAACCAAAATTTTATTATTTTTAAAATAAAAGTAGATACTACGTAACGTAAATACTTCAATTTCTTCGCTCTATAATGTCATTGGTAAACGGTTTTACATGATAATTTGACACAGTAAGCCAGAGTTGCCGAAAGAAAATAATTATACGTTTCTCAATAGATAGCAAGTTATTTACAGCAATCTTAGAGAACTTTTTATCTTCGATGGAATAGTTTATGTTATTATGTGCGTTGTGTTTGGATTCTTTTTCCCTTGGACGTCAACCACGGGAACTTTATTTCACTTATTTTGAGTTAAAATACAGATCATTACTTAGTAAAAGCCTTCATTGTGCATACATTTAGAAATCGTAAGCTTACACAGTTTTCATATGATATTCTTGATTTTTCAGATAAAGCTTTTTTAGTATTTCGTTTTTCAATGTCTTAGCGATAAATGCATTTTTATTCTATTATTAAAAATAAAACACTTAAACTTCCACATTGACTTGATTAATCACTAGCCGGATTTCAATAGCTAACGTCCCGCTATTCAAATGCAAAGGAAATGAACTGTCAATTTTCATATTATCTTGCTTAGTTATCATCCTTTCTTATTTATATTTACATTTTTCTTTTTTCATTTTTTTTCTGAGTTGGAAATAAGCAATTCAATAAAATTCATTTGGTAGGTATTATAATGCTGTACATCCAAATAACTTGGTAGATCATTGTTTTTCGTTAAGTAACCATATATTTAAAAGATTATTTTTTTATTTACGGTTCCTGTTTTCGAAATTGAAGTATTTAATATTGTTTCATTTTTTAATTTAAGGAATCGGACAAGAACTGTCTGATCAAGACACGATGCGTGTCCTAACTTTATCGCCTCTGGCTTCGAATGGCGAATAGTTCATTATACTATAGTGTAACAGAGGCCCGATAAGGAGACAACGAAATATTATTCAGCTTGAGTAATACATACCTAACTATTAAGAGTCTTCGAGGTGGGGAACTAGAAAATGTCGCCTGATTTTACGCAACCATTTTCTAATTTACATTATTATTTTATTTGAAATATTTTCGCGATTAAACATGATTTTTTCATTAAAAAAACATGGAAACTAGGTATTTTAGTTTTTTCATTATTTAAAATGACAAGAAAGTCATAACGAATGTTGAGAAAAAATAATTTTGCTTCAAATTTATATGGGTGATGATCAAAATGGGTGAGTACCTATATAACCTACCTAATGATTTTGCTTCATTGTATTAATTGCTATATACATATTCGTTTTATGAATCTTTTACAGATTTTTATTATGTTTACCTTTTTCTAATGCATATTTTTGTTATAAATATTTCTATTTGTTTGTTAGAAGGTACTTGGCAAAATCACTCAAAACTGGGTGGAATGCCTAAATTATAATAAAAAAAAGGTACTTGCGTGTGTGCATATCAATGATTGATACATATAATTATGTTTTAATTGTTATAAGGTTATGCGGATTATTATGATTGTAAATGAATTGCAGTATAATGCTAATGTCTTAATGTTTTTGTAATGAAATTTGTTTTTATCTTTTATTATCTATATGTACCTTGAGTGAATAATTGTAATGTAATATGATCAAGTATACTTTGTAATACAATGTAAAAAGGCTTGAACGGCGTTTAATCTATTAAATAAATAAATAAATAATTATTGGTTTTATGATATTATTTTTGACATATTTTTATATAACTTTTCCTAAAATAATTAGTAAAAATAAAGTATTCTAATACACGTGTGTAATTACTTAGTTATTAACAATGGTTCTAATTGAATAAATTAATAAATTCTTTATGTTTTATATTTTTCTGATTATTAAATTAATTTGTAAGTGACATTAAAACATTTAGCGATGGTGAAGAATTACTTGACTAATCTTTTGCATATAGAAACAAATACAAAGACTGAGATGGGCTGGGCACGTGGAAAGAATGAGTCAGGAAAGAGTGCCAAAGAAAATCCACAAGGTAGACGTAGCGTTGGTAGACCCAAACTCCGTTGTGTGGATGGGATACAGAGGGATGTGGCCATCGTTGGCATCAGGGATTGGAAAATTACATGCCAAGATAGGGGGAGATGGAGGCGAATGTCGGAGGAGGCCAAGCCTCACAAAAGGCTGTAGAGCAACTGATGATGATGATGATTTATTAAATTAAAATTTATCAGTATTCTTAGTGCAATTTGTTTTTTCCCTTTATATTTTACAATATTTCGTGTCTATAACATATCTCCAAGAGATTACTAACATCGATGAATTCATTGAATATTATTTTATTTCTTTATGAATGAATTTAGAGCATTGATAGTGTAAATCTTATTTTTATGAATATCAATCATCTGAAATGTCCAGGTGGTCTAGTAGTATTCATTCACGACCTTTTGCCAAAATGAAAATGCGTGGGAGTTAACGAGGACCTGTCTGTATAATCAAATAAATAGTTTTTGTAGTAATTCGATCATCTTAGCCTGAAGGTAATCCTGAGTCCTGACTACAAATGCCTAAGCATCCGCATATTGTGTTTTTATACACAACAAATATCTAGATGAGAGACAGAAGACTATGAACTGTGTGAAAAAATATCTAGATGAGAGACAGAAGACTATGAACTGTGTGAAAAAATATCTAGATGAGAGACAGAAGACTATGAACTGTGTGAAAAAATATCTAGATGAGAGACAGAAGACTATGAACTGTGTGAAAAAATATCTAGATGAGAGACAGAAGACTATGAACTATGTGAAAAAATATCTAGATGAGAGACAGAAGACTATGAACTGTGTGAAAAACGTGAAAAGACAAATTCACTAGATATAACTAATAAATTTATCATGAAATATCAACTGTGTTTTTTACTGTGAAATCTTCTATTTTAGATGTCACAGGATCAGCAGTGCAGGCATCATGAGTTGGTGTGAGTTTTATTCGGTATTTTTTCAATAACAAATTTTGTAAAACAACAGTAGGTATGTGTGTGAGAAATAATAATAATTGTTTTATTATTTGTTCTCCAATGTAATAAATTATATAATTGTGTTATCTAAGCAATAAAATGAGAGATCGCAATAATAAATAGTTATAAATAATAGTCCGTGATTTAGTAACACTATGATTTTATCTGATAAGTACAGGAAAAGCGCTCCGGGCTAATGGGCAACGCAATATTATTGTTACCAAGTATTTATTTTAACACGTTACCGGCAAATGAGACATCACTATTTTTATTCGCATCATAAAACTACGAAATAAACCTGAGTTCATTATATGTTCTATTAATTCGCTCAACTTCTGAGGTGGTCGATAACCTGATGACTGTATCATGAACTTTCAAACCTTGAGGTTCAAGGTCCAAATCTTTCAGTCGATTACGCTAAAAGCATTTGAATTATACAAAGTATATATTAAATTTATGTAGTTGATTTGAAAATCTATTTGATTTAAGCACATTCAAGTTAAAAATATCGAATACATGTAATATTATCAGTTGCTATTTTTTTCCAAATTTAGTTAGATTATTATGTGTTATTGACATAAATGACAAAGCAAGCTAGAAGATAGGTACCTAACTAAGATGGTATGGCCACATACGGTGACCATCAGAAAACATCGTTAACAAAGTCACGTCAATAAATCTCCCTCGACTTCCGTCAAGAGGGAGACCAAAGAATACCTCGATGACATAATGTACATATTAGAATCCTGCGGAGAAATGGCCTGAATGAAGATAACATAGCGAACAAAAAGAAGGAGAAGACGTTAGGTTATTATGATTATATTGTTACTAATTATTTTAACGCTCTTAATTACATCAATTTCAAAAAAGATATCTTAAGGTAATATTAAAGTTCAAATTTTATCAAAATTTTAATAAATTAGCTATAAACTTTCTTCTTGCAAAAAAGTAAAAATCATCATAAATAAAAATCAGAAAAATTCATTGTAAACAAATTGACTTCTAAAACATGCGTTGTAGCAAGTGCGTAGAACTAAAAGTTAACAAAAGACAGGAGAAAGTGGAAAAGATCAGGCTTGATGCAGACTAATTAAGTGGATAGAGACTAAGCAGAAGAATATAAAAAAATGCAAAACAAAGTTTGCATTAAAAGTTCGCAATGATAAAAATAATTAGGTTTTATAATATATTTCCTGAAATTATTTTACATAATATTGAAAAATTATTTAGATAATCTCCAAATTTTCCCATAGCCGCTCTCATCAAAGATGTGTTGAGGACATAAAATATGAAAAATATTAAACAGGATAAAATAAGAGATGGTCTAAAAGCAAAACCGGTTTACTCGTGTGAAAATAGTAGAACTTATTAATATGGATGAAATTAAGAGTGGAGTTAATCCAACAAGAATTCCAGTTTTATTCATAATCGTTGAGACTGTTTGTATGTAGGTATAGCACATATTTATATCCGGTATAGATTATGCTATTGTTTGAATATTTAGTCATTTTATTTTTTATACGGCATTGGGATTGATTTTTGGCTAAAATACTGGTGCACAATACCATTCTGGTACCGACACTTATGTATGGAAGTGAAACGTGGACGTGGTTGAAGAAAGACGAGAGTGGAATAAATGCCGTGGAGATGCGTTCACTAAGAAGAATGGTTGGTAAAACATTGCGAGATAGAGTGAAGAATGAGGATATCAGGAGAATGAGCGGATGCGAGAAGAGTGTTGTGGATAGAATGCGTGTAAATAAGTTACGATGGTTTGGACATGTTGAGCGAATGCAAGATGAAAGAATGACGAAGAGGATATATTTGTCTGAAAGAGGAGGTGTGAGAAAGTGCGGACGGCCAAGAACCACGTGGCTTGAGCACGTGGATCAAATCCTAAAGGACGGCCGCGTGTTGAGTAAGAGAAATCGGCGAACATGTATGAGAAACTGGATGAATGTGGGGGAAGCGAAAGAAGTTTGTAAGGATAGATCTATATGGCGTTCCGTTCTCTCTGCCTACCCCTCCTGGGACACGGCGTGAGGGAATAGATAGATAGATTGATTGATTTTTGTTACTGCGTTCCATCTATGTACACATTGACTCAAATTCTTCACTCTCATCCTAAAACTTACTACATCATCACTGGACTCACGTTATAGAGGTGCGTCTAGTCTCCCATAACCCTCCTTGTCGAACGTCTTCTTCAATTGATAAAGAAGAATAAAGATTTATTAATTTATTTTATTTATTTATATTCATAAGATTTCGTATTTTTTTGCATTTAATTCTCTGAGTAACGGTGGGTGTAGATATTTGTTACAACAATCATAAAATAATTCAATTATGTATAATGCTAATGAGTTGGTTTACTTTGTCGTGCTTACACATGATGTTGTGGAAATAGGATACGTAACAGCCTTCTTACGGTTGTTACATACTGATGTTAGATAAACGACTTTCATATTCATAATACGGGATGTAATAGAAAAAATGTAACCCGCGTAACCATACAATAATATATAAATTTTACATACTTCATTTTGTTTAGTATGCACCTAAGCGCTTGGTAAATTATCTATAAGATAAATTTATTTTGTTTGATTTTACGAATATTGGCACTTACATCATAGCGTTGAAACCGGAAGTGTTTTTCTAAAATTTATGTGGTGTAGTCCATAGTAACTATAACTAAATATTTTAAATTTATTAATCTATGAGAGAGCTATCCTGGTATTGTTTTTTCTCCACCACTTATTGGGAATTGAAAACTTGAGATTTAAGGTATTCTTTTACGAACATTCAAAATAGAAAGAAAATCATATCTATACATTTCTGAAAAAAGATTAATCCAAATATCCTTATTAATGTAGCTTTTATATGTTCGTACTCGTTTTTATTTCATTCGTAATCATCCACAAGGTTTCCAATGGCCTGAAGGTCCCTCAGTCACAATAGTCTGTTTCTAACTGAAATACGATTGACTTGAAATATTTACTTAAATTGGGTTCCAGTTGAAGAAATGTAAAATTATGTTGTTGTATATCGATAATCCCTTGTGTTTTTGTTTAATTTTTGCTATGCATATTGATAAAACTTTTCTTTAAATTAACAAAAAACGTGTATTTATCGTCGACCCCATTTAATTAAAGAAACACAACAAGGTTAAATATTTATGGTGGTTAAAAATCATGACCTTGATGCGAGCTTTTATCTTGTTAATCTCGATCTTTAATACTTATTTAATAATATATAGGTACCTATATGTATATAGCAACAATAATAATAGTAGGTATTACTGATAATCGCCCGTGAACTTTTACTCCTTATAATTAGAGCTTTACATTTTGACTTCTCGTGCCGCCATGAAGGTCCATAAGTTAGCATTATAATAACTTTTATTTTGTACTCTTATGATGGGCGTCCACAAGGTTAATACCTGAAGGTTTTGATAATTTCATGGAACGTATTACTTATAAGTATTTTCAGAATTCAAAGAATTAACCCAAGTTTATATGTAAACAACCTGATATATAAACTTTTATTATCAACATGATTTATATATGCGTTTTATATCGACAAGTAAGTAGTTTTCAGTGAATTTAAAGCACTTAAGACCGAAATGCAGCCTAATATCGTTAAACTGAATATTGACACAGCAACGTACAAAACAAGAAACATGATTATTAAACTTAACGAAATTTTTATTTGACGTTTACTTATTTTACTTAATGTAATAATATGATGTGAACTCATAGATTTATACGAAGTAATATAATTCTATGTGTGAACTATGAAATTGTTTTTCATCAGAGTTAACCAAAAGTTTTACTATTACTTTTGAATTATTTTAATATTTGTATATTCAATGAAGGCTGAAAATTTTATTTTCATTTATAAAAGTTTATTTTTATCAACAAGGAGTGAGTTTATTCACATTTACGTATTACCAAGAATACTTCATGGTCTTTTAGATACCACTATAAAAAAACATTTCATTAGTCCTAACAGGATATAACATCGTTATAAAGAAAGAATACATAATATGCTAATTTTCAGGGCACTTTATCAAATGATAAATTAGTCGTGATAATTTTAATTATGTCCCATTCCCTACAGTTCTCGATATGAACGCCACTTTGGACACCGTAGACCATGAAATGCTAATTCAATGTCTAGAGACTGACTATAATGTCTAGAGGCTGCGCTGTTATCTGACCAACAGAAGGTGGTGTATAAAAGTCAAATCTAGCTCAACTGACGAAAATGTTGTTCGTCAAGAAATCCCACAAGGATCATGTAATTTGAAAAAGTGTTTCTTTCTACTATCTGATTTGATTGATAATGACCTGATAAGTCGAAAGACGTCTCTCTCGGAATCAATAACTTATAGTAGAAAGAAACACTTGTTTCAAATTACATAATTATGGAATTCTACTACGTGTGCACCGACACAATTAATAATCCGCAAGGATCAGTTCTTGGTCCAGATTTTTCATCTAATATACAGGATGCATTGACTGTTTGCTGGAAAAGTGCGGCTTGCAAAACTATGCATATGTTTACGACCGTGTAGGCACCATACCAATCTATGTTTCCGGCACTATGATGAAGTAGGACTCTCTCTATGGAGGCTCAAATATGAAGAACAGTTAGCAATGCCTTCTTCTATATTCGCCAACTGCATCTAGAATCAAAACATCCATCTGTAGATGCAGTAAAAAGTCTAATCACCGCCTTCGTTATCTCTCGTGTAGACTGCTACAACATTATATTCACAGGACTGGCCCAGATCTATCTCAATCTTACCCAGATAGCCTTTAAATGCTTCCGCCAGGACTATTAACAAAGAGAACAAGCTCTACCACTTCACATCTCTGCTTAAGTAGCTACATTGGCTGAGACTCCCAGAGAGAGTGGAGTTCAAACTGTGCCTCGCTGAACTTTGTCCCATTGATGAAACTCTGAGGCGATCACTGCGCTCAGTTTCCACCGTTGGTCAACAAACTTGTAGAACTCAGTAGGGAAAACACTTCCAGAATTCACAAAAAGGAGCTTCAAAGTCGCGGAGCCAACAGCCTGGAACCGATCACCAGCGGATCTAAGACAGAATCAACCTACTCCAAAACTCCTACAGGAGTAAGCTGAAAATATTGTTTTTCAGGAGAAGTCATATCGCCCTTGAGATGGTCCCGAATCACTAAACGGCGACAAATGCAAATCGCCAATATTATTATTATTTACAAACATTTGATAAATTTTGATTCTCGCATTGATTTTGTATTCATCTTAACGAATCTAAAGAGATAATAATTGACGCTATTGACTGTCTTAATAAACTTATAATATATGAAATTCCGCCTAATTTTATTGATAATCATATTATTCTTGATCTCTGAGGTCAATATTTTTATTTAAAAATAAATAAAGTTAATTTATTTTATTTAAATTAAATTACCAAAATTAAGTAACAAAAATATAAATTTATTAAAGATATTATATGCTTATTTGAATACAAAATTATACTAAAGATTTTTTTTAATTTATAACTGTCCATATAGTGTGATACATAAAAAGATGTATCTGGGCTTTTGTTATAAACTCAAATGCAACTTAATACACCTTTCACAGTAAGCTAAAAGCTTGTGTCGTGAAAGGGGAGTTTGTCGGCACCTGGAATCGAACCGCACACCTCTTGTCGTTTTAGGTTAACGCTCGTTAATGGTGGACGCTCCACCGAAACCGCGGTAGCAAAAAAAGCTCACAAAATAACAATTGATACATAGTAATCTAAAATCATACCAATATGTCTAGAAATTGTTATATAGTTAATGCCGAAAATATAAACAAATACATTCATTTCACCTGGTTGGGTAGTTATTTTGATTCAACCCCGTGAATCATGTATTATATTTACTTTCCTACCTTATCTTTTTCGAACTTATTCTGAAGAAACCTTATTGTTGTTTTCAAAAAAAATACGAATTTTGATGGTCTATTTTATATTACCGCTTATCATTTTAAAAAAATTCTAGATAAATAATAAGAGTAGGTAGGTACCTACCAATATTTGGGTATTCATAGGTACAACAAGGCATTTTCCATAAATGAGTCAGCCAAAAGATTAACTCTACATGCAATAAACACGCAATTCATCATCTTTGTGCCAATAAAAAGCTAGACATTCAGAATGTGTGACAATGTTCGTTGAATAGGATAAATTAAATAAGGATAGAGATAGAGAGCCTACTAATGAATACATAGAAAATATTACCTTCTATATTTATATGTAGGTATTGTTCTAGTCTGATAAGAAATTGCACAGGTGTATTGCATTTGTAAAGTAGGTAGATAGGTAAGTATTGTAGATACATGAATAACCTACAGCAGTATAGATACTGATTAATGCATAATTTATGTAATCTCTTGTTACTCATGCTATCACCAAGCAGACCTAGTCTGGGTGACTACATATATCATTTCTAAATACTGTAGTAGGTAGTACACCATCACAAACTAGTATTATGTACCTACACGCTGCTGTATTATAATGACATGACACTAAGAAACAAGCAAATCTATAATATTAGCTAAAGAAGCAAACTAAAGATTGGAATCTTCATCAGCACCTTGTAAAATGTGTTAAATGGCACCAAAACAAGTTCCTTGTAGACGGAATACTACGAATAAGAATATTAAATTAAACTTGAATGTATGTACCTACTTCTGTTTATTTTCCCTAGAAAACAAATGGTCATAACATTTAATAATATGAAATAAAACCTCCGCATAAACCTTTAAAATACTATCGACCATAATTCTTTCTTTTTGAAATTAATTGGATTATTTAATTTTTCACGAATCATCCAAGTTCCAACAAAAGTTTATTAATATTAACACTTCGGCAATTGAAATTCGGAAAGTTTCTGGTTACCTTTTATTCATTATGGTATATTATGATTCACTTGTAATTGGGCGAATTTTCCTGAAATGAAACAGGAAAACATACATACAAATTTACCTTTTTTTATTTATAAGGATGGATAGAGAGTAAAAATATAGGAAATTGATAAATAAAAAATATAACTGTTTTATAGAAAAAAAAAACTGGAACGGTATGAAGGAAAAATTGTAAAATGCATTTCTACGTATCTCACCCATAAATCATAGAAAAAACATGTCTGCGTTTTACATTTACATTATTATGTGATAAAGAAATTATTGTTTTGTTATAAACTTATTGAAACCTTTTTAGATTCTATATAAAAATACATTTTTAAAATATATGAACTTTTAATATACCTATATGATGGAATAAAATGATGGAACTGGTCAACATATTTTTCTTTGTAAAAACAATGTCTCATAAGATTTTTTTCAAAGAGCGAAATTAATAAAGAGCGAAAATAAAAATTAAAATTCTACTTTAACGATTTCACGGAGTTCAGTTGAGCATTCTTTTTTATTTCCACGTCAGCATTTTAGACCGAATCCTCTAAAAAACAGGTGACAATAATACTTCATATCTACAATAAATAGTTCCCATCATGTAATATTATTAGTAAGCAATAATTCTTTGTGTTTATTTAATTGGGAAGGAATTGATTTTTTATAAATAAATTCACAGTATTCCATCAACGACCGCCTAATTTTACATATATTGGGAGACTTCATTGACAACATGAAACTTAAAATACAAAAGTTGAGAACTTCTTTGAGTTCCGGGATAAAATTGGTTTCATTATCGTTGTTTTTTAGACACTGATTGAACCATTTTGACCTGAATAAAAACAGTCACCTATTTTGAATTTTTGATTATTTACATATTATCAGCTGATAATGTATGTATTAATTAAATATTTATAAGAAGAAGTTGCCTATGTACGTATCGGCATGTTCTTTTTGAAAATAGAATAATCTCTTGATAATGCCAGCGGTATGAATGAATGTATGAATATTTTTAATTTGATTGACGAAATTGCTTCATTAACATCAATTACACGCACTGTAAATAAAATATGTAGGTACCTACTTAATTATAATATTAATAGATTTCATTATATATGAGCGTTCACATAGAAGATTATTTTAATAAGAAGATTTTTTCAAATCGTCTTTTAAGAGTTTTAATGTTTATTATGTAATTTCAATTAAAATTTGTTCACTTTATTCAATATGTGAGTGGGAATAATATTATATAAAAAGACTTTTTCACTTATGCATGTGTCCTAAATTTATTTCTTCAGAACAGTAAATATTTTTGTATATAATTATGTTTTGTTCAATAATACAATCAACACTTAAATACGCCATTTTTAAGAAATCTGAATAAGTACTCGGGTAAAAAATAATCTTATAGACAACGTTAAAATTAATGGTTAATGTATCAAAAGAGTTCTCAAATTTACCTAAATGAGGCACTATAGGGTTGGCAATTCTTAAAGTTGGTTTGCCGAAAGACCCCCATGATGTTACAACTAATAAAAATCATTATATTTATTAGTTTAAATAACGATATGTTTTATGACACTTACATAGCATCATCAAAGAGTACCTTTGTGTACAGCAGTGAATAACCCTATTTGCCAATATCCGAATACGTTATTATATAAAGTACGTACCTACCTATCTACTTCTATACCAGAAGTGGGTAAGTTTGTACTTCATCTCTTCAGCTTATTTCTGTCCACTCCTTGACGAAAGCATCCCCCATCACTGCTGCTCTGCAGTCATCATGCTCTTTTGCCATTTACATCCAATTAACTAGGTTATTTCTACATCTCAATGGTGTTTTTTTTTACGTTTAAGATATATTTTCGCGAATCTTTTTATTTGAGCTTCTGGCTACATTTATAATAGCCATCACCATTTCAAATTTCTAACCTGCTGGGAAATTATTAATCTAATATTTTAGTTGATTGTCTCGCCGACCCGTTTCGCACCTGCCGGTAGTTAAAACAATAGTTTTCTTATTTTGAATTCACACGAAACTATTCAAAAAATAGCAGGTACATAGTTAAAGTTCTGATTTCTGAATAAATGAATGTGAGACTTTTTTTATATAGCTGAGAATTAAGAATGAATGAAAGTTCATTAAGACGATGAATCAATAAGGTGATAAAATTATTTTGATTGACTATCATTTTTGTTCTGTTACACAAATTTATGTTTGCTTACCCCTGCTTTATAATAATTTGTATCATGGCAAGAATTAATTTATTATGTTACAATATTAGCATATATCAATACTATAAAATACTCTTATATAAATATATACATAGTTAGCTAAACCTATTAAATACGCACAATGTAATATACATGGGAAATAAAACAAGTAACCCAAGGCATATTAGTTTTCTTATATCATACTGGACTAAAATTATGTTTAACTTTGGTACGTGTTCTACCTTTTTAACTAATTATATCATATACAAAAATAAAATATTTGTTCATTTGTAGTGTTTGGTATTTGAATTTTTGAATAGATATTAGGAAAAGTAAGCGACTCTTTAGAAATGTTCCGTATGTGAATATATACAGATAACAATGTTATTGTACCTATAAACTTTACTTATTAGGCTTTGAAACATTTATCAGCTGTATTTCATTGATGACTCATGTAGGAAAAACGTTCTTTATGTTGCATTGAAGACACAGTTCATTTGGTAAGGGGTGCTTTGCCATAAAAATAAAGAGTAATCTTTAGTGTCGTATTATGGGAGATGCTGTATTGAAGATATTTATTCTACAATTGTGATGGCAGGAGAAACCATTGGATCAAATAAACGTAAATTCTGGCCACAAAAAGAAACAAGACGTTTTTTAAAACTGTCTTGTCCTTGTCCTTATTAAAATATTTTAGAAAAATTACTGGATATTTGTTTTGTAACCAAACAATTCCGTACTAATATAATAAGTAGTAAGTAGTTACGTGTGTAAAAATATATTTGTATGTTTTTTTTAATGTTAGTAGTTATGCGGTGAGTTATGTTATGTCATTGTATAAAATTCAAAGGATTGTTAAGCGGTCCTGTCCTTAGACCAGGTCAATGACGTGTTTACTGGTTACTTAAAGGAAGACGTTAGACAATTACTTACTTAGTTACCTATTACTAATATGCCTAAGACCGACTATTTAAATAATAATATGTTGGTATGTAATAACATTATGTATCTATTAATCCTACAAGAATATTTAAATAAATGGGAGGGGCCATAAACTAAACATAGTTTTTAACTAAATACTCGTTTACGAGTGATCTGAACAAATAATAATGTGTGTATGTATGTACCTATGTCGGATGCTTTTTCTGCGCCGTTTAATGGGGATTCCATCTCACTTAAAATATTACAATAATGTAATATTATTTATCAATGTAGTTGAAATGCCCTTAATCAACAGTTTTCAAAGATTTCAATAATTTGTTACTTCAAATTATAAATTTTCGCCATACTTTGACAATTAGGTAGGTGGGTTTATCAATTGATTTACCGTAAATTCTTCTTCTTCCTTGTGTAATAGATCATTCATCTTTTGTTTCGGAAGTGATTCCCTCTTGTGACCCTGAGTACCAGATATCCTTCCATCTTTTTGGTAGTCTTTCGCGTGAAAGTGAGCCAGCCGGTGTCTTCTTTGCAGCAATGTGGGCGATCCTGTTTTCAGCCATCCTGTCCACATGGTCTCTCCAGAATCTTCTCCTCTTCCTACTCTATCTCACTATGTCCTCCGTCTCGCATATCCTTCCACCAATTTCCACCAAGCACCAATAAATCTCTCTAAATGATAATGGTGTTTTACATTGTGGTCAAGAAAAATGTATGAAGGGAAATCAGAATTTATTGGCTCAACGGTAATATTCATTAAAGAAATTTATCGAAATTGAAGGAAGCAACAATATTTTTATATTCACATAAAATAGGTATAAAATTTTATATAAAATGTAGCATACTTTTTGGCGAGGAGAATAAATAAGCAAATTATAATTAGAACCTATAGGTATAGTATTACGAAATTCACAATCCAAACCTGTAAACAAAGTTTCCTGTAGTGAATCGAATCAGCTATTTGTAGAAAAAATATTTGATTTAAAAAATACGTACCCACATAGATAGATACGAAAAAATATTATTCATTGATTTTTGAATAATTATAGCCTTTAGCTAATTATAACAATTTGTGCTAAAATTTATGATTAGTGTCGTCTTATATTAAACAAAATATTTTATCGACTTAAGGCTCGACATTGTTAAATAAAATTCCTTGTAAATCAGCGCAATCCTCATACAATACCTTTATCTAATGAAACTGAGAAGTAAAAATCTTATTGACGTATTTAGAAATTATTGTATTTATTGTAGAGTAAAAAATACATTGCCGTTTCCTTTTTAAAAAATTAGCTACATACCTAGAAAGGAAAAATAAATACCCACCCTAAAATCATCATAATTTCTACAACGCAAAAATGATAGAAAAAGCATGTGAAAAAAAATTGCGAACCATTTTTGTAGAAACACTAATTTATTAGAAAACATTTTGTGTAATTATGGATGAAAAATATTGAATTCGTAAATATACTTATTTTGTATACGAGACTTCCCGAAAACTTGCATATTGGGAGACCTATTTTAATTCGGGTTCTAATTCTACTGAATAAAACCAGACAGTAGACAGGTGGCATACATATTGCTCATAGTAGAAACCTACCTATAATCTGATTTATTATTAGGTCGTATGATAATACAAAGACTAGACTATGATCTAGTTTTAATGCATCCAAATTAAGTGAATTATAATATTCAAATACAGGACGTTTTATACAGCATAATGGTTATGTTATTTGTCTGACCTCTTAGCATAACAATGTAACTATGACCTTAAGATAATAACAAGTATGTACATATAACTAAATTATTTTTGTATGCCATAATCAGTACATTACTCTAGGTAGGTGTAGTTGACAGATACATGATTTAATTAAACATTTTCAAATAGATTACTTATCTAGGTGACATGTGTCAACATGTCAATGATCTCTGTAAAGTAATATATCTAAGGAAATAATTAATACAATTTATTGTCTATAGAACAATTGTTTTCTTTTCCTTTCTTAAATTTTGTCTGCAAAGTATATCACTGGTAGACCCAAAACGTTAAAAAGAGTGTTAAACATTTGTATCACGAGAGACACTGAGTGTTAATTATGCATTTTTTAAGAGTCGCAATCCATGTTGGCATGCAAACAAGCTCGGCATTTTCTCTCCACTCTTTTATGTTCTATAAATGATCTCTATACCGAGCATTTTGCGGACCATTGTGGATGTAGAGACAATATAGGGAGATCATAGAGACCAATTATTAGATTTAAGTTTACTGTTAATTTCTTTCTGTGTCTGAAACACTTAACGTGTCTGAAAGGAGGGGTGTGAGGAAGCGCGAGCGTCCAAGAACTACATGGCTTAGTCATGTAAATCAAATTCTTAAGGACGGCCGTTTTTTGAGTAAAAGAAATCGGCGTGCGTGCATGAGAAATTGTATGACTGTAGAAGAAACGAAAGAAGTATGTAAGGACAGATCTATATGACGTTCCATTCTCTCTGCCTACCCCACTTAGGATACGGCGTGAGGGAAAAGATAGATAGATAATTTCTTTCTTCCTGCACAAGTTTCGAAAACATATTTTGAAAGAAAACACTTTACCCAAGATTTCGACAAGGTATTATTATTGGTCCCTTTAGAAAATTCCTAAAATGCTCATCCTTTGAAGAACTAATGAGCAATTTCAAATATTCCAATAATTGAAATAAGAAAATAATTCATATGATTTCATAATAACCGACTAGTAAAACTATTGTCAAAATTTTAATAATTGTCTCAATATTGTCATGTTTAACGAATAGGTATGTACCTACTCGTAAAATATGTAGGTATTTATTTTCATATTAGGTACATGTAAGAAATATCAATTCATCTATAGGTCGTATAATTAGGTAGGTACCTACTTCTTTCTTTCTCAATTCTCAATGAAGGAAATCCGTCACCATTGACAAAATGAATAGACATACATAATAAATTTGTATCTACATAAAAATAATAGATTCTATGGCGCTTATATTTTCTTATCTAAAATTTATTAATTTAAATTCTACTTACGAATAAACGATTTATTTGCTCAGATGATATTAAAATATTATGCTAAACCTTTTTTTATCAAATAAACGATGAATGAACCAAGACATTTTAAGCAATTGATTTTTGTAGCACTTATTCCTCTTTGTCTTTTCCACAAGGAATCTGATGTGATAGAACAGACAACTAAAAAGTCCTGTGTAATTTATACTTTGTGAAATAAGCTTAATATATTCTTAATTGACTTTATGAACTCAATAGGATTTCATTAAAATTTTATAGTCAAAATGAAAGTGTTAGGCCATTTATTAATTCACACATTATTCCAAGTGTTTGTATATCTGGCAAATTATTAGCTGATATTCCTATGATCCGACTTATCTGTATGCCGCATACAAATTTTATTACCTACCTTTTTTCCATAAACTGTAACAATTGCTGGCAGTCAAATATACCTATATTATATATATTTTTTTTTAATATTTCTATTAAATTATTTATTGAATAAATAAATAATATTAAGCTCCACGTCAATTTCAAAAGTAACGTTATTAATTTGTAAATATAATAAATACTCCCAGCAACATACCCCAAGATACAAACGGACTGAGTATTTGCCCAGAGCTCTAAATTTCAGGTGGCGCAGAATAAATTTAACCGAATAAAGATTTGAAAAAAGGTGACCAAATATCCACTGGCAAATTCATAAAATATTCCTCTACAAATCTGGGGATATCATAAAGCATTTTAAACTCCTATACCAAATCAAAAATCTGTCGACAGAGGGAGAGGGGCAGAAATTTTAAATACAAGTGAAATTCTCAAAACTGAGACAAAGCTGTATGTTTATAAAACTTCTTATGTTACTTATTATATTATGTGAAAACGAGCGGCAGCAGAACATTTTGCCCAGGGCGTCTTTCACTCTAGTCTGGAAACCATTACCTAAAGAAAGTTTACTGGTACTGTATTAAGTAAGATATCAGCAAATGAGTTCAAATAACATATTAATAATATGTTTACATCACACAAGTAGGCATTTTATACATGTCAACATATTTATACTGTATACGGGACTTGTTATAAAAATTTAAATAAGAAGATAATAAAAAAAATAAGAAGATATAGAAAATAGATCTAAATCACTCGCAAACGAGTGGATGGCCTTGAGAAAAATAGAAATAGAAAATAGATATTAAATTCCAATTGATTGACAAAATATAATAAGTAAGTAACTGGAAATCGCAGGGTTGCGACGGAATCCATAATTTCTAGTATAAATATTTCACAAAATAAATAAAATATATGTCAAAAACACATTATAAAGAATCCAAACATAATTGACGATTCATGCAAGAAATGTCTGACCTAACCGGAAACAATACAACACATAGTTTTGGATTGTTCTACTCTTACTAAACTAAATACACTAATACACATGGTCATATCGAAAAAACTATACAAGATTTATAAATTAAACATAATATTCGTAATGTTTTTAGAATTCTTTAGATATTAGACAGAATGTTCAAATCTTTCAGAATTTATGAATTTATTTTTGTATACAAAATATAATTTTCGGACCGCCATCGACACCCATTACGGACTCGGTTTCGGCAAAGTTGCAAAAACAGGAAACACTTGTCAAGGGTCATAGGGTATCGTGTTTTCACATTGTCGAATAAATGTAGTTTACATATTGAATTTATAGTATATTTTACATATACAGTATCAATTTCGTGATGTCATACATTTCCGGGTGGTAAATTATGAGTGTTGCCAATATCACATATAGAGCTCAGAAAATGATTGAGGTGCCATATCATTCAAAACCTTGTAGATCATAAGGTACAGTTTATACTGAACCCTTTCACCTACTCTTAACTAGTACATACAACATTCCCAGTAAAGGTGTGATGTAACAACCCTCACGTAAAATAAGCCTTCCACCACGGTTTAATGTTATTTATAGGTGATACAGTTGGATCTGCTGAAGTCCTTCATCTAGTCTAGAGACTACATACAAAAGTAGATTATTAACATTTTTCTTCTATATTTGATTGATTCCTGCTCAGTAAATAATACAGTATACAAAATATTAATTGAATAGATTTTTTCCCTTACTATTATAGAAAATCTAGACAGTATTTTACCAAGTGTGTCCTATTTCTTAATTAAATATCCATACTATGAACATAATTATAATACATTAATAGCCCACCCTGATCTCCTATGTTTCCTGTCCTGTAGTATTTTTCCAAGAATCAGATGTTAAATAATAATAATACCTATACATAATAATACCTATTCAATAAGCAGGACTAAATGGGACAAAAGTATGTTTTTTTTTCAGTAGATAGATATTATTTTCACTTCACCTCGGATTCATGGCGCCAGATGATTGGTTGATCCTGTATGTATATAATCTAGGTAAAATACTTTGATTCCTTATCTGGTTTATTTATTGAGTATATAACTTAATAAAGTGATGATTAAGAGATCATTTGTTTCATAATTTAAAGACATATGTGACATATGTAATTTATAAAATAGCGTTCAAGGTGAAAAGTATGTTTGAGACTCCGAATTTGTGAATCGTGAGTTGTTTTCATGTGAATGAAAAAAATAACAAAAAGCACCCGACAAGCCGTCTTCTGTTTAAAACAAAAGTAAAACAATCTTAGCGCCTTCGTAGAAATTCCTGTGCTACACAGATGAAAGATAAATAGAAAAGTCATTTCGTTTTTAGTGTAATATTTTGTAGATTTAGAAATTGAATTTAACTAGTTTAGAAGTAGTATTTTATAGTGGTACTGGAACTATATACAGTATCACTGGAGCTATATTTTCAAATGTTTAATGGTCTGGCCGAAAAAACTGAAATCTTTAACGTGACGTGTGCGGAATTCGTGAAAAAATTGAAGATATACTGTAGTTTTCGTTTGAATATCGTTTAAAGGTTATCTTCTGGGATCGCATTGGCCTTCAGCTGTAATGATCCTTGTGAGAATAGTCTTGTTTTTAGTAATAATAATCACTACACTATTATATCAAAATAATACTTGGATACTTGCAAAAAAGACAAAAATCATGGTGTTTGAAAGAGGAAGTGGGAGAACAGTATGCCAGGTAATGATTGACAACGAAGTGTTAGAGCAAGTTGACGAATGTGTGTACTTAGGTAGTTTGTTCACGAGAGATGGGAAGTGTGAAAGCGATATTGAAAGGAGAAAAGTTGCTGGCAATAAGGTATGTAAATGGTGCAATCCGACCAATAATTGCAAATAGAAACATATCTACCACAGCTAAAAGGTTGGTGCACTCTGCTATCTTAGTGCCAACACTTATGTATGCAAGTGAGACGTGGACATGGTTAAAGAAGGATGAAAGTGGCATAAATGCAGTTGAAATGAGATCGTTGAGAAGGATTTGTGGTAAAAGTCTGAGAGATCGTGTGCGTAACAGTGATATACGAAAGGAATGTGGAATGAAAGTTGGTGTAATAACAAGGATGAATGTAAATAAGTTAAGATGGTTTGGGCACGTGGAAAGAATGAATGAGGACAGAATAACTAAGAAGATATATTTAGCTGAGAGGAATGGTGCGCGGAGACGTGGACGTCCGAGGATTAAATGGCAAGATGATTTAAATCAAATCCTACAGGACGGTCACGTGTTGAGCACATTGAACAGGAGAGCATGCATGAGAAATTGTATGACAGTGACGGAAGCGAAAGATGTATGCAAGGATAGAAGGAAGTGGCGCTCGATCCTTCCTGCCTACCCCGCGAGGGAAGCGGCGTGATGGTATGCATGTATGGATATTAAATTTCGAAAAGTGATGAAAGTTTGGTGAAAGCATATCAAGTTTAATGTTAAATGATAGGTAGATCATAATAATTAAAATTTGCATAGGTATATTCAAAAAGATAAACAAAGGGTTCAAATGTATGTATTTAATTAAAAGATAAATGAAATCTAAACTAACTAAAAACAAATATATTGAAACAATAGTCATATCTTCCTGTTTGTTACTCTATGTTTTTTGTTTACGTACTTTATTTTTATAAAAGCGTCTTTTAAAAGTTTCACTGGAAGCTTCTAAGCTTGTAGTTCATTTCTTCATTTCAAATAATTTTGGCGAAAATAATGCATTAGTATTTATTATATATATAGTATGGTTTGCCACCCATCCTGAATGTCTTGATTTTATATTGGCACGGAGAAGACAGCTTGCATGTGTTATATGCAGTTGGTCTGCTGGCTACCCCACTTGTGGGATATGCCGTGATGGTATAGCATAGCATAGCATAGTATTTATTATAAATAAAACACTTATTTATAGTATATCCACAGTGACTTTTTATTGGACGCGAGCCGGCTTTCAAGAGCTTCCGCTCTCATTCGCTAGCCTGATGATGAGAACGGAAGCTCTTGAAAGCCGGCTCGCGTTTAATAAAAAGTCACTGTGGATATACTATAAATAAGTATTTTATTTATAATTAATTCAACATGAATTTCCACCAAGTACCGTCGGTTGAAAATATCAACTGCTTTAGTATTTGATATTACTTAATTTTCGTTATAACTAATTAAGTATACTTCTTAAGGTAGGTAAAGACAATAGAATACCAATAAGAAGAACCAATTTTAAAGCATGGATCTCTTTCATGAAACACTTGGATAATGGTGTTAAACATCTTGTAATTGATATTATTCTTCTTTTTCAGCGAGACCTTAATTAAATTAGTTTGCATAAGGAAGTACTCCTTTCGATTACTCAAGTAATTGAGTATTTTAGAAGTCCTGGTCCACCATTCTATTAACAAATTGTAATTGTGATTGGGTTATAAATAATATTTTTGTGAAAGGCAATAATTTACCGGACAATGAGTGCGGTCAAAACCTTTCGCCACGTCCACGTGCGCCTCGGTACTTCATAACACATAATGATTTATTATAAATAGACCAAACAACCAACTGCAATACGAAATTTGTTTGAATTTTATGTATGAATCATGAAATGTCCTTACTGGACAAACATGAATGACTAATACATACATTCGTACATCAGAAGAAATCATTAGATTCTAAAAAATAATAAAGTACAGCTGTTATTTTGAGGTGGTCGGTAACTTTGCGGTATAGTCTCGAAGTTCGAAACCGATCTGCTCCATTTTCACGATACTACCCATCGCTTTTGTAAACTATTTACCCACATCGATAATAACGTTCAGTAGCAAGTTGAAGACATCGCTCTTCCAATATATAATAGTTTCCCGCGCCGTTGAGATGGATGCTCCAATAAAAGACGCCGTATAAATCATCCAATTTACATCATACATAGATATCTATTAACCAACGCTTCGTAAGAAAAGATCACATAAACCAGCCCAATCTAATACGCTAGCATCGAGACCTCTTTTCTAGTTTCTACTAAATAAAGTTTGTACCATCTACTGGTTGCACTGGTGAGGTATCTGTTGAGTAATATTTTTAATTACTTACACATTAATATAGTATGAGGGTCAATGTGATGCATTTAGATTCATCAAAACTCAGGTTTCAAGTACCTATATTTTTACTATGTACGATTATGAAAACATGGATGTTATCGTTTAAAAGCTATTATATTATCGCCATATATAACAAAAAATGACAGCTAACGGCATACTTCAATAATAATTATAATCTATACAGATCTACAGGGAATTCATTCCACAGAGACTGGCACCTATGTAACATTCTTTTTATCTGTCGAGTTAATGATGTTAAAATTTTGTTGGCATTCAAACATTTAGTATCAGGTGTTTCTAAGAAATATCTAACGTGTCCCAATTGGCAGGTAAAACAAAAATAATAATATTAGGTATAGGGACAACGTGTTCTTTCACATTGTGAGAAATGCAACGGATACCATTTTACATTATACTAGAAATTTCACCAATATATACCTTCACACACACGTGACAATCAATTGTTGAAATCATCGGTTGAAAATGCGGTTTGAAAATAATATTTAGAGATAATTTATTCCATCCATTATGAATACATAACTATTTTTAGGGCTTTGCAAGATGATGCTATTTTTTTATATATCAAAAGCGAAAAAAAGACAGAAACAACAAATTTAAGTGTATATGAATAGATACCTAAATCTTTCAAAGGTCAGCTGTCATCCAACAACATGGACCATAATTAAATAAAAATGTAAATAAGATTCCTGTTTAATGTTTATATCTTGGCTACTCCACTTGTGGGAAATGCCACGATGGTATGGTATAGTATAAAATTTTATGAATTCTGACTATCAAATCAAGAATTCCTTTCCATTTTTTTTGTACCTATCATTTGACCAATAAAATTATCAACAAAATATTCTCTTACTCATTTTATTCCCAAAATTCATGGGAAACACTACCCATAATTATTTTACCCGTATATATTTATTTATTTATTTAACTCTTCCTGCACACCATCATACACATAACAAAATCAACAAAGCAGTTTACATAAAAAAGAATGTGATGATATGCAGTGGCGAGATTATCACTTTATAGTAATTTATTTTCTAAACACAAATAAATAAATTTTCTGTTAATTAAAATGATAGGTAGTTGCAGCAGCCTTGACTTGTGAATATTCTGTTCTGTTGGAGCCAGACATTTCGGGGAAGATTAGAAAAATAGATTATTTAGGCTAAGAGAGAGGGCAGAAGACCGGTGGCCCGTCCTAGAAGAAGCTGGCAAGGGCAGGTGTCGAACTTGTGTGTTGAAAGGCTTGGTTTGAAGTGGCCAGAGGTCCTGGAAGCAGCGGTAGACAGGGATCTCTGGAGGAGGTACCTAGGTGCAATGGGCCCCCGACCCAACTAGGACAAGGGGAAGAAGATGTATGTATGTATGTATTATTCAGGACCCTGACAGTAGGATCTTCAATGATGTTCTTCTTTAGCATCGAGTCTACTTTGTTACATTTTTCTTACCTTATTGAACGAAGCAATTTAGCTAAAAAAAATCAATACAAGCCGAAGCCACACAAAAAGCAATGTATGTATTTAAAATTATGATGTCTATATAAACATAAAATTCTCACTACATTGACCTAAAGTTCGTTGTTTTACAATGCAAGTCTAAGAATTTGAAAAAAACATAAAACGAAGATTTTGATCGCAAACTAGTCAGATATTGGTTGTACAGTTGGCAATGTCATTATCATACGCGTGAAAGCTTCTTGGTACAATAACAACGTTAAAATTGAAATAACGTAGGATGGTGTAAAAATATCTCACGTAAAGTCACTGTCCCATATTACAAAGTAATATTTATATTAAACTTATTATTTTATTTTATTAATATAGCGAGTGTTACTAAGCCAACGAATATGAATATCCGTAAGTGCATATTTAGTAGTGAAAATATTTTCCTTGTCAAGAATCAATATAGATCACAACATTTTAAGATTTACCCACTAAATATGTAATCAATTTTTATCTTATAATTAATAAAGTCAAAAAGTATTGGTACCGACTTTATAGGTAGAAAACTGTATCCAAAAGCTTTGTATATTAAAAAATAAAGTGAAGAAAATGTGATGACCACGAATTATCTTACTACTGCACAGTGCACATGAACGTAATTTGAAAGAGCTTTTGAATAAATAGTAATAAGCGTGTATAAATGTTTTTAGACGTTTTCCCCTAAAGATCCATATTATGTCATAACAGATCATAATTTACCACCTGAAAATGATAAAATTCAAATGAATTAAGTCTTAACATTTCTTGAATAATACTCCATCGAAGTATCGTGGTAAGTAGGAAGCCCTCTGCATACTCGTATAATTATGTAAATTAATGAGTGTGATAGTGTGTTACGAGTAATACAGTACCTACTTGTGTAGGTACGTAACATTTATAACATTTGGTGACAATGCTAAGTAGATACTTATATTATGTTTTCTTTTACTTTTATCTATAGTGTTGAGTCCTTTACTAATTAGCGTGTTACTTGGAAGATATCGCGCTTCTGCGATAAACTCGCCCATTGCACATTTTTTTTTGTCTAGTTTAAATTCTGCCATGCTTATTTTCTTTTGTTGATTGTTGTGCAATAAAGATTTTAATTATTAGAATTATTACTTTATTTAGGTTTAGTAATATTATTGCATTATATCTAGCTAGTTAGTGTAATAGATTACTGAATAATCGTAAGTAAATTCAAAGATTAATACGTTTTTATAGAATGACTGGAAATGGTAATAATAATAAAAATAACTTTATTGTACAAAATAATTTAAGAAAAATAATTAGATTACAACATGGTATTCTCAAGGCCATCCACTCGTTTGCATTACAACATGGTAAGTATATACAAAAAATTTGTACAATGTCGCGTCCCTTTAATCATCGCGTCATAACTAATATGCTCTTTCTCCTTTTATAGCATTAGGTATGTTGACGTTGTGAATAGATGGAAAGAATATTTTGAGGAGCTGTTTGAAAGTGGGGGCGAATATCCAAGCCAGAATAGTGAAAGGGAAAATGCGAATGAAACAAGGGATGAAGAAATAACTATGGATGAGGTTAAGAATGCATTGAAGAAATCGAAGAATGGCAAAGCGGTTGGGTATGATATGATCTCTACGGAATTCATCAGTCTGAGTGGGCTGAGGACTCTCGAATGGTGTCATGTACTCTTTAACCAGTGTTGGAGGGAAGGTTGCACGCCAGAAGACTGGCGAAAAGCTGTAATATGCCCTCTATACAAAGGAAAGGGGTCAAGACTAGAATGCGGGAGTTATCGGGCTATCAGTCTGCTGAGCTCGGTGGGGAAACTGTATGCAAGAGTATTGATTGAAAGAGTTCGAAAAGTAACTGAGACGAATGTATGGGATGTGCAAGGTGCCTTTCAGAGTGGTAGAGGGTGTGTGGACCAGATCTTCTCCCTGCGAATGGTGACAGAGAAGCTCCTGGAGAAACACCAGAAGCTTTTCTGCGCGTTTGTTGATCTAGAAAAGGCTTATGATAGAGTAGATCGTGAGAAAATGTGGCAAGTACTATCAATGTGTGGGGTGGGTAGTCGGCTAATTCGCGCCATTGCGTCCCTATATACAGGAAGTTCCGCGTGTGTTAAAGTGAACAATAACCTGTCGGAATGGTTCACACTGACAAAAGGAGTAAAACAAGGGTGCGTGATGTCGCCATGGCTTTTTAACCTATACATTGATCATTGTATTCGTCCATTGAAAGAAATGAATGTAGGTGTTGATATGAATGGGATGAATGTAAGAGCGTTAATGTTTGCCGATGATTTGGTATTGATGGCTGAAAGTGAAAGTGATCTACAGCGAATGATGACGTGTGTATATGAAAATTGTGCGATTAATGGATTGAGAATGAATGCAAAAAAAACAAAAATCATGGTGTTTGAAAGAGGAAGTGAGAGAACAGTATGCCAGATAATGATTGACAACGAAGTGTTAGAGCAAGTTGACGAATGTGTGTACTTAGGTAGTTTGTTCACGAGAGATGGGAAGTGTGAAAGCGATATTGAAAGGAGAAAAGTTGCTGGCAATAAGGTAAATGGTGCAATCCGACCAATAATTGCAAATAGAAACATATCCACCACAGCTAAAAGGTTGGTGCACTCTGCTATCTTAGTGCCAACACTTATGTATGCAAGTGAGACGTGGACATGGTTAAAGAAGGATGAAAGTGGCATAAATGCAGTGGAAATGAGATCGTTGAGAAGGATGTGTGGTAAAAGTCTGAGAGATCGTGTGCGTAACAGTGATATACGAAAGGAATGTGGAATGAAAGTTGGTGTAATAACAAGGATGAATGTAAATAAGTTAAGATGGTTTGGGCACGTGGAAAGAATGAATGAGGACAGAATGACTAAGAAGATATATTTGGCTGAGAGGAATGGTGCTCGGAGACGTGGACGTCCGAGGATTAAATGGCAAGATCATTTAAATCAAATCCTACAGGACGGTCACGTGTTGAGCACGTTGAACAGGAGAGCATGCATGAGGAATTGTATGACAGTGACGGAAGCGAAAGATGTATGCAAGGATAGAAGGAAGTGGCGTTCGATCCTTCCTGCCTACCCCGCGAGGGAAGCGGCGTGATGGTATGTATGTATGTATGTATGTAGGTATATGTAAGTGAAAGAGAGGGTGTGAGGGAGCGCGGACGGCCAAGAACCACGTGACTTGATCACGTGGATCAAATCCTCAAGGTCGGTCGCATGTTGAGTAAAAGAAATCGGTGTGCATGTATGAGAAATTGGAAGAATGTGGACGAAGCGAAAGAAGTGTGTAAGGATAGATCTATATAGCGTTCCGTTCTCTCTACCTATACCTACCCCTCCTGGGACATGGCGTGAAAGTATAGATAGATAGATAGACGATAAAAAAAATAAGTAAAAAATTGAAAAAAAATAGGGGTTTGAAAAAAAGATGTTGGCTGATTCTCAGACCTACCCGATAAGCACACAAAATTTCATCAAAATCGATCCAGCCGTTTCGGAGGAGTATGATAACAAACACCGTGACACGACAATTTCATCTATTAGATTTATTGAGAAAACTTGAATATAAAACATAGAAAATAAAGTATGAGAGAAGATGAACATATATTGTAAATCATAGAGAAAGTACCTTTTCAGTAAATCAAATTCAATGAATCGATTCACTTAACCCATTCAATACCAGCTACGAGTATACTCGTATAAAATTCCATGGGGGGTGCTAACTACAAGTTACCTCGTTATATTCCTACTGTAACTATTAACATAATTAAATGGTTTGATACTCTAAATATTGAATGGAATGAAGGACGGCATCTTGAAGTAATAAAAGTATACTTCAAAAGCTGATTTATCAACAAAAAATATATATATATAAATGACACGAAATACAATAAACATATTGCAGCGCCAAAGTTAGGTACTCAATGTATGGCATTAATTACTAAATCACTCGCAAATGAGTGGTTGGTCTTGAGAAGAATAGAACAAGGCATTGAATGGATTAAAAGATAGATATAGAATAAGGTATTGAATGGGTTAAAAGAATCATATTTGTCCAAAATGTAAAACTGCTTCATTATGATAGTGACCATATTATTATGAAGGTCATGGGTTTAATAACAAAAAGTAATAAAGAGTACCTACACATATATTATGTATACCTACATACATTTATGTAAATACTAATTTAAGTTCAATACTCGCATTAATTTTATACAGGTACAAAAAGAACGTTTTATTTCGTAATAATTAAAATGATATCTACTTTATTAGGAATAATTACATCAGGAAATTTAGTACCTACCTGCCTGGCTAAATGTCTATTACATAAGAGTACATTTCGTCTGAATAATTATTGTAATGGAATTGAGATGTAAATTATAAATATAATGTTTATTGAATTACATATTTTGATACACATAATATTATCTACAGCTTTTTGATATTTTCTACTTTTCCAATTTATTTATTTATTTTATTCTTCTAGCACATCATCATACACATAACAAAAGAATGTGATGAGATGCAGTGGCGAGATTATCACTTTTTAGCGATTACTTCTATCTAAGCACGTATCTATACTGGGGCTGTGTATTGATTTTTAAATAACAGATTTAGATATTTACCATCTATGGACTTCTTTTCATTTCACAAAGTAAACTCCCTTAGCTTTAGATTTTATGAAAAAAAATAAAAACAAAATAGAATAGTGTGATTTATCTATTCTTTCAGGTACCTAGTATATAAAACCAATTCATATCATTAAGTATATAATTTACAAATTTTATAGCTTATTCGTATTGTACAATTTATAATCTGCTTTTTTGTGTATGTAGGTACAAATTATTGTCTGACTCAACAGTCGATTAATGTTTTGATTAAGGTTCGTACCAGGAAGCAAAGGGGCGTACAGGGTTAAAGGTCTCGAAAGGCGTTTCTTTTGGATAGCCAGTTTAACCATAATACACCCATTACCATTCAAAATATAGTGTACATAATATCAAGACACGTAGATACTAATATAGGTACATATACCATAAGTATTCTACTTGCCTACGCGGCTATTCTTTTTAAGTCCAACTTTAATTAAATGTTAATTTTATTATAGATATATTAAATGGAATAAAAAAGACAATAAATTTAAATTTATTTGATTTTAAATATCGTGTAATCAAATAGATTATAAATGTTGTAATTAACACATTTTTAAATGTAAAATTAGGTAATTATGAATTATTTTATCAATGTTTCATTTGTCGTTGTGTGAGATTAAGAAGTTTATTGATTTTTATGTTACATGTTTTATATAAGTGAAATATTTCACTCTACTTACCAACATAATACAGATAAAGAAAAACTGATCAGCACCTTGCTTATATTTAACACATTATGCCGGAAGTGTGAATTCTCCTCTGTATATTGTTCTAAAAGGAAAGAGAGGAGAAAAACATATTATCGAGCATAGAACTCTCTTCTAAAAAACAACAATCAACAATCTTCATAATGTGCAGGTATTATGATATTTTATTGTAAACGCAACACATAAAGAAATGAAAATCTAGTAGTTATTTATTATGATGTTGTAGATGTTTGAACACTTTGTTACTACCCATTAGCAAACAATAATATGTCACAATTTATAATTGAGATGACATTGTCATATGAGGAACGCTATTCGCTGTATGATAGAATTAATGAATGAAGGGATTAACGTCTCAAGGCGTAGACATACACCCATAATATCATATCTAATTATACATAATCAAAAATTTCAATAAATAAATACTTAGGAAAGCTATGAATAATGTAACTCATTTAATTAATAAATAAATTCAGTATCTAAATACATAGTTAACAGCCTCCTTTGTGCTCATTTAAAACACAATGCTTTGCATTTCTAAAGTTTTATGTCGACATTTTCCTATATCTGATATTCGTATTTCGACACTTCATATAATTTCAATATTTATAAATGATGTTTTATATATAAATATGTAATATTTGAAAGTTTCTAAGCTGTAGATGGACTAGTTCCGATAAACTTCTGAATTGATTAAATTATTAAGTGAAAGAAATGTATTAATGTTTATTGTTTTACTCTTCTATATCGACTTGTAAATATACCTACCTTCGTAGTTCTATTTGAACAAAGAGCAAAAGCAATATTTCTTATCTATGACATTAAAATGATTATCGATAACTTATCAGTGGGATAAGAAAGTATAACACTTCAACAGGATCAAAATAATTTTGTGTTGAAAATTTCCCTATTTCTTCAGAACCTCATGGTGTTTTATATTATTAAGATTATTTTACACTTTATTACGTTACAAGCGTATGTAACCCGGCATCGCTCGGGTTTAATTAAATAGAAAACCTTGCAAATACATGGGTTAAAACAACAAAATCTTATTGAAAAAAAAAATAGAGTAAGCACTTACGTGGATAAAAGAAGTAAAAAGCTCTTCCCAATGAGAAACCTTAATTTTTGACTCCCTACATGCCCATATCTAAGTAACAATAAATAGGTAGTTACCTACATCATAAAAAGCATTGCAAATCTCTTCTTAATGAAAAATCTTGAAGTTTGATACCTCACATGCCCATATTTAGGTAAAAAAAGGTAGGTACCTACATCGAAAAAAGTGATAAAAACCTCTTCCCAATGAAAAATCATGAAGTTTGATACCTCACATGCCCATACTTAGCTAAAAAAAAATAGGTAGGTACCTACATATGTCAAAAAAAGTGCTAAAAACCTCTTCCCATTGAAAAATCTTGAAGTTTGACACCTCAAATACCCACATTTATATAAAAAAATAATAAGTAGGTACCTACATGGAAAAAAGTACTAAAAACCTCGTCCCGATGAAAAAGCTTGAAGTTAAGAAATCCAAAATAGTGGTAGGTACCTACGTGGAAAAAGTGCTAAAAACCTCTTCCAAATGAAAAATATGTGAGCTCGACACCCTGAACGCTCATATTTTATTTAGAAAAATAGACGGGTACCTACGTGCAAAAACTACTAAAAACCTCATCTTAATGTAAAAACTCGAAGATTGTCATCCCAAATTTCTATAAGAAAAAAGGGTTAACATCCCATTTCGTGAAAAAATTGTAGGCACATAAAATGTTAAAATATAATTGTCCATATTCGAATTTGTATTTTTGGTTTGCAGTGCATAAATGTGTACTTGCTATGAAATTAAAAAATAGTCAAGAATAAATTGTCACCTATGTACTCTATATTCCCAAAAAAACCTTAAAAAATGGATAATCTGCATCCTTCAATATTCAAGAATATTTTACTATCAAATATTTCATAATGCATGTAAAAAATATTAGGTGAAAATAAATAGGTTCCCACTCATTGTAAAATCATTTAACATTGTTTATGTATTTTATAGGTAAAACTATTATTATTCTACAGTATAGTTTTCTATGGTTTCATAATATCTTCCATTATGAAAATAGCCTAATATGTCAAAAATATGCAATTTTTATTCATGTAATTCAAGAGCTTTTCTCATTAGCAAACACGATATGTTAATACGAAAATAAACCCTAATTATTTAGTTTCAGAATTGTTGTATTTATTGTTACATCCATTTTGAAATTAATTCAATACAAAGAAAAATGTTTGACTGTGAATATTGCTCTTTACTAAACCTTGCATATATTCTTCATACATTTTGTAGCTAATTTTGTGACATGGTCGCATTAAAATTAAAATATCTTTATCAATACGTAAGATATTTAAAATGTTTTTAGCCTTAAACCTGCCCAGAAGATGAGACCTAGTATAGAGTGTATTATTTTACTTCGGTCTTTCCTAATTTCCGAGTCCATTAAGGACATACGAACATACATACATACGAACGGACTCAAATATTTATGTGTGGATTTGTGTATTATACCTACCTTGTAGCAAAGAGAAAGAAAAATTTTAAGATACCAACTATATATAGAAAAAAACACAGTTAGTTTTAGTTTTAGTACACCGTTAGTTTTAACTAAAGGAGTTAAAGTCTTTTAGTAAAACTTTAGAAAAAGTAAAACCAATTGTATTTTTTTTTTCATATATAAAAATGGAGTTTTACAAAATTAACGTCGACTTAGTAGGTACCTCAATAAAATAGGTATACCAACTATATTTTGAAACGCACACATTTCTACAACAATTTGATAAAACAAATACATATGGGTTGAGGACTTGGGATCTTCATTTATCTGTACACGATTTTCTTCCATTATAATATGTTTTGTGAGTTAGAAACAATGGCTAGAACAATGAATTCAAACGCATTACAATTCTACCACAACCTAGTTATTCGTAGGCTTAAAAATATTATTGAAGGATCCTCTTACTATTTTGTCATACAAGATAATGAAGGGTATAGAAAAAAATGACACTTTTGAGACCCAGGAGAAAAATTGCAATAAGATGACGAACCATCGAGCAAAGCAAATCATTGCTCCCTCAGTGTATAGACCAATGAACAGCGCTAAGAATAGGATGCTACAGGGCATATTTATATTTGCCAGAAGATCATGGCCCTCATGTATGCGGAAATTCACTAGAGAATAGAGTAGGTGCTTATTATAATAATATGTACCTACAAAAGTACTCGTATAAAATATTCACATTTATTATTTCCATCCTGTACTTTCTATTACACGTAGCATTACAATAAAAGTGTTTAATGCATAATAATGCAACGTTTATTTATCACTTTACACCTTGTACCTTGTATCTACCTGTCATGATCCTTTATAAGGTATAATACTGTACTTATCTACATTTCTTCAAAAATTTAATCTATCAAAATTTGATGGTTTAATGCATAGAAGACATATGTCCACTTTTGATAGTTTAGAGAAAATCGATTTCGAAAGTCTGAGGTTCTCAATTAATTGACTAGTTTTAAATTAATTCATAAGATATTCCTGGTGTATATGTGCTTTTTAAGAATCAAGAAATTCAATATAAATATGACATGTTACATCTGTGCACAAAAAAATGTTAGTTTAAAAACGTGTGGCATTTGGTTTTTATTAAATATTTTGATTATGATATAACTATCATAGGTTATTATGTAATCAGGACATAGAAGACGTTGCAGCCGATCTTGTACATAATATATTAACTCATTTTACCAAAATAGTAGACATGTGTCTTTTGTGCTTTAAACCATCGAAATGGAAGTCATTGAATATGTTGTAACATAAAAATAAATATCAATAGATGTATCAATAAGGTACAGAGTTCAGTGATGTATGTGTTAAATAGATTTTGAAAGTACCTATCAATTGTTGTTTCCATTAGTACGTAAATGAAGTAAGTATATAATAATAATTAAAACATAAATTAGAAAGTCTAAGTAGATTTTTGTAAACCTAGAATAGAACTGGCATCCGTTCTTTTCTAATTTTTTTATATATAATACTTGAAGGTTATTGAAAATATATTTATATCAGCTTCCTGAAATCAATGCAGCTAGATTTTTTTTTCATGAATATAGTTTATGGAAAAGGGAATTTTTTGTTTTCAAACTGTTTATTTGAAATACTTGAAATGATAAAGCAATTTCGTAGTATTTTACACAAAATAATAAATACAATTTGTCAAACGTCATTTACAAATATTTATGCTTGGTAAAACCTATGAATTCAAAAATAAATTGTGTATATTTAAAGAAATAAATCTGATAAAATATATTATGTAATCGAATCAATTTATTACAGCCCATAAACAAACTTTAAGACAGCCTCAAGATGAATAATAATGCTAAGGAGGTAGCGTTAAAATACAGGATACTGTACTAATTCTATTTGGCACTAGCTATACAATGCCAACAATCAGATACTTTATCTTTGTGATGTCAAACAATCAAAAGTTTTTTTTAAGAAATTTATTACTACCTAATTAAATTTAATCGTGTTTAAATTTTTACAAATGTTTTATTGTTTAACTGGATTTGAGCACAACACGCAGATAACAAAACCAGACATCTCGATTGGCAAAATCGAAATGAGAAAGGCGTCCTAAAGTTTAAAATTGACTCTAGGCTGGCTTGGGTGATCACTTTCGGTATCCATGGACAACGTTCATCAATTTCGCCTTTCTCACTGTCGCTAAAAGCCGATAAGTATTGAACTTATTGTTCCGACGCCATTTAGATGGGAGATCTTGATGTATGTATGTATGTATGCTGAATGATTTAATCGGCGCCGTTTAATGGAACATCCATCTCAAGGGCGCGGGAAACTATGTTGGAAGAGCGAAGTCTTCAGCTTGCTTGCAAAAAAATTGTTGTTTCTTCGGGTTGCGTTAAATCTTTCCCGATTGGTGGACCTTGTATCGTGACGATGAGAATGACGGTATTGGTGAACATTATTCATGGCACCAAATGTGATAACTCAAGGCAGCCTAGGGGCAATTCGTAAGCATAAGAATGTCTTTCTTACTTCTATCAAATAGATTTTCTAAATGTTACATTGTATAAACATGGATTTACAATCGAGACGTCTTAATTACGTAGTAAGACTTACCACGTATTTTTAATGATTTCGTATTTATGGTTTAAATCGTTAAGGTATTGATTATTATTTTAAGAGAAAAATCATTTATTTCTATACAGTTTTTTATTCATGTCTTTCTGAATTCATGGCTATTTTTTCCAAAAATCATAAAAATTAAAACTATACTTCAAGCACTCATACAGCATAGTTGGATATAAGTTCAAAACATTATTTATTTATTGAGAAAATTAATATATAGGTATATAGGCATCAACCATTCCTTAGTATGGTCCTTTACGACACGTAATTTTATGTATATAATATAATGACAACTTGTATATCAAGTCGGTGGTGGGTCCTTTGCTAACCATGGTCGGTTACAGGACGAATAGGTATGGATTTCTAAGGTGTGGCATCTTTGATTGATACATGGATGTATGAAATCTTACAATATTTTTCATTCACATAACTATATAAGTATTTCATATAATAATATAGAAATCCGAGTTCGAGTTAGAACAAATGTATCCAAACTAATGCTGATTATATTATATTTATCATGCTGTTTTGGCATTTCATCCGCTTCATCTAAGTTTATCTTGATTAGTCAAAAATTAATCTAGATACGTATATCACGTATTGTAAACATATCTGCCATGTATCTCACGCTGTACCTGGCTAAAATAAGTACGTATCATTTAAATAAATACCAACAATTAAAAATGAAATTAACGACTATAGCGGAAGAGCTCTTGGTACTTTACAATAATCTTTGAGTTTGCCAGTGGATGCCATCATGAGGTTTCCTCTATAAAACATAAAAAAAGTATTGTAATGAGTTGAAATCCTCATAGTCAATTTCCAATTATTCTATCTATCTATACTACCTATGCCCTCACAAGCAAAGAGGATGGGACGCTATATAGACCAAACATTTACATAGGTACTAATTCTTCCACTTCCTTTGTATTTATACAATTCTTTACACACACACACACATGCTGCTTTTTCATACTCAAGACGGTCCTATGCTTGAGAATTTGATCCACGTGATCAAATCTTGTTATCTGACGTCCGCGTCTACTCTCACCCCCTTTTCGTTAACCTTTCATTATACATACACTCCATATTCCCAAACCGCCTTAACTTACATATTTAGACGCGTTCTATTCACAACACTCATCTTGCATTCGCTCATTTATACTATGCGTACTACGCCATTACCTCACGCCGTATCCCAAATAGGGTGAGAAGACAGAATTATTGAACGCCATACAGATTTTTTTTATTTTTTTTTATTTTATTAATTATCCAAGCAAAACATACAGTCATTCAGTACATATTACAAATAAATATATTAAATCTATAATTGACCAGATTTATACTAACATACTTCATTCTCTTCTTCTATATTCATTAAAAATGCTTTTGCCGTAGATAAATGAAGAAATAAATTAATAATACTATTTATTCAATGAAAAATATCTAAAAAAACATATGTAGACTGGAATTTTATTTTAATGTTTTATTTATTTTTACAATATTAAAGAATCAAACAGTCATAACATAATACGAGTATATTAACAATTAATACACTCAACATGTGGACCAGCGAAGATTCCACTCTTACCAGAAATGTCTTAGTCTTAAAAAAAAAAGCAAAAGTTAAAATTTTCTAAAAAAGTCAAAGTAAATTTAAAATTTGTGTTGATAATATAATAAATAAGACGTGGGAAAATTTTATCGGAGACACAGAGTGATGTAGGTATATGTATATGATTATCACTATCCTAGATTTATCTATGTAAAAGAATCCTTTAGGTATTTATGTTTTTTATGGCGTTAAATAATAGGTATATTCACATTCATCAGAGCGATCAAAACAATAATATCTTTACTGAGAATGTATTACAATATATAAATATCTACCTAATACCATATACGTTTTATGATTTTCATTCATAATATTAATATGATATCAGTATGAATATAAGATGTCTTAGGCTTGGCAAGATAATTCGTCTATTAACATAAATATGGTCTAGAATATAATATTATTAAAGTGCTTCTTTAGAGAACCATTGGGTAAAATCATTTTGAAAGACATTGCCTTTATAGTATATAGGTTTTGTTTAACTTTGAGAGATATTTTATGTATTTTTTCTCTGTCCACAATTTATTTATTTTTAATTTATTTATTCTTCATTGTATTGATCACAAGCAATTTAACACTTAAATATATTACCTGCAATATCACATACAACCAATATGCAGAGGGTTTATCGCCGTAGCGCGATTTCTTTCAACTAACTACTATACTATACTATACCCTCACCCTGTGTCCCAACAAATCTACCTTTACACATTTCCTTCGCTTCCTCCACATTCATACAGTTTCTCATACACGCACGTCAGTTCCTCTTACTCAACACGCGGCCGTCCTTGAATTTAATCCACGTGATCAAGCCACCGAACTAACCGAAAAATATTTAATATAAAAATTAAAATGTAAATAGGTAGGTACTAACTAAATTAAAAAGCCTCCTTAAGGACAAGAGTAGAGTGCATTTGATCGTTTCTGCCTACTATTAATATCAAATAAAAAATTAAATGTGTTTATAAAAATGTCATCATGTGTGATGTGAGAATCGTCCATTTATTAACTTTAATGTGGTTAGATGCAAATAATATATTTTGCAAATAAGTTAGACTCTTTAAAAAACGGTATATTTTTTCAACTTAGCTACAACATACATTATTTTTATTGCCTAATTTTAGACAACAATATTCAAACGTGTCATCGTCGTTTAAGTTGTAAAAAAATACCTGGCCCCCTAGTCAAAACACATTTTAGCGTGATGAAGTCGTTCGACTACAAACGAAATTACGACAATCTACCTACATGTACCATATAATTATGCGTTATTGTTGCAATTATAGTCGTAATTTCGTTTGTAGTCGAACGACAAGTGACGCTTAAATGTGTTTTGACTAGGGCTGCTGACATTTATCATCTCTTATCAAGTAGTAGATAACTTGTGAGGCTCAGTGAGCAGCCATATGAGAATGAATACATAAATACAATAAACTTTATCGTCAAACATACTACTAAGTGCTTACATGCTAGCGAAATATTATAAAGAAACTTAAAATAATTATACTATACTATACTATACCCTCACGCCGTATCCCAAGTGGGGTAGGCAGAGAGAACGGAACGCCACACAGATCTATCTTTACACACTTCCTTCGCTTCCTCCACATTCATACAGTTTCTCATACATGCACGTCGATTCCTCTTACTCAACACGCGGCCGTCCTTGAGAATTTGATCCACGTGATCAAGCCACGTGGTTCTCGGACGTCCGCGCTTCCTCACACCTTTTCTTTCAGACAAGTATATCCTCTTTGTCATTCTTACTTCGTTCATTCGTTCAACGTGTCCAAACCACCGTAGTTTATTCACGCGCATTCTGTCCACAACACTCTTCTTGCATCCGCTCATTCTTCTAATATCCTCATTCTTCACTCTATCACGCAGCGTTTTACCAACCATTCTTCTTAACGATCGCATCTCCACTGCATTTATTCCACTTTCGTCCTTCTTCAGCCACGTCCATGTCTCGCTTGCATACGTAAGTGACGGTACCAGAATGGTATTGTGCACCAGCATTTTAGCCATGTTCGACACATTGCCATTGCTGACAATGGGTCGAAGTGCACCGTTCACTCTAGCACCGGCCACTTTCCTTCTTTCAATGTCCCTATCGCATCTTCCATCCCTCGCAAACATACTTCCCAAATATACATACTCACTTACTTGCTCCAAACATTCGTCACCAACTTTGATCTCGCAAATCGTTTTTTCATTCTCTCTTTCAAACAAAAATAATTATTTAAGCAATAATTATTTTAATATAATATTCTACTTAAAGCGATTGTGAGGCTCAGTCCAAAACAATCCAAAACCTGATGGAGGAGTATCAAGAAGAAAGTATGAGGGAGACTGAATGAACATTCATAGGTCGACTCCAGGTGGTGCTTTCTCGCTTCCTGGACGGAAACCAAAAATTTGATTAATTTAAACCTGTGATAGATATGCGTTGCCTGTTGAGTGCTGTATGAATTATAAATGTATGTAATCCAGGACGTTCGAGTGTTCTATGAGTATATAAAGTTCTCCACCTATCTTGAGTAGGTACTGCGTTTCAAGCTTAGAACAATGGCTTTCCAGTAAGCACATAGTGATATTAGTCAGTTCGATGGAAGATTATCTCTATTTAAATTGATAAGTAAATAGTGGTTCGACTGAACCTTCCGTGCTTCGTAAGTCTTGAAAAGTTTTCTTTTGTCTTAGATATGGGAGTGCTATATTGGATAGAACACACAACCAGGGTACTGAAGTTGGTTTTAATGTGCCACTTATCACTTTAATCATTTCATTCAATTAAGTGTCTGTGAAACTGATATAATGAGCTTTGAAACCAAACCGGGGTGCAGTATTCTACAACCGAGTAAACTAGACTGATTACTGCTGTTTTAAGTTTTTTTTATTATTATTTTTGAATGAAACATAATCACAGGAAATTATAATATCTACAATTTTTCAGTTAGTTTCAGTAAGATACCAGTATTCGGCTGGTATTCCCGGACACTTTTTAAAAGACAAACTGTAATGTTGTCTTATTAAGCCTCCCAAATATTATAAATATAGTAAATGTATGTCAATATTTATATATGAATATTTTTTCTCTGAAACCTTCTTTTTAGCATATTTCTTATCTTGTTTCCACTAATTATCCTCAATTTATTTTTTTCCCATTAAAACTTTTTTATTTACTATCTCTACTCAAAAATTATGAAATGATACAACTAATTAAAAACAGTTTGTGAGATTTGAAAAAGGATGCTGGTGCATAATTCCACTCTGGTACCGACACGTGAGTATGCAAACGAAACTCGGACGTGGGTGAAGAAGAACGAATGTAGAATAAATGCTATTGAGATGCGATCATTGAGAGAAATTAAGATATCAGGAGAAAAAGGAGAGGAGTGTTGAATAAAATCACATGATCTTTCGTCCGCAGAATGCATGTTGGTTTTTGGCATGCATTTCGGATGAATATTTGATCAGAAGTCGTTCATGTATGTATATACATAGAATATTACAAACAAAATATGTACGTCTATGATTACAAAGGTGTTTGCAAAGTCTATTTGCTGTGCGGTTGAGGTGTCTGTTGAAGTATGTAATGTTCTTAATATCTTAACTTTTTTCCAAAAAGTGTTGCAAAATTAATGGTATAAGTAAGTATACAAATAATTCATAGAAATAGAAAGTTATTTATTGTCCTTATAAAATCCTTATCATGAAAAAATCGCGAATTATTCCCCTATTCAAATGAGCACATTTTTTTTACATTTAATACAATTTGTTATTGCGTATATGTTGGTTTTTGGATTTTTCAGAATTTGCAAAAATAATGCATGGTGTAGGTATAAATAAATAAAAATAATCTACAATATCTGATAAAAAATATTATTCACTATCTTACAAGATACTACTATTACTATAGTAGTATCTTGTAAGATGGTGTTCTACTTTTAAAATATATAAAAAAGTATACCTATTTGCATTATTGTTCAGAACAAAGCTTTGAAAATAATGTTAATTATCTTAGTTATTTTATGTCTAAAATCAATTAATTGAAATAACAACTTTCTACTATTAAAATATATAAAAAAAGTATACCTATTTGCTTTATTGTTCAGAACAAAGCTTTGAAAATAATGTTAATTATTATTAGTTATTTTATGTCTAAAATCAATGAATTGAAATAACTCCCACAAATTATTATTTAAAAAGTCTTGGCTTTTTGTTTTACACAATATAGTAATTATATTATATTAAAAGTAACCCTTCTCAAATGAGAAACCTTTTGTTGTTGATTATTACGAGTATTATCATTATCTCATATTTCGGTAGAACTTCCTTGTACAAAAATACCCAAAATAATTGTAAGGATTCTTATGATGTGAAAGTTTTAGTCATATTTTAAACAAAGAAAAAGCAATAAAAAATATAAAAATAGTACATTGAATAAGGATCATACCAAATTACATAAGCGATACATTCAATACATATCTGATTTCACACATCGATATGTTGTTTTATGTAAAAAAAAATGTTTAGCTAATAATTATGACAATACCTACATGTCCTAATAAATTATATAGTCGAAACAATTAGCTTTTAGTAGCTTACTGTGAAAGGTGTATAAGGTTGTACTTGGGTTTATAACAAACAAAACCCAGATATATCTTTAAAATAAAAACTTGGGTTCCATTTCTTCTTCTTCTTTAAGTGCCCTATCAGGTCTCTCCGATCTTAGCGATCATTCTAGCATAAGCTTCAGAGTCCTGCGCTGTCTGGAACAACTCCTCCACACCTCTCATTCCAGTCCAATTTCGTACATATATTGCGCAGTCACGATGTCTGCCTTCTGCCAGTCCCCCGGTGCGGTAGCAGTCTCTAGCATCGGTTCTATTAAGTATCTTTAAAAATAACAAAATTTGAAATGTCATTACCATACATTAAAGTATAAAAGGGGTGATTAAAAGAAAATATTTGGTGTGTTAGCCGGTAAATTAATTTCAAAGATTGTGAGTTAGAATGTCGCTTAAGGAACTACGAAATTATCAAAATAATGTTGCTATTTGCCAGCAACATATTATACCTACACACGTACGCACATACAAGTAAATAATATATAATATATGGTAATTCCCAAATATCTCAGGTTAGCAAATTCAGGTACCTGGGAGCAACCATAACGCCAGAGGGTGATCTCCGGTCGGAATTACCAATCCGCATAGGGGCAGCTAGTGGGGCTTTCAATAACATGAACAAAGTTTGGAAGGCGTCTGGACTCAGCATCAGGACAAAATGTCGCTTGTTCAATGCGTGCATCATCCCAATCCTTCTATATGGCTGTGAGTCTTGGCACTTAACCAAGGCTCAGGAGCGGAAGATACTAAGCTTTGAAAATGGGTGTCTTAGAAGGATTTTGGATGTCAAATGGTATGAACATGTTACAAATGATGCTGTGCGCCGGCGCACCCAGCAGAGACCTGTAATCTCCGTAATACAGGAGAGACGATGGTCCTGGCTGGGACATGTTTTGAGAATGCCTAATGATAGTTGGCCAAAAAGAGCACTGTTTTTCCGTCCGCAGGGGTTCCGTCGGCCCGGGCGTCCCTCTTTCACAATACACCGTTCCTATGACAACGATATCAGAGCGCAAGGAATGTCGTGGAAAGAGGTGACGCAATTGGCACAGAGACGCTCTGAATGGAGGAGGCTGGTTTCTGCCCTGTGCTCCCGAGAGGAGCGTTGAGGGCGATGACGACGATGACGATATGTCTATAATAATATGTCGATGTCACTTGTTGAGTTTGTATGATGTTTCTTTTCTGAATTAATTGATGACAAACAATATAAAGGTATGTTACGTATTGTGTAGGCTCCTATTAAAGTATATTACGTAGCTCTGCTCCAAAATAATCAAAATACCGAATATAATAAATCTTCTTAACTTTCTCGAGCAGCATCGTCAATATATCTACACCTTCTTTCCTATATAATTGGCCAAATCGAAATATGCACAATTATAATGGATGTCTTGTATACTCATGTTTTGTCATATTATTATTGTATACTAACATAATTACTAACTCGAGTTAGCTAATAATCCCAAACAGGTATAAAGCCTGTGTCTATTTTTCAAGAATAATTGGAGGCCATCGGCAACCATATATTGTGGTAAAGTATTTTTATGACTTCATTCAGTAGGCTTATCATAGGTGTGTAAATAAGCGGCCATTCTCACGATTTTTTTATAACAAGGACATTATATTATAATGCCACACTAAATTATACATTTTTTTGTCAATTTATCTTAGAGGAAACACCACCCAGCCTGAATTTTATTTCTACGGCACATGGATGATTTGATTCATTTACATTCCATTTGCCGACTTTTCCTAATATGGTATTTACGTTGACATAGTAAAGTCATGGAAATTTAAAATACCCGTGAATTCTTGTTGTTTTGTAGCAAATTGTACTCCATTTATTCTATTCACAGAAATACCGACGTTGTCATAATTACCAATCAGGCATCAAGTTCAAATTATAATTATATATATTATTCTAAACATTTGTTCCTGACTGGTCGAACTAGAAGTCGATAAAGTATTTATCTTGATTGTTCCGGTGCCATTTAAACGAGAGATCATGATCCATTCGAGATCTGCAGGGTTAGTCTTGACAAAATCTAAACATGATCTTAATCTTAATCATACGACGCGCGAAGTGACTATTGGCCTAAACTACGCGCATACCGATCGCGCGGTAGCGGTAGCGCGGTGTTTTTGACCATAATCCCTTCGTGCGTCGTATAATCAAGATCAAGACTAGATTAAGATCGTATTTAGATTGTGTCAAGAGTAGCCCTGCTGAAATATGAGATCCCAAAAGAAAAACGTGAACGTTATTCGTGGACACAGAAAGTAATCACTCATGCCAGCCGAGAGTCAATTCGTAAGCGTTGAGATGCCTTTCTCATTTCTTCCGATTAGATTTTGTGCGCACCCAATCGAGATGCCTGATTGGTTTTCTCGTCTCTGCGTTATGCCAAAATCTAGAAACAATAAAAAGTTAGTATATATTATACATATGTGGGTATATAGTTTCTGATCACCTACTGTGAGATGAATATTTGATAACTGTAAACCCAAAAAAAAAAAAAAATTAAAAGTTTTCATAATAGTTTATAAAATTTTCATGATTGCATACACATTTACATGGATTTAGAAACATACTCTTAAATACGAAAAAGTATAAGTTTTTTATTAACTATTTGTATTTTTTTAAGATTGTTGCATTCAAGTATCAAATTGTATTTTAAAAGAAAAAGTTGTATTTCATTTATGTTTCTCCGTTAGAAGAAAAACAATAGTGTCATTGTGATTGAATTAGTTTAACGACAAAAACTAAAAAAAAAAAACAGCAGTAGGTAATTGCTTTGCTGAAAAATTAACATTCAAAACTTACAATGCTTTTTACAGTACTTGCCATTTTTTTTTAATATAGAGAATTGAGCAATGAAGTGTATTTAAAATTAAATAAAAAATATGCTTATAAACTATATAATTAGTGTAGCTACATGCTACATATATAGTTAGAAGTTTAATGAAGAAAAATATCTATTAAATACTTCCTGGTTTAGTGTACCTACATTTATTACATTGCTTAAAAAAAAAATTAATGTTGTATCATCGATACAATACATATTAAATAAGCAAAAAAGGCCAATATTCTTGAATAATATTTATTTAAATACGGCACGAGAACATAAAACAATAAAATTGACAGATTTTTTTTAAAATAACCCAAAAATATTTAATAAAATCATACATAAAAACAACATTAGAAATAGAAACTAAACAATACCATATCACATATTCTTAGTTATTAGCCACATTAAATTCGGCAATTAGCATATATTCTGATTTTCTTATTTATAATAGCGTTGAGATGATGACTTCTATGATTATTGCAGTGAGTGAACCCATTGGTAATGGTATAGATAAATTGCGCGTAGAAAATTTAAATTGTCGGAGGTCTTGTGGTGGACAGGGATTTCTAGAAAAAACACTTACCTACTATAGAGCCTAGTTTATATTATTTTTAGATAAACTTGATACGATATCAAATTATTTAATTAAATAATTTCGATTATTAACCGATATGTGTATGAAATTCACTAAAAAGGATGATTTAAGTTTTATGTGATACAAGCTATTTAATGTGTATGTACAGTTATAAATGTGATTGCATATCCAGATTGTTCTAAGGGTAGTTTTTCAATTTGGCGTCTCTTTAAAAAGGCCGATGCCTAAATTCTAGGAAAAACGGTCCACAGAAGAAAAAACTAAAGGCAATGCAATACTTCAGTGTATGTTTGCATTATAGAAGAAACAACATAGATCTAAACATTCGGTATGACGTTTACATATTCTGGCGCCAGGGTAAATGAAATGTTTTTAACTAGCAATCGAACTCAGCTTTATCTAGGAATCTATTTGTTTCAAGTCTAAGTATATTAGTACACATTATTTTTATTACACAACGCAGTTCATTTTTCACATTGATTCAAAGTGAAAAATTAACTGTGTTGTGTAATAGAAATAAAATATGAGAATGAATTTTTACTCTGTGAACGCACAGACTTTAGAATTATTACATAAGTACACATTTATTATTTGAGGCGGGTGTAATTTTTTTCTTTTTATCATAGTTAAATTATACTCTTATCGTATTTTTGTGAATTTCTAAACATACAGTACATATAATGACAGGAGTAAAAAGTATACCTAGATTCTGCTTTTCTTGGAACTTGGAAGACCATCTTTCACAAAAAAATATATTCCAGTACAATGATATATGAATGCTAAAAATATTGGTTTGAAAAAAGAAAAGAACTACTAGCATTTAACAAGGTTAATGGTTTATCGAATAGAAAATGTTTATGTTTGTGAATGTTAGAAAATGTTTAAAATGTCTATGTGCGTTAGTTTATACATAAATATGTATTTAGTATATAGGTATCTACGAATAGTCTGAAATATTTTATTAAATCGATAAGATCCCAAATGATCACAAATAAGCATTATTTATTATTATTGGATTCAATACACGAGTATCGGATTTATTTTCTTTTCATTTTAGGAGATTTTTTCTACATATATTCCGCTGTCGTGATTTATTATGTATCAAAGAATGTAAGCACATACCTACCTGTTAATCTCGCAGGTAGTGTGTACAAAAGTACATTTATAAATGTGAACAATTTTCATCTCTCGTCGAAACCAACAGGGCAAACATTTCCAAGTTTATAGAGAGAAGTTTTGGTGTCGCAGGGGGAACTGTCTGAAACAAATTACCAACGAACATAAAACAGAACCAACCTACTACCACATTCAGGAGAAAGTCAAAACTATTACCATTTAGGAGAAGTCACGGCGCTCTTGAGATGGACATAAATCATTAAACGGAACCATAATATGAATTGCCCTAATAATTGTTATTTGCGAAAAAAGAATACTTCTTTTAAGTATTTCAGGTATATTTTGTGGTAAAAATTACATTCAATACATTTATATTACAAAAATAAATTGTGTTAACATTATTGGAGTAAAGTATCACAATCTTTGATAATTGTCAAATTAGTCGGTGTTAAGTTACTATTGTGGGGACTTGGACTTTAAAACCACCGACTACATCAGCTTTTACGGTAAAAAATAAAAAAAAAAGTTTATACATGTATGTAATAATTTGAATATTAAAATTAAAATATAATTAGAATATTCGTACTAGGTACAACAAAATCAGTTCGGTCTATCTATTAAGGCTGTATATTACTCCATACTATCAATTACTATGACATAACAAAACACTACTTATGATAGGTATTTAAAAACCAAACTATGATAGGTATTTAGACTCGATTCATATAACCCATTATATTGAAGGTATGTGATGGTTTTGAAATTATAGGTATGTTAGGTACCTAAGATGTAAAAGCTTCTTCAGTTACTAAAACATCAATTATAATAAATTATTATTATTACTGTGTGTGTAGAAAGGAGACTGGAGAATGACTATAGATACTTTACATCCGTCTTTTCATTGAAATAAAAGTAAGTATCTACCGTGTAGTCCCCGGAAACAATAGGCATAGGTTTTTTTTCTCTTAAGTTTTCGAGTGTCATATAAAAGACAGGTTCACAGGACAGAAATGGGACAATAAATGTATTCTATTCAGCAATTAGATATATTACTCACCCTGAATATCTTAATTTTTATTGGCACAAAAGTAGAACTTGTATATTTATTATATAAAAAAAACGATATACACAGTGTAGATAGATATATTTATTTGATCATTTACCTACTATTAAAAATAATAACACACTTATGTAATAATATGTAGACACCATTAAATTGTATTAGTTTTATTCCTCACTAATATCAATATTGATCTGTTGTCTGTCAAGAATTGCCGCTGCTATTAAACAAATTATCACCCTGCAGAAAACAATTTATTTTTTTCTATTATGATTTATGTTTTTTTTCCGTAACCAAAACTCATTAATCGCGTTGGTCGAATCTATGATTAGAAAAGGATTACAAATATTTGCTACACAAAAGTAGAAGTTAAATACTCTTTAGTGAGCAAACTAATCAGCTGCGATTATTTATTTATTTGTACAGATATTTACGGCTAAAGTCTTTTACATGTTAAACCTCTGTATACATACAGTACATGTATTCAAAAGTACGATCTTTCTCAAAAAAGACACAAAACAATTTGACTAATAAAAAACGAGAGTTTGACTAACAGTGTAACTAACAACCGTCGCAGAAAAAAATACGTAAATATACAGAACTAGCAGGAGAAATAAAAAATATTTGGCATTCTAGGTCCGTTTATATAATACCTTTAGTCATGTCAGCTACAGGGGTAACTCCGAAATCTTTAATAAATAATTTACAAAAATTAGATTTACCGGTTAATTTGTACATTAAAATTCAAAAATCTATTATACTAAACACTTGTAATATTGTAAAAAAGTTTCTGAACACAGATATTTCAGGCACAATGCTGGTATTTTGATCCCGCGTTTTGAGCCTTGGTATTACGCGACGACTCACATATACAATGCAACAAAGATAAAAAAAATATACCTATACATATAGGTACTTATATACACTCAGACGTAGGATATTGAAGGATAAATTTTACATTTAGTAAATCTTACTCTCCACAACGAATGTGCTATAGTGGGCAGCCTGACGGGCTGGCTGACCAAAATACCCCTGTGTATGGAATCATTTGACTACAATCTTTCAATGTCCCTCTAGCCGAGAGAAGCAAATCTTAGAGAGATTCACCTCATACCCGGATGTATCAGAAGTCGTAAATCCCTGTTTATCCGCACATTTAAACTTGTAAAATTGTCCTCACGGGTGAGCCATTGAACAGGCCTGAAAGGCAGACCGGCCAAAACTACAAAAAAAACATCAAAGTCCTTGTTTGGAGGTAAATAAATATATTTAAAATAATACATGAAAATAATCTCAGAACTTGGAAGAGAGACCCACCTCCAAAGGAGTTGTGAACTCCTATTAATCCGCATAATCAAACCAAATTTTGACCAAACCAAATTTCAGGATAATTTGAAAAAGGGCATTTTTATTATTATTATTATTATTATTTTATTCTTCACTGTACATTGTTTACAATAATACAAATTAACATAGAAAATATCATTTATACAATTCAATGCACAGAGGGCGAGTTTATCGCTGAAATGCGATGTCTTCCAACTAACCCGGATTTTTCATTTTACTCCGGCCGGTAATCAAACCCGGAACCTCGTGACTCAAAGGCAAGAGCTTTACCTCCACGTCGCGCCTGCTGGTCGGTAAATCATATAAATATCTCACATATTATATTTACATATTTATGATCGCAAAATCAAAATTCTTTTCATAGTTGTTAGTATGTGAAAAAGAGGTAGGCAACAAATCAAACTCAAACTTGAAGTGGTTCCCTTTGATTCTACGCCAGAGGATACCGATTTAAATTGGGTAATATTTCTTCAAGCCATTCAACTACTTCTATTGTATCATCATCAATATCGGCAACCAGCAACAACATCATGTGATATCAATTCAAATGCCGCTCTATTAAATCATCGAATTAAAGTTTACATATGATGATTTAGGGATGTATTATAGTAGAATTGTTTTAGTCGATGACGGAATTCAAAATAATGGATTATATTTGTGACTTATTTTAAACTTGATGTAGGTACTCCCGCGAGTAGCGCTGAAGGGCGAGATGATGATTCTAAACATTTATGATATAAAATTTCATCAATTCATCGTAAATGGATGAAACTATGCTCTGATGTATTTATACGATACTTATACAGTAGATACTTTATAAAATAATAATTCTAAGGGGTCATGGAATTCAGCATTTAAAATGCAACTATTAAGTTCAATAAACGAATATAAAAAAATACAAGATGGCATGGATTGAGAATCTTTCTTTTCATCTTGTTTTCTTGAGAGGGTTGCAAAAATTCCAACAAATTCATGAATGAATAAGCTTTTATAAACATATATTTTTAATTAATAAGTAGATTGGTTGATTAATACGTTAGCAATACCTTACATCATTTGATAGCAATCATATGCATAAAAGATTATTTTTAAATTATTCATATTATCCATAAACAGCGTGAAATTTTAGGTTAATAAAAATAACAACAATAGGAAAATATTTATGGATTCAATGGCTAGCGATTAATCGAATTTTTGATTATTAGATTTCTGCAAAAATAGGCAGTAGATACACTTATAAAAAGATGCAAATTCGTTTGTAGGTATAAAACATATGTTTGATAACAACTACTACTACATCCTCACGAAATATCCCGCTTGCAAATGGGGAAGCCAGTGAACTAACTACATAGAATATACGTGCAGATCGTCCTCTCCGTACCAATACAAAAGTAAGACATTCGGGACGTGTGGCATCCTTTACCACTGAATTGTGGAAGTACCTATGTTGAAAAATATTTATAGATTATATTTATATACTAAGTTGAATGTGAAATTAAAGTAGGTACATTTGTAATTTCAAAATTGCTTGGTGTCCCGAAGAAGAATAGATCTCCCAACCTTTTTTGTAAGTTTTCGAATGTCGTGTTATAGGCAGGTATTTATAAAACATCATGTAAAAGACATTTGTCAATTCGTCGAAGAAGTACTCCACCCATCCTGAATGGTTTTAATTTTTATTTGCGTGAAGAGGACGATTTACACTCAGTCTACTGATAGTACTCCATTTATAGGAAATGGCGCGATGGCGTGAATGAAATATTAAGTATAACAATTTTGATTTCATTAGAATGAATTATTAATAAGATAGTTAGATATTTATTATCATCGTTATGTGTAATGTTTGTGAGGTACAAAAATATCACAAGTGCTTACAATACCTTAATATATAATCGTAATAAATAATAAATTTCATAATCGTTACCCGAACAAATACAGGTTTGTAAAATAGAAATTAAATAAATATACCTAATATGTAGGTAATATACATTTATGTCTTTTGATTTTAATACGGTCTATTTTTATATCAGGTAGAAAAATTCACAAAAATATTTGCCTTTTATTGATGGTTGATGAATATCTTTCATACGACAATTCGCGGATTATTTCAAAAGCACATTTATCTTTTATGAAGAAAAAATAAACGACACCTTATTGAGCGAAGCAAATCAATGTGTGATTTTGATTTTTTACATAGTTCAAGCGTCGACTAAAAGATTCCGCTAAAGTGACTTATTTTGGCAGGTAGATATTGCATGAATGTACTCAGGAAATTAAGGCTGCATGAATGATATAGCTTTAATGTCCTTTGTAAAAAGAGAGTTTAGTATTATAGCGTAGGTAAAGACGTTCTATAATTTATTATATCTTATTCTACTAGGTACCTACACATCTCCACCCTATATGAATAATGTTTATTTATGCCGATTTTATAGATCAAATATTTTATTCTTTACGATGTATCTAGTCTTTTGTTTTAAACCCAAATACAACTTTATAAACCTTTCATAGTAAGCCAAAAGCTTGTATGGTAAAAGGAAAGTTTGCCGGCGTCTAGGATCGAACCGCGCAACTCTTGTACCTACTTGAAGCTGAGACTCTACTTTCAGGCTTCCGACGAACTCCATTATCGTGAAAAATTTAGATAATTAGTAATTTGTCAGGTACATTTAATTATTTATTTATTTTGAATTAGGTAATATCATTTTTAATTCGTTTTCATACAATTCCCGTGTGATTTATATTATTTTGATTTGACTATGTTGATTGCGCAGGTGATCAAACTTCATTATAATAATTAAATGCTAAAATTTGACTATTCTTGATCTGCGCCGATCAAGGTACTTTATGGATAGGCTTAATATTATTAGTTGATATCTTAATCTACGAAAGAACCCATCCTGTAAAATTAATAATGTTAAATTCTTCTAATTCTTTTATTTAATTTGTTATCCTAAATTTAATAAAAATGTCAACAATTTTTTTTTTAAAAAAAAAAGATATATCTGGGTTTTGTTATAAACCCAAATACAACCTTATACACCTTTCACACTAAGCTAAAAGCTTGTGCCGTGAAAGGGGAGTTTGCCGGCACCTGGGATCGAACCACGGACCCCCTGTTCTGAAGGCCGAGACTCTACCTCCAGGCTACCGACGAACGACGAATTCCATAAATATAATAAATTAATAAATATAAAAAATCTAGGAAATATGATTACCATGCACTTTTGTATTGTCTCTTTTTTCTTGGAGCTCTGAAGTGAAGTAATAGGTAAATGTTTCAATTACTACCAAGTAGCGTGCTTTTCACACAAAAATTCACCGCATGCCTACAAAGGAAAAGTTGGGTATTGCCTGATACTTGTGCTTATACAAAATCTCAAATTTCTATACCAAATTAAAAACTTGGCGACGGAGGAAGATGAAAAGGGGTATTAGAAAACAGAAATCATATAAAATTGTGAAACAGAAAACAGAAACATAGGATATTTTCAATTATGACAAATAACTAATTACATATCGACATATTTTATTTAGTAGGTACATATAATAATGGTGATTATTGCTGCACAAAAATGTTGTATGGATCCGACTGATATAATTGTTTTTTTTTTTTTACGTAAGCAACAATAAAATTTTATTTAATTATTTTTGCCATTAATCTAGGTCTTTGTATGTACATATATTCGGTCGTATGAAGCAGATGTTGTCGGGTGTATGTCCTGGTTAGATATGAAATAATAATATATTCATATATTATGAAGACTTATAGACATTACACGTTTCCTGGCAAGGTTTCTACTTCTAGGCTATATCGCAAAAAGGCTGGTTAATAAACAGTGGCAAAAATTATAAATATGTTTCTCAAATCACTAGAGAAAAGTCTTCACAATTTTGTATTAACTAGCACATGAGTATACTTCAAAGAAATTTATGACTACAATAGTGTTGTTAAGTTTTGTTATTTTTCATATAACTTTTTTAAGGCATTTACATATTTGTATTGGCAAAAAATATAGAAAAATGTTTTAAGGATTATCTATTAAGGGACTATGTACTTATTAAAACATCATTCATGTTTTAATAAAAAGTATCTATCAATAAAAACAACGAAATTCAACAAAATAAATACATTTTGTTAAAACTCCTGGAACAAACATATTGTATAAATTAAGGATAAAAAAATGCAAATATCTACTCCACATTTTAAGTATAAATATTTAGTTCAGTAGCGTTAATTTTACGAATAGCCTAATAGGCTTTTATACTTAAAAATATATAGACAATCCTTTGCCATTTGTTGAGATGCTGTGCCGTACGTACCGTATTGGTTGTAAATATCAGAAGCAGGTACGTAAATATAATATAATAGTGAATGGTTGTAAAACAAGAGGCCTAGTGAGGTGTTACTAGCTATAGAAACATTAACACGAAATACTATGTAAAGCTCCGTCTACAATATTCTAGAATTACTCTATTGTATTTTTTATTCATATTCTTCAGCATCTCTGCCTCCTACAACCACTTTTAAGGACGCAGATATCTTCTTACATTACTCTTTTACGCTACAACCGAAAGCAAAAACAAAACAGTGATTTTAGGTTTTATTGTTTGTAAAAAATGTTATAATTTCCTGATGATTTCAAGTGCCAAACTGATGGCCTACGGATGGCACAAGTCTGAAAACGTATACGTACCTACCTATCCTTACCTATATATGTTCCTTCTTCTCTTATAAAAATATATACAATCAACGAAGTGGAATAACACGTATTTGGAATGTATTTGACTCCAATGGATAGAAAAAATTATACACGGAATTAAATAGTGTACATTGAGCTTTATTTTACGTCCTTGATACATCAATGTCTTTATCAGTAGGTAGTTCCCACGACCATGAATTCCTCCTTAAGATCTGTTCAGTTCATACTATCCACATAGGTAACATATTGTATTATTTTTTTAGTTTTTCAATGCGGCGGCAGAATTGCCATCCATACTTCTCAGTATTATACCACCAAATAAGTCTCTATATGATAAATTATAGAATAAATATTAGGTCTAGGTGTAATAGAACTACACCATAAGTAAGAAAACTTTATTCTTCAATAAACATAAAGATATTTTCACGAGTATCTTTATCGTCATCACGTCTTTTGTAAATGGGGTAGTCAATGAACATAATAATAATAAATAATAATAATAATAAACTTTATTGCACAATAAGAAGCATACAAGTTATAAAACAATGTGATACAAATAAATGATATTATGCAATGGGCGAATTTATCGCAGAAGCGATATCTTCCAACTTACCCATCAATATAATAATAAAATTCTCTATTTAAAATGTCTATCACCGTTACTTTGTTGATATGCACGTTGCGATAATTCAGGAGCAGAGAGATGACCTAATTGGCATACAAGGACATTACATTATATTACATTTATATTACACTAGCTTTTATAATCCGACATCGCTCGGGTTTTAAAACAGATAATCATTCAAATTTGCGAGTTAAAACTACATAATCTTATTAAAAAAAATGAAGTAAGAGCTAACGACGAAAAAGTATTGAAAACTTCTACCCGATGAAAAACATAGATTTTTGACACCCCGCGTGCCCATATTTAAGCACAAAAGTAAGCAAGTACCTATGTGGAAAAAAGTGTTAAATACCTCTTCGCTCGGATCTAAATATAAACAGATGAAAAATAATTAAATCGTTTTAAGATTCATGATTTCATATTGTTCTGTTAACATTGTTTTTAAAACTGATTAAGTAAAAAATGCTTGCAAAAGCTAAAAAGTACTAAAAATTTCTTCCCAATTTAAAATCTTGAAGTTTGATACTACACATGTCAATATTGGTATGAGCCTATGTGAAAAAAAGTAGGTACTTAAACCTCTTCCCAATGTAAAAACTCGATGTTTAAAACCCATATTCCCATATTTAAGTAAAAAAATTAGGAGATATTTTCGATGTTTTTGGCATTCACTATGTGATAATTACGCGACATGATTAGAAAATGAGTTTAATTCACAATGTATTTAAATTATCACTTGATATTTATATGTAGATCTGCGACCGGTTTCGATACGCTAGTACCATTCACGAGCAGAATATAAACTTTTATATTCTGTTTATATTATTCTGCTCGTGAATGGTACTAGCGTATCGAAACCGGTCGCAGATCTACATATAAATATCAAGTGATAATTTAAATACATTGTTAATTAAACTTATTTTCTAAATTAGGAGATACCTATAACATAAAAATGGATAAATGCCCTATTTTGAGAAAAAAATAACTGACCTACCAAAATATTTAAATAAAAATTCCCACATTTGAATTGGTATTTTCAGTTTTTATTTTTAGTTATTTAGATATTCAGATATTTTACCATTAAATTAAAAAGTAATTAATTACCAGTAACATCAAAGTATGTTTATTATTCTATGGTAGCAACCAAACAACTTCCTCAAACATTAATTGTAGTCAAGATTTTAACAATTTTGGATTGCGTTAGATTTAGGTTTTATTTATACAGTATTAAGTATGTATCACAATGTAAAAGTAGCATAACTTTTTCAATTCAATTTTGAAAAACGTGCATATATAACAAGTCTGTTTATATCGTTACATAGATATACTTAGATTTTTATTTTAGTCGACATAAAATAAACATTATAAACACTATGTAATACGGCTATGGTTAACATAGTGAAGTGTCATTGTCTCATATGTTTATATTATTTTATCTTCCAAATAACCAAATTAGATACACGACGTAGTGTAATAAGCCCGTCATCACAACGATCATAAGTCACAACATACACGATGCTCAAATCAACACAATGTAAATATTAATTTAAAAGTGTTAACCGGGATATAAAAAAAATAACTTGGCGCCCAAGTTGGAAGCGTCCATCGTGGAACCGCAGCGCCTCTATTTTATATCTTTGTACTTTTTTTCTAGTACATAATTTCCACGATAATGATACCATCTGGTTTGGGGAATTGTTTTTAAATGCCACATACACTTCACACTTTAAGGCATTCGTGGATGTGTGGGTCTCAAGATGGGATCTAGGAGAACAAGCAAACAAGGCTGCTATCATGGCTAGGTGCTTGAAGAGTGCTGTGTGGAGAAACAAAGGCATGCTGAAAGAGAGTAAAGTAAGGATTTATAAGACCTGCATAAGACCGATCATGACATACGGCATAGAGTCAAGAACCGACACCACCAGAACAAAAAGCCTTCTTAGAACCACCGAAATGAAAACTCTACGACCCATCGCAGGTGTAACTCTTCGTGACAGAATAAGAAATTCAGAAATAAGAAGAATCTGTAATGTCGAAGATGTTGTGCGATGGGGCAGAACAAGAAGACGTTTCTGGAGAGATCATATGGGGAGGGCGAGCTCAGATCGAGTGGTTAGAATAGCAGCAGACGAACGCATGACAGGAAACAGACCCTCAGGAAGACCACCTAAACGATGGAGGGATAGTTGGGCATCCACCTCCCAGGAGCAGGCTCCGAGAATCACAGGACATAGTCCTAACTGAAGCAAAAGAAGAATAATTAAGTAAATATAATATTTATGAGAGTTTTAGAACCCATTTTTGAAAGTTAAAAATTATATAATATTTTATTTAAGTTTCCTATGAAAGCTTTGTAGGTATCACTTTCCTCACTGGGCCTAACGACGCGTCACATTGTAGACTTTTAGGTAGACGCATATCATGTAGCACGTAGTAGACGTAAACATGTGTAAATACGTAGATAGTAGGCACTGTACGTAAACGTAGACACGTAATATTATAATGGTACGTGAAGTTTTTATACATAGGTACCTCATTATACTAATACCTAATATAATATATCCCAGTGACGAAACTATAATATTATTGTTCTATTTTATCGGTGTCAACCTTGTGAAAGTTCATTTTTATTTCAATTACAAAAATAATTCTTTCACCGAATTAATTCTAAATCAGCAGAGGCCTTTCGGATCTAGTCTATCGTCAGTGCCTTATACTTAAGAACCCCAAACACTGACGGTGGACTAGGTCCGAAAGGCCTCTGCCGATTTAAAATAAATTCAGTGACAGGAATCAGTGTTTGTTTTTTTTTTAATTATTTTTATACACTATATCAGTAAAGTGAAGACACTACTTCAGTTGCAGTTGTATGTACACGCGTTTACTACTCTGGCCATTTCACTTGTGGGAGATGCCGTGATAGTATGATGGAAAGAATGGTGATGAATTTTATAGGAAAGCATGACTCACCAAAGGTATATATAAACTCTAACTGAAATTGTTATTGTTGTTGTGGTTGGTTTGATATTATGAGTGTAATTTGTACTGGTAAGTCACTGCATTACTACAACATTGTTGTATTATATGAACAAGTATTATTATCAATGGCTAGATACATTATGTGGGTTGTACATACATAAATAAATTTGGGGCTCATCAGAGCGTAGAGCGTCGTCAGTCGGTCACTGGCCGATCGCTATAGAACTAGGTAGAACTAAATTAAGTACAAACCGTGCTGGCAGGTCATTGCTTGAAAGTACAAGAGGCCTCGTCTGGGACATCGTCTAGTATGTATTATCAGTAAATTACTTTTAAGATTAAACTACAACACTTTTTATGAAGTTCTATTTATTTTAAGAAATTGTCTACGTATGCGAGTAAAAATATGAAGATTTTTTGGAAGGAAGTGAAACGAAAGAGGACGGGTTCAAGTGTGAACAGTATGAAAGGGATAAAAGACAAGGATGGATGTGTGTTAGTGAATGATGAATGTGTGTTACGGAGATGGAAGGAATATTTCGAAGATCTGTTTGAATGTGATGGTACAAATGCAAATGAGTATGACGACAGTGAAAGCAGTGTGAATGAAAACGATATGATAGACATGAATGAGATTATGAATGCATTAAAAAGAGCGAAGTGCGGTAAAGCTGTAGGGTATGATTGTGTTGCCGTTGAGCTCATCAAGTCTGGTGGACCGGGGGTTCTCGCGTGGTGTTTGGAGCTTTTCAACGATTGTTGGAGAGAAGGTGTTATCATCTGCCCCCTGTACAAAGAGAAAGGCTCTAGACTTGAATGCGGGAGTTATCGGGCTATTAGCTTGCTGAGCTCAATAGGGAAACTGTATGGTAGAATTTTGATTGAGAGAGTACGAAAGATAACTGAGTGTAAGATATGGGATGCGCAAGGAGCTTTTTTGAATGGCAGAGGGTGCACCGATCAGATCTTCTCCCTGCGAATGGTTATAGAGAAGTTTCTGGGTAAACACCAGAGGCTTTTTTGTGCGTTCGTGGATCTGGAGAAAGCATATGATCGAGTGGACCGTGAAAGGTTGTGGCGCGTGTTGTCGGAGTGTGGGGTGAGCAGCCGGTTGATCCGCGCAATATCTTCACTTTACGTGGGAAGCTCCGCTTGCGTGAGGGTAAATAACACTCTCTCGGAGTGGTTTGTCCTCACCAAAGGAGTGAAGCAAGGTTGTGTCATGTCTCCGTGGCTGTTCAACCTATTCTTCGACAACTGTATGCGACCTGTGAAAGAGATGGATGTTGGTGTCGAGCTGAATGGGTCTCGGGTGAATGCATTGATGTACGCAGACGATTTGGTGTTAATGGCTGAGAGTGAAAGGGACTTACAAGAGATTGTTACGTGTGTGTATGATAGTTGCAATTTGAATGGTTTGAAAATGAATGTTATGAAGACGAAAGTTCTTGTTTTTGAAAGAGAGAATGAAAAAACGATTTGCGAGATTAAAGTTGGTGACGAATGTTTGGAGCAAGTAAGTGAGTATGTATATTTGGGAAGTATGTTTACGAGGGATGGAAGATGCGATGGGGACATTGAAAGAAGGAAAGTGGCCGGTGCTAGAGTAAACGATGCACTTCGACCCATTGTCAGCAATGACAATGTGTCGAACATGGCTAAAATGCTGGTGCACAATACCATTCTGGTACCGTCACTTACGTATGCAAGCGAGACATGGACGTGGTTGAAGAAGGACGAAAGTGGAATAAATGCAGTAGAGATGCGATCGTTGAGAAGAATGGTTGGTAAAACGCTGCGTGATAGAGTGAAGAATGAGGATATTAGAAGAATGAGCGGATGCAAGAAGAGTGTTGTGGACAGAATGCGCGTGAATAAACTACGGTGGTTTGGGCATGTTGAACGAATGAACGAGTTAAGAATGACAAAGAGGATATACTTATCTGAAAGAAAGGGTGTGAGGAAACGCGGGCGTCCGAGAACCACGTGGCTTGATCACGTGGATCAAATTCTCAAGGACGGCCGCGTGTTGAGTAAGAGGAACCGACGTGCGTGTATGAGGAACTGTATGAATGTGGAGGAAGCGAAGGAAGTGTGTAAAGATAGATCTGTTTGGCGTTCCGTTCTCTCTGCCTACCCCACTTGGGACATGGCGTGAGGGTATAGTATAGTAGTAGTATTTTAAAAGGAAAATTTAATTCCATTTTATATGTGGGCACCAAAGTGTGCAGAGTAAACGAATATAGGTACTAGAAGTGTGTCATGTCTCCACTTTATAATCGGTATCGACTCGTTTCTGTAAGCTTTGAATTGTTTTATTAAAAATGTTCAATTCAGTTCAATGATGTGATATTCTTACTGCTACTTCTACTACACCATCCAGGAATATCCGACGAGTGGGGTAGCCAGTAGACCAGCTACATCTACTAAACATAAAACTCGTCCTCTCTGTGCAAAAAAATAAAACATTCAGAATGGGTGAGAAACCTCATCGCTGAATTTAAGATGTTAAATGAAATGTGTTTATTTTCGAACACTTGCCTTTTACATGAAATTCAAAAAATAACTTACCGGTTGCTCCACGAAACAAATAGATATGTCACTTATTTTTAATATGAGGAGGTCATAAAATGGTATTGATATACAAGCAGAAGTGTAAAAATCTGAATTATTTAATTTGTTGCATTAAGTATTGGAAAATTGATAGGACTCTCACACACTCTCGTTTATAATTTTTTTTAATCTTTCTGAATGGCAGGATATAGTTTCTGACTTCACTCCCAACTCACCTTCGTACAAGATGCCTTGACGATGAAGATATGTTTCTGATCTGACTGAGTTACTTTACCTCGAATTGTGTGCTCTAAATGTTATCATTTATATACAGGTGATAATAGTCAGTAAAGTGCGCAATGCTTCAGTGGGCCTCATATACCTAAACATAGGATCCTCCAAAATATCTCTACAATTACAACATTTACTTATGTACCTACATTGTCGTAGTAAATACAAAACTATAATACAGCTGATTCCCTACATAACATGCAATCATAATAATTGTGACTAATACACTACACTAACTTGTCACAGCGCTATTCTATGTGATGAAGTATTCCTGCAAAAAAATTTACGTGTTACCCGCTATCGATGACGGAATAACAACTATTCTATTCTACTTAACGCCATTCACTCGTTTGCGAGTGATTTCACAGAATGACTAAGATGAAACGTGTGTTGTTCAATATTTATATATAAGTGCCTATAAACGGAAGAGATATTGTCCGTTATCATAGTAGTTCGAATTCGGGAACCAAAATTATCTATTTAGAATTTTTTTGTCAAATAAATACCTAACTAGTTTTCTACTGTTCAAGAGAATCTTTTAAAAATCTTATGATAAATCATAGTACCTACAGATTATACCTAACGTTCTCGGAAAAAGATCAATGCATATTTATATTTGTGAAGTTAAAATATTTAAGGCCTCACATAAAAGAGCAATCAATAAATTTAATATTGAAAGTAATTTGTCTAGAGATGTGCGTTATTAATATTTTATGCAATAATATTTGTTGGAAATTTTTCAATCCATATTCTTATGATTAATTGTTTGAAATGGTCTGAAAATCAGCAGAACAAAGACTGGGTACATGCCATGTTACTTTTCTGGACTACGACCAACTGAGCCACACATTATGAATGTTCAGAATGAGCCAGTGCCTACAGTCGAATCTTTCAGATACCTCGGCACAATATTGTCCGCAAAGGGTGGTATTGACGATGAGATTGCACACCGCTCAAAGCTTGGATGGATGAAATGGAGATCTGTTTCTGGTGTACTGTGTGACAAGAAAATGCCAATAAAAATCAAGGGTCAGGTGTACAAAACTGTGGTCAGACTAACCATGACTTATTCATCTGAAATGAAAATCCTCAGATGGGCTGGTGGTGTAACAAGGATGGATAGGGTGAGAAATGTCCATATCCGTGGTAGTTTCAAAGTCGCTCCCATCGGTGAAAAAATAAGCGAAAACCGATTATGATGGTACGGGCACATCTTGAGACTACCACAGGATAACATGATCAAAAAGACAATGGACGTAGAAGAAGGACCCAGAAGACCAGGCAGACCAGTGACCACCTGGATGTCCACAATTGTCAGGGACAAGAACAAGGCAAAGTTGCGCTAGGAGGACGCAGGGGACCGGAAAACTTGGAAGATGAGGATTAGGAGAGCCGACCCCAAGTATATGGGATAAAGGCGAGGGCAAAGAAGAAGATGTTCCTATGATTAATTATTACGGAATAGATTTATCATCATTAATAATATTATAGGAAATAATAATTTAAGAATCGGACATGATTTTAAATTTGTTCAATTGATTAAACTTCTCATCGTATGCTATATTTTCTATCTTAGATCCTGAAAGTTTAATAATTTTATCATTCGATCCCCAAAGAGACCCTCGTGATTCCTACTGACACGGATATTCTATATTTCGTCGACTTCCCTACTTCATTGCACATTGTAATCGATAAAGATATTAATTTATTTCGCACTTGAGGGTCACAATCAACTGTATTAATTTGTTGTAAGCTTTATTTGCTCCTGTTACTCGCCTGTTTTTTTTATTTTTCTTACCTAGTCTCTACAACTCATGTCTTCAGAAAGTTCATGCGTAAAGCTGTTTCTTGGTCAAATTTTTGAATTATTTCCTTCGTTCATGCTTTCAACGATAGTCATGAACGGATTATGGTAATGGTGAATTATCTACTTGTAAATGTTACATAATAATAGAATTGGTAAATTGTTTTTTTCAATTCCTCTATCTTTTTCTCGTCCCCATGATAAACAAGACATGCACGAAATTTTTGCAAATTATTTATTGTGTTATTAAAAAAAAAATCGCATAAAAATCGACTACGTGCGTCAAATTGTAAGGCGCGTGCATTTTTCACTGTATAATAAATGGCTCGCTAACTTTAACGGTTGAATAAATATCAACAATTATTTTAGTAGGTATCTAATCGTTTTATAAACAGAAATAAAAAAGTAAACGAAATGGCTAAACCTAAGATATTCATGATTATTTTGTTAAAATTTCATCACTTATTTTATCCTCAAGTCATTGGACTGATATCTGTACCTATTAAATGAAACCAGTTAAGAATGTCGTAGGTAGTCTCTGATTTCAATTATAAAACAATGATAATTTAGTGATAAATGAACAATTTGTCAACAGTGATCATCACGGCACCTTCTTCAAGTAAGACCGCTAGTGAAGTCGCTAACTACATCCATCCAAGTTGTTCACTCCATGTAATAAAATGAACATAAACCAAAAGCTTTAAATTACGGTGCTTTGAGTACATCAAAACAGACATTAATTTTTCACGGGCATTATACATATTACATACTTACTACTATAATAACAAAAATTAATATTGTAGTTGAATAATACTAAGTAGACACTATTAAAAAAATACTCGTAATAATTGTGTAAGTATTTATCTTACGGGTGTGAGCTTAATAATGCTCACATATGCTCTTATATTTACATTATTATATATTATTAAATGTTTAAATTATTACTTAAGTTATTGTTTCATAATAAATACTATTTAATGTGAAGAACATAAACAAATTAATTTAATTTAGACTAATAACGTTTTATTATTTTTGCAAGTAGATATTATGTATGTAGGTACATTTATATGAAATAACCCAACACATAACTGGAATGTTAAAATATAAGTTACAAAACTTATTCTCTACACAGTATTATATATAAATATGTATAAATGTAACTTTAGTTTATCATGATCAGGCTTTCCATTAAACCAAAACGTGTAAAGGTTTTTCAATTTTACTATTTAACAACATTTTTTTTATGTATCTGATGAAAATGTGTTAGTGAATAAAACTAAACGTTAATAAACGCCTAATTTGAGGCACATTTGTATCTACAAGACACGTAAAGAAGAAGAAGAAGGGTTCGAAATATTTAAAGAGCTGTAGGTATATACATATATAAAAAAAAAAAATATCCAATACTCTTATAAATATTGAATTTTTCAAATACTTAAAATTCTGCCTATAATTTATTTAAAAGCTATGATAAATAAACAAATAAATTGATTAAAAGGTAGCTAGTTGTCAATGTCCTACGCAACAGTAAATACTATGGTCACACTGTAATCTGTTTCTATTCTCATTTTGATATAGTTCAGCCCTATTACATGGCCCTGTAATTATAATTATTATATAATAATATGTGTAATATGTATTTGTTTAATTATTAACAGTCTTAAATAATAAACCAATAACATGGCCACGTACATTTAAAATTAAATGGTATTACACACCCTATAACCTATAATTTACATACATAATATACATTCATCTATCGTGGAGTAAAGGCATTATTTTTATTACGCACACATGTAGATCAATGTATGTAACATTGATCTTAAAAATCATCCAATAATAATTGATTAAGCTCTGAACTTGATGTGGAGTACTACTACTTAGGTACACGTAGATCGGATTAATAATCGAATAATTTTTATATGACTAGTATATTTTGATCTATAGCTTAGATATATATTTTTCAATTCTAAAAGTGATAATAATTCGATTTTTTTTGTTGTAGGTACACTTATTTACGTACATATGTATTTCTAATTACTAAACAGCATTATTCTCCAGAACAATGTATCTCAAAGCTTCTCTATTTTGGTACTGGTTTGCTAGCCATATCTAGCTTTATTTTTTTCCAGATTCCGTTTGATGTTAACCAGTAGGTAAGCTTTGTCTTGAAATAAATAAAAAAAACATTCGCCAGAGTACTTATTTTATACGGAGATTTTTGTGCACTTAACAATGTGGTTTTGTGACAAATGTCACGGTATTTTTTTTTTTTTTTTTAAGATACCTATATCTGGGTTTTGTTATAAACCCAAATACAACCTTATACACCTTTCACACTAAGCTAAAATCTTGTGCCGTGAAAGGGGAGTTTGCCGGCACCTGGGATCGAACCACGGACCCCTTGTTCTGGAGGCCGAGACTCTACCTCCAGGCTACCGACGAACTCTTAATGTATATGGGCTTTTGATATAAACTCAAAAACAAATTTGTACACCTTTCACAGTAAGCTAAAGGCATGTGTCGTGAAAAGAGAGTGTGCCGGCACTTGAGATCAAACCACGCACCTCCAGGCTACCAACTAACTCAGAACACAAAACTTACCTTCTCAAAAGTAGTTTGACAGATCCAGTTCTAGATACCTATTCAAATACTTTTATAAATTTTGTATTCATAAACGGATTGACTTACAACAATACTCTCAAATATAATGTTACTCTTTGTATAATAAAAATATATCCAAAAATAATCCCAAGAGCCTAGTCTTAAACCACTTTTTGTTGCGTCCTCTTCAAGAAGAGTGGAATGTCATGAATGTGATCGAACATATGTTTTTTTGGTCCATTGATTTTTCATCGCTAATGACCTTGAAGCCTGCTGCTTGATGTCTATTTATTTTCCCATGATATTGCCTAAGGGGTCCTCTAGCCAATATATCCCATTCAAATTGTGACATCATGGAATAATATTACGCCGTGTTCCAGATGTAGGTAAGCATATATTAATTTTGTTTGTTGCTCAAAATCGCTTAACTTCCAGATATCTGTAGATTAAATTACGTCATATTGATTGATAAGTAAAGTGCTGAAAGCTTACATATTACGAATATCATCTCTAAACTAACAAAACTGTAATTTTGTACCTATGCTATTAAATAGAGCTTATAGTAGAGGGTAGAGGGAAAGATAGGGGGCAGACAGGGTTTGGGGCGTAAAAGAGCATCATGGCTCAAGAATCTGGGGTTGTGGTTTGGAATACCAGATGCAGTAACCCTCATCAGACTGGCCCAGGACCGTTAGGAGTCTTTATTCTTTATTGACATACAATCATTAAATTAAATCAGGATTTCTTTAGTATATAATTATACTGGTTTTCTAAATTATTGAATATTTTTTCGTTGAAAATAAGGACCAGTTGTCATGAAAATAATTTTAAAATAACTATAAATGCGGCCCCAAAACTCCATAAAAGTTCTTCAAGTGTATTGTCGGTACCTAAATTAATACCCCCGGTAAAAATAACTTTTATGTCTTTACAATTTATTTTCATTCATCTAACAAGGCATATTGCGAGTACTTTTTAAAACTTAAGTACCTATCTAGAATATTAAATGATATGAAATATATTAATAAAATAGAATATAATAATTTAAAGTTAAATACTCAATAAAAATAGGTGGCGATTTATTCCATTAAGCTACAAAATAACACCAACAAAAAATGGAAAAAATAATAAAAAAAATCTTCAAAAACTTGATAGGAAATTATATATTAAGCTTCACAATGATCTATAATTTAAATCAATGTCTCATTAAAACTTGAATGATCTAAGGACTTAATAATCTACCCTTTAGCATAGTTAGATGTAATGATTATTCCAGAAATATATAGATAAGTCTAGATAGACACCTATCTGAAATAGTGATGGTAACGTTATATATATTTTAACGTCACATCGAATTGTGATAGTAAAATAATACATCTCGAATATTAAAAATAAATAAAAGGATTTAATTTTTTTAATTTTAACTGTGCTATAAATGCTTTTTCTTCGAGTCAACCTCATAATTAATTAATATCTTTATCCTGTCTTTGGACCAGACCAAAGGCATTCATTATATCCCGATATAATTATATAGTTAATCTACCCATAATATTTTGTCGTGAAAGATTAAATTGAGCTAATTATTATCGTGATTTGTTCTGTGGAGCAAATGTAAAGCGTCTCCCACTCTTTTTGTCCTGTGAAAAACAGGTATTTGAAAGAATAGAGATATTTTACATAGTAAATTCAACGATGACATCTGCCTCCCATCTTAAATGCATCAATGTTTGTTTTGTATTTTTTTTTTACAAATATGTAAGAATGAGCTATCTCCCTACTTGTTTCACTAGTGTAAAAGTGAATAGAAAGAAATACAAAATTGATAAAATACCTACCCAAAAATATCATGAAAGAAAATCAAAAATATCGATGTTGGTAATATGGTAGTTTGGTAAGAAAATCAAAAATATCGATGTTGGTAATATGGTAGTCCCATCTTTTTTGTTACATATAATTTGATCCGTATTAGCAGAACATTCTGACATGTTACATTTAGTATGTATATACATGTATAGTTGTATACATATGTCAGTACTTTATCGTTCTATGGAATTAAAATGATAGGCAGAAAATCTATTGTGAACAACATGTAGGTACTAACTAATGGTAATATAGTAATTATTTTTACTAAATAAAAAAATCATGTACCTACTTGTATTAAATAGGTGTGTATGTAGGTAATAATAAAACTATTGTATGTAGGCTGTACTTAGTGTGTGATACCGAAACCTATTATTATCATACCTCGATCTAGACTTGATTAACTTGAGATAAATTTGTATGAAATATATTATTATTGTAGCCACTAGATAATTTATAAAATTTGATTAATTTGTTATAAGAATTTGAATATTTTTGTTTATATGGTACATCTTTGTACATAGTATTAATCTCTTTTTTTTAATTTTTGTTTAAGAGTACTTATTTCTTCTATTACTTCTTTACCTATTTTGGCTTCATCATTGGACGTGAGTCTCATCAATGATTTTCTACTACTTTCTGTTCTGACTCTACTCTGAACTTAGCTTCCTTCCAGCGATATTTCTTCCATCTTCCAGCTGAAGTCTTCCAAAACTTATACTAAGCGCATGTTCTCGGGCGCTACTCCAAAACTTTCTTTATTACGTTAAGTCGATGCGAGGTTAATAATATAATTTATTTGTTAATGATAAAATGTGTATATTTTTATATATTAGGGTTAGATAAATGTATGTAATTTAAATTTTGTTTTTTTTTTGTAATATCTTTTGTAAAGATTACAAATTCCACAAAGTACCTACCTATATGATTTAAAAACTCATACATCTGGTCGTATATGAGTTTTGTTTTTCTATTTGGTAATATTTACCCACGATATCATCCAAAGTTAATTTTTGTTAAAGAAAGTTGAAATCCTTTAATTAAATAATTTTATATGTAAATTTGAGCATTTAGTTTCATATTAATTGTGTGATTTATATCAGTTATTTTAGAAGGATTAACTATGTAACAGTTACGAGACATTTTGAATGTTTTTATGTATTCTACAATGCACATCCGTTACTTGATTATTAAAATCGCGATCTTTAGGTATTTAAATCACGGACAATTTTATTTATTTATTCATTTATTTTATTCTTCACTGTACGTTGGTTACAATATTACATAAGATTAGTGTCATAAAAATACCAGTTATACAATTCAATGTACAGAGGGCGAGTTTATCGCTAAAATAATATAAGGTATAATTATAAGTATCTCTACATAATGTTGAGCAATTATTTACTATATTTATGATAATAGAGTATCACGATATTTACGATGACAAAATATACGACAAAAATTAATATGATTTTGAAGTAATGAGTTTCGTAAAAAAATTTCATTGCCCACACACATACACAAAAGGTTGATAAAGACCATTGTTAATTTATTTAAATCTGATAAGTTCATATAAACATAACATATCACCAAATAGGCTCAATAGTATTGATTGCATTCTAACATATAAATACCTTATCAAATTGTAATAACATTTTTGTTTTGGCGTTATGTATTACTTGAAACTGGATTATATGCAACATAAAAAGGCTAAAATATGCATAATAAATGGTTTAAATACATAAATATGTATTATTACCTAATATGAAAATTAAGCATAAAAAAAGAAAATTAAATTTGAGATACATGTTTATCCATCGTAAATTAGTCCAACATGTCATTTTATCCAAGTTATGTAGAATTGAGTGAAAAAATGTCGCAGGGGTTGAAACTTAAGGTACCGTATACCCAATGTAAAATGTGTTGGATGATTCGGTACACTGTTTCATGTTTTTTGATGTGACTATTATTCAAAAAAAATCCAATTGTTGTATTGTGACAGTTTTGTAGTCAATAATAAATATTATTATTACAACTATCTAAAAATCAAAAATTCTATCATTATATCATCACACTGGTTCTTTCGTGGGGTAGGCAGAAAGGATTGAGTGCTACTTCCTCCTATCCTTGCATACACCTTTCGTTTCTGTCACTGCCATACAATTCGTCATCCGTCCTGTAGGATCTGGTTTATAGGATTTTGCCATTTGATCCTTGGACGGCCACGTCTCCGAGCATCATTTCTTTCAGTCAAATATATTTTCTTGGTCATTTTGTCCTCATTCATTCTTTTCACATGGTATATATATAATGAGTTACAATCCATTGGATTGGTCTGCAACGAGTTTGGTTTTTCTTCTCCATTCGTCTCTATTCTCAGCCAGTCTTTTTAGCCCTACGTATGAGCCACAGTTCATGTCTCTCTTCAGTTGGTCCATATATGCGTCTCTTGGTCGGTCTCTGCCATTTGTCCCCTCGGTCTTACCCTCCGCGATGGCGATGAGTAGTCCTGGGTGCCTGATGTTGTGGCCGATCCAGTTAGCTCGTTGTTGGCTGATTCTCTTAAGGAGATGCCTTTTTTCGCCTACCCTGGTTAATACTTCTTCATTTTCGACGTGCTCCGACCAATGGATCTTAAGCATGCGTCTGTAGCACCACATCTCAAAGGCCGCCAACCATCCGCTTTCACTCTTGCTGATGGTCCATGTCTCACAACCATAAAGCAGAATGCTCCATACAAAGGCTTTAGTAAGGTTCTTCCTTACGCTTAAGTCAATATTTGGGGATTCCAATATCTTTGATTTTTTGTTAAAGGCAATCCTTGCCTGGTTTATTCTGCTTACAATTTCCGATTTGGAGCGTCCATCCTGGTTTATTCTGCTGCTCAGGTATACGAATTCACTTACTTGTTTGATGCTCACTCCATTTATGGCAATGTTCGCAGTCGCTTCCTCTCTTCCAACGACCATACATTTTGTTTTTTCTTTATTTATTTTCATGTTGTACTTTGACAACAGAATACTTCCATTTTTCCTAAGGCTTCGTTCAGCTCCATCTCGGAGTCTGCGAGCAGTGCTATGTCGTCAGCATATCTGATCATGTCGACCTTTTTCCCATTTATTTTTACTCCTGTCCAGTTCTTCATTTCTTCTCTCAGTTCATCAATGGCTCGCTGTATATAGCAGTTAAAGAGAGCTGGCGACATTGAGCATCCTTGTCTTACGCCTTGTTCGACCCTTGCTTCTGCGCAGTTCTCCCCGCTTTTGATCACAGCCATTTCGTTCTTATATAAGCTCCAGATTGCTCTTCTGTCTTTATAACTCATTCCTATCTGGTTTAGAGTGTTAAAAAGTTGTTCCCATTCTACTTTATCGAATGCTTTTTCAAGGTCGATGAATGCTATATATGTGTTTTTATTAATTGTTATTCTCTTTTCTAGATAAGTCTGAGACTCAGGATTGCATCTCTTGTACCAGTCTCCTTGCGGAATCCAAATTGATCTTCTGAAAGTGTTTCATTTATTTTATTTTCCGCCCTTTTCATTATAATGTTGGTGAGTATCTTAGAAGCGTGTGATATCATGCTTAAGGTTCTGTGTTGTTCGCACTTTGTCGTGCCTGCCTTCTTAGGAAGCGCTCGTATCAGACATTTGGCAGAGTCCTCAGGTATCTCTCCTGTGTCGTATATTTTGCAGACGAGCTAATACAATGTATCAAGCATGCCTTTTCCCGCGCATTTAAGCAGCTCTGATGGAATCAGGTCGATGCCTGGTGCTTTGCCGTCTTTCAACTTTGCTAATGCAATATCAAATTCACTTCTTAAGATGTCATCTCCATTATTTTCTACGACATATTCTGCTTCTAGTGCTTTGCTTTCCTGGAGTATGTTCTTTCCTTTGTACAATTGTTCTAGGTATTCCTTCCATCTTTTGACGATCAGTTCGTCCTCAAACAGCAGTTTGCCGTTTTTATCTTGTATAGCACATCGTGGCTGTGTTTTTTCATTGAAGAAGTTCTTTACTTCAGAGTATGCGGTTTCGAATTTCCTTTGTTTTATATTTCTGTTGATATTTTTGCATTTTTCTTGCAAATAACATTCCTTTCTCAGCTTGGATTCTCTGTTAATTTTATTCCTAAGGGCTTTATATTCCTTTTTCCCTTCTTCTGTTTGAGAATTCTTTAGCTTCCTTCTTTCTTCGATCATTTTTAAAATGTCGTCTGTGATCCATTCTTTCCTGGCTTGCGGCTTTCTTTTCTCTAAAACCTCGTCTGCCGCTGCGGTTATTTTCTCTTTAATTTTCCCCCATACTTTATCTACATTTTCATTGCTCTCAAAATCGCATATCTCAGTTTTTTCGTCGTATTTCTCTTTTACTTCCTTTATTTTTAGCATCTTTAGGTCCCATCTTTTTGTGGTTCTCTTCTCGAGCCTTTTGAATTTCAGTATGGTTTCCGCCACAACCATATTATGATCGCTATCAATGTCCGGACCTGCATAGCTCCTGCAATCTTTAATTTGATTCCTGTATCGTTGACGCGTAAGAATGTAATCAATCTGTAATCGAAATCTGTCTCCGGGAGATTTCCATGTATATTTATTTATTTATTTTATTTATTTATAATAATAAACGGCTGAACCAGCCTTTACAAACATAATATAACAAAAGAAAACAGTCAAGTGATAAAAACAATGTAGCTGTAATGTAGTACTAGCAAATAATTTCAAATAATGATTATAAATCTCTTAAAAATAATAATGATTATAAATCTCTTAAAAATAATAATGATTATAAATCTCTTAAAAATAATAATGATTATAAACTTCCTAATATATATCATAAAAAATCAAAATACAATTAATTATTCATGTAGGGAATGCCTGGCCAAGTCGGTAACAATACAATACATAGTTTCGGGTTGTTCCACTCTCGCTCAAACCGAATACACCAATAGATACAATCTCGTCGCAAAAACAACACATCAAAACCCAGCAACTAAACACAATCCATCAAACTCGCAGATTTAAAATTTTCTGTTAATTTCCATTTGTATTCGGATAAGGAATCCGCAAAAACATCCGCCAAATGACCATACATATTCCCCAACCTATGCATCCTATAAAGGGGCGAGTTATATAAATAGTTAGTATCAACTACGTCACTATGAAAAGTCACAACCTGACGAGTGGCTCTTGTTGGAATATGATATGATATCAAACTGTTAAGGTCAAGGCAATCTAATTCCCCTCTTACAATCTTGAATAGCACAATCAGATCAGAGATTATTCGTCTATCAGACAATGTGTTTAAATTTAAAAGGGACAACAAGTAAGAGTAATCAATCTCCTCAATAGGAATGCGCATCATATAGTTGACATACCTCAAAAACTTATGCTGAATCCTTTCAATATTGTTAGAGTGGACTGCGTAGTGAGGAGACCATATAGGAGAGTTATATTCTACCAAGCTTCTGACTAAGGACACAAACATAGCCTTGATCGCTGGTATACTGACGAATTCTCTGGCCACCCTCAACACGAATCCCAACATTTTCATGCCCTTGCAAGTAATATCCTCAATATGTGGAACAAAAGTTAAACGATGGTCAAAGACTACTCCTAAGTCCCTTATAGCATGAACGCGTTCCAAAACATCATCTCCCAACCTGTACTCAAACATAAACGGATTTTTTCTTTTAGTAAATGTTATGACCTGACACTTATCAATATTCAAAAAAAGCCTATTACGCTCACACCAAGACCTCAACCCATCCAAATTGCTCTGCAAAATCTGACAATCACCCTCATTGTTAACCTGTTTATAAATTTTGAGATCGTCCGCAAATAGAAGATAGTTAACGTCATCAAACACTGAAACAATATCATTTATAAAGAGAAGGAACAGAAGTGGGCCCAAATGACTGCCCTGTGGGACCCCACTTGTAGCGATGAAACCATTGCCCCTCACCCCATCCTTACAAACCACAAGTCTTCTCTCACACAAGTAACTGGAAACCCACTCAAGCAAACTGCCTCCCACACCCAGTCCCCTCAACTTACTCAGCAAAATATTATGTGGGACGCGGTCAAAGGCCTTGCTGAAATCAGTGTATACCGAGTCTATCTGAGACTTTTCAGCAAAGGCCTTCATGAGGTGATCTTCATATATCATTAAATTTGTTAAAGTCGACCTCCCTCTGACAAAACCATGCTGAGCTTGATCAATCAATTTTTCAAGTTGAGGAGCGATGCAATTTAAAACAACACATTCAAAAAATTTGGGTATTGCTGACAGAATACTAATAGGCCTATAATTTTTGACATTAGATTTGTCTCCCTTCTTAAATACGGGAACAATATAGCTTTCTTTCCACCGTTCTGGAAAGTAGCCCATACTTAGGGATTCTCTAAATAAGACATCTGTATAGCGATGTCTATAGTGGTGTTGAAACCACGTGTTGGCTACAAACATTTTATTTTTGGCGCAAAATTCAATGAGACGGTTACCTCGATCATTTCTAGTTACCAACCCATATGCTCCTACGACTGATCCCTCCCTTTCTTCCCCTACTACTGCGTTCCAGTCTCCCAAGTAACTTATTTACATTCATCTTAGGTTATTACACTAACTTCCATTCCACATTCCTCTCGTACAGCACTAATACACACACGATTTCTCAAACTCTTACCACAAAGATCTCATTTATACTGCATTTATGCCGCTTTCATCCTTCTTCAACCATGTCCACGTCTCACTTGCATACATCAGTGTTGGCACTGAGATGGCAGAGTGCACCAACTTTTTAATTATTGGTCGGATTACACCGTCTACCATAATTGTATGCAACTTTTGTTTATATGATATCGTTTTCACACGATCTCTCTTGAACAACTTACCAAGTAGGTACCTACCTACACACCTTCACCAACTGTAGCACTTCGTTGTCAATCATTACCTAACATACTGCTCTCTGGTTTCCTCTTTCAAATACCAAGATTTGAAATACTATGATCACTGTAGCAGGGTATCAACAAAACCAAAGCAAAATATACAAATATGCATTTGCATATAATCATCCGGTCTCTAATATTACTATTGTAAAATAATATTTATTTGAAGTATGACTATTTATTTGAAGATTAGAATGTTATGTGAAGAAGATTATGCTATGTATTATTTAGTGAAACTGAGGGGGCTCTCAAAAGGTATATTTGTATTATTCGCACAAATGCCAATGATCTCATTTAAGTTTAACCAATGTTTATGTATAATGATATTATGAAGGAAGCAAACAAATATAACACAGATAAGTATCATAACGCTAATGTGAGAATTTACTAAAATATTATAGTATATTAATGATTTACTATCATATGCATTGTATAAATGATAGTAGTTCATTGAGCAATTTGTTTAAACATTCGATCGATACATTCGTGGTGTTACGTAGGTACCTACATACCTAATACGTGGGCCCTAGGCCCCAAATAGTTGAATTTTTTAAAACATGGATTGACAATTGATACAGATCGAGCTAGTCCCAAATTAATATTGAATCTTGTATTGTGGGTACTACTAATACGACGATACACATACCTGCAATGCACTGAACACATATATAATGTAACACCCAGACCCAGGACAATTTGAAAAATTTCATTCATCATTTTGCCCTGGCCGGGAATCGAACCCGGGACCTCGTGATTCAAAGGCAATAGCGTTACCTCCGCGCCACACCGACCGACAATTAATTAAACACAATTAATTCTAGAGATCCTTGCATCCAGGTATTTTCTTCAATGACTTTTACTTCCATTTAGAAGATTTTACATATTATCGAAAATAAGGTCTTCAGGGTACTCTCGACAAAACTAAACACGATCTTAATCTAGTCTTGATCTTGATCATACGACGCACGAAGGGAATATGGTCAAAATCACCGCGCTACCGCTAACGCGAGATGGGTTTGCGTGTATTTTTGGTCAATAGTCACTTCGTGCGTCGTATCATCAAGATCAAGACTAGATTAAGATCGTGTTTAGTTTTGTCAAGAGTAGCCCTGCTTCTGTTGTTACCAATTATCTCCTTAGGTGTTCGTTCGTTTTATCTTACTCCTTTCAAGATATTATAGCTATATAGGCATCTCGTTTCCTACAAAATGAAATTTACACAATATTGTCAGTGAACGTCGCAAAGATATAAACTGTCGAGCCATTCACTGACATTTCACCAAATACCTAAATAAATACTCTGTTTGTTGTGAAGATCAGGTATCTGTTTAGTGGTATTCTTATATTATATTATAAATATTTTCAAGATGTTGTAAGTTATTGATCTTCCAAAGAATAATGAATGTGAAATCAAAAACATTTCATACGTATGCCAATCCAATAGCTATGATAAATTAACGTTAGAAAAGTCTTTTGGAACCACCCACGTTATTCTGGAGCGAGGTATTAATTGAAACACTATTTATGTATAATTTCAATCTACAAGAGACTCCATTTTGAGGATGCAGTCTGGTCTGACTACTCCAGAGCCAAAGAGAAGGAGTTCGGGACTTTGGGACTTTGGTCAGTTCGGGACTTTGTAGGCGCCACAAGGTACTTAGGTGCCAGCTGTATGGGCACACTCAAAGAGAGTGCAAGCGCAAGACCCCTGTGTGCGCACGTTGTGCCAGAGAAGGTCATGAGGAAAGGGACTGCAAAGTCTCTGTCGAGCGAAGAGTGTGCGCCACGTGCACAATCTTCAGAGAGAACGCAGCCCACCCCACGGGTGATCGGGATTGTCCCGCTCATAGGGTTGCAATAGATAGGTTGGCACAGGCAACGAACTATGATGGCTAATGCGGCATCCGTCCTGCTAGGCCAGATTAATTTGCGACGCTCACGAGCATCGGCTATTGACCTGATTAGATGCATGTTGGGGCTATCTATTCCAATAGTTTCCATTCAGGAGCATTCAAATCCGCCGAACGGGCATTTTGCCCGGTGAGAAGTGGCAGCGTTTTGTGCGACTCTCCCGAAGGTAAGCGTCTCCTTGAGAGGCTTCAACGTGCGAGAGGCTCCTACCAATTAGCTATAAGGCATGCTTAGACCTCAGCCTGGAAGGACTGGATCACTGAAACGGGAAATGACGATCCTTGGTCAGTTACAAAGACCATTGTGAAGTCCAAGACATCCGCTGATTACTATCTTACCAGCATTGTTGCTGGCGGTAGTGAGACAGTGTGTATTGACCGCACACTCAGGACGTTGCTGGATGGGCTTTTGCCTCTTGATTCGATATCGAGGGACATTCCATTTCATGCTGCGTTGCGTTTTCTGTCGCGCTGTCCACCAGATGAGTCTATAATCGAACCTGGCGATGTGACACATTCTGAGTTGGGAGAAATCGTCAAATATTTAGGACCTAGGAAGGCACCTGGTTTTGACAGAATCAATGGTGCAATTGTGTAAAAGGTCTGGACGTACTGCCCTGCAGAAATCCTGGCTCTATACCAGGCCCGTCAGAATGAAGGAATATTTCCGGAAGTTTGGAAGAAAGGTATGCTTTTATTTTATTTTATTGGCACATCTACAGGTTTTACACAAATATAATATATTACAATATACAAACATATTAACCCATTTACAGATTGCACATTTGTATTCGAATGTGTTTACATAGCTAAAAAGAAAGTTAAAATAATAATAAAAAACCAAATATTAAAATACAAAAGAAGAAAAATAAAACGAAAACAAAAGAAGTTACTTAAAAATAGGCAATGATTTTTACAAAAAAAAAATAAAAGGGTTATACCCAAAGATAAGCCACTGTCAGATATCAAGGCGTATAGACCCATTACCTTGCTGCCTTCCTTTGGCAAGATCCTTGAGATCTTGGTGAGGAACCGGTTTGCGGGGACTCTCGTGCCTGGAGATCCCAAACAGTTTGAGCATTGCTATTGAGGCCTGCTTGAAATGGAGAAATGAGTGTGAGGATAATAATGTTCTGGGTGTCTTCCTTGACATAGCTGGAGCTTTTGACAACGCGTGGTGGCCTCTTATCCTGGCCAAGCTAAAGATACGAGGTTGTCCTCGCTGGTTGTTAATTGTTGTTAGCAGCTACTTAAGCAACAGGTCAGTAATGATCACACACACTGGAATTGTAGTAGAAAGGATTGTTGACATGGGCTGCCCACAAGGATCGGTTTTAGGACCGTTTCTTTGGAACGTTCTGTTTGACGATCTGTTGAAAATTGATCTTCCGCCTGGCTGTACGATTTTTGCCTATGCCGATGATGCGCTTCTCTTGCTACCTGGTAGTACGAGGAGTGCCATTGAGAATAAATTTAAAATCGTGATTGAACGTATCCTGACGTGGGGCAATGTGAATAGGCTGGTCTTCTCGCCGAGCAAGACCTCTGCTATGTGGTTGAAGGGTTCGCTTGGGGACAGGAATCCAGTTCTTCGGATCACCCATACGGGTGATCAACGAAGTCCGTTATCTGTGTGTAGTCCTAGACAGAGGCCTTTCCTTTCTCCCGCATGTCAGAGCGACTGCCGGAAAAGCGGGTGTGTTATTTTTCACTCTTTGCAGACTGAGTCGTGGAACATGGGGTCTAAGATAGCGAACTGTGAAGACTATATATCGGGCAACTTATGTAGCTCAGGTCACGTATGCTGCTCGTGTGTGGTCGCACAGGCTGTTAGTTGGATCTGTGTCGACGGCGGTCTTGAGGGGGCAAAGACTCCCGCTGCTCGCTGTCACGGGTGCGTATCGAACTGCAGCTAGTGATGGCCTTCCAGTCATTGCTGGTGTGCTACCAGCCAATTTAGAAATCTTGGACTCTGTGGCCAGGCGCAAGATCAAGGCGGATGGAGTTGTGGTATATTTCGGCATATCTGTGCATGCGGAACCCGGAATCAGAGGTTACAATAGGGCTGTCGGCACGATACGAAAGAGAACGATGGAAGTGTGGCAGGAAAGATGGGACGGAGGAAGAACTGCTAGATTAGTCTACAGTTTCCTCCCGAATGTTTGTGAACGAATGAAGAAACGCTTCCTATCATTTGATCATTTCACTGTACAGTTAATAACTGGCCATGGGGATCTGAGAGGCAAGCTCTTTGATCTTGGGCTCGTGGATGATCCATGGTGCGTCTGTGGGATGGGGGCGCAATATGCGGAGCATATCCTTTGGGAGTGCCCGGTGATGATGGATGCGAGAGATCTAATGCTAGAGGAAATGAGCGATGGCACCCCCAGACCCGTTTGGTTTGGGGAAGTGCTACTTTGTCCTCAGAATTTCAGGGCTTTCCAGAGGTTTGTAGATTCCTGTGTGTCTAGGTGGGATCTTCTGCGTAGGCCGGGCTTAACCCCGGCTGACGCAGGGGAGTCAGAGAATTGAGCTTGCTTGGCGTGGCGAATGTTGCGTGGCGAACTCTTGTTTTTCGTTTTGTTTTGTGCGTCCTGTCTCCCTTGGTGGAGAGTAGCTTTGATTGGAATATCCCCATTGGGAGGGAAATAGTTTTCCACACTACCCCGTTATTCGGTGACCCCTGGACTCACTGTCTTAAAACCGAAATGTTTCTGGACACTTTATCTCTGTTATCTGTACCAACTGTATATATGTATTTTATTGTGCTTAATTTTTGGGTATAATTTAGGTTTTATTTTTTCTTTTAAGAATTTATTATAGTTAACAATGTCATACATGTATTGTGTGATCTCACTTTATTTTAATTTTCCCAATATGGACTATTTTTTGTTTATTTTTGTTTATTATTCCAACGAGGCGACTTCCGTTGATCTGTTCTTCGGGTGGCTCGTGAGGAAATGAAAGTGAGTGTGCAAATTCGGATAAATAGGATTCCCTGACTCCTGAGATATCAGAGTGTGTAGAGGTTCTTTCAATATAATATCTTTATAATTCTAGAATACTTCCTTTCATTCATTATTTCTTCAATATTCCATGACTTTTGTAGTAAATAAACATGTTCACGTTTTATTTTATACCTACAACATACATAGAAATGAACAATTGTTGCAATTACAATATATTGTTATGTATTGTATATATGTGGAGTTCATCGATACCACTTGAGGCACTCCGAGGTTTGCATTCTTCATATAGATTCCTTTCAGCACATAACACACTAGTATTAAAAGGTGATTATTCGTATGAGCAGACTATTCGGAATGAGATCGAATTAGACAAGAAAATTTGGCTGTGACAGATTTCATACTCCATTATTCAATCAACTTTGATAATGTGCATGACATGGGGCAACAAATTATTGGTAGGTACAGCTATATATTTTTTATCATACTTAGGATGTTGAAATAACCTCTTTCAGGAATCTAAGGACTGATTCAGATTTATCAGATTTATCCATTTGGGTGACAATTTCTTTTTTTCTTTAATTTTCTTTTATTTTAATTTCTCTCTCTCCAGTCCTTCAGTGCCTACTTACAGAATTCCTGTATGCATTGATACTAACATTTGTTTACACTGCGGCTATATGAAAGTGCAGTTACAATAATACATACATACATAGCCAGATATAAATAAAGTATTTTTATATAATTCCAAATAAATGAAAGAATTTTTGCTGTCTATAAAATACTGTTGCTCGAAAATTTTCCTGAAAGTATGCTATTAGAGCTTTGCATTATCCAAGCAAACATAGAGATAATTTGATTATTCCGTAGTAGACTGGAAACAGTTTTTCTACCAGTTCATGTGGTAAACCGTAACCTGAAGGTTTTGGTTTTAAATTTAAAAAAAAATGGACTGAACAATACAATATTATTATGATTATATCTAATAATCACACAGACTCAGCTGATTCGCATTATGTTGTACATAAAACGATTGAACATCCATTATGTTACTTTAGAAAAACACATATAAATCACCAATGATGTTAATAATACATCCTTTACTTTTTCTATTTACATACATATTTAGAAAATTTTAAAAATATAATAATTGTTTTATTCGTTTATTCATTTGTTCATTTATTCATTTGTTCGTTTGTACATTTGTTCTTTTATTCATTCATCCATTTATTCATTTGTTATTGATTTATTAATTTGCTGATAATAATAATAATAATAATAATAACGGAGAGTATTTAAAGCGCCATCTTTGTGCCATAATTATTGATGTGATAATTTTTTTTTAGTTTTTTGATAGTTTTTTTTTTATGAGATGTGTTAATTGTATTTTTTTTTTAATATTTTTTCACGCAGCATGCCTCGATACAGGGCAACCTAGTTAGGCTGCTACAATTTAACAGCCGTTCTTACCTAAGGTACAAATCAGATTTAGCTCTAGTGGTTTCAGGCAACAATTTTTAATAGGCGCAGAGAAAATTATTTAAATAATAAATGAAATAGCTTTATTAATAAATATAAGCCAAAACTTTATATGCAAAAATATTCATGAGTATAAAAAAATAGTAGGTATGTTGTCACATATAAAAAAAATTTAAGCTGTATTTATTCTATAAATTGAATTTATTTATTTCCTAATTCAGAGACGGAGCGAGTATACCCCCACATGCTCTCGCTCGGCACAGAGTGTGCCTTCTGAATCTAAAAATTTGTGAAACTCACTATATTCTTGATTATTGCACATAATGACGTTATATATGGATTATGCTAGGTAAACAACATTCCATTTATATAAATAAAACAAATGGTTGAATTATAAACATTTTCTATAATTTTTATGATAATGAATTTTTTTTTATGTGTATGCAGTTTGTCATAATAATTAAGAAAATCCAAGTGTTGTAAATAAATAAATCAAGGTGCATCATAAAATTCACGATATTTTAAGATTAATCTTGGTTTTAAAATGTTATTAACACTCTTGTATTATTAAGAATAATTTATTAAAAATAGCACCACTCAACCTATCATCATTGTGACGGTAATTTTCAAAAATTATTTTCACTATATTTCTCGCAGCAGAATAAAACTTAAATGATAAAATCGTATTTAAAAATGTTCAAAATATTATATAAATATAAAAAATAACATAAGTGTTATCCAGAATTTAAAATATATTAAAAATAAAATGATAGTATTTTTGCTAATTCGTTTGCATGAAATACCAAAGAAGGGATGTTGAGCCCTCTTAACTGTGGCCAATTGGTGATATATTGTCTCAGCGTTTGTACATTGATATTGATTGAATAAAGTATTTATATTTCAACTAGAAAACCAAGACTGTATTAAACGATTTTTTGTCATCTAATCGCTTCTTGATTTGTTTAAGATTATATTCTCACCATAATTGTAGCTTTAAAGGCGACTGTAAGGATATTTATCTTTTAAGTAGAATGCAGCGAATATAAATAAAATGCAAATCATCATCTTCATACCAATAAAAATTAAGACATTCAGCATGGATGATATCGATATTGAAGATGTGAAATGTGTTATACGGGATGTTTTACGAATACCAGCTTTTTAATGGGCACTCCAAAGTTTAGGAAAAAGAGGGAAGTCCCGGGGACTCCACGGAATATAGGCGACACAAGAATATTTTTACAGGAAAGAATGAATAAATAAATAATAAATTAATAAAATTATACGTTATGCAAATACCTATTATAATAATAATAATACTGATCAAAAAACACATAAACATTTGGTGAGCTCGTTGCCTGGGACAATATCTTCCAGCTAACCATATATTAATATATTATTAAATAGATTTGAAAACATTTTAAAAGATGATCGGTTTTGCAACCAACGAGATTATCCCATAGGTAAACACTTCGAATGACGCAAACTGCCTATATTTTTTCTCGTAATAGTAGCTATACACTTTTTTTTAAATATGTTGTTTTTGGAATATGTTTTTTTATGATATTACGCCTACCTGCATAAAACTGCACCTCTAAAAGCAGATAAAGTCATGATATCATATGTTTTGTAGTCAATACTTTGATATGTATTTATGTCACGTACGTTCACATCACAGCCTAACCATTCTGCATTCCCATTAATGACTGCAGTAATAATTATATGTTATTCGGTACAACATTAAGACAAATAGTAACTCCTAAGCTGCAATTGGTGTACAGCGTAACAATCCCATCGCTAGCTTTAAAGAAACTTTGTAAACCACACCTTTCATCTACGCTTTTGATTTGGTTAAATTCTTATCTAAAATCTTAAAATCTAAAATAAAATCATTCAACGATATTGTACGTGCTTATATTTTATCTTCAGTTATTTTTATCTGTGCTCTCGAGTTGGATGAAATTCGGTATCACTCTAGAGGAAACTGACTATGTCAGATGTTTAAGATATGTGTTCAAAGATTTGGTTTAAATAGGACAGAGATTCTGGAAGCAGCAATGAAGAGAAATATCTATAGAAATAATGAATATACTCCTAGTTATCTAACTACTTATGTAAATAAATGTTTATAGTGGTCACTTGAAAAAACAAAAAATAGGCATCTAGTGGTCAAAAATATTTGTAGTTATTTTATCTGAAGCAAGTGAATTCAGAGCAACGTTATATGTAGTTGATTAAGGGCCAATATTATAAAAGTCCGTTAGCTCAAAATATTTTAATATGGTCCAAAATTTGATATAACTACTCGTTTTTCAGCATTATAAACATCCGTTGATATTATTTCAGTAAAATGTTACCATCGGCTTTAACTGGCCGACCGACCAGGGATTAGTTTTGACGACTAGCATTGCTGTCTCACTATTTGCCTGAAGAGAGAAAGAAATAACGATAGATGAATCTAAGCACGTGTTTTGTTAGGATATATTCTCATATCATCGCTGTCACTTACTCATTTGTTTTGTGTAATTTATGAGATTGTTGGGTGAAGTTTTTATGAATGGGGAGCAGCAGGGCTACTCTTGACAAAACTAAACACGATCTTAATCTAGTCTTGATCTTGATCATACGACGCACGAAGTGACTATTGACCAAAAATACACGCAAACCGATCGCGCGTTAGCGGTAGTGCGGTGTTTTTGACCATAGTCCCTTCGTGCGTCGTATGATCAAGATCAAGACTAGATTTAGATCGTGTTTAGTTTTGTCAAGAGTAACCCTGCAGGTAGATAAAAGGGACAGGCAAGATCTTATGTGACCACCGGTTGAAAACAATGGGTACAGTAGGCAAAAATATTTCTTTAAAACGAATTGTCAAAATAGTTTTATAATGCAGTATCTAGTAGAATGTACGAACAGATCGCCATCCGTTCGTAAAGTGTCGACATACTTACGAATATTGGGTTCCTCGTTTATAATTTCGGCCCTAAGAGAAAACTCAATTGAACATAGTAATGCCTATTATCTCAATAAAATGTCTGAGAAAGGTATAACTCTGAAATAAATCTCAAAGATTTTATTTGTATATCAAATAACTAACTATATCAAGTTTGTGTTTGCATTTGTATATCAAGTAACTTTAGGCCTATCTCAATACTTCCTGTGCTTAGCAAATTGTTTGAAAAGATTGTTGCTAACCAGGTTCTCCACTTTTTTGAACGAAACAATTTGTTCCATCCACAACAATTTGGCTTCCAAAGGAACGAAAGCACAGCTGATGGAATAGCATGTTTAATCCATACAATACATACAATCCATACAATCACTTGATGGAAAGCATGACACATATGGTATTTTTTGTGACTTATCGAAAGCCTTTGATTGTGTTGACCATGAGATCCTGATCAGTAAGTTAGAATATTATGGAATCACAAATATTGAAAAGGAATTTTTTACATCATATCTTAATGAAAGAAAACAACTAACAGAATTGGATAATATAAAGTCTTCTTATAAGAACATAAACTATCGTGTTCCTCAAGGATCAATTCTTGGTCCATTATTGTTTCTTATATATATAAATGATTTGCCACTTTCCTTAATTCTAGATGAAAAGATTATTATGTTTGCTGATGATACATCATTATTAACAAAGGATACCAAAGACAAAAATGACACAAAAATAAACACTATTGATGCTTTAAATAAGGTGGAGGGCTGGTTTTGTAGCAACAATCTTATCTTGAATATGACGAAAACTGGTGCGATTCGCTTTTCTCTGAAACGATCGTCGCAAGACGATCCGGTAACTTCCATTTTGAGTGATAGAAATATTGCAATCAAAGATGAATGTAAATTTCTAGGTGTCACTGTCGACAAAACATTGCAATGGAGTTCACACATAAAAAATGTCGCTCCAAAACTTTGTTCAGCAATTTACGTAATTAAAAAGATAAGAGAGACCTGCGGCGTGGAAGCTGCAAAATTAGTATATTTTTCATATTTTCATAGCATAATGGCATACGGAATACTGTTCTGGGGAAATGCCTCTGAATCGCAAAGAATTTTTGTTTTGCAAAAGAGAGCAATTAGAACTCTTCTTAGCATAAAATCTAGGGAATCTTGTAGAAATGTATTCAAAAAGCAAGGAATATTAACCATGCCATCACTCTATATTTATGAGTGTATATGTTATGCAAGGAAACATTTAGATGGCACACCACTTAATGAAAATTTTCATGATTATAATACGCGATTAAAACATAAAATCAGACCAGTAGAACACAGGCTCTCTAAGTTGGACCGTAGCTTTTTGTGTCTAAGTGTAAGACTATACAATAAGCTTCCGGATACAATTAAGTGCGATGATGTATTGATCTTCCGGAGAGGGGTGAAGTCGTATCTGGTTGATAAATCGTTTTACTCTATTGACGAAATGATAAATGAATAATATTTTCTCATCGAATTAATACATATTTTAAAATTTGACGTTGTGGGTCCGGACTCTTTACATCCGTGAATACATAAAATTATTTAATTTAATTTGATATTTTATATAACTTTAATTGTTTCTTTGATTGACTGTATTTGAAATTGTGATTGATTAAATAAATTTTATATATGACGAGTCCAAGTGCCTCCATAATAGGGGCCTAGGGACAATAAGAAACAATAAACAATAAAAAATGTTTTTGTGTTAACACTTTGGAAATTCATTATAATTAAAATGATTTTAAAACACTGTATAATTTCCAAATTAAATTTATTCACCTCAAACGTTTTCGCCTCCTGATGATGCCAAGTAGAAGCCTTGGCGAAAACGTTTGAGGTGAATAAATTTAATTTGGAAATTATACAATGTTTTAAAATCATTTTAATTTTATTTGTATATACTACATGTAAGTAATTATTCCACCAATAGGATAGGTATCCTTATTCACGATTATACATAGATATTAAAAATTTCTAAGATTTCTTCATTTCGAACAATTACATTCCATAAACCATTATGTTTGAATAAACAATCTTCATAAAAGTGTATATATGCCAAATAGCGGAATTCCGTTTTTAAGATTATTTGTGCTGGATTTTTGAAGAAGCACGTTTCACTATATATGAAAGCATTGTCCAATCCATTGATATATATGTATATTGACTAGTAACGTTGTAGGTACTAACTAATATTTATTTATTTATATTAAGGCGAATTACCGATGTTCAATATACATAATCATTAAAAATCAGCAAAATTCACACGAATAATCAAACATACAGACCATGCACACTTCGTTTACTTACTTTTGATATACCTAGCACACATACATGTATATAATGATGAAACTATCCCTCAAAGCACGAGCTTTGCTCAAATTTGAAGGAATTTATTCGATAAAATAAGTAAAGTCCTTGCATAAATCTTCCAAACATCCCTTCTGTTATTTCATGTAGAAGATTTTCGTGACGCACTATGCGCTCAAGATGCTCAAGCACTTATCTTCCACTTTCGATTCTACTGAAGATTTCGTCATTCGTGATGTGAACTCTTCGAGATATCCCTGCATTATATCCCTTTTATGATTTCAATATTATCAGCATAATATCTCGTATCAAAGTGTGTATTTACAAATGACATTAATAAAAATATTTCAAATTCCAATGGTCAATTGAATGAAACATGGGACATTGCAATATTCATAATACATGCTAAAGGTGTCCACTAACCGACGACGCCGATGACACTAAAGAGTCAATTGTGAGATTTGTGGGAATTCTTGAATCATTTTCGCCTTGAGAATTGTAAACCATATAATGATCAATTAAGTCATACCTTCACACATGCATATTATCACTAAGCTTTACCTATCTTGTGCTTGGTAAAGAGAGGATCGAGCGCAATACACTGTTTTAATATTATGGTACATATTATGTAACTACAGTAACAATAATCGGCATCGTCTCATAGTCAGAGAAGGCAAGTACCTAAATCGATGCTTTTTTTAATAGAATTATCTTTGAAACCATTTATTTAATTTATTTATAGTGTCGAAACCCAGAAAATAAACGATCAAACTTATCTCTATATTGTATGCACATACGTATGAACTATAATAATAGGTACTAGGTAGGTATGTCATAAATTATTTTCGTCTTTACGTTACGTGTTTAATCATCATCATCATCATCGCCCTCAATGCTCCTCTCGGGAGCACAGGGCAGAAACCAGCCTCCTCCATTCAGAGCGTCTCTGCGCCAATTGCGACACCTCTTTCCACGACATTCCATGAGCTCTGATATCGTTGTCATAGGAATGGTGTATTGTGAAAGAAGGACGCTCGGGCCGAAGGAACCCGAAGGAGCGGACGGAAGAACAGTGCTCTTTTTGACCAACTATCATTGGGCATTCTCAAAAAACATGTTTAATAACTGTTTATATTAATTAACCAATGAAATATAAAAAATAAAATAGCATAATGTGCGATTCTAATATGGAAATTGTAAATTATCGATTATAATCTCTGCGCTAAGTTGCATTCATTTCACGAATAAATGTTTATGTACCTACATTTAAAGCTAGGTATGCCACATTGGGTCAATCATTTTAGGTAAAGTGGAGCTATGCTTACCTATATTTTTATTAAAATAAATCGTGTCAATTACGCATAGACAAGTTATGTCTGTGACAAAATTATCAAAGTTTGAATATTGTCAACGTTTTTTCTATAAAATTATAGAATTTTTTTGCTAAATTGGTGAATCGTATCCAAAAGTGTTCGAAGTATTCATCACACATTAACAAGCCATATTATGCCATTTTGATATCGCTAAAACGTTGTTCTCACAAGGCGAATATCGTCAGGGAACCAAAATTTCGTCAGCCATTTATCCGTGTGAACAAATTGACAGTTAGTCTGAAACGATAAAAACCATTAAAAAGATATCGTTTCAAGTTGACCACCTATCAACTTTTTTCATTGGTGGAACGATGTGCGCATGCGTAGATGTGCGCGGCATCCGTATCTATAAATGGTAAAAACTTTATAACCTATAAACTTTTTATTGTTTCCCATTTCTTGACAGTTGTTATCTCTGTTGTTGGTTTGTGGCGTTTGTTTCCTTAATTAAAAGGTGCCTAAATAACCTCTACTATAATATTTTCAACTAATAATAAATACTTTGCAATCTCCATCTCGTCATCCGCCATTTTGAAAACAACATTGTTAGCAAATTTACACAAAAATACATTTAAAACAAATACAATAATACAATCAATATACCGATGTTGAGTTCATCGTAATAGCGCGATTTCTCCCTACTAACCAAACTTTGTATTGATTTTAAAAATATAGAACTTTTTGGATCAATCACATAAAAACCTTTATCAAATATTCTCAGACCATGTCTCATCCAAGACCAAATTATAAATATAACACTAGAGTAAATTACAATTTGCATCATATTCATTCCTTGATATGTAAGGGACGCACCCAGAAGAATATTCGCACCAAACTTCTAACCTGCTTTTAAACCTAAGTAGTAGGTGTTCACAAGAGGCGAATATCGTCAAGCGAATTTCACGCACATCTACGCGTATATTGAAAGTATGCAAGGCCAGTACACATTCATAGTGTTCTTACATTGTATAGTTTCAAATTATGTAACAAAATATAGTTTCAGAAAATATACATGATTTCTACGTAATAGCCGTGTATACTTTCTGACGCTGATTCAGTAAATTAGTTAAAAAAATATACAAAGTTATACACGTTTTGTCTTTGTATAGATTTAGGATGCAAACGCGTAACAAGTTGTCGCTGTGAAATCAAACCGGCATATCTCCAAAATGCATATTTCTCACTAGAGCACTTTAAAGTTTCCGCATGTGATATTTTTCATTTAACGTCCATTTGTTTCACCTCAATGCTACTTTATGCATGAATAAAATTTAGACAAATACTGCTTATTGAAGTAGTAGTTGCAAATAAATCGGAATTTGCTTAAATAAGAGAAATATGCCAGTATGACTTAAAAACCAGAGTATTATTTGCATTTGTATCAAGGTGGCATGTAACATGACACATTTTGGAACATGTGTATTGTGAGATACTTCGGTTTGAATTACATGATGGAAGTCTTTCCTCCTTGAACATTTTGAAGCGACCGCCATATTTCGCAATTGATCTGTCTTCACTAAAAAAAATAGCTATTTCCACGTAAATGCATACCAGCCCAAGGCCATCTGACGGATTTTTATTCAAAGCCGGTTCGATATACAAATAATTACTCCGATTTACTCCAATTGACATTTACTCCAATAACTCAATTTCTGGACACATGCCGGTATGATTTGACAGCGACGAAGTATTTGTAAAGTGTGCAAGCTCAGAAAGTTAGATAATATCATAATGTAAAAAAAATGTAGGTACAGCAATTTATAATGAACTGATCACGTAGTTATTACTTTAAATGGTAATTTAAAGGCACCTATTAAAATGATTAACTCCTTTGTAAGAGACAAAAATATTTTTATTAAAAAAGAAACACAAATGTTTAGGTATTTCGATACTATTGAAAAAAACATAGCAAGTGAAATAATGAAAAAAAAAATATTTAAGTACATTCACGACTTACGCCTTTTACATGTTGACGAACGCAAGAAATAAAATCAAAAAGTAAATCCGAAATAATAAAATAATCATAAAAGAAATTAAAAATATGTACTCGTATTCTATTTTTTTTGGGGTAAACTCATGAAAGTTCATATTAATAATACACAAATAATAAAAACAATAATGGCTAATTCCTGTTCAAAACAACCAGACCATGTTGCTCAATGTCTTAGATTTTTTTATACTTTGCCTGTTAATTGCCTGATATGTTGAGACTTGCAAACAAGTATTATTATTTTTTTTACTCTCGATTTTTTTTTGGCGGCCATTTTTCTAACGTGCCGTGGGTGATTTTTAATGAAAATAGATCTTTAGGAAAATTGTTGTATTTTTTTATTTATTAACATATCGAGATAATTTAAAAATATATATTTCAAGTACAAAATTATCTAGTTTTAAAAATATTTTTGATCTAAATTTTGCTTTCTAAAATTGAAAATTTCTCATTTTCGGATCATTATTTTAGAATGAAAACAACAAGTATCATCATTCATATTTTTTATTTACAGAGATATTTTATGTCACTATCCTCAGAAGCAATGCAGATGAATTTAAGAAAGTCCTTCTTTTTCTATAACTAGTCGAACTTTGCTCTTATGTGAAAAAATGCAAAATTGAAACCAAATATCTGAAAAGGGACTGAATATTTTCTTTTAAAATTTTTCTATAACATTAACCGTATTCTTATTGATAAGTGGCAGGAATTATATGAGTGATATCGGAGCGCTTTTTGATATATGGAGTTTTTCCCGTGGGCTGTTTTTGTAAAAAGAAATCAATACAAAATTTGTAATATTTTTTTTTGTTTGTAACCGTAGCGAAATATTTTAGAAAACATTATATTGAGTTATAATGACACTATATTTTGGTATATATTGATATTCTATTATATATTTTAATAAATACCAAAAATTCATCTCAAGGTCATTATATGTTTTATGAAAAAATGTGTTTTTTACCCGAAATTTTTAAATATAAAAAAGTGATAATCACAATTGATTTTTTTCCTGTGAATAAATGGCTGCCAAAAAATAAAATTTCGAGAGTAAAAAATAATAATACTGGTTTGAAAGTCTCAACATATCAGGCAATTGACAGGCAAAGTATAAAAAAAATCAAAAACATCGAGCAACGATTTTTCCATCTTCTGGTTGTTTTTGTTTGGAATCATACTAATACATTATTCAGGATTATTTTGGTTTTGTGACACATTGAATGTCAAATTAAATCATTTAAATAAAATGAAATTATGAAAGTATGAAAAGAGTATTATTTCTTGTGAAAAAAAGAGAATCCAATAAATCAAAATGACTAACTAAAAACTAGTCACGTATAGATTCTAAGAACGTTTCACTGTGTAGCACTTATATGATGATAAAATATATGCACACTACAACAGTATTACTAGTCCGCATTGGAAATTAGTGAAGTACTATTATTACTTACTCTATGTGTAGTATATTATTGGAAAATATACGCGGTAATACCGTAATAACCATTTGTACTTTCTAAAAATATTTATGCTTATTACTATCTGAAACTATACGCGAGCAGTCTCCGCATGCGGGCATCGTTCCACCAACGAAAAAAGTTGAAAGGTGGTCAACTTGAGATGATATCGTTTTTATTGGTTTTAATCGTTTCAGACTAGCTGTCAATGTGTTCACACGGTTCAAATGGTTGACGATATTTTGGTGTCCTGGCGATATTCGCCTCGCGAGAACAACGTTTAACACTCATTGAGATGAAACTTGCACACATAAATATCAAACAGTTCAAAATCACATTAAAACTTTGTGTTTCACACTTTATAAGTTGTTATGGCCTGAATGTAAAATTCACACAAAATTTACATGTGATTTTGATCTGTTTGATATTTATGCGTGCGAATTTCGTTTCAAAGAGTGTTAATACCGCGAACCAAGTTAGAAATATTAAGATTAAAAGCGAGTTCTAACTTCTAAAATTGGTTCGAAAATCTTTCTGGGTGCATACAATGCGTTCCGATATTTTATAATATGTTCATGACATTTGCACGTAGGTAGGTACTACTTGAAACAATAAGTATGAATTTATTGACATTGTTTATTTTTCCACAGAATTTCAATATTTTGTATAAAACTAGAGCGATGAACTAAATTCGCGAAATTATATAATACATTTTGCACCTAATACCTATTGGCATAGATACCTATCTACACAATTAACTTAGTTAGATACCTACACGGTTGGTTCTTGTTTATTTAGGTTCTCAGCTACTGTATGCATATTGCATATATTATATTATAGGTTTTTTAAATTTATTTATTTTAAATATTTTTTGAGTATTGTTTCTAATAATTTTATTTAAAAATTTAATGACTATAGGACACATTTTGAGACTACCTCAGGATAATATGATCAAAAGGGCAATGGACGTAGGGCCCAAAAGACTACACAGACCATTGACCACCTGGATGTCCACAATTGCCAGGGACCTGAAAGAGGCAGAGTTGAGCTCGGAGGATGCAGGGGACCGGAAAACATGGAAGATGAGGACTAGGAGACCCGGCCCTATGTAATTGGGATAAAGGCGAGGATGAAGAAGAATGATCAATATATTTTTTTTCAATTCAAATTCTCAAGAATGGCTGCATGTTGAGTAAGAGAAATCGACGCGCATGTATGAAAAACTGAATGAATATGAAGAAAATGAAGCAAGCATGGAAGAATAGATCAACTTGCGTTCCGTTCTCTCTGTTTACCTCACCTGCGACACGGCGTAAGGGTAAAGATGGAGAAAGAAATTAGGATTTACGTACATACATACTCTTAGATTTCCTAATCTTATATGTAAGCTCTTGATAGATTAAAATTGTTGTATATGTAAAGTTTTCTGTTTTTTTTTATCCTACAAAAATATGCGATCACAATTGTCGTTATTTTAATGGTTCAACTTATTCAGAAAAATAATATCTTTGATGATAGTCCTTTTTGTGTTTCATCATATAATATTAGTGATAAAACAATATTAGCGTTTTCTTTCTGCTTGTATTTCATGACAACACGATTTAATCGTGTTAGATCGAGCGTGCGCACTGCGCACACCCTTTTAGTCTCGATCGCAACTACGGAATGAATGACTACTAGCGCTCACTCAATACTTTTTGTGGTGGAATATTTGGAGGGGGTACAAACAAAGTATTCCGTGATAATAATGTATTTTGAATATTATAGAGATGCTCAAATTAATAAACTTAACTCAAAAAAGTCTAATTTCTTTACATAACTTTATCTTGCAGTAGTTTTGTTGTTTCAAGTGATATGAAACTATTTTTTTCTGCAACTGATTACGGGTAGTTTTGTTCTTATTTTTTCTAGGGGCAATGCAATAATTAGTACGTAAAAAATATCAACAAAATTATCAGTAATCAGTTACAAAAAGAATTAGTGCAATATCACTCAAAATATCAAAACTACCACACGATAAATGTATATAAAGAAATTATATTTTTTGAGTAAGTGTATTAATTTGAACACCCTCTGCTCTGTAAGTATAGAGACCCCGTGCGCCACTGTGCGGCACTGTGTGCATCTCAGACTGTGAATATTCGTTACTATAGTCGTTGACTGACTCAACCGGGGACTAAACGCTTACAAAGGTGCCTGACGCACATACATTACCCAATAAAAATAAACCTAAGTTTAAAGAATCGTATTCTGATATATATTAAACATAAACATTATTAGCAATTTTTAAAAGTAAAATTACGATTTCTAGTTTATTAACCGTACTTAAATATTTATTTTATTTATAAATATAAAAAAATATATTTTAAATAAAATATATGTCAATGTTAAGTGCATAAAGTTTTCAATACTGTAAATATTTTTTTAATTATCTATTTTACTGTACCGAAGACTGTCATTCATTCTTCCTTAATTCGTACCAAAATTGCATTTAATAATTTAACTAATCAAAAACATTGTGCTTATAAAATAAAAACAATATAACTATAAATTTTAGAAAACTGTGATAATTTGAAAATAATTACTTATTTTATAAGATTTATTTTTTTCTTTTTAAACATATATTTTTAATTATTATAAAGTGTTTTTTCCGAGTGACTATAGAAAGTTGTACAAACTTTTTTACATTGAATCAATATGGATTTATTATGTACAGAAACCGTTTCAAGTTCAGTGTCAAGCGGCGATTCTCCACAAGAACCCACTGGACACAATACTAAAAGAAGTAATTATTATAAAGAAAGACCTATTAGAAAAGCTTTACCAGATCCAGCTTTGCTTGAAGACAGAGTTTTAGAAAACTTATTGAAAGCTGAAGAACATCATGGAATATTACCACCATATTTTGGTACAGTACAAAAAGAAATTACACCAGAAATGAGAAGAATTGTTGCAGATTGGATGTTAGAAGTGAGTTTGATCTTTAAATTATTATTTTTTATTACTTCATTGTACAAATATTTTAAACTATTTTCGGCGAACTTTTTGCTTTAAATGACTTCTTGTATAAAATATATCGATATATTTATTTGTCATTTAAACCTTGTGTAAATCGCATGTATTATTTTTTTAATGTGTCTGTATTTTTTTCTTAAGTATTCATTCATTCATACCATCACGGAATATCCAACTAGTAGGTAGTGAAGTAGCCAGCGGACCAACTAGCCAATATTCTAAGAATCATTTATAAGCGTATTGATTAATAATATAAAACAAACATATTTATTTATTGCCAGCGAACCAACTGACCAATATTCTAGGAATAATCTATAATGATATTGATTAGTTAACATTTATATTTATTTATTTATTTAAGCAATAAACAGCTTTCACCTTTTACAGTTTCAAAGTAGTACAAAACAGTCTTTTGAGAATCTTATTATAAATTTTATGTAAAAAGTGAAAAACGTGAAGATGGAAGAATGAAATTTTTGTAGTAATTAATCAAGATTAACTAACAAAAGTTTATTAGGTGGTTTGGGGCATGTGAAAAAAATTAATGAGGACAGAACGACAAAGAAAATATTCATGTGTAAAATAAACGGTGATGTGTCTTTCCAAGGATTAAATAGATTGATCACGTAGATCAGATCCCAAAGGTCGGTCACGTTCTGAGTACAAGGATCTGAATAAAATGAGATTACCACTTGTTTCGCAGGAGACGTTTTAAAAGCAATAAATAAAATTGCACATGCTTAATCTGTAAAAAAAACTGAACTTATCAATGTTTTTAGAGCGGAAGACCACACACGTTCATTTTAGTAACTTCCATTGCTAATTACAAAATTCCCTCATATATTTTTGATTGGTCTTGTATAACCAGTGTCCACTAATTTTTCCAATGTCATCAGAACATCCCTAGGAAAATACTTAGATCATCTGTAGGAGATTTAACTTGATCTTTTGATCTACCAACATAGCCCACCCATCACCATTTAACTTCAACACTTTTTTGTCGATATCAATAACTCTTCATCGTTTACTAAACTTGGTGTTTCTTATTTGATGGAAATATTTTATCTGTACCATAACTCTCTCATACTTTCTTCGTGATATACGGAACTTCCAATTTATATCACAGGCCCTGCGACTAGGTACGTATATGTGATTATATTTAATAAAATTTAATGCAACAATTCACTTGGTATTCCATTTTGCATTCTGTTCAACCGATGAACATTTCCGATATACAAATTATTACATAGTAGCAATCAACTTCCTGTGTACGGGATTTCCTCTTCTCGAATCAAGGATTCAAAAGCTCTACATGTACTCATTACAAAATTACAGGATGTGGTCAAAGGATGAAATATATATCTATATATACACGCACATATACTATAACATTGTGTCTATTATGTGTTGAAACATTATTTAATGATTTCAATATTTAAATATGATCAGTTAATATTTCCCATTTTTTTAATTGTTACATTGAATTTTTATGCAGTGAATCCCCGCCTGTTCAACCTAAGAACTTTCTTATTGGACAGACATAAAAACAATGTCGATCAAAATAGTCTAATAAGCAGAATGTGTAGATTATAATAATGTTTTATGTTCACATTGCGTGGATGGTGTGGATCTGTGGATGTCTTTGGCGATTCCTGACGGGGTTCAGGAGGGGTGTTGCCTTCAACTTTAGTATTTTAGGAGATTGACTTTTTTTATGTTTGTTTTTCGATGTTAAATGGATTGCTTGATTTTTGTCTTTCGATGGTTGTTGCTTGTTTACAGTTTAGTGTACCGTTTGACGTGATCGGTGCTTGTTTGGTGCGGGTCCAGTTTGTACTGGGCGTGCGGTGAAGTAGACTATTTTAAATTTGTTTACATTAATATGTGTACCTATGCTGTAGACACATTTAATTGGAGGGTTGGCCTGACCAAGTCAATGTATAATGATTTTATTTATTTTTTGTGTCTATTTTGTCAACTTTCCGTTTGGGTCTCTGATTAATAAATAAATAAAATATGCAATTAAATTTCCTACACGTAGCTTACAATCTGCGCTTTAATTAGAATCACGATAATACTTACCACAAAGCTTAATAATTAATCGAGAATTTTATTAACATGAGGCCGGGTTAATAAAATTCTCTAGTGATGCAAGAATTGAACACAAGAATCGATATTGTTAACATTTCTATTAGAAAAGTTCTAACATTGATATTTTGTTTAAATATATATGTATCTGTTTTTGTATATTCACACAGGTATAAACACAGGCTTGCTAGAAAAGATGCCTCCAAGCAATAAGCATGCAAAAAATACATACCATCACGACGCTTCCCTCGCGGGGTAGACAGAAAGGATTGAGCGCCGCTTCCTTCTATTCTTGCATATATACAACTTTCGCTTCCGGTATAGTCATACAATTCCTCAAGCATGCTCTCCTGTTCAATGTGCTCAACGCGTGACCGTCTTGTAGGATCTGGTTTATATGATCTTGCCATTTTATTCTCGGACATAACATTAAATGAATGAATCTTTCTTCAAGCTTTTAGCTTACTGTGAAACCTAAAAACCCAGATATAGGTATCTCTCATAAAAAAATTAACCAATATTTAAAAATAAGATTTTTCAAAATACCTGAGGAAAATCAATATATATATGTATGTGTGTGTGTGTGTGTGTGCGCGCGCGCACGTGTGTGTGTAAGATATATCCAATGTATTTTAATAAAGTATTTAGAAGAAACCCATTCGAAGCCCCAAACAGTCTCTCTCTGTATATCCATAATCAAAATTATATGCCGGTGCATACATACATATATACACAAATACACTCCCACATATTCAGCTGTTAGCAAATACAGATACTATTATTTTGCGTCCTCGTATGTAGGTATAATAATAAACACAATATTTTAATTATTAAACTGAAAAGTAATAAAAGAGTACACTATCATGATCGTAAATTTCCGCAACGAGTCTAAAATATCGAAATTATAATGTACCATTCTTATTTATTTTTCATCGATTGTGCCAAAAGATTTTTTTTTCGTATGGAACAAAATTTTCTTTCAAAAAGAAATATTTAAGAAAAAAAAATAATTAAAAGAAGTTATCTTTCTTACAAAACAAATAGTAGTTACAGTAGGTATATGAAAATTAAGGAAATATAAATGTTCCGATTAAATAAGTTCAGTCAATTTAAATACAGATGAACAAAATTTCTAGTAGGTATTCAAGTGCAGTAAACAATGTTCAGTCAAAGCACATGCAAGAAATTAAAGTTCACTCAATGAAAATGCGATATCACAAAAAACAATGATATGACTACGATGAAATGATGCTCATTAATAATATTATGTAGAGTAAAATAAAGATCAGTCAAAATAAGTACAGTAAAATTAAGTTCAGTCAATGTAATTGCGGTATAACAAAGATCTGTAATATTGTACGTGCGGTTATAAAATTAACAGTTAACAGTAAAACAAAGTTAAGTCAATGTAATAATAATAAAAATTATAATATTATCCAATAGGAAAATAAACATGACATCATTACTGCTGAACTTTTGTGCAATAGGCGAGTTTATCGCAGAAGCGCGATATCGTCCCACTAACCCATGTAAATGCAGTAAAGCAAAGATCAGTCAAAGTAAACATATTAAATACAAGAATTAGTCAGATTGAGTCTGCTTCTTCTTTCGCTCTTTAACATTTTTCTATAAGATTATGTCATGTCAAAATCACTTGTTCAAAGTAACATTTATTCCTGTCAATCTGTGTTCCCGGTTTTTATTTTTCTGTTTAGTTAATTATTGTTTGATTTGAGTTATTAGAGTTTTCGACTGTTGTTTTAATGTCGGCGGATCAAGAAGTGATATTATAACTTACGAAAACAAAGCTGAAAAAACTGTGAGTTGTAATTTAAGATTTCACTTTTTACAAAATCTATAGAAAAAATCTAAATATTCTGTCAGAGTCAACCAATAAGCAGCTGATATTTGACTGCTCTGTAATTTGCCGCTATATTCTTGGCGCGCATGCGCAATTATTGTAATTACGGGCGGGAAGATTTGTATCCATCTGACAGCGACATCAGGAGCAAAAACGCAATATCAGGAGCACCACTGAAGTTATTCCCAGTGCTATCAGGCGTAGCTCTATAACACTGATTTCATACTTGCTCCTTACACTTGTTTTTACTGTATCTACAAATATATTCACATAATGTCTTGCAAATTATGTAATACTGTTATAATAGATGAGGATGCAATAAGGTGCCTGCTTTCCAATGATGCCTTTCACTTTCTATGTCAAGGTATGTCAGAGGCTAACTTCAGAAAATTGGGCTCTAGGAAGCAAAACTGGAAATGTAATGGCTGTAAGTTACAGAAATCAAAGAATGATGTGGGCACTTTGACTTTGACTAAACCATCGTCATCAGCTTCTAGTGTCAATATTGGATCCAGTTCTTTTGATGAAGCCTTGTCACCAAAAGTTGCTGAATATTTGGACGCGAAGTCTTTTATGTCTTCTCTGAACACTAAAATTGACGGCGCACTTGATAGAATAGAAGACAGATGTAATACCGTCTTAAACACATTTAATTCATATATGCAGAAGTATGATGATTTGGAAAAAAGTTAGAGATTATGGCCGACGAACTACAAGAAATAAAAACAAGCTATTCTGCATTGACTCATAAATATGAACGTTTACAGAAGTATTCGGAAGATATTAATACTCGTTTGGACATTACTGAAACTCAGTCAAGAAGGTGTAATCTGGAATTGCAAAATATTACTGAAAAGAAAACTGAAAATTTGATTTCAGTAGTGACAACATTGTCTGATAAACTAGGAATTCCTATATCACCTGAAGAAATTACATCAGTTCACAGAGTTCCACACAGAGATAAATCTAACAGTTATCCAAAGAATATTGTGGTCAAGTTTTTCAACAAGAACATTCGAGATAATTTTTTAAAAGCATCAAAATTGAAACGTGGCTTGACTACTCACGATCTGGGCATCTCGGATACCAAGCGAAACGTTTATGTTCAAGAACATTTGACTCCAAAATTAAAATATTTGTACAAACTGACAAGATCAATGGCAAAGGAAAAGAAATACCTTTTCACTTGGGTAAAATATTCAAAAATTTTCACCAGGAAGGAGGCTCAAAGTCTAGTTTTAGCAATCAAATCAGAAGAAGATCTCTGCAAAATCATTTAAATCTATTAATGTCTCTTGTTATTGTTGAACAATCTCATGTTTTTTCTTGCTTAATAATTATTGTATTTAGGTTGGCACTTTTCTCATCCTTTTCCTATACCCTCTCACTATTCCTGATATTTTGGTGTTCATGTTCGCCTCGGGGAGTGGCTTCTGGTCTGTGTTGGCCGCATTTGTTGTATTGTTTCATGTGTTCGTTTGCTTGATGATATTATTATCATTGAGAGAAGTATGCATTTGTGGAGATTTAATTCATATGTTTGCTCTAAGTATCGTACAACTGCTATGAGTATAGGCCCCTTCAATTATATTATATACTATTTAGGGAATATTTATATACATACTACATGGTGAACCACATTAAAGTATTCTATCAGAATTGTCGCGGCTTGAAGTGTAGGATTGAGGAGTTTAGAGCAAACTTATTTGCAAATAATTTTGATATAATTGTTCTAACGGAAACTTGGGTATATTGTGGCAAATTTGATAGCGAACATTTTCAAAACGAATGTACAGTTTACCGGAAGGATAGGGATTTCATGTTGAGTGTTAAAAGGGATGGAGGTGGGGTCTTAATTGCTGTGAATCGGACACTAGGATGTTCATCCACTCTTGTTTGGGATGATATTGGTCAAAGTTTTTTTACCAGTATTCGTTTTTCATCTGCAACACATAGTTCCATTGGAAAATGCTCATTGCTACTGGGTGTAGTATATATACCGCCTTCCACATCCTTGGATACTTATAACATCTTTTTTAAAAGTATATCTGAACGTTTAATCGGCTATAACGACAAAACGGACATTTGTCTTATTGGAGATTTCAATATCCCAACAATCCAATGGAAAAAAGACCCTGATGTTGAGTCAATCTTTGTTCCGTATTTTTATTCGGGTCCTGTTGCGCAGTATTTGATAGAATCTATATCTTTTCTCAATATGTTTCATTATAACGGAGTTTATAACAGCAATCAAGTTATCTTGGATTTAGTTCTTTCAACTATTCTGTGTTCTGTTACCAGATGTGACTCTCCACTGGTTGGTGAGGATTCACACCATCCTTCACTGTTGATAGATTATGAGTTTGAAATGGCTGAGGATTTGTCTCGAAATGTGATCCAGAAATTGAATTACTTTAAGTCAAACTTTTCGGAAATAAATTTCGAACTACAAAGTGTTGATTGGGTCAGCGTTTTGGGAAACGGACCGGTGAATGAGATGGTTGAATTGTTTTATGGTTATGTTTTGCCGATAATTGAGAAGCATACACCTATGAAGAGGGTGTCACCTAATAATTTTCCCAAATGGTTCTCTAATAAAACTGTGTTGTTGTTTAAGAGAAAGTCCAAGGCTTGGCGTAAGTGGAAGATGTACCGTAATGATTCTGACTACAATTTATTTTCTCAACTAAGAGCTCAGTTTAGGTTGTCGCAGAATCATGATAATAGGTCTTTTATTAATAACACTGAGAAGTCACTTAAGGGCAATGTCAAGTCTTTCTTTTCGCTCGTGAATTCCCTTAAGGAATCTAGAGGCTATCCAAGGGTAATGGGTGACGGTGACCAGACTTCGAGCGATCCAGAGGGAATTGCGAACTTATTTTCGTCATTTTTTGGTTCTGTATTTTCACTGAATAATTTACATGATTCTAATACTGAAGAATCAGAAAATATTTTAAATAAGTCATGTTTATCCACGGTTAACATCTTGAAATCTGATATTTATAAGCGTTTATTAGATATAGATGAGACTAAAGGAGTTGGCCCTGATGGTATAGCACCAATTATATTAAAGAGATGTGCAAGTGATTTAACCAAGCCTTTGTATCTGATATTTATTAGGAGTTTACAACAAGGGTGCTTTCCATGCAAATGGAAGATGGCTTATATTACTCCTTTGCATAAATCTGGCAGCAAATCGGACGTTCGTAACTACAGACCAATTTCAATTCTATCACCTATTTCAAATATATTTGAGAGTATTGTTCGTGAACAAATGACTTTTTTCCTGAAGCCGTATCTTCTTGTAGACCAGTATGGGTTCATGAGTGGAAGATCGACAGTAACAAATCTGATTTCATACACTGATTTTCTTTTTTGAGCTATGGACAATCGTTAACGGGTGGATGGCATTTATACCGACTTTCAATTTTTGATTTTTCTTATTTTTAGAGTTTTTTTTTTGTATTGTTATATTATATATTTTGGAAGTGTGAATGTGTTTGTGCGAATGAATGTATTATGTGTGCGAAATTGGGTGAATGGATGTATTGTGTGTAGGATTTTCTATAATTGCCTTGTGTGTTATTGCTGAAGTGTGCACTGTTTGGATGTAAGACTATTGGAATGTTTTTGTTGCTTACATGTTTATATTTATATGTCTTTCATCTGTTGTGTACCATGTAAAATAAATAAATATATAAATTATAAAAACAGACTAAAAATAAAAACTATCCCAAACACTTCACATCTTATCAAACATATACATTTATTTAATCTCTCGACTCTCCTTTCTCACAAACCTGACGTAATTGGCACTTCTTCCACCAGATGGTGAATTATTTGAGTTGGGGGGACTGAGCTCCACAGTCGCATTCCTACAATATTCCTCAAAGTCAATGAAAGTAAATATATTTAATGACATTATGTTATCAATTAAAATTAATATTTATTATTATTGTTTAATGTTACTTTTGAGTATGACTAACGCACGACCGATTTCACGGACTCCGAGCTCGCATCATCAGGTGCTATACTGAATAAAACAAAAACAAATATAAAAGTTCGTTAGGATTTAGAGTGAAGAAATTAATAATAATAATGATCTTCCTAATTCGTCTCCGTTATTACAACTATTCCCTATCTCAAGTTCCAAGAACTCCAAGCCTGAAACCAACATGACCCCACCTGCCCACCTTCACTGTAAATCCTTCTTCTTCCCGTGCCGTGTCAGGTCCCCCGACGTTGGTAATCACTCCGGCGAAAAGGTCCCTGTCCTGCGCAAATCCTAACGAAATTTTATATTTGTTTTTGTTTCATTCAGTATAGATCAGTACCTGATGATGTGAACTCGCGCCGGAGGCACTCGACGCTTGCGGTGTGGGTGCGCGGATCGGGTGGGTGAGAGACTGACAATGTGATGTTCTCCATATTACTTCTTAACGTTTAATTTCGCACGAGGACATTTACGATTGTGTGACAGCAAGTAGAGCTCTTCTACAATTCGTTCGTTTTTTTTGTTTCGTGTCCGCGAAACCGGTCGTGCGTTAGTCATATACAAGAGGAACATTAAACGATAATAAGAACAATTTTTATAATTTTTATAATTATATATTTTATCTTATGTTGAATTTCCCAATTTTGATGATTTATTGCTAGTTCTCTCTTTTATCAATTAATTTTTAAAAAGTTTTATTGAATGGTTTATATGTATTATATTTAGCATACTTTTTTTTATTGTGTATTGTCCTTTTTTCATGATTGTTCCTTGTCGTTTAAATGTACTGTCTGTCATGCAATTTCTACAATTTTATTTTATACATGTAAAAGGCTCACGCCGTATATTGTAATAATAAATAAATAAATAATAAATTATTTATTTATTTATTTTATTCTTCTTGCACATCATCAAATTCAAATTCAAATATTTTATTGAGTTAATAATACACACATTTAAAATAATAATGTATAAAATAAGTTCAATTATACAAATCTTTATATTATAACAAATTAAATAAAGCAATATACCTTCACACGAAAAAATGTGATGATGTGCAGTGGCGAGATTATCACTATATTGTGATTTCTTCCATCTAACCACGAATAATGAAAATTCATTTTTTTTGGTAATTTAAAATGAAGTGTTACTGCCGATACTATCAATGACATTACTCGTATTTATGATTTATTCATAGGTACTTTTTAAATGCATTATTATCTATCTCCTAATACCGCATTATTCATAGTGGAGTATCTCGTATAATCAACTTACTACTCATTGCGCAGTAATTTTTTTACATAATATAACTAGTCTTTATCTCTAAATTTTGTTTGAATTTACCTTTATACTTATGGTTATTGTTAGTTGACACATGGTTAGGAACTATGTTGCTTAATCAACTTAATTATATGTTTTACTTGCATTTGTGCACAATCAATAGTGTAGGTACGTTTACGTATTTACGTTATTCACTAATAAACCATTAACTTAATATTTGCCTAGTAAAGTATAATCAACGATGATTTAAATAATTATGTATCTCCAAATTCCCTGCGCATAATATACTTAATAGATTATGTGATTCTGAAAAGGCTTCTCTAATCTGTGAGGCCAAAAACTTGATAAGTTTTTTTTATCACTTGTGATATGATAAAGTTGTTTGAATGTCTATAAACATTATGGAAGTGCTTCTTTTTATATTGCTTGAGAATATAAATATCTGATTGATAAACTTGCGATAGTAACTTGGCAACCTCATATTGTATGATATAGACTAGTTACAAATAATAATCATTATGTATGCATTAACCATGAAGATAGCTACAGGTTGCAGACGGGAATGCGCCTAAAAAAAGCACGCGGTTCATTGATCTTTTATGTTAAAGTCATCTCTTTTGATTGATAGATAGAACTTTGAAATGAAATAAAATGAAGTTTTCTTTCTTTGCTGCATTCAAATAATAATATTAAATAGGAACTCTAATAGATTCCATTACTTAAGGTATTGTAGAACATGAATTAGCTTTTCGCTCCACGGTTTCGTGAATCCGATTATGTGGTGTATATCTAAATAGACTAATGTCTGTTCGACGTCTACTCGTGACTGCCAAAAATGATTCACATTAAGGCCATTGGTCCCGGACTACGTAGATATGTAGTATCATAGGTATTTCAATACTAAGGATTCGTTTAATGAACTTCCTACGTTCAAATTATATTGCTTTTACGCGTTCAAATTCATTACCTACTTGAAATTGTTTGGATTCAAGAAATGCAATTGAATAATGCATTGCCAGAAGACTCTTAATCTATGAAGTTTTTATAAAAAAATAAAAGATCTCTTCAATTATTTTTTTTCGCACAACTCTCAACTGTTTTTTATAGATAATAATGCAAAACTTAGGGTACTGATTTAATTCATATCCTTAAGAATATTAAAGATAGGTATAATTGATTTAATTTGCTTATATTCTTGTTTTATTTTAATTTTTATTTTAAATATGTTTTCATTGTATATTATTGTAATGCGAAAGCAAATTTTTATAATTATTCGAGACAAATCTTTAACTAATCATTCTTTTAAATAAGAGTCATGAAATAATTTTTCATGAACAAAAATTTAAAAAAAAAAACTATAGGTTACACTTCTTCTTGTTGTTTTATTTCACGGCAATGCACCCTAAATCGAGTGAGTTATGTCTAGGTTTCATAACAAAATATATTTCACAAAACATAATTAGGTTACAATAAATGTCATCATAATACTCAGTATCAAATATGTAGGTTTATAATAATATACAACGGTGGCCGAAGTGGGACAAGTCTATACAAAATAGGAATCTTCCATTTCGCATTTTCCTAGATACTTACTCGTCCATAAGAATAAACATACCCTATCTGGCAATTAAAACACGTAGTTTGAACATTAATATGTGAATAAAATAAACTTCTAAATCTTTCGCTTGTAGCAGATCAGCAATTTATTTGCTAGGAATTAGATTCTTCCCTGGAATTTTTGGTGGTCGTCGTCCAAATGGCGAAAGACACTTACCTCATAACATGTTATTCCATCATCTTTATGAATAGGTACTCCTAAAAATATGAAAGATTTTTATAAAGATACAATTTATCTTCTGAAATAGTAACAAGTGACTTACTTTTATCGCTTTCAAGAAAATAATAATTATTATACAAATAGATATTTGTAGGAAATACGGTGTACTCATCGATAAAATGTAGGTGAGTTATCAAATAAACAATTATTTGAAATGTCAACACGTTGGCGTTTACAAACCTAATAAGATTAAATTAAATAAACTTATTCAAATATGCAATATTCTGAGAGCGAAAAATAAACTACTTACAACCAATAAACCGTATTTATTTTACACTCTATGCTACAAAATTTTAGTATTTAAAATCATGTTTGACAAATCCGCAAAATAAGGTGGAACGCGCTTGATCGATTAGAGTTAGACGATAACAAACGCATATATACCGTTGTGATGACTGATGAATATAATAAATAATACCTATGCTTAGAATTGTTGCTGACTGCTCTAACTAGCAGCCGAAAAAGTAAATACATAATAAAATAATGTATTTAATATTGAATTTTTGGTGATAATATTTTCGAAAATAATATATCCCTAGTGTCATTTTATATGTGGCCTAGTGGGTACTGTCAAAATGTATTTATAGAAATTTTCCATTCTGCTTGATGACCTTTTCGCAGCTTTTCATAGAAACACCCGATGAATTTTGTTGGATTTTTAGTTGATTTGTATAAATTTACTCCTTAAATGGCCCCGAACATAAACGTTATAAAGATTTAATTAATTATCGTAATTGATGATAAGAAGAAGGTTTTTTTTCTTCTATAAATGTAATATGTGATGCTAAATAATTTATATATATTTTACTTCTATACAATGCGGTATCACATTTTGTAACTGCGACTGGCGTCGGCACCCAATGAAAAATAAAAATTATAAATAAGTAGGTATATAAATTTATCATGTACATACAAATGTACGTGGATTTTTTTTTAATAAATACGATCTTCTGTCTCTGAAAAATGATCATTAAACACAAACATGTTTTCTCATAGTGATATCAGCTGATAAAGGCAACAAGTTCTGCTATTGGAAAGTGGTATTTATTCGACTGAATTTGAAAGACACGTTACAATAGCCTGAAGAAAAAATGTATTGTCATTTTACGTGCATAAGTACTTTTACAGTTTATGAAGTACCGCAAATTAATCTGTTTTTTTGTAATTTAATACCTAAAATCATAATTTATTGTATCTAAAACTTAATTACATATTCTGTATTAATTAATATCTTAATCAACTTATAATCTCATTATTATCAAGTAAATCTTTAAAAGCTTTTGCAGACGAGTGCTTTCATCAAAACTTGGACATTAAGTTCATCGGAATATGTAATTCTTTATAAACTTTTTTTTTTATGTAAACACAATTAAAATATGATGGATAGAGGAATAATATTTTTATTTTATTTATAACGACAATAAAATGAATAGGTACAATAAATAAGTTCTTCACGGTACAACGCTCCAGCCATAAGCTTTTTATAAAAGTTCTTTTGCTTTTGGTTATGTTCACTCTCCATAAAATAATTATTCTTTTGTTATTACTTTACTCAGAGGGATTTGCAGATGTTATTTTAAAAAATAATTAAAATCTCGTTAATTAAAATACATAATAAATCACGAAAAATAACTTTACTTCATTAATTAGTTACATTAAATGCAGCTAATTGTTGTAGTTATTGTCGTTTGAATTAACTGATTTTAATTTAATTATGAAATATAAAATAAGGTAATTTTAGAAGATGATATGATTCAGTTAGGTTTACTAGTATTTTCTTATATAGGTACCTACTCGTATTTGAAATCATTCGTGAGTGGTCCCACAGTAAAGCAACGCGGGGGCAGATTATGTTGACAATGCGAAGAACAAACATTTTTTCAGAAAAGAAACGTATTTTCTTATTTTCAAATTTTTGAATTAGATTTCTATTGTATGACGAGCTCATACCGTAGTTTATTTGAATCTATTATATAAAGCGTATATAACTTCGATATCAAACGCAATTCTTCACGGTCAAATACATAAACATCTTAAATATTTTATTTTTACCTCTTTACTTTTATAAACAGTTTTTGCGTTTTTCTATTTAGATATATTGTCAATAGTTGTTTATCATGCTCGTATTTTTTTAAAAATGTTTTTGTATTTCTCTTTTACTTTTTAACGTAAAATACTAGGTATATATAATAAAATCCAACCCGCACATTTTTATCCAGTAGGTACCTGGTACTAGGTATATTTAATGGTTACATACATACCAAACTTCAATAATAATTCACTAAGGTAGCCTGGTGATTCCCCTCTCATAATAAACATACACACTGTGGGATTGTGGAATTATAGAATAAGTCAAATATTGCAATATTATAAATAGCGGATTTTTTTTTGCATAATATAGTGTATATACCTAATATAAGAACAATTCATCAACCAATAAATAGATACCTTCGTCAGTTTAATTGAAACACTTTTGTTAACAATTAAACATGCCTATTATTTGTTTAGAAATCACAGCTGATCCGAGCAATTTCTATGGGAAAAATCAAAGTATGTATCACATATTTCTGAGTACGTTTAGCTGACTCGACTATTTCCATACAATATTACATTCCCAGCTGGTTTATGAATAATAGACGTCCTAAATTACATAAATATACACAATAGGTATACAAAGGTACGTGATTGAATTGTATCATGATGATGACATATAATAAAATAATATGTAACATGAACTATGAGCGTTAACAATAAGTAAACAAAACTTTGTAATATTGTACCAACACATTATGCAAGCATTACACATGAATACCAATACGAATTATGTATATACTAAATAATGTGCATATCTCATAGAATGAGTATAAAAGTATCACATTAACTTATTTGTAAAATATTTATTAAACCTCGCAAATGAGAGTATAGTCACCGACATTGCTACGTTTTATATTTTGAATATAAAGGACGTAGGTATTCCATACGCTTTCACGTCCCCACAATTTCTACAAAGCGTAAAATACCTCCAAATAGAAAACCTAATTATACGAGGGTACTTAAACTTACTATAAAACTAATTTCTTCTGTTGCCAGTTGATCAATTAATCAAAAATTTCAAGTGCTCATAAGTAAGTAAATATATAAATAGACTTATTTCATAAGAACATTGCCTTTTGCTCATCATGAGGCTCCAACGGGAAGACTGTCTGCCGTGAAATGAACAATGATTTCATTCCAGCCTACAGATCCGCCCATACGATATGATCATCGGCGAATTATGGATTTATCTTAAATCCATATATTGTTCAAATTTCTATTAATATTCATACATCAAATAATTGATACTATTTTGTTTTAAGTATACACAAACATGAAAATGTTTTAAAAAATCTATATGAAAATACTATTAGGATATTTAAAGAATTTTTGAAGAAATACTTATCTTCTTTTAACATTCCAACCCAAAAATAAAAACACGAAAGCAATTAAGCTAATCTAGTGAGGATGTGAATGTGTGTATTTTCAATCTTATAGGTACATCGAATGGGAACTGTTTTTCCCTTATCCAGCGAAATGATCAGCAAAAAATACCTCTGGCGTTTAATGATTTCAATTCAGTTTTTCTACAAAAAGTAAACAATGCAAACAGGTGATTCAATTCATTGTATTATTTTCAATTATAATATTTAAGAAATTCAAGTCATTCACAGAAATAGTGTATGAACTGAAATATGAAAAAAAAATATTATGGATGAATATTGCACGCCGATTTTCCTCTTGTGTGAGTATTATTAATTGTATTTGCGGTATGATTTTACCCGAATGTGCCTCACCAGTCAGCTGATTTTGACATATTAAACATATGACTAACGTCAGTGCTCCAGCTGGAAGACCGGTGAGTGAATATTAAAACGGAGATAAATACAAATTATACAACATAATAATTTATATTAAATTTATGCACAGATGATAAGGATGTTAAATGTAGCGATTAAAATATCATTAAATATACTTTTTATTTATAATCGCTGAGTTACCATCCGGGTAATTACGTGTATGTAATACAAAATTTTGTAATTTTGTTAATTTATCTTTTTTATAATTGACTGTCTGCCCTCCGACTGACTAGCTGTGTTTCTATTATAACAATTAATGACAAACCTAGCTAATGAATGAAATCTAAATATGTATTACACTGTCTTGAATTAAGTTCTTCTGAAATCTGAAAACGTCGACTTCTTGAATTTAAATTTTCAAAATAATGGAACTTATATCATTCTTATCGTTTATGTCTCGGTTGTTTAAGACACCTACACAAAATATATTTACAATTCCATTTATGGAAAAAGGAAGAATAATATTATAAATATATAGGCAGTATGCATAATATAAATCTATTTTTTGATATACATATTAAATGACATAGAACATCTTAGAAATACTAACAATGATGAATAATACACTTTATACATACATCACAACAAGTTCAGACAAATTTATACAGCTGATTTAAAATCATCTGTGAGGTACATAATAATATACACGAATATCTATTACGTACGAAATGCTTATTTATAAATACACGTTTATGCTATGTACATAGAAACTTCTTAAGTCGCTTAATCAGGACCGAATCTGAAATGACTGTAGGTATGCTTCAAACATTTTTTAGGCATTATACCGAGTAGGTATGAACTCAGATTTTCAAGTTTAATAAGCTGATCATAGCATCAGTAAATATATGAAAACTATATATAAAATTACCAGTTAACTATTAATTATCCAAGTTTTTATTGACGAAAACTTTTACCGACTAAATTAAAGATTTGCTTTCTTATATAAAAACAAAGTGCAACAAAGCTGTTTTGTCTTATAAACTAACTTAAACATATCGTTATTTAAAAGGCGTTTTATCTTAACGATCAGCTGATAATGACATGTGGCCGATGTGGCGCAGAAATAACGCTCTTGCCTTTGAGACACGAGGTCCCGGGTTCGATTCCCGGCCAGGGCAAAATAAAGAATGACCTTTTTCAAATCGTCCTGGGTCTGAGTGTTACATGAAAAATGTGTGTAATGCATTGTATATGTGTGTGACGTCGTGCTAGTACCCATAATATAAGATTCATATCTTAATTTGGGACTAGCTCGATCTGTGTGAATTGTCTGTGCATGTTATATTATGTTATTTAGATTTCAGCACCTTTCTGAAGCCATTTCAAGCGATAGCAATCGCAATATAGACTGAATCTCATTGACCCAAGGTGCATTTGGAATACATCACCAAGTACAATGTAACCGATCCACATGCAAAGTTACCTATGGTACGTTTTAGATTTAGCTCTAGTGGTTTCAGGTAACAATTTTAAGTAGGCACAATGAATTATTTCATTACTAAATGAAAAAGATTTATGCAGAAGTTAAAACTTTATAGCTATACAAAAATGTTTACGGGAATAAAAACATAGTATGTTTTCATTTATAAGTAAAATTTATTTTGATTTATTGAAATCTAAAATGATTAAATCACATTTATAAATTTTCCAATATTATGTCAATAGTAAAAATTTACATAAATTTTATCCTGAATTAAAAATAAAATATTGGTTATTTTTATGAATTAAATATTATTTAGGTATCTTTGTTGGTTAATTATATCAAATTCGTTTTAAGCAATAAGTATCAGGTAATTTTTTTGCTATTATTAAGTTCTTTTATATTTTCATAGATATTTGAAGCAATATTGGCACTGCCTAGTACCTAATAACAATTAGTAAGTAAGTACATAACGCTTAAGATTTTTCTGTTCTATTTTACGAGTATATTCAAAGGCCATTCACTCGTTTACGGGTGATCAAGTATTAAGTTTTTTAGTCAATGTTTATTATTGGCTTACTCTTTTTATATAATACTTATGTATGTAGATATGTAAAAGTAACGACTGTTATTCTTTGTACTGCATAATCATATGTTTTTGCCTATAGGTAAGTTGTTCACAATTTATACCTATATGTTGATACAAAAACTTTATAAATGTTGAATTATAATTTACATAAGTGTTTCCGATGGCGCCAGTAAAATGTTTTTCATGCAACTATTGTATTTACGTACATAGGTAGTATGTAGTTTGTATCATACACATATACATACATTACTCAAATCAGATCTCTGAAACTATGAACTGCGTAAGATCAGTTTACTACATGATTATAACTGAACACACAGGAAAACTTTTTTATTCCATGATAACATATGAATTGCTGCATCAGTAGTTTAAAGAATCAAAATAGACATATTCCTTAGGCGTTTCATTAAAAGTCCATTCTCTACCTGAAATTCCCTATCTAGTGTATAAAAACATGTGGACATATGTTGTGAGTAAACTTAATTTAATCTATTAGTAATTATTTAAATGTATCATTTTGTAATATTAATGAATATTTGACACTTTTTAGTAAGCTATATATCTGCAATTTTCCGTTCTAATTAAACAATTTATGTAACACTTATAATATACAGATTTGCTGGAAGGAATTGCCTTTAGACAGTAAGCTCACCTAGTATATGTATTATTTTTTTAAATTCCAACAAAAAAGTTTTATAATATAACTACTATAAAAATAATAGAAAAAAATTATCCGGCTACAATCGGCTCGATTTATACCCATTTCGCTATTAGTCATGTTTCATAGGCGATTATTTTACGAATAGGTGTCATATAACCTATATATAAATTTAAATGTCTTTCTACATATTTCCTTCTCTATATTAGCTCTATCTTAGTCATCTTGGTCATTAAGAACCAAAAAAATGTATCACTTATTTCAATTCGCACGTAATGACACACCACATTTTTAAATGTATTTAGTTCAATACATAAACATATTGAGACTACGTACTATAAACAGTATAAACTATTCAAAAATTCAGCACACAACCTGAAGAAATTTCGCAGAAAAGTTGAAAGTATTCGTCTCCTGTTTGAAACGTGTTCGTTTTAGTAAGTGTATATTTTTACAAAACGGCCATTGGCTTCTGTTCCCGGAATAGATGGAATACGTAGTATGAAAATTATGCAAGACTCATACATAGCTATGTGCAAATTGCATTACTTCGTCCATAAAGACTTGTTTAAAATATTTATTTAAGAATTATATGTACCCCCAACTTGAATATTTTTTTTATGTAACAGCGAACACTTTTTACCTGTTTTTATTATAAGAATTTTTTTGTATCTAACTCAAATTTGCTGAGTACCAGCAATCCATTTTTTCCGACACTTTCGAAATAATGCTTATGAATTTTCATAAATGTAATTTTGATTACGTGCGTTGAAAATTATATGTAACTGTAGACTATTCACATTTTTTCACATCTGAGACATCCTATTTCAGCATAATTTTTTATTTATAATACCTGAATAGAGCATTCGTATGCATTTACATTCCAATAAAGTGAGGCACCATATTTCGGCATTTTTGACAGATAGGTTGGCAAAAAGAAGTGTGGTAAACCGCTAAAAACGTTAACAAGAACTTCAAAAAATATCCAATCACGTTTATATAAATGCAAAAATTATATATTTTTATAAAAATGAGAGAGAGAGTCCATAAAGTGTATGTTACACCACACGCTTTCGCCAACCGTTCTGTCAAAAGTTCATAGATTTTTTGCCTCACTTTTGTAAACGAGTCAGGGTTCTAGGTTTCGTATGGAATTCTGTATATTGCAGCTGTCTTCTATGCATATTGAAAATGTTTCAGTAAGTAAGAGATTGATATAACATAGTTTAAAAGTACCCAACATGTGAAAAAATATGGTGAAACATTTAACAGACAGCAAATGACGTGAAGGTAGCATTATATTATCATTCTAAGCATTTTCTCGCATGTTATTTATTTTCTACTATCTCTATGGAATATCCAGTAAGTAATGCCTGCCCACAACCAATTACAACTCGACTTTTTGCAATGTGCGATTATATTCAGGGTACAAACCCGTCCACTAAGTGTTTCACTTATTTTGTTTTATAGCTAGTCTATAGTTATATATGTCTACGGTTAACCCTTATTCATCACATATATACATTTATCATTGTATTTAATTAAATTAACCAACGAAAACGACGTTAGTTAACACATAAAAAATATAAACTCAAATTTCAGAATAAAATCGCGCTTTATATATATTCAAATAAATATAGTGAAACTATTTTGTTGATACTTTTGATTAACCAAGCATTCAGAATGGATGGCGGCGATCATGTTTGGTCAATTACCAACACTTTACCACATAAATTACCGCCATTCCAATTATACATTCATACAAACATTTTGTTGTATAGGTACTCAGTAATAGTTTATTGCAAATAATCAAACGGAAATAACTCGTCTGTACGAGTATCTTAGCACAACTACTGAAAGTATTCAAGTCTATAATAGTTCACTTCTAGCTCTAGACAAGTGTGCGATTCTCAACCCACACGCTGCGGTCGAATTTCTAAATATCAGCGAACAGGAGATATTCAAAATACTTTTCACAATATTTATTAACAGAATATTATAATGGGATAATGAATATTCGTTATTCAGAGTAGTTCTAGTACAATAATCATCTAGATTCAAGCAACTCATATTTTTTATGATTCACTCCACTTACGCAGATTCAATCAGCATTTTAAAATCTATGTTTTCTTCAAAATCAAGACACTGCAACAAGACGTGAGAGGAAGGAATATTACTATTGTCTTGAATTTATTATGTTTAAATAACATTTTATTCGCGTGCAAAAATATTAAAAATGCACATGCTGCGTGGGTGAAAAATCTCAGAAAACGATATTGTTTAATAATATAAACGATCTCTGTTTGATGCTGGAATAGGAACATTAAGTTATTTTTTACATGCTAATGTTGAATGAAAAAATGTTTAGGTACATAAGATGACCAGCAAAAATAATTACATCTCTCGTCAATTCATCTCAATATTTGTCACTGGCAATAAATTGATTTATTACGATTTTATTTATTTTTGGTGCAAAACCCAGAAAACCAATCACAGTGATCTCCAGTACTGTGCGAAACGTACAGCACATGGTAATGCGTCAAAAATATCAGGGTCTGGCAGTGAGGATGAGGCGTTTAAAAAATATTATCTAGAACTAAGACGTTGTGGTAGAGGGACACGATCAAACAGGAGATGTTTTACAAACACTTCGTCGGAAATCCGGGGGAGCGATTCTTACCAAAAAATACAACTTGTAAACTGAGATTAGTTTCAGGCAACCAGTTATCCGTCGGTATGTCTGATTAAGAATTCACCACATGAATTTATTGAAATCTACTATCGACAAGTAAGTTTAAATAGCTTACCATTTTTAAGTAGATAGTTTTATATTTTTAATACATTTGACATCATCATAAATGTTCCACCATGATGCACGCCATCTACCTTATAAATTATTATACCAATAACATAGTTACGTAGACATTACATGTATCATAATACATCGTCGCGAAGATGAGATTGGCAAATTGAAATAAACTCTAATTCTTCTATTATTTAATCGTTGGTCAATGAACTTCCAGTCGAGTCACTACTTTATGTACCTATGTACTTATCGTCTTATTTACATTTCATTTGTCCGCGAAATCACAAGATCTGCCAGAAAATTTCAATTTTACCTAAAAATAATATGTTTTTCATTTTGTCGTGTATGTAGATACAACATCTGAATAAGAAACCACGTAGATCTTAAGTCTAATGTAAATGGTGTCATAATTTATTACGTCTGATCGCACATAGGGTATTGTTATTTGTCTTTGATGCAATATTATTGTGTAGGTGTAATGTTGTGTTTGAATTGCTATGCCACTAGCGCCTAGCGGATGTTCATAGAAGCTCATTGACATAACAGCTGATCGGTCATATGTGAGATTGTATTTTTATAACACAGAAACATCGTGTGTAAGTACTAACACTAATCACACCAAATAATAAAGTTAGTTGCTCGCGGTCATTCAGCCGCGAATGCTGTTTGCACTGTTGGGGGCGTCGCTATGAACTATATCTTCAATTTACCACGTGGTTTTATGAAACACGTGTTTACTTTTACATATTAATTTGATTAATAACAATAAATACAATTTCGCAGTATTCCTTCTTTTTCTATATTTCTCCAATACTAGTTCTTTCATAATGGGTGATTGCACTTTTCGCAAAAAGTATTTCGTTCAATGAATCATCATCCAAACATACTTTTCTTTGCTTAGTTAGAAAAAATTAAGTAAGAAAATCATCAGTATTTTATCTTTCGTTTTGAATAATTAATTGCCATTTATTTTAACAAGGAAAACAGTTTTTTTATTATACATTGGAAGCATACTATACCTACTATACTATTTCGAGCCTACAAATAATTTATTAATTAAAATTACGTGTTATATACTTATAATAATTTTATTTTATTTTTTCTCCTCCCCTATCTATAGATATAACAAATAAATGCAATAATTATTAATATCACGGATATTTATTTCACACAAGCCCTTGTACTATAGACTTCTCAGAATAAATAACAAATTACCATTTTGATATAAAAAATAGGGTATTTATATCCATCTTCCTTATGTATATGAATTAATATTTACTTTCCTCTAATACGGGTCCGACTGCGGTCTGATAAAGATAAACAAAATATTTAAAGGTCCACATTTTTTCGAAACTCAACACGAAACTGGTTTCTAAATATTTTTCATTACCTACTAATAATATCAAGTCAATCAACTTAAACCAGTGATTTGTAACTTAAACATTTTTTTTCTTTTTTATTGTAAAATGCGCACAGTCGCAAAAAAATCATCTCTGTGGGTGTCTAAAAGTAAAATCAATGTGGGTTTACTAGCTAAATAAGATTGTAATGATATTATGATTATTTTTCAGCTGCTTTATTTTTAGTACGAGTAGGCAAAGTATTTGAAGAATTAAGTAATATAAATATACTTTAGTATAACAATATTTATTGAAAAAAACTACCAGATATCTTGTAAAAAATCATCATAAACCATGACAGTAAAATCTCTAAATACCTGGAAAGAAGAAGTTGTGCAAAATTGACAGTTAAAGCAAAAATTAATGAAACTCGCCTATCTTTATTTCGGGGTAGGCAGAAAAGATCAATCGCCATTTATTATTGTACTTACACACGTTTTTATCTTCCATGAATAAACTATATGAAATTGTAAGAGTACGTGCAATTTATAATTAATTGTAGGCCTTATAATTATTATGAAATGGCTTGGTTAGTTCCTGTATAGGAAGCTAAATAAAACGGATATCCTTAAAGATCGTTTATATTAATTCAATTTAGAAAATTATATACAGATACCTGGCCAACGCAATGATATCACATCTCTTGCAGACTAGATGATGGAGTGTCATTAATTTAAACACAAATTATTTATTTATTTACAATCTTCATAGTAAAATATGGAATAGAGAGCAAACCAGCTAAAATCGCTTTGGGTATTTGATATTCTGTGGTTGAAAGGCTTCATATTATGGATGTGTATCTGCTGGCCTAACATAAAAAATATTACTGTAAAATATTCATAAATTCATTATTATTTTTCTATTATTTTAATTGATCTTTGTAACAAAATTAAATGATTTGATATTAATTTATTTCAGTAAAATGTATGACATTTTACATGTCATCGTTAAGAAACCGTCTTAAATAAGGTGCTGATAGAGGATTTCATTTTTTGTGTCACCGACACGTAAACAATATAAAAATATCGTAATAAAGAATCTTACTCATACGAAATTGAAAAAAAAAATTGTATGTTTTTTTTACATAGTTTTCGAGGTTAAATTTCATCGCGTATGTCTTTCTGTAAAGGTCAACAAGAAAATCCTGCTTAGAATAAATATTTTTACATGTTAATGATTTAATTCGTTTTTTGGTAACTAAGCATTTTATAGTTGCATGAAGTTATGCGAAATAATTTGATAAACCATTATGAAACATCTCTCAATTCGAAAACATTTTATAGACAGCAACTACAAATCAACAACAATAGTAACATAAATTTAAAAAGTATCAGGATTTCTTAAATGAGATAAGTTGTTTTGTCCATTACACTGTCGAATGACTTACATATTCTTAAAACAAATAGGTATTCTTTATCGTTATCATGTAAATTCTTTCGTAAAATTTATTTCAATACTGAACTTTTAACTGATTTAAACAGGTATCCTAAAAGTTATGAAATAAAAAACATGTTAATGATTCTAACTATATTTATAGATATGTATAAATAAATAACTTTGCAGTTTTTTTATTGTGAGTCTTCATAATCATAATAATATCATAAGGTGATTATCCATCTACTTATTAATTAAGCTTTTTGATATGGGATACCGCACAAAAAATACACAGTGTTGCTTTGCAACGCCTCTTATAACCTTTTTAGAATACCGATTTTACTTTTATGATATTATGATGATATAAAGATCGTGCAGTCTGTCTAGTATACAATAATGAATTAAGTGAAGTGGTGTCGAACTATACTTCTGATCAGTACATAATAAAAAAATTAAAGTAACGATTTACAGATATACACATAATTTCATTTCTTAATTTTGAAGACGTATTTGGCAAAAGCTTTTACCAGTAGGTACTCTCATTCTTTGCTAATGTGTTTTGTTTAATATTGTCTTATAATTTAGATCATGATATTAAGTATTTTTATGTAATATTAATGGTTAACATGTAAGTATGAACTAAAATGTTGATATCTCAAAAGTGATTTAAAAAGTGTTTATCTTGTTTTACTATCAAAGTTTATCTTTTAATAAGTTGATTTCCCAAAATATCGTTTTTTTTTTATTTATTATTGTTTTCTATTGTCAATTAATTTCCGTCATATTAGACTGGCAATAATAATATGGTGGCCATCACATTAGATACGAAGTTATATCAAAATGCTCCGACTCATGACTGGCTAATAATTGAGGAATGCGATTGATTCACAAATGGCTATTGATCAATCTGATACATAAATGTAGACACTTTATAAATATAACTGCATAGGTATAACGTAGGTACGTGATTCTCTTTATTCAACGATTTAACAGACTCGTTTAATGTAATGTTTATTATTAATGTCTCAAATACCTAACATTATTACGGTAACAATATTTTACTATTTTATTGCCAATGGTTCCAACAAGTGACATTCTAAGGGTGAATCAAATTAATGATGAATGAATTATCTACTTTACATTTTAGATAAATTGATGTTGTTAATAGATTAACGTAGTATAAGTAGTTGTAATAAGAATAGTGTGTCTATGTATGTAGGTACCTACCATAAAAGATGGTAATATAATCTTTGGTTTATAATTCAAAATGACATTTGACAAGTTGATTTCAGCGATCAAGAATACCTATCACTCGTCTGGAATGGCTTTTCTGTATAGATGAAATGTTTTCATTTTTTTTCATCTAAATAGTGTGTCTGCTGGCTACTCCAATCTTGATTTTATAATAAAGATACGTATATATTGATAATGTGGACATCATACAAAGTATGTAGATAAACGGCTATAATAATACGTAATGTGTTTTATATACCTATTGTATTAATATGTATGATAATGAATTACTAAGTATCTGTTCGATGAACTCGCATACCAGAAATCCTCACATCATTAACAATAACATATAAATGACTATTCTTTACATAAAATATTAAATTTAAGCAAGTTTTCCAAATCAAAAATAACAATTTCATTATGTAAATAAGTATTTTAAAATAATTTGCATGTAGTGTATGAACAAATATTTTTCTTCATCATATACAACATAATAAAATATTAAAGAAATAAATTGTATTCAGTTAACCCGGAATAATAACTAAGTAAACTAGTAGGGGAGAGGGAGGCAGATTTGGACAAAAAATTTGACATGCAGATTTTCGCATCTCTGAATAAGGCTACAATATCTTTTGAAATTAAAGTTAAAAGCCATGTTTATGTTCTTATATAATTAGTCTTTAGAATTAATAAATATTGATTATTAAGTACGGTATACTAGTTTTAGCAAACATGTAACTTTCGTCCAAATGTGCCCCAAGTAGGGGTACATTTGGACGCCTAAGAGGCAGATTAGGACAGACTAAGGGGCACAATTGGACAATAAGAAAATTGACCGTGTTTGATTATTTTACTTTATTTAAGCCAAATAAAAAACAATAAATGATAACAATAAAACAAAAACAGGAAATTTAATTTGCTTTAATGTCTTGTTAAACCAATGTTTTTCAAAGTAATGTGAAGAAATAAGAGAAAAATAAAATTACAAAACATTCAAAGAACTTAAATCTTCATTAAACTTATACAGTTCTCCCTGACGTGAAGTCCCATCTGTGTTCTTTATCACCGAGAGGGACATCACTATATCCTCATAGGATACATCCCCTACATCTGGTCTTATTGGAAAAAAAAATGAACCTTCATTCTTCCTTAAAAAGTTTATTTTGTAATCACAACCTGTTTTTCCCTTGACTTGACCAGCATAATGATATACATTTTTCTTTGTCGTAAATCTCACAAGAACATAATTATTAATTCCATACTTTGATCTACCTGAAAATATGTCTCCATCACTGCATTCAGTAAAAAAATTATCATCAGATTCACCTGACGTTACTTCAATGCTACTGTCTGAATCGCTTTCGATGAGTATCTTTTTTTTAATACATTTCTTTTTACCTTTCATGCTTTTCTCCAACAACCGTTTTTTCTTTTCATCTTTTTCTTTTCGAAGCATCATTATTCTGTCCTTTTCGGGAGTTGATGTTAGAATAGATGATTTCCCCTTTTTCCTTCCACGTGTGCCCGTTCTTGGCCTCGCTTTAGGGAATGGCCTAATCATTTGAGGTGATATTATTGTTACCAGAGAGGTCGTGGCTGGTGAGCATATTGTTTGTTCTGTACTATTATTACAATGAGGAGTAGATTCGGTCTCAGTGTTCCCAATAGCATTACTAGAAATCGGTTCGCTCATAGGAGTAGGTTGATCTGATACGTATGCAGACTGGAATTCCTCATCAGTGTACTCGCATCGGTTAACTGGCCAAATTCCCGTTTTTTTAAACCCCGATAAAATATTTTTTATTGAAAATGCTGATGTGTATGCGGTATTGACAAGTTCAGGGATATTGTAAATGGTGATTGTGCGTCCAGGATTAGAAAGTAGCCAGTTATTGAACGATGTTCGTAAGTATGATTTAAAAGGCCCGTATAAAGCCACATCCAACGGTTGCATTCTGTGACTGCAGTGTGGAGGAAATGAAAGTAATTCAATTCCATTTTCTCTGCCGTATAATATGGCTTCAAGGGATGTGTGGGACTCATGATTGTCCATTAATACCAAAATCGGGTGTTCTTTAGAACATCTCGTGTGCAATTTGATGTGTCTCATGGCTTCGAGAAAACATGTGGAATTCATCCACCCGCTCTGGTTCGCTAGGCCTAAGCTCCCAGCTGGGGCTCCGTTAAGGAATACGTGTTTATAACGCATCCGAGGAAATACGAAGACTGGAGGAAGTGTTCCACCTAGCGCGTTTATTATGCACATGACTGTCACAAGTTCTCCCCTTTCTGCAGATACGGCTTGCCCAACTTGTTTCGTTCTTCTTGTGGCAATTATTTTTGGTGGTGGTAATACTGTATGAACACCTGTTTCATCCAAGTTGTATATGGAACTGGCTGTAAAGTTATGTTTTTTTAACATCTTCTCATAGTTTTGAAAAAAATCTTCAACATTCGTTTTATTTAAACTTGTGGCACGCGACAGGCTCGTACTCTCTGGCTTACGCAGAGATAACTCTGGATTCCTCTTCATAAACCCTTTAATCCATTCCACCCCAGCCCTTTTGTGGGATTCCCAATACGGAGGAAGTGTTTTTTTCAGGACAACTGCATATTCATAAGCCAATTTCCGAGCCTGGTAAAATGTCAAACCATATAATATTTTTGACGACGTCACGAAATACCCTGTGAGTAAATCTTCCTCATTTTTATTAAATACACTTCGGCTTGCATATTTAGATGTTAAGACGGGTTTCGGATTAGATAAAGGATCCCTGTTTTTTTAAGCCTGTAGTGTAGTGTTGATTTCTTTATCCCATATTTTGCTGCAGCATCTCTCAAAGATATATTTTTTTCTATTATTTCCAATAATGCTTCTTGGATTGTTTCTTCATTTATGTCAGACCTTGCTGTTTTTCTTTTGTACGTGCGAACCATTTTGCTGAAAAAAAAGAGAAAGAAACGTTAAAAATTAAACATTATCCTAAAAATATTATAATCTATTCAATATATGATATTCAATATTTTCCAGTAGAGACACATTTGGACAGTGTCCAAATGTGCCCCGAAGTGTTTTGTCCCAATCTGCCCCGTATACCTTTTTTTTAGTATTAATGTTCTAACTGCAAGTGAGGTTATGTATAACAATAATTTACATTAGAAAACAAGAGCTAAAATATATACCAATCATATAGTTTATACAGTTTTTTACTCACCAGTCACAGAAGAAATATCAAGGCTTACGAAAAACCTCAAATCTCATATCAGGAACCACTTTTTTTAAAATTTATTTCTCACTTGAAACACACACGGCGTTTGATCAACCAACTGACAGTTTAATGTAGGGGAACAGCATTGCCATCTATACAAAAATGCTTGAATTTTTGAGACATGGTTATGGCGGTGAAATTCAAACTGTCCAAATCTGCCTCCGTCCAAATCTGCCTCCTTCTACCCTACTTATTAGATTTATAAAAGCTGCATTCTGTATATTTTTTAATGAAATAATTTATTTGCCTTTTTCATATAGAATAAAAATGTGATAACACTTTGCAATGTATTTGTAGCTAGGTTGGTATATTAGTAGGTACAGTTAAAATAATTAGTAGGTATTAAATGTTTATGACCAAGTGACTAGTTCATTAGTTAGATTGTGACCGCAAACTTCCGAATTTGATTTGATATCATTTTACTTCATACATTCATATTCAATTTTTAAAAAATTTAGAGCAAGAGTTTAAAAAATATTATTCTATTAGAATTTAATATTTTTGATGTAGGTATACGTACCTATTACACAAAATTTAATTCAATAAATTTACATTAATAATGTGCATGAAACTTTATTCATGAGTGTTGTTCGCCCTTGACATAAACATGACACAGGCATTTCTGCATTGTTTTGTTATTTTTTATTGCTTTAAATTTTTTCTTTGTTTTATTTTTATTTCAACGCATATCATCTAGATCTCTGCTGGAAAATAATATATCCGCTTCTTGTTCATGATGCTGAAACTATCGGTACTAGAGTCCATTTTGACACCAGAAACAACACACTTTTTGATTCTTAATTTGGATATACTCTTATATTGCAAATGTAAATGATCCATTTGCATGCATATTTGAGTTTAAACTAAAAAAATCTACCCCTGGTGAAAATAGATGCTTGATTAATTTGGTCAATAATTAACAAGAAAATTGGTTTGCACTATTATAAAACCATCGAACTGTATTTTTACTATAGTTCATTCATAGTTTTCGATACGAGTCTATTTCATATGATAGGTACCTACTTGTGTGAAATGTGTACACAATTGTTATTTTGTAATATGTAGATACTTCATGTCCTTGGTTGGTGACTTCGCAATGGTTGGCCATCTCTGCGAGATTTATGTCCGCAACTTTGAGGGTGCGGTTATCACGAAATTTTCTCAGACATAAACCTGATCTCGTATATACAAATAATATATTATTATAATATTATATACGCAGAAATGATAATAACAACAACGCAAAAATAAGGCGCCGAACAGAAGCATTGAAACCGTTTACAAAACACCTCTTTCAACGTCCATATCATGGATAGGAACCGTTTTACTCGAAGACGAGACAAATTCCACTCGAGATTTAGTGGATGCAAAATGAGATGAGGACAATGGAGCGATTCATATCGACCGCCATATAATTGCTTCAGAAGTCTCTCTACCAATGAGATGGAACATCGGAGAATCGTGGGACAAAACAGCTGGACAAGAGACGCCATTTTAATTTTAACAATAATATTCCAAATTCAAATTCTTTTATAACATTAAACATCCCGATTCACATAGGATTTATTATCGGTATAAAGCTAAATTTAGGTAGGTATTCATACTTATTACACACAATAATTCACTTACATCAGCATTGTTGTATTATAATCGAAGTTCTTCGAGATATAATTGTCATTTCTGGTGCTTTATAATTAGTATCTATAATATTTATTATAATCATCGACCACTATGTTATAATCGCCATATATATCCAATAATATACATTCATTTTATAGCCTGAATGGAAAGGGCTTCAGAAGGAAGCTGAAAACACACCATGCTGAGAGTTTCGGGCGATAGACGAACAATATCACGTCCTTGAGGTCATGTTATGAGCTTTACAATAATAATAGTCCATATGTGTATGAAATAATCAGCATGTAGTGAGTTATAATTTATTGGACGTTACTGTAATATTAAAATAGTCATAACTTATCACCACTATTCACTATGTAATAACCAGCATTCTTTATGATATTACAAAAATCTAAAATAATTTGGAAAAAATCTTCGAATGGTTAAACAACTGATGTTTAATTTAGTTTAAAAGATTGTTTTAGTTTTTTTTTTCTAGAAATCTAGTTAACCTTCGTCTCGTTTGTCTCAAAACATTTTTCTAAGAATTCAAACGTTATAATGCATATAATATTTCACTAGGCAAAAAGATATAAATTATTTAAAATATTAAGAAGTTCTTGGAAAAATCATTCAAAACAACGAAAAAGTGAGATCATCTGTACAATAAATTGAAGCTTTGAAAAAAAAGACTAAAATTAAACAGACTTTCATCTGTGGAACGTCTAAGCTCTTAAAAGATGAGATCTAATAACATTATCCATCAATAAAAGCTCTTTTTAAGAACTCTTTAATAGTAAAACATTTTTGTGGTAACCTCTACCAGCAGGCCTCCATTCTTCCACATTATAGTACCCACAATGAAGAATTATTTAAATAAAATCGTATGTAAATTATGCCAACAAAGAGAAACAAAATAACGAACCCAGGACCGGTATAAGAATAAAAACACTTTATTTACCAATGAACTCATATAATGATGTTCCACGCAAATAGCACTCTCACTCTTATCTTTTTCAAACGTCTTGCAAATGCAAAAGACAGGCGTAAATAAAACTTCATTTTTAATTCAGTATTGAAGTTCGCTACCCTTCTAAAACATTACTTTATGGCATATAGAGAGGTTTGCCAGAGTCTAGTTAAACCAAATTCAATGATATGATGGTTGGCAATTTATATTGCATTTCCCTGGAAACGTGTCTGTTCTCAATCAGAGACTTGAAACCAAGCTATTGTGACAAAACAAAACCGTTTCGGCGACGTTTTTCATGCCCGATTAAGTATGTTAAAAAATGTAAATAAACATATATTTCACTACATAATATTACGAATGTGTAGTACGAAGAGATTCTCGTTTCTCGAGTATAGTTTTCGAGTCGTCGTCTTCGTTCGTCGCGTAGATCTCCCTTTTGTGATAAAATTTACAGCGGATTTCCGACGTCCAAATGAACATTCACCAAGAGGTTTATTATGATCGTGCTTTAGGCTGAATTCAAACACAACACAACCTTCTTATTCATATTGTACAAGCTTTTAAACCCTATCTTCTGTGTAAAGCTGCAAATAACTTAGTCAAAAATGATTATCGTTTCATGTAGGTAATAGGTAATAAAACAATTTTGTATAATCTCTTCTCTTGAACCTTCTTCATATAAAGAATGCATGGATCAAATAGTACCATCAAATAAACACGTTTTGAGCACATACATGTATGTATGAGGAATCGTATGGCAGTGACGGAAGCGACAGGACATAGAAAGTGGTGTTCGATTCTTTCTCCCTTTCCCACAAGGAAAGCAGCGAGATGATAGTTTGTATGTATGTGTATATATATATATATATATATATATATATATATTACAGGTGCTAGCTATATTGAATAAAAAATAAACACAAACAAACAAATCAAAGTAGTATATTATGTAAGTGTGAGTGTGTACATTGTTGAGCATATTTAACATTACATATGATGTGGGACTTGAAAAAATCGTGAAGAAACCTTCCGTGACTGAGCCCTAAAAATAATAACACAGACTCCTGCAGCACATAATTTTACATGCAAATATTATGTAGTATTATTATTATCTACATACAAGTACAATGGTAATATATGTAGACCTTCTAGTCGTTAATAATGATATCATTAAGTTTAACTACAAAATATTGTAAATAAATTAAATAAGCCTTCAAACATCAAAAGCTCACACTCTTGTCAGTCAGCAATAATTATTATGTATCGTGGAAAGGGATCGCCACTCTCTATGGACACAAAATCATTCTGAATTTAACCTCCTTTGGTTCTTTGTAAAAATATTTAATGAATGAAATTAATTGGTACATTCATTCACACATTGATGTCAACAATCAACAATACTAATATATACCTTATACACTTGGGACAATGATAACATGTTACTTACTATAAATTGAATTGTATGCGTCACATAAGATTATTCCATGATGGTGAACTGGACAGGATGTGCTATATGTAATGTAGTCTTGTAGAGGAGATGAATGAGTGATTATTGTTTGGTACCTCAGGATAACGATCGTCTCAGTCTTCATATATTATTATGAGTTGGGACATTTTCAAACCGCGAAATATGAATTGGATACTAGTCAAGTCCTCATGAAAACAAGTTATATATAGGTATATATACATATATATATTGCATATTATAAGTACAATACAAATATCCAATTAACCAAAATTTATTCACCATTACAAATTGATATTATGTTCTTTAGAATCGCCATAGATGCGTCAACCAGTAAAATATCAATGTTTGAAAATATCGAGCAATATATAAAAGTCCAAATTTCATATTATTACACTCCGCCCTGATAATGCCAATTAATTGGTGAAAACGCTAGGCGTACCTAATGGTGGTATACTTTTTATACACTGATGTAAAACAAAAAAACAGTGACATTTTAAAATTATGTTTCACAATGTCAATACTAAAACATTTACAATGTTTTATTTCAATTTAGTCTGTGAAACTTAACAGGCGTCTGGTTAAAACTCAGTGCAGGCAATATTATTTTTATAATCAAATATTGTACAAAACCATGTATCGTATTGAAGTAACAAAAATCATTTTAGTTCATAGCAATCTGGATAGTTTTGTCATTGTTTTTACTTCTCTGTAATGACATCATTCTACGTATTTACTCTGGCGATTGACCTATGTCACGTTTCTGTGAATATTAAAACTTGATCACCAAATAGTCGTCGATGCAATTTTCAATGTGTGTGTATCGGAACTTAGTCTCTTTCCTGCACGAGATCATGAGAACTAACTGGATCATTGCTAATACACATCATATTTACAGTATTATAAGTATGATTATTTAGAGTCCCAGTATGTATTGTTGTCGTCAACTCACATCATGAATTTAGTAGATTATTGTTGCTGACATCATTCAGACGAAATTATGAACATGCAAAACATTATTATAAAAATATTAGTCTATACATAGTATATACGCATTATGTTTAATATTCTCTACATCAAATATAGGTCAGCCGATAGTCATTATGGATTTATTTTGACAGTGTATAAGAACTCTTATTAATTCAGCAAGTAGCATGTGTAAATTATCACTTTCTTATTGTGTGTTTTTTTCTTTTACAAAATGAAATACTTACACCCATTTTTGTGAGTTTAATAACCATACACTACTCATCTTACAAAATATTCCGTGTATACTATTTTAGATTTTGTGTTTTTAAGTTTTGTAATTTGTTCCGTGTAGTTGCATAGAACTTTTGTGTTCAATTTGGTCAAGGCAAAATCAATAATTGCTTATTGTTCTTAGTTTTCATAATTAATATTTTTGTCCATTGACATGTAGATACCATATTACCCATTGAATAATTGCTACTTTAGCTATTTCCAGATGTCGTGTGAATACTCCATAAAAAGAAATGTTGAAGTTTTATAATACATAATATTAAGCAGTTAGTTTTTGTGTTACTGAACAATGCAATTTGAACAACTAGTACTCAATAAATATTTACATGCATACATAGGTAATATGTATTATCTTATGAAATACAGTTTTCTGATACTTATAGAGATGTAGACTGTAGACTCTACAGTGTAGAGTACTATTGGTAAGGTTCTCAATGATTTCATCTTCTCCTACCACACTTCACACGATCCCCACTTCTCGCAGCATTCTTCCACCACTGTTCATATCACGAAAGCTCACATTTCCCCTTTTCACGAATGGGCGTAACGATCCTTTTGAATAATATACGTATAGCATAGTATAATTCTTGTTTCTCCCCCATTATCATCAGCAGTATCAGCACCAGCCTCAAACTTCAATGAACTGCCGTATGAGGTATATATATATCTCTTTGTTTTTATGAATTAATTGGACCGCCTGGCATCTCAATATTATTATACTTCACGTTGACGACCGACGTTAGTTACTTGGATTGGGATGGGTTGGGTATTCATTACAGATTAGAGGTTCTCGGTTTTCATGGCATATCATGGACATGAAATGTTTTACTTATTACATGTAATAATGTTGAGACGTAAGAAGAGGAGTACAGCTAACAGCAGTGCACATTATACATTTGTATGTATTATATTATTATATGCATATTGCCAAGGAATGTTTTAATAGGCAGTTTATCAACGCGTTCCCATGGACCACACAAAACAAAATACATACGTATACATGCATCTCATGTCCTTGTTTCGGCTTTTGATGTGCGACCACATGAGTGCAATCATTCCAAATAAATGTTCGATTGTTGAGATGTCATCTGTATCATTATTGCTTATTGTTTGCTGTTTATATGATAAATCAACGCACCCGAGACAAATCAATATTACAAATGTTATGAAATCGCAAGTTGATGATTTTACATAGGTACTTGCAAGACAGTCGATTAAGGTTAACGTCATAATGATTGTTTACGATACTTAACCCAGTTTTGGTTTACTTACATTATGACATTGCCATTGATATTATTTAATTTCTCTACCTATAGTATACATTACACCTAAACTTATATTGTCTTAAAATATACAGAGTAAAATTTATTGTTATTTTTTTATTATTGTTTCAGGTATGTGCAGAACAATCATGCCAAGAAGATGTCTTCCTGCTTGCCTTGAATTATATGGACAGATTTCTTAGTACGTGTAGGATTTCAAAGAATCAATTTCAACTATTAGGATCAGCCTGCCTACTATTAGCATCCAAACTTAGGGAACCAAGTTCGAAAGCTCTCCCGACCTACACATTAGCATACTATACAGACGGAAGCATCACAGTATCAGACTTATGTGTAAGTGATTTTATACCTTTCATACCAACAATGACAAACATTATTATTCTTCATTCTATGGATGGACTAAATCCTGAGTTGGACATACTTACATATTATATTCAGAGCTTTAACCCTTTACGGTAGACAAAATAGCAAATTCATGTACACTTCTTTCAGATAGGTACTATTTTCCTTGTAAGGCTCATTACAAATCATTTATTAACAATGACTTTACTTTTAAAGGACATTAAGCAATGACTAAAATTACCAACTTTTATCAACATAAAAAGAATTTAAAGTAGGTACCCAAGTGATGTTTCAAATAATATTATATGTATTAAATAAAACTAATGATCCTGTGCTAAAACTTCAAAAACCTGAATGGTTCATACAACATAATTCAGGTTTAAGCGGATCTACGAAGCTTAATATTATATTCCAATTAGCTTATCTCATTTGAGGCAATTGATCGTATCCACAGCATGATAAATGATTTAGTTTTGTCACAAACGAAGATTATTTTTGGCAATAAATCTCTCCCTCACCTTGAGACTTGTCCTACAGTAGATAATAAAACATAAAAAATACATACCCATCATAAGATTATATTTAATAAAGGACGTTCGTAAGAAATTATTTGGGAACCGTTTTTTTCATATACCTACTTCATTAATCACACAATGGTGATATAAGACATGTATAAATAATCAGCCAAATTATTATAATGAATAAAGGAGTCTATTTATGAATTTATTGGTGTGTTAATTTACTGTACATATATGTATGAATATAATCAAAAGATGTCCTTGATCTAAATCATCATTATGAGAATTTAAGTATGATAATGCCTACACACGTATTACGTATTTCATTGAATAGTTTATATGGGTACATATTATAATATAATCTATTCATAGAAATAAAACAAACACGCATTTTGAGTCAAATTCATCAAAATATTTTATTTATAATCTATTTATCTATCTAGATAATATATTATACTGTCACGGCATCTGTGTCAGGCTAAACTGATCGTTTTAAATATAGTAGGTACATAACTAATAAAATGCTATGAATTTCCTCTATGGTTTGAGTATTAACAGCATTCCTTGAATTCACCGTTTTCCTTGTAATTAATACATACATACTTGTAGATTTAATCAATGAGTAAATAAACAAATGGATTGTCTTCGCCTAATTTACATAGTACTTAGTAGAAATGAATAAGCTAGTTTACTTATTGGATTCTCACCAATAGTAAATAAATTTTTACCATCAACACATAACATTAGTATAGCATACATACATAGGTATATATGAGTACACGTAAGAAAAGTAACATTTATGGAAATTCCAATCTCATGTGGAAATCTGGTTCACGTAATCTAACTTTTCCTTCCTTCCTTTAAGAAATTAAATTTATCCCTTCTGTCTATGATACATGTGTAAAAATTATTTAAATTCACTTTAACGTACATACACATAATTGACTTTTATTATTTAATTGAAGCTTTTTGTTTAAAAAAAGATTACATAATTTATATCGTTGAATGAAAGTGTGGATAAATGAATAAATACATAGTATGTATATGTATTATATTATTACTATATTCACTCACACAACCTTGTAAAAATGGTAGTTCATTTATGCATTCATTCAACAAACGAAATAATATGCAATAATGTACATACTTTTATACATGCTTGGCTTAAATGCACACTACAGGGGTGCACAAATGTAGGACTTTAAATACAGCTTCATATTACGTTTACGATCCGCTATACAAAATATTACCTCTACAATTAATATTTTGTTACTACGCTTTGATTCTGAAAAGTTGCAATTAATGATATTCATGTAATTTGAAACAAGTGTTTCTTTCTACTATTGATTATTCCCAGAGAGACGTCTTTCGACTTATAAGGTCAGTAAGGTAATCAGAGATTGATAATGACCTTGTAAGTCGAAAGACGTCTCTCTCTCTAGTAGTCAGAATCACTTGTTTCAAATTACATAATTATGGAATTCTACTACGCGTGCACCGACACAATTAATACCTAATGATATTCAATAAAGTGCTCCTGTTCTATTCTATTCATATATTAGTTATTTATTCAAATGCCTTGTAAATATAAGCAAGTCATAGCTGCAGTGTATTGTACACCATATACATATTTCTTATTACTTACTTTACATTGTGCATTGAACTAAACTGTGTTCCCTTCTCCCTTTCTCTCTCTACAATTGTTTTACTAATGTTGTGCTGTATTTAGATTTTTTAAATACTGTAATTGGCGGTGTAAATCACAAACTGAATTATCCATTGTTCAAGCTATTGTATTTATTGAAAAAAAAAATGAAAATAAAATATAAAAAATATATATTTATTTACACTTTTACACGGCAGAACCTTTTACATGTTAAATTAAAAAAACAACAATAACAATTTGACAGGCGATGAGAAAAATATGTCTTGTAGCAGCATGTATATAGAATATACACATAAATATGAAAATAAAACATACCCATTTCTTCATTAAATTTCATTACCCCTGAAGTATTTTATACTTATGGGTAGTTTGAGTTGCATACCTACTGTAATCTTTTTTCCATACATAAATACAATAACTATGTTGGCACATATACAATATTATTCACTAATTTAATATTATTATGAATGCTTGCTGTTGCACATAGTTCGTGATGACTGATGTCAATATTACAATACTATGGTTACCCATTCAACATGAAATATTGTTTCTTTTTTTATTATACTCTTTTGCCCAGCACACGCAAATTATCTCAAAATAGCACAGTGTTACTATCACGTATTTCAAATACTTATATTCTGAAATAATCGTTGATACTTCAAAAAAAATCTGAATACGTGGCTTATTTTTTTTGTCATACATACAAGAATGAGTAAAGATAAAGGTGTGCATATACTGTTAAGGGGAATCCCATACCATGAGAGCTTTGGGTATTAAGTTTGCGTCAAAGAAGTGTTGTGTGTTGTGACTCGTGAGCATAAAAATTCAGCGTGAAACCTTAAGTTCATATTAAAACCAAAACTAGTTTTTACTGTATTACATAATAGACTAGACTTCTTTCAAAGTAGTTATACCGACAGCAGACTATAGGTACCTACATAATATATGTGCTTTTTATTTATTTTTTATTTTGTTGGGTATTATATTTGTGTTAAGGAATACTATATAATGTAAAAGTATAACAATATATTACGTACTATGAACGAATGTGTCGATCACTATTATTTATATAATACTTTAGTTATATGTAGATATAAAACTATTTTAAAACATATTATGTTTGTAAGCATGTATTATAATAAGAAGCCTTGGGCTATTTTAAATGGATGATGTTAAAACAAAGAAATCCGCATCATGCATAATCCTTTAGTCCATGAATACTTAAAAAATCTCGCATACATCTACGAAATAAATTGTTGATATAACTTACAAAAACTTTTAACATGACGCCAAATCCTTTGAAAGATAAACCAAGGAGATTGTGAATCGTATATTATTTTAATGCATTCACGTTAACTATAATATTTGTTTATAAAAATAATTAATCACTGAATACCTACACGCTTTTCGCTACTTTCATGCTAACATCATTTTAGTTTTCGTTAAAGTTTACAATATTATGTACAATAGTATAACAATTTTGAATATTTTAATCAATTTTCATGTAAGTACATTTATCCACCTTTAAAATAATTTGTTGTAATGTAATACACTTACTTGATTTTTTGTTGTTATAGGCTTTCGCGGTCTTCATTTATAAATGTATTTTTTTTGGGCTTACCGCATTTTGTTACTATAATAGTTGTCACTATAATATTACCATACATACGAGTACAAAGAGTTACTGACAAGAGACTACTTAAAAACCATGAAATCCGTGCTATTTTGTCAACACCAAAAAAACTTAAATCATTGATAAGACCGATTAAAGACAACATACGTGAAGAAACAACCGGAGATTACGAGTTAAACATGTCCTGTATGTAGCTAGGTATGTTCATATTGTCAAAACTAGCAGAAAAGGAGGGCAGAACACGGGCGAGCGTGCAGGCTATGACATGCAGAACAATCTGTATTAGCGGAACACTACATCGACCCTGGACATAAGACACCAGTGAACCTAATTATATTAGCAGCTCCGGCCAACTTCCACGAAAAGCTCACATGTGAAGCCATTGAAATTTATAAGCATCCACATAACTTTAACAGAGAAGAAAACAGAAGGCATGGAACACCACGACATAATAATACACGCATAACGCTTACACCACCGCACTTACGTCGTGGCGTAGTCAGCTGCCTTTAATTTTTTAATTGTTTATTAAATTAAATTAAAATCCCGTTCGATTGTTACTAGACTGATATGAATTCCAAGAATGTGCGAGTGAGACACATAAAGGAAATAAGAGATTCACCTCCCACGCTAGTATTGCATAACGTATCATTAACCTCCTCAATATTATAATTATACATAACATTTATTAGGTATATGTAATACATAATATCATTATGACGAATTTATGTCACCGACGAGCGAAGATGGATTAGCATAACGTGAACCTAAAACTACAATACAACGACGAAAAAACAAATGAACATAAGAAAAGAACGCGAATCTCAACCCACGTTAATTACTGTATTAGGTATATAAACTTACTTACTTGCATGATGATGAATAAAGTGTTACTCTAAAACAAAATAATTGGAAATTGTGGATGGGAAACACGATTATGATGTATGACAAAAAACACTCCGAACTATTTTAAAAAAAATATTAACAGATACCAAGTACCTACTTTTAGCAGAATGTATCATTTTTCATAAATAACAATGCACATTATTAATACATAGCGAGCCATGTAGGGTCAACTTTTCTAAAAACACAACGATTATAAATATATAGGTAGGTCTCACACCTGACCGGACGCCTGAAATACAAAACGGAAGGTGGCAAATTAATAATGATTGGTAATATTAGCATTATAATCAATGACATTTGATATAACTTACCTCATTGCTGAACTGAATATGTTAAATGTTTTAGAAGTGATATTTTAGGAATACCTGTCTCTTACAGGACAGTCAAAAACTAAATAGAAAAGAGAGAACTCAACGGGATACATCTCATTGCGCTCTTTGCCATCTCTGTGCGGCTTTTAACTTCTTGGTTGATTGTGCCTCTATTATAGATAAGATAACCCAGATATACAAATTCACTGGATAAGTCAATTCCCGAGAGATGATGCTCCGTGTCTGTAAGCCTGCCTATTCATCAATAGTCATTACCTTCGTTTTACTGCAATTAATCTTTAGGCCCATTTTTTCACATTCGATATCAGCACGACAAAACAATACCGCTAACTCTTACTCACTGACGCGACTTAGGTGGTGTCATCAGCAAATCTGACATTGTATATTTTTGATTCTTCTATTTTTACACCGCCAATCTAGCCATCTAGAGCTCTTCTCATGATGTTTTTCCATAGAGATTGAAAAGCTTGAGTGAATGTGTGCATCCTTGCCTTTGCTCTTCTCGGCTTAGAATGATTCCAAAATGGAGTTCTCTATTCTTATTCGCGATTTTTCTTCCAAATACAGATTCCGAATTAAGAACATTAAGTGATCTGAAACTCTCATTTTGTTTAGGTCTTCAAACAGCTCATTTCACCTCACGCAGTCGAACGCTTTAGTTAAGTCAATAAACACAAAACAGCTGGTACATTGAATTTGCGGCATTTTTCAATTATCTGCCTCATGTTCAGGATCTGTTCTCTTGTGCCTCTACCCACGATAAAATCCGCTTGCTCTGCGGCAACTTACCAATCTATTATAATATTATATAATAAATTAGGTAAATAGTTATATTTTTAACTGGGTATCACAATTGTTTTGTTACATATTAAATATTATTATTTTACATTAATTTCATATTTCCGCTATTATTTATCAGTGATTTCGCATACCTATGTAAAAGTAATTATTATATTGTTGTTTGTGATAGTCAGGTCATACATATAAAATTGATCAATGAAATCACCTTCATAATTAACATGAAACATTCTCATATATCGAACAAAATAGATAATTTATTATTTTAAGTTATTTGAAAAGAAAACCTTGCCTATCTGTCATAGAATAAACAATGTCTATGTACTCTGTAGTTTCCAACTCAGGAACAAAATATGAAATTATTTGTCGAATGGACATAATATTAATTATTTATTTAAATTCGAATAAGAAAAATATTTTGAAATTATGATTTAGAAGAAAATTTTCATCATACCTAAAATCAAATTTCAATTACAAACCCACGTTTAATTCATATTTCTTCGTATTTATCTCATTAGATACATAAAAAATACACACAAATATATTTAAGATTTCAAATTTCCACAATAATTTATTAGCTTTATTTTTTTTAATATTCGGTGGACGTCACTTTAAAATAGTAATAATAACCTTTTTTTATCGCATTTATACAATTTGCTAAATAAACTGTCAACCTTGCAAGGCCCCTGGTGTAGTTCTAAGAGTCAATTTAAACATCGTCACTACGCCAGCATTTGGTAGACGATTGGCGAATCAGCTATTAGTAGCAGGCAGTGGCGTATCCGTTTCAAAAAAAACTTTCAAAACTCTGTATTGTATGAATAAGATGGGTAATAAACATCTGTGGACACATAATAATTGTACATGGATATTGTTTATTATTATATAGAGATATTATCATTTTATTAATTTACATATAGTTGTTCACACACCTTATAGTCAAAATTGAATGCTTGATTTCAAAATATATGTTCCGTCACTGCTTTTAAGTATTTTTATATTCGTAATCTTGTACACTAACTAATTAAGAATGTTTGTTTTAATTTATATATTCATATCATGTTGGTATATCATTATTTAAGCGAGAAATATACATATACCTACGCCTAACACTTGCTCGAAAAAGATTCTATTATACCTAATGCTAATGCTCTCACTAACAAAATAATTAGGTACATAAAAATATTTTATAAAATTGTATATAAAAATGACTATAAATATAAAAATTACTATTTTTACGAACATCTACCTTTTTGCAGGATACTCAAAAACTAGGAGACCGAGTGCTCCACGGAACGAAAAAAATAAAGACATTTGACCTCTTAAATTAAGCGATGAAGATTTCCATTCATCCTGAATGTCTTATTTTTTGTTGAAACGGAGAGGACAACTTGGAAATTAGTTACATGCAGCCGTAATGGTTTAGTTGTAGTAGATACTAGTTACATACATACATACATACATCTTCTTCCCCTTATCCTAGTTGGGTCGGGGGCCCATTGCGCCTAGGTGCTTCCTCCAGAGATCCCTGTCCACCGCAGCTTCCAGAACCTCTGGCTACTCCAAACTATGCCTTTCAACACACAAGTTTGACAACTGCACTTGCCAGCTTCTTCTAAGGCTGCCCACCGGTCTTCTGCCCTCTCCCACAGCCTCCAAAGATCTAAGTGTTTGTCTGTCTTTTGGCATGCGGAGAACGTGATCCAGCGTTAACTATATCGCAAATGCGATGGCTGGCTTATATTAGTTGTTAAATTTTTAAAATGAATTGGTGAGCTGCTCGTTTTATTTTAATCGATTCATTGCCTACAATAAAACCGGATATTATCAATATAATATAAACTATCACATTATAGCAAAATAAATAAAAAAGAGCAAAAAATATGATCTGAGGAGGTAAAAATATTGTCATTAAACTTCGCGGATGCGGAACATTCCAGATTACCAATATCCATAGATAATTACTACCTATCGTCTAATTTCAAATCAACGTTCCTTTAACGAAAGTTTTAAAAGCATGTAATTTTAAATATATGTTGCGCAAAAATTACAATTTGAAAAAAACATCAAATATTAGGTGATCGTATAGAAAATACTCGGGAATATTTCGCGCAGTATGTAGGTATTGAATAACGTCCGCTGTCTGCCGTGTAACACATGTGTGTGGGTGTGTATGAATGTGTTATCTTTGTTGTTATTCAACATAATATATGATGTATTGTATACATTCACAGCTGATCAACTTGTGTGAACAGCTGTAACGATATAGGTACATGTATAATATGTATTTCTGTCTCATACGTTCAGTCGCACCGCGGTTTTAGATCGCCATGCTTGTGTAAGTGGACTCTGAACACATACAATCGCAATGGCAGGGGCGGCGTGGATACGTAGTTCGTAAGTTATAGACGCAACGTTCTTTTTTCAAAAATCCTTCTCATAATACAGAATACAAAGTAATTTTTTGCTTCCTAATTTGAATGTTTAAAAACTCAATATAGAATGTTTCATTTATAAATATTTTGATTAACATTATATTCTGTAAATATCTTAATATAAATGCGTCAAAAAAGGTCGAAAGTACAATAAATATTATAGGTTTGTACTTAAATACTTCATTTTCACATCATCCTTCGTGGGGAACAGACGTCATTTGCTCTCAATTGATTACCAATCTTTTTCTTTAGATTTCTACATCTTTCCATATCTTTATAGACCACGCAAACATTAAATCATAAATAATAAAATTAATGTATTACACAACACTGTTTTACTTCCACTTCACTTTATTTAAATGTCAGAACGTTTTCGAACATTTGATCATTTCGAACAATGTATTGTCATCGATAATGAACAGTTAATGTTCGAAAACGTTCTGACATTTAAATAAAGTGAAGTGGAAGTAAAACAGTGTTCTGTAATACATTAATTTTATTATTTTATAAAATGACGTTCCACAAAGTTTCTCTCGAAAATTTCGAAAATTTATATAATCATAAAGCGCATTTCATGAAATAAGATATATGTAGTACAAAAATTAAACCAAAAAGTTTGCGCATTTTATTTACATTAATTTTTCAACAGTTTATTTTTATAAGTTGACATTGTTGCTTATAGAATGCATGTGCACTTTTTGTCGTGGGTGAATTTTAACCATTTTATTATTATCGCATCAGAGGCACAATAAGGTGCATTCACGAAGTCATATTTATATGACCTTTGCAATTTTTTTTTTTAATATGATAATGTGTAAATTAAAATTTAATATAACAGTATTTATCTACACTTTTTATCATTGTTAAACATGTATGCGGTTAAAATGATTGTGGAGGCTTGTATAATTTTATTCTAAAAGCCTGTATGTATTATTAAATTAACTTCAGCATGTTACTTTATCCATATTGCACAGTGGCATAGTGGTTAGTACACTCGATTCTTGAGTCAATAATCTTAACTGGAAAATTATTTGATTATTAATGTAAATCGATACCTATGTAGATTTTATATCGATACAATTAACTACTTATCGTTTTATGCTTTGATTAATTATGAACCATTTTACATTATTTAGAGATACAATCCAAGTATTCAAAAAAATATAATTTAAAATTAACATTATAATTATTTTTTTATTGTCGCATATAAGACACGTGGTGTATTTTGAAGTTATTTTTTATGCTTTCAATACGACTTTATCACAATACTCAAAATATTGTAAAATATTTTCTTTTATGTATTATTTGACTACATACTACATGTTTTAGGTACCTATTTAGATAGCATCAGGTTTATATTTATATATATTATTATTATTAGTAATCTTTCAGAACATCTGCGATAAGGAGGCGCCGCCTTTAGTCTATTTTTTTTCATATATACCCAGTAGTAACTACATATAATAAAGCTACAATGTTCTCATTGTAAAACAACGATCCTCATTTTATTAGGATCGAATGATAAAAGTTATACCTATGTAATAATTTTTATGAAATAATTAAAATTTTCAGGTTAGTAACATAACTTGAGTAGTATTTAGATAATATACACCTTACATTATTCTTATCCATTACACAATCTTAACATGTAGTGAAATGTTAAATAATTTTTTATCTTACTGTGTAATTGTACATACCTACATAAGTTTAGTGATAAGTTTAGCAACCACAAAACTCAATTCAACTGACCCCATAGCCATGTAAATGTACATATAGTTGTAATTTTAGACACTTTATTTCCTACCACTTATAAGTAAGATATTTTAAAAAAATATGTAAAAACTGTCGTGAAACAAGAATACAGTACTATAGTACAATTGTATACGAGTACAACACCATCACGTCATTTCAAGTAGGGTAAGCAGAAAGAACGAAACGCCTTATAGATCTATCCCTACATACTTTTTTCGCTTCTTCTACAATAATGCAATTTGTCATACACGCACGTCAATTCTTCTTACTCAAACACGGCTGTCCTTGAGAATTTGCTACATGTGATCAAGCCACGTAGTTTTCGGATGCAAATACGTATGTATTAAGTATTATATTATTTAGACATTCATAATAATTGCTATACGAATTTATATTTTATTTTATTAGTAATTACAATTATTTACAGTAATAAAATTGATAAACTGACCTAATATTGATAACTTATATAATTCTCTTTATAACCTAACTCCTTATTGCAAATATATAATATCAACCACAAAATATTCAAAATATTATATATGGACAGGAAATCATATACTTACAATTAATTTAATAACAATAATAAAGTAAAAAATAAATTTATACTAAAGACTTGCATTTTAACTTGAGGCAATGTCTCCCAGTAAACCTAATACAATGTTTGATAAAATATGTTTTTATGTAGGTACTTCTAAGTTTTCCACAACCACAAGACATTTTCTGTACATATTTAAGGTATGTAATATTTTTATGACTTTTTTTTATTTATATAAAAAAATGGGCATATACAATAAAATTTTACAAAATACAATTTATAATAACGATTAAACATAATATATTTTTTGTACTTGATCAGCCCATCTTTGGGTTCATTGTTATTATTGACTTTAATGAATAATATAAGACCAACACCATTTTCCATTTTTCTCTAGGAATAAATAGTAACTATTCCATCTCACATCAAAATACTTGAATCCTTTGGGATATATTCTGATGTGATATTAGAGCTCTCATTAGGATCTTGAGGATATAATATGCTTACATCAATATGCCGCCAGTTTTAAAGTTAGGAAGCATAATATATTATATTATACAAACATAAACACATGTACAAATTTTTATTCGCGTTATCGTATATCAAAAATTCTTTACCATTTTACAGTGGGTACATAATTAACTTTTAAGACTTCCACCAGCTTGCTGTCGCCAAAATTATGACACATGAATGTTGTAATTATTATATTTAATTAATAAAACAATGCGGGATATTAACAAGATATGTTATATGTATACTGTATGATAATACACTAAGTATATGTATATGTACAATAATAGCACTCGCAAATTTTCAATGAATGTCATTCATTATTAACCCCTTTTATTTAAGACGAAACAATAAGATATGTGCATGTTTTTTACTTTATGATTTTGGTATTAAGGACAGTTGTGATGAGTAAACAACCAAGAAAATTATAATAATATAAGGTTTAAATTAATACTTTCTATTAGTTCTCAATAACAGGAAACTTCTGACTTCGATTATTATTATTATTTATAAGATTACGGCAACCCGTCCCTTGTGGGACGATTTGTGGCAAGTACAATATTTTAAGAAGATGTCACGTAATATTAATATTAAGACATTAATTTATAAGAGTGACTTCGATTAGGTAGCTAGAAACTAACTTATTTGACCGCAGTATAATCTCGTTCATTCGTATGTAACGATTTTTTCTGCTGCTATGCATCATGTACCCACCTTTTTAAAGTACCGACTTGCATTGTTTCTCATATTTTCATTGCATACCATGTTTGAATTAAGTTTCAGTTTACTTAATATGAACCATCTTATAGTAACAACATTCTATCACGTATCATCGTTATCAGGACATGTGATGCAAACGGTGTTAATATTGAATACCTACGATACATGAACTGCATTGTGCATAATATTATCACAATACACCTACTTCTACTGATGCCTTATACCTTACACATCATGAACTTTGCAGCGAATACCAGTTAAATAATTTGTAGATATGGGATTAAACTACATACATATTTTATATCCAAACTTCTTCATCTCCTTTTCACGCTATGTAATTTGAACAATTATTAGCAGTGATAGCCTGATACCATTTAATTTGGTAATCAAGAAATATACGATTACGGGAAACTGTCTACATAGAGAATGCTTAGATCGTGTAGTATGAATGGTTTTATATGATTGAATGCATGAATAATACATATAATATCGTAGATGTGAATAGGGCCTACACAGAATCAACTATTATTTTATAATGTACATGTGTATCAAGAATGCATAATCCTTTAACAGTAGTAGGTATCCGTTCGATTAAGATACATGCCGTCGCGGTGCATCGTCGTCCGTCCTGAGATGTGACGTCATATCCTGCGACTTATTGAATTATAGATACCGGCGTTACAACGTACGATTAGGTATTATTATTTATTAACATTTACATTTGCGAACAAACATGTGACATCTAGAATGAAATATAAAAAGACCTACGTCTGACTTCTAAGATTAAGAACTAGGCGCGGTACAATTGCATAAATAGAAAAAAGGTACGATATGCATTATTTTTCTCATGATAAAGCCATTAACATCTTATACTAATATATATCTAGGTGTTTTCAGAAATTTATTTATTAATCTCTATTTTATTTTTTATTCACGGAATACTTCACGTGCTGTTTTCGGCCATCACATAAAAATAAAATAATAAACAAAAGTATGGCAGATTTGCTGTTTTTATTATTATTTAGACACCCGATACACAGACGCCGAAATCGCTTATTATCGCGTCATAAGCGGTAAAACACCAGCCAGAGGCCCCTTGTAGGTAGACACAGTCCTGGAGCGCCAATATAGAAAATACATAACGTTATATAGATAGGCAATCGCTCTAACACAGAGCTGACCTCAGAATTCAGATCATTATAACCAATAATATTATGACTACAATAGCAGATTGCTGTAGATACCTAAATAAACATATTTGGCAAATAGATGAGTGCATAAACACATTTGAGTTTAGTATATTCAAATAACAATTCCAATCTATGAGTTTAAATCGCAAATCGAATGTATAACAAACTTATCTAATCTAATGGCAAAGAGACGTCTGAAGCTGAATCCAGCTAAAACGGAATTCTTATGGGTCGCATCACCTGGCCGACAACATCTCTTGGATATAGATCCCATCTCGATAGCCGACACGGATATTCTACCGTCCAGTAAAGTCTCGATACTTGGGGCACGAATCGATAGCGCACTGTCTATGGAATCCCAAATCTCAAAGACGGTGAGCTCTGCATTTTACCACATCCGCGAAATACGCTCCGTGTCGAAAAACCTCACTCCTGATAGCATAAAAACATTAATCTCTGCTTTTGTAGTCTCTAGACTTGACTACTGCAATATACTATATGTAGGACTGCCGCAAATTCAACTGAATCGTCTACAAATGGCATTCAATAGCGCTGCAAGGCTTATTTTCCGCGAAGATAAGGGTTGCCACATCACACCTTTGCTGGAAAAGTTACACTGATTAAGAGCAGGTGAAAGGGTTCAATACAAACTGTGCCTTATAGTCTACAAAGCTTTGAACAAAATGGCACCTCAGTCACTTTCTGAACTCTGTGTTCTCAAAACACCTGCAAGTAGACCTCTACGCTCAGCTAAGACATCCACCAACATGCTGGACGAAAACAACAGAGCAAACAAGTCCTGCTTCTATGATAGGGCTTTCGGCGTCGCAGGACCCGTCATTTGGAACCGACTCCCCGAGGACCTCCGTAAAAACCAGCCGATTACAACGTTCAGGAGCAAGCTGAAGACTTCGCTCTTCCGACATAGTTTCCCGCGCCCTTGAGATGGATACTCCATTAAACGGCGCCGAATAAATCATCCAATATAATAATAATAATAATAATAATAAATACCTACATAAATACTACGACTATGGCCATTGACTTATTTCTTACGTACCTATATGTGTAGGTAGTTGATAAATACTTCTTGTATATATGTTGTATATAAGTGTACATTTTTTAGGGAAATAGGGGAGAATTAAAATTCTATTTAATTTACTTCATCTACCGTATTATATTATGATATGTACCTACATATTAGATTACATCATAGTAATTTCAGTTATTATTTAGATTGCATAAAAAGATTTCAGTTTTTACTTATGTAAAATTGTTTATTGCATAGTGCATTCACGTTTTAACTTCCTGTTTATCTATCTGTGTACATACATATTTCAAATCCGTCACTGTTAATATTTTTCCATATTATTATTATTAAATTTCTCGCGTACCTACTGATGATTAGTGATGGCAAAACAATTTCACTTGAATATTTAAATTTATCCATTTCAACTTATCTGATTCCTCATTTCATGTTCAACTCCCAAATAAAATTATACACCATATCAAACAGATATTTTTTGTTAAGAGTTTTCCTTCAAGTACTACTACTACATTATTATACCTTCACGCCGTGTCCCAGGAGGGGTAGGCAGAGAGAACGGAACGCCATGTTGATCTATCCTTACATACTTCTTTCGCTTCCTCTACATTCATCCAGTTTCTCATACATGCATGCCGATTTCTCTTACTTAACACGCAACCGTCCTTGAGAATTTGATCCACGTGGTCAAGTCACGTAGATCTTGGACATCCTTCAAGTGCATATAAAAAATCATCCATTATCAAACAAGTCCTACTACTAATTTAACAGTTTCTTATGCGGTAGTGTTAAAATCACTTTTACCCGTTTTTAATAAGCAGCAGGAATGACGATGGATGGACAATGGACATGCTGAAACAAAAAGAAGGAATAACTGAGAATCGAAATATTATATAACACACCATCGTTAATGGATTGTAATACATATCGCATTGTAATTGCTCGGGAAATCCCAGGAACTGATTTGATAAAAACTAGGTATAAATAATATAATAATGTGTATGCATTTAAGGAAATTATTATTTAATGGAACTTGTAATCCATATAAAGTATTGATAAATATTAATGAATGTGATCTTTGTATTTGACATAATTTTTCACACTTACGTAAATGAATGCGTACGAGAGATAAGAAAAGTCTGTAAAGTGATAATTTTCTCGTGTAGTGGTGTTACTTACTTATATGTATTACCTACAATAAAATAAAAGTATTTGTGAAAAAAATTACCAGCATAAAGAATAAACGATCATTCCTCTATGCATAGGTACTTCGCAAAAAAGAGAGATTTTTTCACGTGTGTGCTTAAATGCACGCATGTTTGTAACCTTCAGTCAAGTATTCGTGAATAATTTATTATAACATACAAATCTATGCAAAATATTGTATATATATGTGTGCATAATTGATTCTTATATACGAGTAGGTATATTGTGATATTGACTCTGACGCTATTTATGCAAGTATTTATAATTATCTATTAAAAGGTATTACCAATTAACCAGGTCTTTTTCGTCTCCAAAATTTCTTGGGTCCACCGTCCACATTCCTCGAAGTAAATTAGTGGTTGTCAGTGGTCTGGTGGAAACAAGTCTGGTTTACCAAAAGCCTTATTCTCTCACAAAATACTGCATCGAAACAAGGATGTCATCGAACTTTACTAACACACCCAAATAGTACAAGGGTTAAATAAGATATTTTAGCATATAAAATAACGGTCGATTATTTTAAACTGTATAATAAAATTTATTATAGAATTTTAATATATTCTGCATATTATTTATAGCTATCAAGGTATCACCTCGTGAATTGCATAGAAATATTATAAGTATACAAAGGTAAAAAGTACAATATTTGGTTTTATGAATTAGCACTAATTTCTTTTAAAAAGGTTTCATATTTATCTAATTGTGTTTAAAAGTATCTATATCATAGAAGTAAGTTCATCAACTTAAGTGACTATTGAAATGTTTGAATCGTCATCATAGCTTACTATTTGAAATATTTATAATTTCAATGAGTACGTATATTCCAAATATATACACAATATTATACCAAAAAGATTCCGATAACCTCTGGTTTACTTAAGTATCTTATGTATTTTCCTGATTCTTTTTATAGAAATATCAATTCCTGTTCGTTGGCATCCTTGTAAAAATCAGGTTCTCAGACTACAAACGAACAACGTTCCCAGACAGGCCACGGTTCCTTTGATTCCTAGTTTTTACCCGATGGAATCTTCATCGCCAGCGGCCAGTACTGCCAAATTCAAGATCGATCGAATTCTCCAAGGTTTACGAACTCGCCACCTGAAATTTCCTGAAGAAATCTTTGCATAGTTTGGCATCTCTTTACTATAAAAAGGTGTACTTGTTTTGTACACATTATTAAGATGTCTTGATTCAGTCCATATTGGACGTATGATTTATACGATTGTAATGTTTTTTTTAATACTTAAAGGCATCGGCTTAATGTTTATGTACACTTATGAAAATGTGTAAAAATCCTCCCTTGGTTACAAGGAAGACACAGATGTTCCATTGTCTCTTCAATATTTTGATATAAGATAATTATATATACTTATGAGACCATTAGCTTTCGTTTAAGAATATAATATTTATATATTGTCTATAAAGTATGTCAATGTCTATAAGAAACAATTTCATATTCGGAAACTATAATAAGGAATAGACTAACACATTAACGTTTTTTAATGAATTTCTATTAGATATAAAATAATTAAATCCTTATTGGAAAACGTATATATCAGTCGTGTATCCCTTAATCTCACGTGGAGACAAGTAATTAAAATTAATAAATTCATATATATTCATTTTACAAGATAGATATACCTACATCACAGGATGAGCAAATAAAATAAAATTTAACTTGTATTCGCACTGTCGTTCATTCACCAAAAGTCAACGTGTGCTAAACTAAGCGGGGTGCAAGTTGAAGAAACAAATAAAATGAATAAAAAACAAAATGCGCGGGGAATGTCAAATGCAATGTAAAAAATGTTACAGACACTTGTTTCGCATATTCGTGACAAATGCTACGAATTAAATACTAAAAAAATGGAGCGAAAATTAACTTATTTTTTACGACATTATTATTTGTTTAATTACAATAAGCAGAGTCTGTGCTAATTAATGTAGACTCTCTCAAAATACGAAATCTCATATTTTTTTCGATTGTAATGATTTTGTTGTAAATGATAAGATGATAATAACATAGTGCGTGCCCGATGTGTCGTTCTCTTGTTTTAATTTAACTTACCTATATACAGTAATATATTAATTTTATAGCTATAGTTTAGCTATTAGTCATATATATCATTAAATATTTTTTTATCTGGTTGGTCTCCCACTATATTCCGCAAGTTTTTGAATGTCCTACAATAGGTAGGTATTCGAAGAAATAACCATTTTATATCTTAAATTCAGCGATGAGGCGTGACCCCCATCCTGGTGGTCTAATTTTGAAATGCATGTACCAAGGTGTGTAGTGAAATTCTTAGCTATAATAAATTGTGTCAACACAAAGATTTAATATTATCGTGTTTCTCAGTCTACTAAATATCAAAGAGAGATTGTTTAAAATAGTCTATTTTTAAAGTTCTAGTTAACTCGTTTTTGTTATTTTTTGTTGTGTTTTGTTTGACATTCGTTGTATTGCAATAAATTTTTGTTATTGCTTCGTAAAAGTTCATAAATATTTTATGTGTTTCCACTCCATTCCAAATTAATTGTAATTTTCTTTAGATGTATGCGTAATAATAATGTTACTACACAGCTGTCTTAGAGTACATGTGTGTGTGTCTGTTATATTTTTCGCATTATACAATACCGTGAAATGTCATTTAGAAAAAAGAGGTCGTGTCTCTCTTGCTGGGGGTTCATCCTGTGTCGTGGATGAATGAATATATATTATGAATAAGAACTCATTAAAGTATTGCTAGGTATCTAATAAAATTGTAATACACCAACTGTCTACTCGTATTTTAACTATCACCACTGGTAACACTAATCCACACCAATGCATAATTTAATATTAGAGTTTAAAATTATCATAATCCTATACTACATTTTTCCATTATTACAATCTTATAGAATAGTGGGAACAAGTGAATGAAAATGTTGGAAAATATGAAACACGCTGGAATACAAATGAAAAAGCCGAAGTTTTGTTGTTGATCATGGTACACATTTTTGTACACATTTTTCAAGAATTTCATGTTATGTTTACCCCCCCCCCCCATCAATTTACATTGAATCATTACCACATTGATCATAAAACAAATTATGTTTTTTCTTGCAAATTCAGTATTTTGCCTTATTGATGTTTGCATCACTAAAAATTAGGACGTAGAAAATTTTAGCTATAATAAATAAATATTGTTTCTAAATCTTTTTTTATTGTTTCCATATTTACATTACATATTTTCTAGTTGATATATTTTCTCTTTCTCTTTCTCGGAGTATATCCATGAGATCAGCTGAGTTACAGTAGTCTTATCTTTTTTAATCTGTGTGTATAAAACATATGATTCGTTATCATTTGTAAACTCTATTAGTAATTAGTTTATTTTACTGGTATTTCAGATAACTTCAAGGTATGTGCTATCTTTGATAATAGAACACTGTTTTATTCGTGTTTTAAGCTAACACAACTGTAAGAATCTACATAATTATTTTCTTTGATCTTAGCTATTAGGCAGACTTTGGTCCCAATTGATATTTTATCTACAAGATATCGGTATTATAGATACCTAGAATGTATAATACATATTTGTTTTTAATGTGTCGTTAAAAACGAAAATCATCTCTAGAAATAGATCGCCATTGTATAATTAATACATAGTTCTCAAAGATAAACAAAAAAATACTTGTATGTAATTCGATATTTATGAATGAATATAATGGAAAATCATGACAAAATTAACATAGGTATATTGCATATCTATACATAGAAAAATCATTCATGGATGTTTTTAGTTGATTTACATTGACATAACAAATATTTAAAAATCAATATAAAATGTTTTTGTGTAAAACAAATAACAAAATTCTTAAGATACTCGTATGTGTTGTTATATTAATTATAGATTACTTCGAATGGTTTTTTTTGTGTATTTTTAAAATCAATAAGAACTTCCTTGAGAATTTTAAGATTGAAAATTTTGAAATTATATTTTTACTGATAATAAATTACACATGGGTGAATAAAAGTTTTATAATTAATAAATGTCATTGTTTAAATGGTGGAAATTTATGTACGATATTTGTATCTTTTAAATTGAGAATAATGAATCTATTCTTAAATTGAACCTAAAAATTATGTAAGTGAACTAGATAGTCCGTAATTTTTTTTGTAAAGATGGTTAGATGGAAGAAATCACTTTATAGTGATAATCTCGCCACTGCACATCGTCCTAGTTTCTAAAATTTTATATTATTTTGTTAACACTGTTATGTAATGATGATGTGCAAAAAGAATAAATAAATAAATAAATAAACATCACTCAAATTTGTCCAAACTTTTATTTTGCACTTGTGTGATTCGTTCCTCTTCTAAAAACAGCTGTGAAACATACTTTAAAGATTTTTTGCTGCAAACTTTGTTTATTTTATATTATTATTTATGACACAAGTAATTCTATAGAAAATTTATATTTTGAATTGTAAAGAACGTAGAATAGTACGTATACAAAAAGTTTATTATTTAACAACTTGAAAGGGCATTGCCATTATAATGGTCAACATCGATAAAATAATACATATTAGGTATAAAATCTACAAAGAACTTATTCACAATGTATTATTAGCGGGTGAAAGACTTTAAAAGGTATTGTAACCTTTAAAGTTATGCAATTTTTAAGTATCGAATAGTCAAATCCTTTTTACATTATCCTTAATACAGTATTACATTACTTATGTTATTGTTACTTAAAGCTGATAAGTTTCCGTAATGTGTGGGATAACTAAACAATACCAGGAGATTATGAGAGATGTGTTTATCTTCTTATAATAACAATATTATACAATCATACAGTCCTAATACTGTTCCCACAGAATTCTCTCATCATAACGACCCATACATTATTATTTATCAGAGTATACATTATTATTACTATTAATAAATATATAGAAATTTATGTAAATATACAGAAATTGATCATTATGGCATATTATGCTTCTCTTTCTGAATGCGTTCTATGATCTAAAACGCTTTAATCGAATCTTAAAATGATTAATTTATATCCATAATTATATATGCAGTTAATTTGTCATGGTACAAGAGTAAAAGTGAGAAGTACATTTTAAATGATCTCTGCTTATGTAGGAAAGAATACAGCCAGCATGAAGTAATGGTGCAAGAAACATAATAAAAACCCAATTTAGGTTGTAAATAACTCATTCCTAGAACAATGGTAACCCTTGTTTTTAATTTTATTGTAAATAATAACACTTACACCAATATATAACTATATTAAATCTCGGCGCCAGCCACTTTTTACTTATCACCGCTCTTATCAAATAAATAAATGATGATTTTTGATGGAGAGTAAATACGTTTTTATGTGTAATATTTACCTACTTTATTGTATTACATACTTTCGAGAAATAGGTGTAGCAATGCAGTATGCGCTGATACGTTTGATTATATTTTTATCAATATAACTAACAGATTAAAAACTATAGAAATGCATTTACGCAATCGATTACATAACTTAATGTTTAAAGTGAATGACATAGTTTGAACAGTTGATATACTCGTATTTTATTGATATATTTTTTTTATAATCATCACACGATACGAATCAACATACTTTGGTGTACATTCATAGATAATTATATATATTTAATTCTGTATACGAGTATATCATTCAGTTCAATAATCAGTTTTCGCATTCATTTTTCCAGTTAGTTTTGGATGAAAAACATACCTTAATAACGTCTGCCACCTGTGTTAACAATATGAAAAATTGAAAATATGTTCTGGAACGATTAGAAATATTGTGTATACAATACGGCATTAATATCATAATGCTTTTATGTCAATATATGCATCGTGCTAACTGATATATTTCCTTAATACTGTAATGGTTTCTAGTGAATATCAGTTAAACAAAACGATATAAGAATAATTTATAGCTAAAATCATAAAAGTTAACAGAAATGAGTCTGCCTAACGTGCGTTTCCAATATCAGCTTCCAAACAGGAACTAATTTAAAGTAAAGTATTACAACTTAATAAAACGTAACCTAATCCACATCGAATAATAAAGTTATGTATTTCATGCCCCGATTTATGCGATTGAGAAATAATTACACAAATCAATGAAAAAGTTCTTCTTTGAAACAATACAAATTAAAATAAAATTTGCAAGTCATGTCAAGACCCTATGTCATGTCTCACAGTTGTTAATAACGAGTAAAAATATTCCTAGATGAGTAAAAATATCATAAAGTGGGAACATGAGTAGATATTCTGTTTAAAATATTCATCTATATTTATATATCTATCTATACCCTAATTTCGTATCCCAAGTGGGATAGGCAGAATGCAACAAGTTAACACCCGTTTATCGTAGCAATCAGTGGCTCTTCTTCATAAGATCAGTGCAAAATATGACTTCACTTTTCAACCATCATTAGACATTCTCAAAACATTATCTCGAGATGTCGATAAAATGATTTGTTAATTTGTAATTACTTGTGACGTGTCCCGTATTTGTTTAAAATAGCATTATTATAAATCGCAAATTCATATAACATCTATATTTTAATTTTATCGTATTGTAATATCATAAAGCTTCACAGGCATAAGTTAATACCTTCATATTTTATTGTTCCAATAATATATCCGTTTGATAATATTTCATTACTTTATTTACTACTCAAGATGACCTGATACTGCAAATAGGAAGTTCTATTATGCTATTATGAAAATAATCGATTAACAGAGCGAAAATTACGAGTTTTTGAATTCTATAATAATATGTTATATATTTTCAAATTAACTTCTAGACTTTTTTTTAAATATAAACCCTTAAGTACACGTTTATAAACTTATTAATAATTCAATATTTTTTAGTTTTGACATCTCAATATTTTGAGCCAACACGTTTTAATTAATAATATGTAAGTATATTTATAAAATTATGTACACTCTTACAGGATCATTCAGCACCAATCATTATCACCATCACACCGCTTCAGTTGTCGGATAGGTAAAAAGGATCAAGTGCCATTTACTTCTATCCTTGCATACATTTTTCACTTCCGTCACCGTTGTACAATCGGTGTACTCATCACGTGTCCGTCCTGTAGGATCTAGGTATTGTCTCGAACAGCCAAGTCTTCGAGCGCCATTTAATTCTCTGCTTTTTTTATAATTGGTACATAGCCAGTACATTACGTTGGGTTAGTTGGAAGATGCACAAACTCGCACATTGCACAAATTTATTTGTCTGATTTAAATTCTGCAGTGTTTATTTTTAAAAATTTATTTTATTTTTAAAAATGTTTTTTGTGCAATTGTTATTATTATTTTTATTATTATTTCGGTATCCCTAAAATAAGCAAGCTGATAACGTAGGTAAACCTATGAGCTAAACTCGCAACATTTAGTACACATTTAGGTATTAAAAACAGCATATTCTATTTAATATTTCTTTTTAGTAATAAAGATAAATATTTATTGATTATAATGAAGTTTTATTTCACGCCGTACTTTGTTAGAATAGAATGTAAAAATATCATGAATGTGATAGATAAGAATGTGGATTATTTATCAATTCTACCTTACTTTGTAAAAGAATGAATGAACAGATGTCAATCTACACATTCATAAAAAAATACGATTAAGTAGAACATAAACGGAAGTGCATTTATATATTATCTGATTGTCCATTTTCTATTTGTGTGCATAATTTAGTACTTAATAATAATTATTATTACGAGTATTGTACTCGTGAGTATATCTGCGATAGCATTTTAACATTTTTATCACTACCACAAGTAACGTTAACACTATGGGTAAATTAATAATATGTATTAATTTCAGTAACAAGTATAGGTATTATTGTTTTGTGGTTTTTTTATAGATTAATATTTCTCCCATATTTGATTATTGTATTATGGTTTCCGCATGTTGGTACAAATTTAATAAATACAGTCATATTTTATCTAATTATGTATCATTTTCCTTGATATGTTATTGTGGATAAACCAACTAATTAACAAAATACCTACTGTTAATTAATTCATAATATCTAAACCTGTTTCTTTATATTAGGTTTGTTTTATCTACTTTTTGATCTAGATGAGTCATAATAGGTAATTGGACATTATTTCAGAATCTTACTAAAACCATTGGTAGGTATACTATCCAAACAATATTATTATAAAGGAATTATTTGTTTAAAAAGTGAGAGCCATGTATAATACTATATACCTATTATTATTTCAAAATGTTGATACTACCAACTTAATAAAAATGCATTGATTTGTTTGAGAATAAATAATTAATCATAATACCTGTCATGTGTTTTTCATTGACGTTCATCACTTCTTACAAGTTTTGTGGGTAGTTATGCGCGCGGCATTTTGAGAGAAAATTAAGCAGATATTTCTGTACTTGCATACTTAACTGTATTTGTTTTTTTTTGTAAAGATGCTTAAACATGCTAAAACAATTATAGCATTATCAACTTGTCTCGCAGCAGTAATTTTTAAGAGAATGGTGGGTAAAAGAAAATATTCTGTCAAGTCCTAAAATTACATTTCAATGTTTTGTGAATATGTATTACTCTTAGTATATCTAAACCAAAAGTACACCTCTTAAACATGTATTAAATTCACATTCTTTTTGTAAAATAATTTTTCAATCTTTCGCTTTACTTTGATCATATAACGAATAGACAAATAGGTCTAAATGTAAGTATATTTCCAAAAAATAATAAAATATTGGATTAAATTGCCTAAAAATTAACATGTTATTGAAGAATCGATGAACAGAAAAAGAAAAGCAGTGTAAAAATTTTAACCGACACTAAACATAAAATTTATTTTTTCAGTGTCAACATTCTGAAGTAACGTTTTAAATAATTTTCAATATGACATAACACTGCTTTTTTTATTTGACAAAAGTAAGATCCATTGGTCGGATTACATCGAAAACGAAGAAGTATTAACCAGGGTAGGCGAAAAAAGACAACTTCTTAAGAGAATCAGCCAACAACGAGCTAACTGGATTGGCCACAACATCAGGCACCCAGGACTACTCATCGCCATTGCGGAGGGTAAGACCGAGGGGACAAATGGCAGAGGCCGACCAAGAGATGCGTATATGGACCAACTGAAGAGGGACATGAATTGTGGCTCATACGTAGAGCTGAAAAGACTGGCTGAGAATAGGGAGGAATGGAGAAGAAAGTCAAAACTCATTGCAGACCAATCCAGTGGATTGTAACTCATTATATATTATATAAACGTATACCATAAACACGCCTAGCGCTTTCACCGTCAAATTGACATCAGGGCTGAAGATAAAACTAATGTTGTACGTGATATACCTACACATTCTTGAAACAAAAGAGCCTTATTTCATATTTCAAGTAACCAACAAAAATATGCTAGTACATCTGTATTGCAGGATGAATTTTAGAAAGGTTTTGGAGGCTATGGGCCCCCATATTTATATACATTTTTTTTTTTCAATTTTAAGAGCATACAGTGTGGAAATCTAAGAATATTTTTTTCTCCTCCCTCTCATTTCCTTACAATTTTAGTTTGCATCTCATTTACATAATCAATTTCTGACAAACGGTTATAATTATCGCATCTTATTATTATTTAGTTATATGTAATATTTCCAGGGCAATAATCATCTTCACAGCTTTGGTGTTCTTGAGACACATAGCTGGGTAATTGTTTTAATTTATGAATAATAAGTAACGTGAAGGTTATAATATTTATCGAAGCGGCACTCCCAAGATAAAGTTTCATAACGGTAAATATTTTTTCAAAATATTATCTATTTTTATATTTTAAAATGGCCAAATTTGCAGTGAGTTCAAACTGATCGCATTAAACTGTTAGATAATACCGTTTTTATAATTTAAACATGTGTGTTCACATTAAAGTACAAAGTCCTTCAGATTATTACATAAAAAATGCATGTCACAACTCTGAGAGGTTTTATAACAGATTTCATACAATTTATGAATATTTTTAATCAAAAGAAACCTTATTTTTTAAAAAAAACTTGCTAAATACCATGACCACATTTAAGTCCCACAATATAAAGTGCAATTTAAAAAGTTGTAACGTAAAACTATTTTGTTATATTTTATTTTTTTTCCTTACGAACATTAAAATCGTCTGATCTAGTACAATAAAAAGAAAAAGTATCTACAGTACTTATTTATATACAACAATTTATAGCTTTAGAACATGGTTTAACTAACTATCGCTTCAAAAGAATTTAAAAAAATAAAAATTAGCCTTAAATAATCGGTGATTCTTCTTAGACTGGGCATGCATGGCTGATTTCTGATCAATTTAAGAAGTTAATGTAACTCTATCAATATATAGCATTTCTTGACTTTTTTATCCGTTGCTAAGCTTATTGTGCGGAATTCTAATAAAATCGTATCACATTTTATGAAGTTAAAAAGCATCAAATGCTTAGGTACATTAATAGCGAGAATGTCTCTACAAAAAAGTCAGGTCATAAAGGCAATGAATTGTCAATTTAAAGCAAAACTTCTTAACGCAAGTACTTAAATATCACAAATAATAAAACAAAATAAAATGAGAAATAAATCACTAACAATAAAATTCTGAAATATAGGAAAGTAAGCCTCCAGACATGAAAAATATATTATTTATTCCAAGTTATTATAAAAAGAACTATCTTTTGTTTACTTGTATAATTATCATTGTCTCACACAATTACAAAAACTGATTATAGGTGAGTTATCAAAATAATTATAATTATGTAGGTAGTTACTCAGTACTGCCTCAGAACAAACAAAAGTCTAGTGAGGCGGTAAATTCCATTCCTTATTATTGCTTTTTTAGGACACATGTAATTTTAGGTTCAGGAAACGTTGTGTTTAGTTTTAGTATTGATTTTTGTAGTTGTTTAGTTTGATGTTGTTGGAAATAAATAAATTTAAAAATAAAAAAGAAAAATATGGAAAATCAATGAAGCATGCATTGGCTTTTAATATTTCGGTAGTTTTTCATTGAATTCCGTGCACTTAGCACCTGCAAGTACTTATTCAAATATGGATAAAATTAATTTAACAAATGCTTACATAGTTTATCTGACAAAATTAGGCCATATTATTATTAAATCTTATGTAAATCTCCATGAAATAACAAAGTAAATATATAATATTTGTACACCGCAAACCACACCTCTATTAATGCTGATAAAGTCATTATATTTTTACCTGAATATTATTATTATTTGATTTTATGTTATATAATATTTTTTGAAACACGACAATATTTATTGTATGTAAAAATTTTAGGTAACGAATTTAGGTCACTTGAGGTTATTTTACTAGTTTTTGACTTATTGATATATACCTTTATCTTAAAAATCTTTATCTTACTTATAAAAAATTGTAGTTGCATTTAAGATTTCCTTTAATTTTCGTCCCGAGCTTAGAAAAAAGAATAGTTAAGTATTTTTTTCTGATAATAAGTTAAGCCTTCACAACGGATCTGAAATATTCAGATACTTTACATATAATAATTTTACATAATCTTTCATATTGATTAATTGCATTATTTTATGTTTTACCAGGAATTAAAACGACAATTACACCATACCGATACTCAAAATTAATGTTATAGATATGTGTATATTTACAAAATATACATTTATTATTGTCATCTGACAATTTTGAATTTAATATTCACCGTCAGCGTCATATTTTAATAATAATTTATTATTCTTAGTAACGTATTTAATTCACTACACGCTTTTTTAAAACATTAACATTATAAGGCACGCCGCCGTGACATGGCATCAACGATTTTTGCCTAAATTATTGTCGTCCGTATTGAAACAGTTAAATAAAAATCTCAAAGTTAAAGTTTTACGAAAAGGTATAGTAATAATAATAATAATATGTTCCATAAACAGCACAAACAAATTATTACAGAAAGTTTAGAACGTAACATGGAGTAGAAAAATAAATAAGAACCTAAGCGTGTGCCAAATATAATAGTTTCAATGTAATATTTGAAATGTAAAAGAAATTTTGAAATGAAGTGTTCTTTTTTTTCACGTTTAAGATTGTACTGATAGGCCTCCCCAAGCTAATAGTATTTTTGGGAGTACTAAGACTGAGAAGAATGGTTGGTAAAACGTTGCGGATATAGTGAAGAATGAGGATATCAGGAGAATGAGCGGATGTGAGAGGAGTGTTGTGGACAGAATGCGTGTAAACAAGTTGAGATGGTTTGGACATGTTGAGCGAATGCATGATGAAAGGATGACGAAGTGGATGTATTTATCTGAAAGAAGGGGTGTGAGGAAGCGCGGACGTCCAAGAACCACGTGGCTTGATCACGTGGACCAAATTCTTAAGGACGGACGCGTGTTGAGTAAGAGAAATCGGCGTGCATGTATGAGAAACTGGATGAATGTAGAGGAAGCGAAAGAAGTATGTAAGGATAGATCTATATGGCGTACCGTTCTCTCTGCCTACCCCTCCTGGGACATGGCGTGAGGGTATAGTATAGCTAAGATTGACCAAACGAATGTTGAAAGAATAACAATTATCTGGACCCTCCGTTTGACAAAGACTAACAATACTGTTCTATCAACAAAAAAAACTGATCCACCCCGTATTTATATTAAAGTATCAAAATTTGTACGAATTCAAACAAGTTTAGTGTTTTGACCTTTTGCTTTTGATGCTAGACTGAGAGGAGGGATAGTGTGAAAAAAATTTAATAAGTATTAATTTTCTACAATTTGCAAATCTTGTGTCAAGCAAAAAAGTGTACAATAATAATATAGGTATATTATAAATTTATATTGTACCTACACATCGATATTGTAAATTATTCCAAACACGTCTTTGTAGACTATCTACATTTGCATGACAACAGATCGTATGGTAATATTACATAGAGATTACTTTTGCATACTTTTAAGATGTGTCGCATAAGAACAGGATATTATAATTGTTATTATTATTAGTAGGTATTGTAGTTTTTTCATGAATGGAATGTCGCCTCGCCCCTCCCTCTTACCATTCTTCCCATGGATATTATGAGTTCATTAATAAAAATAACAGCTGATAATTTTGATGATATATTTTTTCGCATATTCCAGAGATGGCGCCAATTATATGTTTCCAATCATAGAACCATAATAATTATGATCATTCAACTACATTGGATAATAATTGCGTCATATTTCCTCACATTTAGTTGTTTTCAAATCAAAAAAGTGATATCAAAAATATCAAATGCTTTATTACTATGTTTAGCAAGCCTGCCTTTTACACGACATAAAGGATGATATTTTTTTTATTTATTAATACTTAATCAGTTACACACTTTTAGAGCTCTCTTTATACAACACTTTAAGATGCAATTTTCAGTTCAGTGTTGTGTTTCGTGAACCAATTTTTTATTATTTTATAATTAATGTGATAAACTTTTGCTCCATTGATGTATTATTATGTGCTTATGATTTATAATGAAGCGGACGAGGTATATAATAAAGTTAGATCGTTTGTTTATAATATATTTTAATACTTTTGAAATTAATACATTTTTACTAACAAAATCGCTTTTTTATGACAACACTATTTCGTATGTTCGACCCTCCAAAAAAACCATCAGAATCATATCAAAAAACAAATTTGAATTACTCAAAATGAGGTTAATTGTCTTATATAGATCGTACTAAATAAATATAATTTGTTTTGTGCCTCAAGGAAAACTTTTGCATTTCAGCTAATATAAATATGCCTACCCGGGCATAACAGCTACTCGTTCGCTTGTATGTATCTACATAAAATAAGAGTTCATTACGTCAATAGAAATATAGGTAGATAATTTCTACAAAGTAAAGTTTAATCAATGAAATGATAAATAAAATTATTAATGTCCAATTAAATACCTACTTATTATTCATTAATAAAATTATGAAACAACATCACATTATACTTGTTATCTCTTTTCTTATAGGTAGGTATACTATATATACATATTATAATTATTGTCATGTTATGTATTAACAATCAGCTGACTAATGACATGAGTGTACACTTTGTTCAACAAAAATTTAACCGAATTAGGTTTGAAAACTATCAACATATTTCGTAATTCTTTTAGTGTTTGATGTTCTTTGACAGAAATTTAAATTGCACAACACCCTCCCCCCTATAAACTTTTGAAGTATATTTCACGTTTCCATCCATGAGTACCAAAACCTAAAAAGATTTACGAAATCAGCGCATTTTGTATTAATTTTTATAGTATTTATGCATATTAACAAGAAAGGTTGAAAGATGATGTGGTCTTTGCAGAAGACAGACCTCACGGCTGTCGACTGTATGACATTGCACTGGAGTGGGGCATGTGGAGTAACTGTTTTAACTGACACAAGATAAAGAGACCTTTCCTGAAGTGATCACCAAAGTTAGGGAAACTTGATAAACCGCGAGGACAAGAATATAATAGGTATAAACATATTTATTTAATTATTCTACAGGAGAATTTCATATTTTATTCTATTCGTTTAGAAAACTAAAATGCTAGTTTTTGCTAGAATATTCACATAATATTATTACTATCCTTTCTTTTGTAATACGTTCCTGGTTCATTCCCCTTTATCTCACAATACCAGTTGGTGGTTCTACTACATAATAATATCTAATAGTTCCAGTCAACCAGTTCGTTCAACTTAAACGCGTGTCTTTAAGAAAAACAATAAAGTTTTCACAAAACTGACATGTCACCTGTCAAACGCATAAACAGCCGATGGTAATATTTGCATATTATTATGATACATACTGTCTTTTTTTACCGACACTGTCTTTGTAACCACTGCAGACTTGCCTGTCATAATTATTGTAAGTTTAGTAAAGCTGATACTCACATTACTTTCATGAGATATTAAAGGTATACATACGAGTATATCATTATTTGTCAGTACAACATTGTACGTATTTATAAAAGTAAACATAAGTATTACGTTTATTAGAATTGCGTACATTTATATTATGTAATATGGCATTATCAATAGTTTTTCAATGCTTTCTTGTAGAGCTATCAGAACCTACTAACAGTTAGTACTTATTTATATTTAACTATGTACATAAAGTAATTCACCAAAATAAGATAATGTGTCCAAAGGAAAAACGAATCCAGGATCTTGTTTTTAGGTATACACAGAGGTTGATATTAATAATAACCCCAAGATTATGGAGAATAAAAGTGTATAATATTTATTTCACCAATAAACAATCATTAAATAACTAATTGGTGTAGGAACTTCATCATCAATCAATTTGTGAACTTTTTCAATATGATTATATCTTGAAAAGCATTACAGGAAAAAGCTCATTAACTACAACATAAAGCTTTAGTTGATAATCACTTTATTCATATTAGTGCATTAAATCTTTATCGGTATTTTGCGACCCTGATTATTAAGATCATCGTAGATCATATTGTGGCCCTTTGTAATAACTTTCATATTGTTTAGGTTATCGTCTATGTAGCAGGAAATAACAAAGTGTCCAATTTTAACGGCTAGCTAATTATAGTTATTGAACATTTTCTCATCTTTTCTGTAGTTATCACAATCAAGACAACAAATCTTTACGGGATACATCAGTGAAATTTTGATGTGCTGATAAAACTACTCAAAATTTAACAGTTTCTTAAGTTTACCATGGCTAGAAACAATTTTATCATCCATAAAAAAGAATGCGAATGGGGCTTCAATATTCAACCATATAACATGACTACATAAGTATGAAGTATAAAGTACAAAATGTTGCAAATACGGATTGTTGACCATGTGGTAAATGCTCAGCTGATTTGAAGAAGAAATACGTAGTACTGTATATAAATACTAAAAGCAAGAAACTTCAACATCTTTAGGATACACTCGTACCTATACGATAACGTTACACCGCATTATCATATTTACTTGTATTGTTATTGCATAGTACCAGTACTTATACTCGTCTGCTCATAGAGTAGTGATATTAGAAATTAAAATGTCAAGAATAATCTAACCAATTGTAAGCATTTGGAATAATAAAAATATCAGAATCAAGAAACTTGCTTCATAGTCATAAGGTACAGCAACGTAATTTAATTGTGAATGATTTTTTACATAGAATGGGAATTGATTCTGCTACTGAGAATATTATGCACATGCTACATTAATCATGTATTTCATATTAGATAGATATGTTCTACACAAACGGACGAACTTAATAATTACACAATTATTTAATATGTAAGAACGTGAATTTACACAACAATCAGTGAATGTCTGTGTATGTGTAAAGATTTTATTATTGTTCTTTAGTTGCCGATCCGATGAGAAGAAGTAACAAGTATGGATAGTCTTATTCGTTTTACAACAGTATTTCTCAGAACACATTCCTTCCAAGTCATTGTAGTGAATACTATGCTCAATACAAACATAAAATGAATAAAGCTACGAGTAAAAGCTGTCTAAAGTGGAAGAGTTTAAGTTTACAAGCTTGAACAAAATGCTACTACTACTACTACTATACCATCACGGCACATCCCACAAGTGGGGTAGCCAGCAGATCAGCCGTATGTAAGAAACATGCAAACTGTCCTCTTCGTGCCAATATAAAATCAACAAAATGCAAATAAAGAAAAAGGAATTAATAAAGTAGTAGCATTGTAATATTTATCTACATTCTTTACTATGCCACACTAATAAATACAATCAAGCTAATTACTCGCATTGAAATTAATTTCATTAATTACAAATTATTTTTATGTATTATATATCTTGCTTGGATATAACTTACACATAGGGGGTATCTGCTACATTTAATGAATAAATATTTACTGTATCGAAACCAGTGTACGTGGAGCGTGCTTTTGCAATATCTGCACCTGTAGTCTGGAACAGGCTTCCACAAATGATCAGAGAAACGCAGGACTTATCTCGTTTCAAGAACCAACTGAAGACTTATCTATTCAAGAAATCTCACGGAATAATCCAGGCACAACCTTAGTTAGCAAAGAGCGCCCTTGAGGTGGATTTTTTTTTCACAAAACGGCGCTTTACAAATCATCCAAATAATAATAATAATAATTTAATAGTTTATATTAATTTGTCTGAAAATCTTTGTAATGAATTAATCCAAGTCAATAACGGTCTACATTCTAAACCACTATCGGTGAATGTCATTCCAACAAAATGTGAATCTTAAATTTGAGTATACATTTTTATCATATTTTTTTATTGTTTTATTACTTTGTACATTCTTCAGCTGTTTGCGAAGCCACACACGTATAATCTTTTATTTAAAGTCACATTTCAAAGCTGCAGAACTTACTACAAAAATATTGCAAAGTGTAATCAATTGTAAAGTCTACAAAGACTTGAGGTAACAATAATAAAGCTTGGCACCTTTATAAAAAGGTTTATTTGTTTTCTTAAAAGTATTTTGACTAAAACAGGAAGTAAATGTGGTTGGCATCACTCTATCATACGTTATATTAAGTTTCTATGTAAAAATAACGTCTAAATTTTGTTTATTATTATTGTTAAATCTCTCGTCTCTACAGAATCAATTCTTTTACATGCATAACAAAATATGACAGTAGTCTAAAGGAAATAATCTCTTCAGCCATTCATTGAAAAAAAAACTTGAATTCACAACATAATGTTGTTTCAGTGGAGACGTCCACTATTTTTAAACAGATTCCGAAAAATTCATAGACAAGTAAGATTTTTAGGGAAAGATGTTAGTTGGGAGGGGTTGCGCACAAATTGTTGGTCGGAAGGGTGGCGTATGAGGAAGGGTAAACGAAGACATCAAGGATTTGTAAGGGTTGACAGTAATCTTAATAATAATTATTCTTACTGCTAATATCTTAGATTTCAAGTGATGCTAATTTCTGATTTTCTTGAATATTTGAATTTTTAAATATACAGTACTACTTTTGAGTTAAAAATACGATTTTTAATTAATTCACAACTTTTAAAAGATAAATAATAAATTATTACTTATCCAGTTTTCATTTTTCAAAGTATAGTTTGAGATATTTTTTTAGACAAGCGACAAAATATTACCTATCTGAAGTGATTTTTACACTCATCTATTATTACGTGTATAAGATAATATGGATCTAAATATCATCGCTGGAAGCATTATAAAGAAGAACATTAGGAGATAAAAGAAATACCAGCCAAATATAACAGTGGAGCCGCTAGAATAGGCTTTCTAAGAAATACGGTCCAGTCGGCATCATCCCTTTGGCTTTACAACCTGATCTTTTAAAGATTTTTTTCACCCTTATTTCCCTTGAAGAATACTTTAAACAACATTAATAATTATTTATTCTATCCAAATAACTTATGGGAAAAAATGTCATTTGTACTATTTTAACAAATTTTGTTAAACTTTTGAAAGAATAATTTGACATGTTGGATTTTTTCCTACGATTTTGTACCTATGAAGTATAAACGGTATCCTAATTAGGTGTGAGAAAGTGCCATATAATAATAAATCTTATTCAACAATTAAGAAAACAGTTGTTTTGTTATCATTTTATTTAACATGTTTGTTGGCTTTGTATTTTTAATTTTAATAATAACAACATAATTTTTTAACACGATCAATGATAAAACTAAAACTTCACAATAATTTGAACTTCTAAATTAGCTGGCGTTCATATCTATTTTATTTAATTATATCATTGCATTTGTGAAATACAAAACATAGTATACATAGTCGTATTAGATATCTCAGTTTTATTATTAGATACAAAATACCGCCCAGGAAGCTGTTTATCTCTTGTATAATTGTAACAGCATATACGTCATAATAATAAACACAATACAACATTAAATATTGTATCATAGAAATATACAGACAAAACATCCTTCAATTTAGTGACGCCACTTCGTAGGTATAATATCTATAATATAAGGTATAATATAGGTGTAATATAAGTCTTTATGCAGTAATATTTTATATTAGTATACAGTATTTACCAAAGAATTCGACTTGTTTCACTTTAATAATATTATTTATTGATATAAATGGTTTTTTGCGGAAATTGAACAAATCACAAAGAAACTGAAAATTGTTAAATCATTAATAATATCATGATTTTGAGACAGGTTGCAGACTTTTAAGGTTTCTGAATTATTTTTAGCCAACATCGTTTAATAATAGAGCTTAATATATCATAAATTTTTACCTGTTTTTGAAGAAGAAACAGTAAAGAATGCTGGTATCTGCAAGATAATTTTTACACAATTCAGATGTTGATAATAGGTGTATTTTCGATATCTTTTACCTGGCGTAAATAAAGCCTTTTGTATATCGTGTGCTCAGTGCTAGAACTATACATCCCAAATTTGGTGGTTTTGTGTTGTGTTCCCGGTGTCGGTGTGAGCCTTTAATGTTTGAGAGATTTCTTGTATTAATTATGAATGAAAAGGCTTCCTTATGCTATACAGTAACAAAGTGTTTCGATAAACGTAACATACTTAATTACTATCCATCTGAGTGTAATATCATGATTTATCCACCATCTCTAACTAACATTGATTTTGAGATGTCTAGTTATAGTATTGGGCCCTCGATGTTATTTGGCATATTATTATTGTTTCGGGAATTCGTAGAAGATTCGCTTATTTTTATCTACAATAAATTACATGGAACAAAGCCGTTTAAGAAATCCTGAAAGAAATTCTTATATTTTTATGATTTATTAACAATGTCTATACACAAATTGTAATCATGTTCTTATCTCACCTCACCTGCATCTTTTGGAGTTGGATCATAACTTTAAACAGGACAATAATATTTATTGTACTTACATCATATGAATATCATGAATGTTAGCGTAGTAGAATCAGTCGGTATAGGTACTTTTGTTTATGTTTCATATCGATTGATACCGAGAAGTTTCAGAATTTTATTACTTCAAAGAATTGCACGTAAACCTGCAGGTTTATTACTCTATATTGTAAATTCATTTGCAGGTATAAAGTCTTTCAATAGTTTTATAATAATATAATATATATATAATATAACTCTTGTAATTTCAAAAGTTAGCTCAAATCTATGTGAATGAAATAAAAGGGAATTTCATTTCAGATAATATTATATAATCATTAATATTTAAAGCGGCACTATGTGTTTATTAAGAAAAAATATATAGTAGTGATAAAAATAAAGGTATGTACACAATGCACATACCCCTTGAGGTGGATTTTTTTTCACAAAACGGCGCTTTACAAATCATCCAAATAATAATAATAATAATAATAATAATAATCACCTATGAACAAAATGTATCACGCTTATCGTAATCCAATGTAAGATATTCGGTGCGTATATGTGTTGCCCGATGCCTGAAACAACTTAAAACGCACATATTGTGTACAGTCACAGTGCACAGTGTGTGGCTGGTTATTGGTTTGCGAGGTTGTTGGTTCATTTTATAATATGTGTTTGCATTTATTATTATGGTTGGCTATCGTCCTCACTTTTTGAAATCGTGATCATCCAACCCGCAACCCGCTTCGAGCGTTGCATTCCACATGTTTACATTACCAAGGCATCAGAATATTGAATAGGTCGGTATTACACAGTATTAATAATTATTATAATATAACCATATAAAGTACCTTCTAGTCATCTACTTTTTACAACATATAAACCTACTGCTTTCTTAACAATATTATTATACTCTCGTTACTACAATTTTATTCATGCACTCCTCGTAATTTGCAGTCGTTCACAATGAAAAAATATCACCTTTAATTTCTGATATAAACAAAGACTTTCATTATAAATGTAATAAGATGGTAAATACCATCCCTCTTTTAACACAAGGGAAAGAAAACCTTTTGCCTCTATTATTAAATTTCGAAAATCAAACTAGATAGTAGTATCTACTATATTCTAATAATTAGTATGAACTTAAATTTGTTAACAAGCACAAAGAAATTTAAGAAGTATCTACTCACGTGGTTAACAAGAGAATGTCATCGACCGGACAATTTTATAATTAACCATAGAGACTGTTAAGACAAGTAGAACATTTTTTATAGATGCTAAAATTAGATTATACAATACATTACAATATAACACAGTACAATATTTCAAATTAAAATAGCAACATGGTAACGTTCATTTGTGTGACAACGCATTGAATTAATCTCTTTTTAATTGCTTGGTAATTAATATGAAGCCTAAGTTTAGGTAGGTACCTACGTATAATATTAAGTTGTATGATATTAGCCCTCCACAGAGTATATTAGGTATATTGTTCCCGATTATCTTAATAGAATAATCTAACATAGTAGAGTAGGTACTATACTATACTATACCCTCACGCCGTGTCCCAGGTGGGGTAGGCAGAGAGAACGGAACGCCATGTCGCTCTATCCTTACATACTTCTTTCGCTTCCTCTACATTCATCCAGTTTCTCATACATGCACGCCGATTCCTCTTACTTACCTCTTAGTAGAGTAGGTACATAGATTTAAATAGACTTTATCCGTGGTTTCACTTCATTATAAATAGACATTGACCTATATGGTATAGAATAGTAATGCCATACTAATTTTCTCAGAAAACATGTTCCAAAATTAATAATAATATTGTGCTGTTTAACTTCATAATACTGTATTAAGAATTGGTCTCCCACTTCTCTGCGTAAGTTTTCGAGTGTCCTGTAAAAGGCAGGTGTTCGAAAAAATTAAGACATTTTACATCTTAAATTCAGCGATGAGGTTTGCCACCCATCCTGAATGCCTTGATTTTATATTGGCACGAAGAGGATAGTTTGCATGTTTCTTACATATAACTGATCTGCTGGCTACCCCACTTGTGGAATATGCCTTGATGGTATAGTAGTAGTAGTCCAATAAATAAAAACAATCTATATATATACCTACATGATAATTTTTTTTTGAACTAAAATGTTTATAATTTTAGCATTATTGGGGAATCACATACAATTTTCTAGATTGTTGAATTCTTCAGAAATCTAGCAACTCACTCAGAATTTCTTTTTTATTTTTTGGAACAATGATCCACAAATATGTCCTTATCATTTCTAAAAAGTCGATATACCTGTTCAATGCAGCGGATATCAACAAGACAAACCTGTTAAACCTACATATGTTTTTTGCAGAAATAATGATTTATACATTAAGAACATTATTATAGTACAAAACTTGCTCAATACAATATTCTGTCATTCTTATCAACTACATAACTTCTCGTATATAGTCTCAATAAATGCACCAAATTATTATTTACTTCACTATTTTATTAATTTTTGATAACGTGTTACTGTCATCTGTATAAGTTACAAAAACGATTTCTTCCAGTTTCTTTAATTATTTATTTTATTTTTTACTTCACAATAAAATAAAAGCAATTATTTCTTGTAGTGATATAAATACACAAATACAATTCAATGTATATATTATATACCTATTATTGCTTCCATCATTTTGTAAAATTGCATCCAACAATTTACACAATACAAAAAAAATACACAATACAATAATGTATTCGCAATTTTAACGATTGATTTGTTTATTCAATCAAAATTTATACAAATGGACGGTTGGCGGTCTTTGAGATGTGGTGCTACAGACGCATGCTTAAGATCCATTGGTCGGAACACGTCGAAAACGAAGAAGTATTAACCAGGGTAGGCGAAAAAAGGCAACTTCTTAAGAGAATCGGCCAACAACGAGCTAACTGGATTGGCCACAACATCAGGCACCCAGGACTACTCATCGCCTTCGCGGAGGATAAGACCGAGGGGACAAATGGCAGAGGCCGACCAAGAGATGCGTATACGGACCAACTGAAGAGGGACATGAACTGTGGCTCATACGTAGAGCTGAAAAGACTGGCTGAGAATAGAGACGAATGGAGAAGAAAAACCAAACTCGTTGCAGACCAATCCAATGGATTGTAACTCATTATATATATTCATGATTGATAATTACTATTATTTTATCATAATCTATTATAACTGTATTACTTCCACGATTTCATTATTGATGCTGTCTTGCTCTCGCTAATAAAAATTGAGCCATGATTTATACATACATAATTTATCCCTGTTTTAGTTTACTAAGTATTTTGTACATCCTGTGTGATGTTGTGTTTATCTGACAACTTTATTATTATTTAACGATTAAAGACCTTTACATACTACCTACACAAGGCCGTTTAAACAATTTCCGCTTAACATTAAAAGCTACATATCATTTAACCTGTGAAAAAAGCACAAACACATCAATTATTGGATTCTGAGAATAACTTATTCAATTCATATGAAAAATAAGATTGAGAATGAGGTTTCATATTTTTATTATTTTAAATTCCGAAATGACTTATTCAATTCATATGAAAAATAAGATTGAGAATGAGGTTTCATATTTTTATTATTTTAAATTCCGAAATGACTTATTCAATTCATATGAAAAATAAGATTGAGAATGAGGTTTCATATTTTTATTATTTTAAATTCCGAAATGACTTATTCAATTCATATGAAAAATAAGATTGAGTATGAGGTTTCATATTTTTATTATTTTAAATTCCGAAATGACTTATTCAATTCATATGAAAAATAAGATTGAGAATGAGGTTTCATATTTTTATTATTTTAAATTCCGAAATGACTTATTCAATTCATATGAAAAATAAGTTTGAGAATGAGGTTTCATATTTTTATTATTTTAAATTCCGAAATGAATAATTTATTCCGTACCTACCTATAATAATTTGAGTCATACCTAATAAGTTTATATTATTTAATTTATTTTATTTTATTTATTTTTATTTATTACATTTTACAGGGATACAAACAGTCATAAACAGGTAACAATAAACATAATCATATAAAACCATAAATGGACCAGTAAAGTCCCCTATCATTATATTATGTAGGTTTTATCAAAAAAATAGGTAATTAATTGCTCTTAACGAGATGCACATATTTGACTGAGAAGAATGGTGTTCAGATAATTGGCCATCTGAGGATCAATCACATACCTACCTAAACCAGATCCTACAAACGGGCACGTGTTCGGCACATTGAATAGAAGAACAAGCATGAGGAATTGTATGACAGTGAAGGAAGTGAAGGTATTGCAAAGAGAAGAGGTAACGTTGAGCGCCCTTGAGGTGGATTTTTTCACAAAACGGCGCTTTACAAATCATCCAAATAATAATAATAATAGTAAATACTATCTGCCTACCCCACGAGAAAAGCGACATGATAGTGTGTACATAATAAATGGTTGTACATAATATTTCATAAATTCAGTGAAATTATAAATCATCATTATTTTGATATGATACTCTCTGTAAAGATATTTTTGTATGAAAAGACATCAACGAATGTATATTTTGGTTAGCGCCTTCGTTTTACTACAAAGAAAAACATCACGTGTACAAGTATTGAAAAAATATCGCTGTCTTATATATTTCATAGTGGTGTTTTTATAAGTTTATTCATATTTGCAGTAGTATTGGTAGGAGTAATAAATTAATGCTTACGTCTTAAGTAATAATCCTCAGATGACCTTGTAGACCACCTCACCAGTTAACCACCAATCCTACTTCAGCTAACATATTATTAATACTCTCACGGTGTCCAGTCTTTCGAGACCACCACTAAAAGAAAACGCCATCCTTATTCAACTTACAGTATTACCTCCATCTCTTTCATTCCTTGCAAATATTCCCGACCAATCAGCTGGTGTCTCGTATCTTGAATTTCAAGAGTAAGCGCACAGCCTGTACTTAATAGTTACCCAACTTTAGATCTTTTATCAAAATGGTCAATACAAAACTCAATAGTTGCTACATTCTCGTACATATCATTCAGATGTTTTTATATAAACTCTACATTTTGGTTATGTTTGTGTGCGATGGGCCTATTTTTTGTCAAAATATCTTTATACAACTATTTTATACTACGTTATTTACAATTTATTCGGACATCGCGACCGCCAGAACTGGTTTTGGCACCGTCGGAATTAATGGGATGAAAATTGCACTAAAATTTGTAATCAAGATAATGAAAATTTGCATGGAATGTTAACAAAGTCTTGTTGTGTTACAATAAATGATCCATTGATGACGTAAAAATGTTCTTATCTAGGTACATCTCGATAATTTATTATTATTTTAAATAATTTCCAATAGGTATATCTGCATACTTAATCATTCATGTGCACATGATGCGAAAAATATTGAGAAAATCTAGCAATCGGATAAACCTACCTAAAGATATAATACATGGAATTCGACATCAGCTTAAACCGATTTATAAACAGCAGTACATATATGAAATCATAATATTTTTTATTGTCACAATACAGCACCGACAATAACAAAGAGAGATAAATTTTTTGATTTATATAAACAATGTAAACTTTGTTTTGAGGACTTGTTGTAAACTCCCCACCCTTCCATATCCCTCCCAGTAATCTCTATCTCTGTCCTTATTCTCCCTCCCTCTCCCCCCATAAAGCAAATCTCAGCTGATTACCCACCTTCAGACACCATCCCACCAACTTGAAGAATGCGGCTCTTCTTCATGCATAATATAATATATACCATCGAGAGAACGCAATCATATAAGACATGGGTCGACCCTCATCATTATACTTATATACCTACACATAGTGATATATTTTATAACATACAATTTATTGTAGGTAGATTTCGATTGCAAAAATACCGCGATTTAACGCCACTAACTTAACCAGTAAATCGATTTTACCTGATTTTATACACACTTTATGTGAAAGATATATAATTATATGAATGTAATAAAATTATTTAATATTATGACTTAATAGAGTACATTCTCTCATTTTATTTACATATTTATGTAACATAATTAATAGATTTCTAAATAGGGAGAATATACCATATCTTTCTTTACTTTTTTAAATTCTCAAAAATACACAAATTTTTCAGGATAAAATTATATACCTATATCATTCCATAACACTTGTTTTATTATGCTCACTTTGAAGTCCCTACCTGTTAAATAATACATTATAATATCTACCAACACTTTGTGCTTTGCGCTATTTTCATTATTACCGAATGCAAGTATATAACAATTTAATGTTAATTGCATCTAGTGTTCATCAACCTTTAAAGACATGAACTCACGAAATAAAAAAAGCAACTTAATTGCATCTTTGTTTGTGAATTAACAAAAGCACAGCTTATTACACAAGGAATCGGTAAATCACATATAATAAATTATGCACATATCTTGAAAGTTTGCGTGTTTGGATTCATGGAACGTTTTATATTATTTTGTCTAGAGTTAAAAAAAGAATAACTTGAATTGATTAGAAGGAATTATTTCCATGCTTCGTGATTCTGAATTGTATAATAATTAAATACTATTCGTATGTATTTTTTTAATTTATTTATAGGAGGTTATAAATTTATGTAATGAAATATATGTATATGAAGCGGCTGAGTTCAAAACATTTTCTAACTTCAGCTATTTCATATACCTACCTACATTATAAAAATGCTAAGTTTCATAATGTAATATAATCTAGGCTTATAATCTACTACCAACATACCTAGTTAAAAATCACAATTTATTATGAAAGTATGCTTAAGTTCAAAGAGTTAATATTTTTAAGATAAATCACTAGGTAAAGAATGACATAGGTACTTATGATAGAGAATTATAGAATAGGTAAAGACAAACTCGTCAATGTTACGCTATTACCGTTTAGTTTTTAGTTAAAAATTTTAAGGTTTTAATTACTTGATTCTACTTAAATAATATAAAAATATCGTGAGGTTAAGTTTATCATAAATTTCCATGGAATATATATATATATATATAATAAGTTACAATCCATTGGATTGGTCTGCAACGAGTTTGGTTTGAGAATATAATATGCTTATTGCCATAATGATAACTAACCTCATTACTGTAATCGATTATAAAAATTATATAGTTAAAATTAATTAATACATTGATCGTAGCTTTTATGATTTTATTGAACACGCAAACTTGAATTAAACATAAGAATAAGTCGATCTTTCACAGGAAATGAACACGTTTTCTTGGTAGCTTATTAATACATTGTCATATTGTATTATTTCAACACAATACACCTCTCATTCCATTTAATATTAATGTAAAGGTTAATTCATAATTTCATTTTATCAAAACCAGTTAACGTGCGTCATAAAAGTATGAAAAAATAAATATAAATCATCATCAAATAAAGTAATATTATTTTGTGCATATTTAAGTCTGATTAAACGTCATTGATCAGCTGTTTGTTGGCTGCCATCTTGAATATTCTAGTTATAGGATAACTCTTATCTAATCATCAATGATTCGTGTAATATTTGATCTGTTTTCCTTTAAATTTTTGTTGCCAATCTGCCATTTTATTGCTTTTGAGTAATTTTTTTTTATATTTTATTGTTTCAGCAATGGGAACTTTTCGTATTATCAAAATTGAAATGGGACATGGCCGTAGTGACGCCCCACGACTTCCTCTCACTTCTAGTCACAAGGCTACAATTGAAGGACATAGTTAAATCTGACATGGTTATAAGACATGCTCAGACATTTATAGCATTAGCAGCCAAAGGTAAGAACATTTTATTTGAAATATAATAACTACTTAATCACTAATAATTTATAAAAGTACATAAATGTTTTTAGATTTTTACTCTGTATTATATACCTACTGTTATTTTATTTTTATCGTTTATTTTATTATTTTATCTACTAATTATTGGTGTTTATTTATATTTATGTCAATTTATGTCTTCTTATTATTTTGTATGTTATAACAAACGGTATGGGTATCATAAGACACTTTAAATAACGTTTTTGATCAAGTTGTTTTATCTCTATGGAATAAAATAACCTGACAAAATATTATTAGATGAAAAAAAGAATTAAAAATATTACATATCTGGTGTATAATTACAAATTATAAAAAAATATTAATATGAAAAACATATTTAGTACTACTAATACATAGTAAAACATATGTTTAATGTACTGGAATTTTCAATATCATGCATTATCTAATATAGGTAGATATATTGAGAGCGGCATGAGCTAAAGTAGTTTTTTCATATACCAACAAGATTCTATCAACAGATACCTTTTTAATGTTCAGAGAATTAGCACCTTGTAATACCCCAATAATAATATATATGTAATAGTATATGCCTTCTTATTAATGTTCATAATATTAAATTAGTGTGTCTAACTAATATGATTGCCTCTAATGATATACGTACATAAGCTTTTATAATTCACTGCCTTATGTTAAATCAGATTTTCAGTCTTCTATATATTATGTAATAAATTTTCATCTCTATTAATCGAATACATTTTCACAAGACTTATGAAAAGCTAACCATTGCTTACTAAGCAAATGTAGTATTCTTTTTATTTTTAATTTTTATTTATTTTACAATCATATACCAACAAGCACAACATAAAGGTTATAACGCAAACGATGAAAAAAATATGATCAATGCTGCGCCCTATTACAGGCATAAATTTAATGTAGTATTACTTGGACCCCTCACCCCCCCCCCCAGCCTACACGCACCTCAGCACCACCGAAGCATCCAATGAACCTTTAGAACTCGAGAGCTCCGGGAAGTCCCCCAGACGCAACAGGAAGAACCTGATAGACAAGCTCCTAGGAAGAAGGAAGCCCAAGCACACCCAGATGAATATACAAAAATATGATCAAACTTTTTGTGTTAGAAATATCGAATAAGGAAGAAGTTCCATTCTAAATACGAGAGGGTAATCAATGAATAGAATTTTACATCCTGCAATTCCTCACTCATATATTTCAGCAACGAATAATGTGAAAACTCTATCTTTAGATATTTTCACATCGAGTACCTACATATCTACATAATATAATATATGTAATATCATATATGCACTAAACTAAAATTCAGAGATATAAATTATAAAATATTACATCGGTGTGTTTGAATTATTCCATGTGACTTATAGCTCTAAATATACAACACGTTTGGCTGATGATAATTATGTGCCAACACTCTATATAGTAAGTACATAATTATTACAAATATGTCACTACTTCGTCTGTGGTCCTTGTAAAAAATATGATGTGATCTGGTTGACAAAATAAATATTAAACAGACTTCAAAATACAACTTTGTTGCGAACCAACCGCAGTCTGTCTGGCCATCAACTTTGTAAGACAAAATAAATTGATAATTAATCAATTAAACTGATTAAAATTCCACCATGATTAGGCTGGGCAATATAATATTATGTAGATATAAAAATGTTTGTTTTGGATACAAACTTTATTTTTATGAATAATATAAAATATAAAAAAACACTTTTATGTTTCACATTAATGTATACCAAAGTATACTACAATTACGCCTAGCGCTTTCACCAATATATTGGCATCATCAGGGCGGAGTATAAACTAAATTTACAAGAGAAAACAACGTCTATCGAGAAATCAACGTTTATTTGTATGATCTAATTATTTAATGATAAGTTGCATGCACAAATTATATAGTATAATATTATTAACAAAGGTATTGTTGTCATTTTATCCTCAATCACTTATTTTATGACACATGTATTTTACTGCAGTAGATATAATATTGTAGTACCTGTATTGTAAGTAGAAATCTTTATAATCAATTTAATTTCATTGATATTTATCTCTTCCCTAACATCTTGTTACGATACTCATATTAATTCTGTTACTGTGACATACATTTATACCTACATTCTTTCTCGTACTACCTTCTCATTTTTTCATTCATACCTAGATCAGATCGATAAAGAATCTTAAGCAAGTACTTTTGTGTAATTTCTATTCGATCAGTAGTGTTGTCGACTATTCTATTATTTGTTATTCATTAGCAAACATTATATCCTTCGTTTCGATTACATAATTTAATTATGTCTAATTTCATATGAGTGATTAAGAATACAATGGATCGTAAGTCGTGAATCGAATGAACTAGGAATTTTAATCGACAGTTTAATAATATTCCTACAATCAAATTATAATTACAATTACTACAAAAACCTCCACTAGCACTGTAATCGATAACTCGCGATTTTTCTTTTCCACGTACCCATATTTAATTTTCCACGATATTTTTCGTAAATTATTTAGGAATTCTGCTTCAATGACACAGCTACATAATATATTTAAACATTCTAACAAAATAAAAATTATTAGCTTAATTTAATTATTTTCCATCGATTTTTCACCTGCCTGTTTTGTGACATAATAAGCTCGAATAATTTGAAAGGATCTATTTTGGTTTACATGAGATTAAAAAAAACTTGAATATACCTATGTATGTATGTCTGTTCATCATTCAAATGAAACGATCAATTAAATTTAATTTATTGAAATATCTGATCATAGATCTTTATATTATTAACATTGCTACGTTTGGTATTTAATTTGCAAATTTGATGAGGCCGACATCCCGCGAATAAGGAACCCGCCAGCTATTCAGTAATGTCTCACGGAGGACTTTTTCGTCCTTGAATCCGGTCATCACCTAGTGGCCCGGCGTCGGTATTTTGTAGATTTTTCAGATAATATGTTTTTACTATGTAACATAAAATAAACATAATATATTATTTTCTCATTTATTATTCTATAGCTACAATGGTGACATCACACACGTCCAAGAAGACGTACTATCATTCATTGTAAATTGATAATGAAACTTACCTCTTACGACTGTAATTTTTTTTTCGTAAAATTGTTCCAGGAATTGAAAAATCCAGAAACTTTATCTGAGTTATCGAATTATAATTGTATGTCGATTAATTTCAAGATTGCATCAATCATTTATATGTATATTAATCTACAATAACCTGTTAATACAGTAATCTAATCTTAATCTTACTTGTTTTACGAGTGCATACAGTATTTATGATCCCTCTGTGAATTCTATTTTTCTTTTTGTCGATTATTTGACTAGTTCTATTTGCAAAATAACTTGAAAAATAAATTACCCAAGTATTTTTCGAAAGCAAGGAAATGTTAATACAGTCTCTAACACAATTCACAAATATCTAATTAGGTACATAATTCAACTCAATTTTACGTAAAAAATCCATTGATACGATCGGAATAAACGACTTGCGTGCATTTAAGTCTACTGTCTATACCGCTTGTGGGAGATATTATGTTACAGTAGTACAGAGATAGATGGATAAAATACCAGTTCAATCATTTTACTGAAATTACATTAGAGTTGTTTTTAAACTAAGTTCATATGTATAGATTTATAAATAATATAATATGCATTATTTTACGAGTGAAATGAACTTTAGCGGAAGTGTCAACTTGTGTTTAGTACTTACCTTTTAATAATGATCAAATTTTATGTGTATAGGTTTTTCATTTCATTTACAATGCAAGACTCTATTTTAGAGTTGGGAATAACGGCTCTTTGAAAATAATGGAACGAAAGCGACTGTTATTTATTTATATTCTGTTATTAGAAAAGCTACCGTTATCACCCCCCCCCCCCCCATAAAAAAAGACCTGGTTATGTTCAAAAATATTTTTTATCTGGCGACGAACAATCAGCGATGAGGTTTATCCCCCATCCAGTTATTTTTTTGTCTGTCAACTTTTCTAATAATAATATAAATAGTTATAATTAAAAGATTAAAATAATCTCTTTTAAATTACATCAATCATAAAATTAATATAGTAAAAGATTTTTTACTACATTAATTAGATTAAAAGTTTTTAATTTAATTTTATGAAAAATAAACATGTAAAATCATGTGGAGATAGTCCTTTGATCACTCAGGTGATAAAAGGGTTATGAATAATTATCTACCCGTATCTCGAACTCATTCTACTTTTGTGTCAATCCACAGATGTCCGTAGTAGTACCGTTTTGAGGCGAAAAAAAGAACGCGTTCCTTTTCAAATAATACCTAAATATCATTTTCCATACTAAAATGTATCGCCGCGTGATTTGTAACGTCATCGGGAATACCTAAATGGTCGTCCATAGTAAAATGTATGGCGGTGTGATAAGTAACAGTATTATTAATACCTAAATGATTTTCCATAGAAAATTTGATATCTGTGATAATTCACGTCGTTCGGAACGAAGTAGCAGGTCGTCGTCAGAAATCACTCGATAATAGTGTGATGTGATATATCGATATTCTGCTACCAAGCTCCGTAAAAATAATTTAATATATCACGCGTTCCTCGTTATAACGACCAACTCTACTCTATTTACACTATTATTTACATAATACACAGTACTATGATAATATTACACTACCACTAAGTCGCGATCATAAACCAAGCTGTAATGTTAAATTCTTCGTTGTAATGCAAGTATTTTAAAACTTAATCTAATATTTATCGTTTTGAAGATAAGATTACATACATAGAATACATAGACAGAAGGTATATATTCTGATGTAATTATTTATTATCCAATAAATGTATTTACTTTTTTACTCAAAAATATTAATGGCACACGGGCAATTTGAGTTTTTAATTTATATTTCGTACCTCTAAATAATATATTATAACTTATAAATATTATGCAACAAGTGTTTATTTATAATAGTTTTCTAAAGTTTCTGAATAAATAAATTTTTCATTAATATTGTATCGGCACTAATTTTTTAACACTTCATTTTAAGTTATCAAATAAAATGAATATTTATTATTATTATTTAATAGTACTAAAGGCGCCGTGACTTCTCCTGAACATTGGCTTTCAATAGGATATTTTTAATCCAAATCTTACTGGCAATTTAATATTTTCACTGCATAACTTTTCTATAGAAAATTATTTAAGCTGTAGCTATTTTAGTATAGGTACATGAATACCTTTTTTTGAAGAAAATAAAAGTCTCTTAGATACTGGCTAATAAGCTACTGGAATGAAGACCAAAGAGGACTTTGATATGGTGAAGAGACCAAATAAAAAACATAGTAACATTCATCTGATGAACCGAGCAAATTTCTGCAGGATCGTTGGAAGAAAAAGTTATGTGAGTTTACGACCTTTAGCAATGAACAATACGATGAAAAAATATTTTGATAATATTTATAATATTTATTTAAAGAGCGTCTAAGATATTCAAATCGTGAATTTCGAGTGAAGTGTTTTTTTTTTAGTACATTTGTTTTTATTTCCGGTAAAAACAATGGATTTTTCCATAAAAATTTCATCACTTTGAGTTCAAAATCCTTGCATTTATATGCAGATAAACACACAGGTACTTTCCAATTGAAAAGTAAATAAATATACATAAGTAAATAAAATACTTAAATACCTACATAACATTCCATCGCTTTTTGGTCTGTTCTCTAAGATTTTGATGTAATATAATATTATTTTATAATCAATCAAAGCACCTACATAAAAATCAAAGGAAAAACATAAAAACGATTGAATCAAACATACCTATAATAGACCCTGTTTTAAGGAAGAACACCTCATAGCCTATTACATGAGCATCGGAAAAAAATGTAGTGCGAAGTTGCTTTTATAGTGCGCGGTACATAAGGAAAGCGTGATAATTGTACATGTTGTGTATGACATGTAACGTTATAATAATATACCTACCTGTAACAATTTACAAGTCATTGTTTTTGCCGACTAAAGGAGTCGATAATTTTACCAAAACCAAATTATGTTTCAAACTGATTCCTCCCATCACGTGATGTGTAGTTGTTCAAAGTCAGCTATAAGTATTTTATTATTATTATTATTATGAATCCAACTTTCAATTACATATATAAGGAAGCATGAAACAATATATTTTATTTCTAATACTATTATTGATAAAAAAAAAACAATTATATCAAACTAAACTAGGTACCTACTACAAATTTTCTTAGCCTAATTACATGTGTTCTAAAAAATAATAAGAATTAGAATGTACTGGCTCACAAGACTTTTGTCTGTTCTGGGGCTCATTTTTCAAACTTTAAAGTAATCTATTTGTTGGAAAATTAGTACTCTCTTAGTCTTTACGGCAGAACATTTGAAAACTTGTAAAAAATCTGCAACAAGTTTAATAGCCAGCAAATTCGTTGGATGCAAAATCTTTTTTTTTTCACAAATATGTTTTTTATATATTATACAGTAGGTATCCTGCATAAGTAGCATGTCTTCGCATGGATCGCCGACAATAATGAGATATGTCTGACTAAATGAAAAAAGGACCAACCATAATAGGTTCATCATACATAAGGGCCGCCGCCAGAGAATATTGGGAGGGTATTCTTACAATTATTTGGAGTAATTTAAGGGCGTGATAGGAACAGGTTCCTCTCAACAACATCAAATATTATGTATAGGCAGGCGCCTTTGAAATTGTTATTAACAACATTCCTATGCTTGTGCATGTTCTTGGACAGACCAAAAGCTTTGGAAACAAATCGCTTTACAAAATGCACAATTCTATTATTGAATTTTGAAACAATAATATATGTAATATTAGTGTATAGAATATTTTGTAATTAAAAGTATATACGATTTTATAATATTTACTTTTCCGTTTATTTTTCAACAGAAAACTTTTGAAATTATTTTTGTATAGTGTACATCATTGCAAAAACTTTAAGCATGCTCTAGGGATATTGTTTTATTTTGTGGAATAAGGAAATCCTGTTGATTTTCTCACATTGTTTGTAATAGAGAATATAGGAAAATGAGTGCACCATCTAGTAATGAGGTGATGTGCAGAATGCACTTGCTTAGCGATTACTTAACAATTTTTAAATCTTTATAGTCATGGCTTTTTATTATTTGACCACAACAGCCTTGAATACGAAGTAATTTCACACGTAAAGACCGACTTTCATGTTTGCTAGAAAACGCATCATTATTATTTCTCATTTGTATCATGTAGGTACATATGCATCGTCTTTGTATAAAATAATAAAGCTTATTTAAAATACCAAGTTGAAAGCGTAAAACTGGCAATTTGTGTCGAGATACTTAATAAATAAAATATTATTAAAAGATTCAAAGAAAAGCAAAATGATCGTGTGAATCAAAGCAAAGCAAGGTCGTATAAAAAATACTCATATATTATGACGAGAATAATACTAATCTGAAAAGCATAAAGTCTCTTTGATATATGGCGCATCATTTAGTAATAAATAAACGAATGAACATGTTACATAAATTCTTAATGATAACGCAAGCAATTGCGATGTGATGTGATGAAGTCTAAAAATTTATCTTTGAGAAAGATTCCTTTGTCAATGAACAACATAAGAAGATGTTATGAATGTGATGGATGTTATGTAGTAGCAATTCAGGTATTTGATATTCACATCGCATCATAAACATTTTCATTACAATGCGAAGTGGCAAATTACACTACCAACCTAATTCATTAATTTCTCATCGCGAAGCAACCCCTCGTCTTTTTTCTAGTAGATGAGATATCAGGAGAATATAATATCACAAAAGAAGGTTTTTAATAGACGTTTATAATAGAACCTATTCCGTCTTCTACGATCGATGTTTACATGCACCACCACTATTATTTCGTCACTTTGTAGTTTGTACCTCCCAAAACCCGTTTACATTCTTGCGCTCCTAATACTTTTTAGTGAACTTGCATCGTGATTTTTCTCACAACAACCACGTCATCTTTCAAGAAATTTCTGTTTGAGGTATATAAACACTATTTCTACTGTTTTAATAAGAAACAGGGCGGAATAGGTAGGTATATACGTTTTCTGTTAGCACGTACTCCTTGAGTAGTAACCATGCTATTAAGCATTTCGCGCAGGTCATTGTAACTTGAGTCTTCACGGTTTCAAACTTTATGGCTGCCATTCACATGAAATCATTACAAATACTTGCTTTCATTGAATAAGTAACAAAAACATAAACTAGTAATCTGCACATTGTTAATAATATTATTGCATTCCTGTGTTCACTTTGGGTGATGTGCTAGGTATTAAAGAAATCATATTTAATTCTCATCATTTCAAACGCCTTCTCAAAGATATTATCAAGACTTTTATTATATCGAGTACAATTTAACATACCTTTTAATTAAATCAAATTACTGATGCGATTTTTATTTCCGTTTTTATTCAGCACACTTGTCGAAATTATGTATGATTAATAAAGAATATTTTTACCAAGATTAAGAAAAGGATAACAAAGTTATGTACTCGTATTACTTATACCAAGCGATATAATGCACGAATATGAAATATAAACACTCAATTAACAACATTTCTAATATATTTGCTCCTCTTACTTATTTCAAAGCCAGATTTCGTTCAAATTATAAAAATATAGAGTTAATTTTGATGTTGAAAATAACCAAATTTCCATAGTAATTTTTAGTGTGAGTTTTCTTGTCAACACTAATTCATTTACGTTTTTATTTAATTTACATTTACGTTTTTTTTTGTTATTTGTTAATGTAGATAGTATTGTGAATGAATTTAAAGGGTTTATTCACTCTATAATCAACTGAGCAAAGATTATAATATTCAACTTCCTGTAAATAACAAGGACATCTTTTCATATTTCCTTTGACTTGGTGCGTTTGAAAAGATAAAATAATAATAATCTACATATTTAAAACATAGTACTTTGATAACGTCTATCTATACGTATGAACAAAATGCTGCATGAACACCACAAAACATTTGTCGAATACGAGTTAGATGCATATTTTTAATATCTTTGAAACTTTACCTAAGCTTACGACTTTATAACAAGTGTGATTACTAGTTTCGATTTGGCATCAGCCATAGACATAAAAATTAATAATTAATATCTACTTATACAAAATAACATAATTATTATTGAAAGGTTGAAGTACGTAATACCTACAGTATAATTATGAAATTTTGATCGCCAATCGACTGGCAACACTAGTTGCAAAGTATGATAACAGCTTTATGAATCTTTATTATAGCAATTCAGTAAAAAAATATACTTATATAGATAAACGTTTTACGAATTAATTCGTTCATTTGCTATGCATATTTTTCCGTACACACCAGTTTTTATCTTATCATTGGTTTAAAATACCACCTTTTGTACATTATATCAGCTGGTTTAAAATGAAACTTATCAAATATTTAAATAAATATGTACTTATTTATATAAGTGTGTTAAACATTATTTATCTACCAAAGGACTACCACAATTCTGATCGTCAAAAAATGGCAACATTTTTACTAGCCTTGTTAGTTTCTTATCAAACTTAAATCAAAGAATTATTTCATTCTCACAGAACAGTTATTTATTTTTAAATTTATTAAATAGAGGCGTAAATAATTATAGGTACAATACTAAATTTACAAATCGACCAATCGTGAATTTGAATGTTTGTATGGCAAATAGTGTTGATTACTTTATTGACATGATTGACCAAAGAGACCGCTAGAAATATTTAAGTATTTTGTAGAATATAAAGCCAAATGTATACGTATAGCTACATTATATCATATTAGGCAGATAAAAATCAATAAGTTCCGTTGTAAAGAGAGCTGATAATTTTCACAATCTCAGCTCTTTGAATAGTAATTCAGTACTTCCGAATTGTTCTTTCTGAAATATACTTTTATGTACATACTTTTAAGTAAAACAATTCTTTCTCATTTTATCACGTTTTCGAATTAGAAATACGACAGTTCTTTTAGGAGGTTTTGAACTTACAGGATGACTTCAATTTATTAGTATCGACTAAAATTTTTCAACTGGCCTAATGGGCGCTTGGCAAACAGACGTGTTATATGTAGGATCTCAGTTATTACTACGTGTTTGTCTACAAGACATTAGTATTACCTATATTGTAAATACAATGATATAAAAATAATGTATAGTTGCGGATCTAATTTAGTTATTTAGAAATAATATTGGCAAATTGTTTTATGAGCATTTTATTAATACAAGTGGCGCTCATGATCAACGCCAATATAAATAATAATCATCATCATCCCACTTTTCTCATTTCCACATCTTGACCTATCATTCATAGACGAGATCTATCATAATACATAGATGAATCATTCTAAAATAAAACATTGACTATTGTACAACTATATTTTTATTACGGGTATGATGCTATTATCATATCATAAGTCATTTAGTTATATAATTTATAAGTTTATTCATTCATTTATTTGTCTTTATTGTTCTTCTTTTTAATACAGTACGTTTCCTCTTAATACGGTACGTTTTTATAAAGTACATAGCAAAGTTGTGAAATGATCTTTTTTCTTGATATTCTTCTTATCCTAAAATTGATTTTCCGAAACATGTTAAAGTAAAACCAGATCTATTTAATATGATAGGATTAGTAGAAGCCACTCATCAATAGTTCTATAAATTTATAAAATGTTTTACATACCTATCTTTATCGTTATACGCAATTCTCTGAATAAATATTTTACAACAGTATTCCATTTATTTAAATGAAGATATACTGAATGCTAGAGGTTGTGTGTACGAGTATATCACCATTTACTTATTTTAAATACTCTATGTTTATGCCTATAAATATCTAGAAAAAACACCTGTAATTTGAAATAAAGGAAAATCTTTTTTCAAATCTAGAACATCGACATTTTGTAGACAATATTATGTCTTGTAGAAATTAATATACGACTGAATGTATGTAAGTATGTATATTATTTTTTACAAGACGACAGTATTCTTTGTTTTCGTCACGATCTTTAATATATTATTTATTCATTTTTCTGCCTGACCTGTTTAAATTTGGATTGCTAAATAAATTTAAACTACCTTTTTAAATCTTTACATCTTGACCAGACATTGCGTAGACGTTTCCGAATATAGATGCGTTGAATGACAGATGATTATGTATATTTTATTCATCTAAAAAATAAAACAGTTATACTTTTTTTAAACAATGCTCATCAGTCGGTATATACCTACACATATTTTATGATGGTCCTAATATTCATTCCATTCTTTTTTCAAATTTGAAACTTTAAAACCAGATCGATTATTAGAATGATTATTTTAATATTGGTATTACCAGAATAGAATAAAATCTGACCGTTTATTTCAAATAATAATGCTTGTGTGTGCCAATAAATTTTCTAGCACATGATAATTAATAAATATTGTAGATCCAGATTATGTTCTTGTATTACATCATCTCCATTAAAAACTCGTATATTTTATTATACCTACTTATTAACAGATGAAAATTGACATACTCGTTCAACATATTTATCCTTTCATTGGCATGGTAAATATTTGGCTAAATCGGTGTTGCTAGAAGTGGAGTGAGTAGGTACATACATATATTATAAGATTATGTAAAGGTACCTACATAATATATTCCTAATGTAGTGAAAATGGTTCGAAACGTCATCACAATTAGTTCATTGACCTGCCAATACTGTATTTGTGTAGATTATATTTACTTTAAATCTGTATTATAAAAATATGTTTTGTAAATGAGAACGAATTGTTTTTTTTTGTTCATAACTAATACACACACGCCATGTTAATTATATTATATTTTTTTTTAAATCTACCATTAAATTTTATTTTTTCAGTAAATACCTGTAATAGTAATTACGAACTATGTTCAGACAAATGATTAATCAGCGTTAGAAAAAGTTCATTGGTATATTTATTCAGTCGTTATCTATGTAACTAAAGATTAATTTTATAGTCATTAGTACCTACAAGCAAAATCACTCAATATTGGGTGGAATGCCTAGTGAATAATAATAGTACCTACACAACTTGTTTGGACATCTCTTTAGCTTACATCTACTACTACACCATCACGTCATATCACACAAATTGGGTAGCCGGCAAACCAGCATGTAATAATTAATAATCTTGCCATCTTTTCTGTGCCAACAAATAAATAAGACATTCAGGATGGGTAGCAAACTTCATCGCTGAATTTGTTACGTAAAATGTCTCTATTTTTTTCGAACCTTTTACAGAACACTCGAAAACTTACTGTAAAGAGTGGGTGACCGATTCTTTGCCGGGTGTTCCATGACTCAACCTTCATCCCTAAAACTAATACAGTATTTGAATAACGTACTTTTTAACAATCATCATCGCCCTCAACGCTCCTCTCGGGAGCACAGGGCAGAAACCAGCCTCCTCCATTCAGAGCGTCTCTGTGCCAATTGCGTCACCTCTTCCTACGACATTCCTTGCGCTCTGATTTAACAATTTTTTTTTTTTTTTTTTTTTTATTGAAAAACCATAAAATATAAACAAAATAAACAAGATATCTACTATAACATTTCTTACACTTAATTTGTATTTAGATCTCACCCGGCGAAGCTGCATATTGCTAGCTTGTGTCCGGGCTTCATGAATAATACCTACATACTCGTATACGAATTTATAAAAAAAAAACAGATTCAATTTCGAATGGATACTTATATTACAAATGGTTATGTTATTACTCACGTAACAAGATAGGTACTTTTTGGCGTAATGTTTATCAAATTGAATATATACCTAATACGTATTAGTAAGTTGATTAGGATGTAAGGACACGATTTAAAACGTGTAAGTCATGTTATTTTAAAAGTGGACAGATAGTATTTTTTATTGAATAGGGTGTATTATTTATTTCTTCGCTAAATTCACACATGGCCAGACGAAAAATGTAAGACATGTGGTATATTTTAACACATTTTTAATCTGGTTTGAATATTAACATACTACCAACACAATTCATAAGGCCTTATATTCTTTGAATTATTTTAACATAATTAAAAAAATTATCGATGACATTTATTGTAAATATATATTTTCGGATTAACTATTATTAAACTACCCATGATAGAAACTTTTATACATATAACTTTGAAGAAACATATTCCTTACAGTTATGCATCAACTAACAATTATTTTTATTATTCTCAACATTATAAGATCACGAAATTTACCATTTAAATTAATAATACAAGAAAATTTAATGGCGGTCGATGAACTTAATTATTTATTTTAATATTTAATTTAAAAATGCATTTGCAGTATAATATTTCGCCTTAAAATAATTTGATATCGAACCGCCTACTAAAATTGAAGTAAGTACAATTCAAATAAATATTTTATATTACGTTTGCTCTCCTACTTAATACTTATCTAAGTTTGTCGAGTACTTACCTCTTTGCTTATCAATTTATTAATGGGTATTTCTAATATACCCAATGTTGATGGCAACACGGAATAATTATTATTCAGACTATAAAACATCTGTTCAATTTTTATTACACATAATAATTATGTATTTGGATACAGAACATTTTGAAGTTTATGAAATTCCTTTTTCAAAAACAAGCAACTGAATTTTTGTTACATCTATTTAATATACTAAACTATCTACTAAATTGTAAAACACACTATAATGCGTGCTATAAAATAATTTCAACCTTAAACAATTATGCTTAGCAATAAAAATTTATACATTTTTTTTATTATTATTAAGAATATTTCACACAAAAGTGAATGTAACACTATTGCAATAGGTCGGTAATGGCTAGAACAAATCACAATTTTTACTATCGCCGACAACGCCTACATATAAATAATATACATAGTCACTTGATAAAATACCATAAAAAATCATTTTAAATATATTCATATTAATACATATAAGAGAATTAATTATTCCTGAAACAAACGGGCACTTTTCAAAATATCATGGTGGCGTCATAATGAATAAGACATAAAATTATTATAATTCAGATTATTTCGTCCGAGATCTAGATAGATAGTTCATGTAATTCATTGTTAGTTTCTCTCAAGGGTGAAGGACGAGTGATAAAAAAATACTAGGAATTTTTTTATCAGTAGGTACCTACATAAATCTAACAAATTTTATGAATTCTAGTCACTGTAGGGACGAGACGAACAAATATGCTTATCGCAACTATAAAACATTGTTCACACTAACTTCACATTCACATTACCTATACTGTATTCATAAAAGAAATACCTAACACCTAGAGTTTACTTGAAAAAACAAAACTCAATATTTTATTTTACAATATAGTGTTTTATACTTACATGAAGCTATTTCTTTATAAATAGGTATCTATCTATCTATCTCACCCTTACGCCGTGTTCTAAGTGGGGAGGGTAAAGAGGATGGAACGCCATACTAATTAATCCATAATTACATTTAAACGGTCTAAATATGGCTTTATATTTGATAATTGTCGTATATTATTTTAATGAATGACGATTTAAATTATGAATGTATTTTATAAAGTTTTTATTTATGAATGGAATTATTTATTAATTCATTCTTTACTGTACACAGATAACAAACAATTTCATAGAGGAATATATTCAAATTAAATACAATAAATATACAGAGGAATAGTGTGGACGATCTAAAATAATGTTGTAATAGATCACTCTATAGAATAGTACAGCGAACAAAATTCAAAAAACATTTTGTTTACGAATGAAAATTTAAAAGAAAACCGAATGATTTCTATGAAATTTTAAATTTTAATAATTTCCTAATAGAACTTTATTTTGATTTTGGGTGCTTGGTTATAACATTCCGAACATAAATAAGTTTGTGATTATTATTTTTAAGTTTTTATTATCTTTGATTAATACAATATAATTTATTTGTAATGGCAGTTGATTTTATGTGAGTTATTTCAATGTTATGGGAAATACAGGGCAGAGAAAAGATCAATACGTCCTATTTAGGATAAGTTTAGTTTTTTTGTGTAAATATGACATTCGACATCCTTGTTTGGTAAAACATTATTGCAATGGACGTAGGTGAGTTTTTACTATTCTGTTATATAAAACTTGTATTTATAATAACAACATTTTGTATGATGAATCAGATATTAAAATATTCAGCCTTGCCATAAGAAAACAGCTGTGAAATTATAAATAAGTAATACCTATCGTTTGCTTTGTTACCTATACACCTTATCAAGGGAAGACTATAAGACGACATTTTAAGTACCAATCTATACCTATATCCTAGAATAACAATTCAAATTCAAAACACAACAAATATTTCCAACTGATGAAAATGAATAATATTTACATGCAAACTGTTTTTAATGAATACCTACTCCCTTATTGTTAATAACATCCAGGAGATAATTTACACAGAACTCACGCAAATATTGCATTAATAATTAATTATGCAAGTATTAAAAAGTCGAGTGCCTTATGAGTGAATGGTACAATATCTAACGTAACCTTTTATTTCATTTTAATTCATGTCGAGTAGTTTTATCGTCCGATGTTAATCTGTTCTGTAATAACTCTGAACAATATTATGACATTGATATATGCTGCCATTTTTATTATCTACGATTGCATAAGGACAAAAAGCACTCACTTGTGACAGTATTTTTCCATGAAATACATAAAACTATAGAAATGTTTTATAATATGACATAATTAAATTAAAATAACAATGAGACATGATAATATTGTGGATATTACTAGGTAAATGTAGAAAAATAAGTTTATTATAGTTCCGCTAATATAATAAATTATCTGCGGTTGTCTGCTGTTTCCCGTTCGATTATGCCATAGATAAAGAAAAATATTAAAGTACAAGAACATCGTTGTGAAAATATTATAATTTTTTAAAGATGCACGAGATATTGCTGTTGGTAAACCAAGATACTGAAGTAATTTTAAATTGTCAAGGTATTCCCCACAAATGTGGTAGACAGTGAATGCCCTACATATAACTATAATATAATCCTTGAATAAAAAATATCAAATACCTGTAACATAAAAAAAAACAATTAAGAAGCTACGTATTATGATATGTTTAATATATTTTCTAAAATGTATAATTTTTGAGATATCCATCAGAATGTACAATATGAACCATATTATTATTATTATTTCAGTTTCGTGATAGTGAATGATAATTAATCTTTATAAACCTGTTATGCACCTAAAGTTTTAATTGGTACTATCGCAAATCTCACGAGCTGTATACTTGTCTTATACCTAATATGTGTGCTTACTAGACCTGAAAACATTGGTTTAAATTTGATTTTATAGACCATGCAATCGCTGTTCACTAAAAATCTAATAAATGCATTATTTGAAAACAATTTGTCTAGTTCAATTGTTATTTATATAAAAAAGTGTATTATTGATTACACAAAATCAGATCGCTCGTAAACGGGCAGACCAATCCAATGGATTGTAACTCACTAATTTAATTTCTGAAGCAGTATTTTGGAATTCTTTTTGTTTCTGTGATGTTCTATCAGTGATTTTTTTATATTATTTACTTGCACTCGGAGATACTGTTTTGATAGAATAAAATTAATGAGCTCCTCTTTTTGTTTCAGATTATAACTTTAGCATATATTCATCAAGTACAGTGGCCGCTGCGAGTATTGCGGCGGCTTTACAAGGATTAGAATGGGGGAAGAAAGCTGGTGTATCTCTTGCACAATTACTGGATATATTACACAATATTACTAGAGTTGAAACGGTAAATATTATACTAATTATAAAGCTTAACAATTTAATAAAAATATACCTATGTGTTAAGAGTTTCAAGTCACAGGCTGTTTTTATTTTATAGTTCATTCCCAGGGTGCCGACATCCTACACAGACCAGATCAGATTCTTTTATTTTCCCATAAGTAGGTACCTAATATTTAAAATACAGTTCATGGATGCTTGGTGAATGATTTATATTTTAAGGTTTGACCTCTAAACTAAATTAGCTGCTGAAGACTAATTTATTCATTTCGCTGATAAAGCAAAATAATTTAATATTATTTTAATCGCGACATTTGGAGTTTGTCAAACACATTGGGTACCTACTTAGAAATGAACAAAATATTACTTATAGAAAATGTGAAAAAATAAAATGATCTCGGTGTGTCTGGGACTCATTAGTCTTAAGTTTTAACAGTGAGCACTTGTTCCAGTGCTGACTATATAAAATGGTGACTATTTAACAAATATTACATACCACATATAAGATGTTTGCAAACATGTGCTTGCCGTATGTTATATTTTTACGATATGTTTTCTATGAATCAACAATGACATCACCATACAGTATGACCGTTTAAAGTTTATAAACATTTTATACATCATCTCCAAATTGTAAACAATAAATTATTTTTTTGTGATAAATCCATGTAAATCTCCTTTTTTCACCACTGTCATTTACTCACAAGCTAACAACACTTGTTCCAGAGGTTTATGACCTTATTATCCAACCATGAATCGTATTTCTTAACTGTTTAACAAATTGACCATTGACCCTTAAGCGATCATTAATCGTTCTGAAGGTCAGAATTAAATCTAATGATGGTTGTTTCATTTTTCACAGGATTATCTCTGCACATGCTTAGGTCAAATTGAATATATGGTAAAGAAAGCAATTGCAGAAACAGATTGCGACCCAAACGGGAGGGAGGAGGCGGGGGACGAACGTCAACAAACGTGGAATCAACTTCACAGCACACCGGAAAAGTCATTCATCAAAGCGGGGACACCGACTGATATTAGAGATGTATATTTTTAAACATTAACATAAAACAAATGCTTCAACTTCAACAGCAGCATCGGAAAAAGAGTTACGCAAGGGCGCTTTGTAGGTCCCAATATAAATGTGTAAAGTTGACAATAATCATATCGTCATAAACGCAATATTTCAGTACGATAATGTTGAAACTTATACTCGTAGCTCAAAAGTAAAAGCAAGAGTATAAAAAAGAAGCTTACTATATGACACAGCATATCTATTTTATTACATAAAAAAGACAATAAATGAAAATAACTTCAACCCCATGAGAAAAATCAGTTAAATAACGAGAATATTGTTAAAACGGCAACCGCCCTTCATGAAACATAATAGATTGATTGCTTCAATTCATTTACAGAATTACGCTTGATCCATATCTTGAAAATAAATAATAAAAACGTGAGATAAATTATTAAAGTTAGAGTTTCTATGATTAGCAAAATCAGTTTTTTTTTTACTTGTAATCTTGAATTTCTTTCGTAATAGCTAATATTGTTACATATTTTGGAAGCAATATTGACGCCGAGTAACTTCTTATAAGTCAAAATGATTAGATCTAATGATCAAGTTTGTTTTATGATGTTGGTTGCAAAAATAATAAATAAATAAACAATAATTATGTAAATAATTATCAAATTAATAAAATAAATGGATTGTTGTTGTATATAAAATTCATAGATTAATCATTAAAATTGTGGTGTGATCCTTCATAGAATCCTTAATAATTTAAATGACTAGTTGCGTATATGTAATTATATTTAATACTACATATTATATTATTCTTTTTATACTTTTATATAATAATTGTGCCTTAATGTTAATAATTTTAGTTTTAATAAAAAATGTGAAATATTTTTTTATAAAATATCATTTTACTATTCAATAATTGGTACATTTGTATTGTTGTTTTTTTTTCTATATCCCATTTATAGTAAATGATAATATTATATATGTAATATCTTATCTTATAATTTGCAGGAATATTACATTATAGAGTATTTTTCATAAACCGTACGTATTAAGATATATAAATACAACACGTACAGAAATATCAGTGGGAATATTTCAAATTGTAAAATACATCCTCAATTTATAACTAGAACTGAATAAAACAATTATACATCTTTGTTAAGCTTTTATATTAAGGGCATTTTCTGAATACTGTAATAATTTGTAATATTTCTTACATATCTTAACCTAGTCTTTGTAATATACGTATTATTACCTACCTATTGCTTTTTTATAAACCTGTATTATAGTAATCCTTCATTTACAACTACAATTGAAAATTGTTTTATGGTTTTCATTGCTGTGTATTTGATATATCTACGAGTATGTCTTTTAATGTATGTTATGAAATGTATTTTGTATTAATTAATGTTGGCTTTGATAATTTTCTAATAAAAAATCATGTTTTAAATAAATTTACTTTTTTGAAGTGATATATTAATTACATACTAAGCAAATCACATTTCCTATGGAAAGTGGTGCTGATTTTTTTTTTATCTTAGTACAATTAATGTCGTAAATGAATTAATATTAATTTTATATGGCATTTTTTAATCAAATTTATTCTTTATAAAAATAAAATATTGTTTTCCAGTTCTTTTTTAAACTGTGAAGATAATATTATATAATGTAGTACTACCTACATAAATATTACTGATTAAATAATATCATAATTACGTTTATGTTCATGGCAACACAGGAGTCTAATAAAATGAAAGAATATTATTATAGAACAACCTGAATATAAACATGAAAAAATGCATGCTGTTATAAGTATGTAAAGTATCTCTGATTAATTAAAATTTACATGTAAAGATTACATATATGTACTACTTTCATTGACTACTTGACATTATTAAGATGATAAACCTAGATTATTTTAAAGATATTAGATAAGTACCAATGTAAAATGCAACAGTTTGCTATAACCATTATGTTACAATATAAAATGAAAAGTCTGTTCCTCCGATAGGAAAATACCTATTTCTACTATTACGATACCTAATACTAAGTTAAATTTAAATTAATTTTAGATATTACAGCCACACTCACATACAAGGGATAACTAGGTACTATTTCACTTGTTAAACTGACTAAGTTTTTTATTTAAAAAAAAAGATATATCTGAGTTTTTGTTATAAACCCAAAAACAACCTTATACACCTTTCACAGTAAGCTACTAAAAGCTTGTGTCGTGAAAGGGGAGGTTGCCGGCACCTGGTATCGAACCACGGACCCTTTGTTCACGAGGCCGAGACTCTACCTCCAGGCTACCGAAGAACTCAGATAACTCAACTAAGTGACACCAACAGATTTTTTTAACAATGATCAAACTTTATGCCTGAATAAATGTATCCCTTATAAATGTAAATTTTTCACACATAAATCAGAAATTTTAATATTATATTATCTATTGATTACCTATGCGCATCATAAAAAATGTTTCAAATTAAACCAGAGATAACAAATTGTTTTGTGTCTGAGGATTTTCATTAAGTCAGGATTAACTTTAAACATATCTAGTTAGCCAAATCTGAAATTGTGATAGAATGCCTTTTCTCTGTGAGTGCTGCTGTTATTGTGAGTTTGAGACAAAGAAGTGAGAGCTTGATATAATGTGTATCTACTTTTAAATCATTATAATATTGTTCAATATATTATTAATAGTTTTTAAACGACGAATACCTATATGTATGTATTTTACCATAAATATGTACCTACCTTCTTCAAAAACTCACATCTATAATGCATCTATAAGAGTGCATAGACAATTTCTTTCAGATTTTGATATATTTTTGTGTGATTCTGATAAACATTGCAGAATATTATCGTCATGGAAAATAATCAGAATTAAGGAACATTGGATCAACTTATCAGATATAAGTTTTATTGGTTCATATTTAAAAAAAAAATTATTTCGACTACCCAGTACCATAATTGTACATTTTTTTTTAGAGTTTTACATGTAGAAAGTGATATTGTTTTAATTACAAAATTTTAATAATTTCTTTTAGAAGCACATGTTTGTGTATTTGAGTTTTCAGTAGACCGCCATATTGATTGATTCGAATTTCGAGTTGTTAATTTATGGAATTGGAGAGTCAATAATATATACTTACCTGTTTGATACATAATCGAATTATTGTACTAGAATAATATGTGAAAATGTTTTGAAAGTATTCTGGTTTTCAAAATACCAATGTTCCAGTCATACATTTTTCTCGAATATTTGTTTTTATGAATATTATATTTTATACGGAATTAGGGGAAGGCAACACAATACGCTTTAATTTTGTGTGCATTTTTTATAATTATGTATTCTTGTAAATTGTCTACAATATTTGTGAATATGAGTATTTAATAAAAAAAAAATTACATTATTTTATTTTACAGAAATGGTTCTGAAAATCATCCGGCACATATTATGTTTCTTTAATTACTTAAATCCATTAAAAAAATCTACCTACATATGTACTGCAATTTTGACATATAAGTTTAAATTATTTTCACCGTGAAACGAATATAAAATAAAGTAATATCTAATTATAATTTCTTGATTTCATTTCATTTAAGTAGCAATGTTTTAGATTTATTTCCAAGTTATATTATCATGATAGTAGCTGTTAATATTGTCATAATCATATGACAAATTTAATCCTGAAAGCTTTAGCATCATTTAATAGTTTAATAAATGTATAAGAATGAGTGGACGCATTAAAAAATCCTTTTGTTTCTGATAATTCCCTTCTCAAAGTTTTGCCATTCTTTAATCTATGTTGTATTTTTATATGCCGGGTGACTGCTGACTACTCCACATTGGGTAGCACACCGTGATTATTTATATGTAATAATATTATACATTTTAGTTTAAGAGCCTTCATCCAAGTCATTTAGTTAGTATAAACTTATATAATTATGTAAAATCATAGATATAAAATATTTAAAATAAATAGGAGGCAAAATGAATCACAAATCTATTGAATCAGGTGAAATGTGGTGACGGAGGTAGGTACAATCAAAATTATTTTTTTAATTTTTTATGGACCTACCTACCTAATTTTATATAATTTCTCATGCCATATGATCTTACTTTGTATTTTTCAATACCTGACTAAAAATGAAATATTTTACAAGTGTGAATGTTTTTTTTAATAAAATTACATTATTATTTTTACAATATCATGCACTATTAGAATGGAACTCAATTAAGAATTGAGCAGAATTCATGCTTATTCAAAAATTATTAAATCCTTCCGGTCATTTTCTACAATTTATTATATTGCCTACCATTATTTCACGCACTACAAAAAGCTACTTTTTAATTGAGGTAAAAGAAGTTCTGAATTTAAACCTATCTATTTCTGATTGAAACATTTTTTATTTAAATAAATATTATGTTTTTGCTTGCTTATCTATTTTTTAATGCACATATTATTTTGTGTTTATAAATATACATATAAAATGATTAGTGATTGATATGATAAATAATCTTGTGATTATTGATCAGATAATAAATCTGTGTTATTTTAGATACAATAATATCGTAAACAATAATAAGATATTAAGATTAACCTATCTCTGGGTTCCTATAAAACAATTTAAATGTTGTTAATAAATAGCATAGGGTTTGATTTAATTAATACCAATTAAATATTACGAAACTGTTTTGCCAAGAGCAACATTATTTAAGGGAAAGAATGGAGAAAAATAAATAACAATAAAAATGATGCAAGTAACAACTCATCAATGTATTTTATTAAATATAAATTAAAAAAATACAAATATATATTAAAGACTGCCAATATATAAATACTATGATAATGTTACAATTTTTATATGATTACGTCATATTTGACTTTATTTTTCTGTTTTGCGTTTTTATATACATAATTATTATGATAAAATTAAAATAAAAAAAACTACTATGCTAGCTTCCACTTATTTTATAGTATTAGGCTCAGACTCTTAGGCAGATACCCATCGCTGAGTTTTTATTAGAAATATACTGCGACATTTTTCAAATCAATAAAAAGTAAAACATTGAAGAGGGGCCCACCTCACATCCGGATATCTCAGGAGTTGTAGATTCCTATTTATTTGCACATTCAAACCAAAGTTGTCCTCACTGTGGTTCATTGAGCAGGCCTGAAGTGCCGGCAAGCCAAAACAGCTATTATGGGAATCTGAAGCTCTCTCTTCAATGTCATAAAAAGTACAACAGTTAATAGTTATTATTATATAGGTACCATTACCGTTTTGTTTTAATTTAATTTATCATTCAAATTTTCATACAGGAAAAGTTACAGCTTTTTCAGACTGTTTAATATTTATTTTCTTATAATATAATATGCAAAAAATGCAATAATTTTATAATGATTCAGTCTTCCATTGATAGATAATTAAGAGTAATTGTTAAGTAGGTTTGTAATTGTTTTTTTATTAAATGTTTGTAAAATATTTTATGTAGGTACTGTGGAGTTCCCAGAATAGAATAGGTCTCCCATCATTCTCTGTTATATTTTTCGATTGTCCCGTAGAAAAAAGGTATTTGTAAAACTTCACTTACCTGTAACACAAGTACTAGGTTTCCTTAATTCAGTCTTGTTTAATATGACCGGCAAATATTGGGTACCCCATTTGTGGAAGAAGCCACGATTATGGCGTAAAAGAAAAAAGATAAATAAAAAAAAAATAGTCAGTAATCATTATACAAATTAAAACCACATTTTAATGTTATACTAGATTCACTCTTATTAGTTTTATAAAATAATGTAATATTTGTCGATGGCATTTCATTATAACGAAGCTTTATGGTAGAATTCTGACCTAAAAAGTTGCGTGCCGTTTCGGTTTAAGTACTCCACCTACACACTACAAGTTATTTGGGTTCATTAGAAACCTGACCTTTTTTTATAAAGCTATTAAGCGCTAATTACTTACATTTGTAATACTATATAACATGTCATCAGAAAAAAATATTATGAGAAACTCTCTATAGAGTTTATATAAGAATATTTACGACATATTTTTTTTAGTATGCATCTAGGTGTATGAATTAATTATATATAAACACTTTCTTTACACAAAATATGTATTGACATTATAAAAAAATATATTAACATAACATTCATAATAGACAATTTAAAGAGGTCGAGCTAATCCCAAATTACCATATGTACCTTGTATTATGAATATTAATACAACAATACACATATGATAAAGGGCAATTTTCATTTTGCCGTTGCCGGGAATCGGGACACCCGGGACCTCGTAACTGAAAGACGAGAGTGTTAGCTCTGCACCTCACCGATCGTATTTTATGCAACAGACATTATATAGAGCATCCTAAAGATTCAACATCTTCATTTCCATGCCAACCGTCTTATATGCCTTATTTTATATAGAGAGTTTTATATACTTACATGATTTATTATTGAGAATGAAAATAATATTATAGTCTTTTATGCTTCCATATTTTTATTTCTGGTACATTATTGGTATTTTTGAATTGTAAATATTTTAGTATAAAAATAAAGTAAAAAAAATTGTTAAACAAATCTTTCATTTACTACTCATATTTCATTTCTATTGGTAATTGATCGAGGGTTTGTGTAATTTTTATTCACATTGAATATTATATATTAAAGAGGTTTTACATGCAAAAACAATGCTGTTTATTTATCACAATAAAATATATAAAATTGTTCTTACCAACAATTGTTATCTGCCTATCACCTGAATTGAAGTGTAGAATGATCCCTCTTTCACAATACACCACACATTATTCGAATGAAGTATTAGGAACATTTTTGGAAAAAGTGGCACAACAGATAGAAAATCATACTGAATAGGTAAGGTTCCATTCCACTTTATATTCTCAAAAGAAACTTTGAAGTGAGAATATTGAAGTATGATAATATATGTAATTAATATTACAACACAAAACTGTTGCAACAGCTGGACTCATAAAGAAAATGCAGATTTAGGCTTGTCTTAAAGTTAACTCCAAATAAATGAAAAAGTTTACACACAAAACAATTTCTTCTTTGATGCACCTATTCAGTATTTTACGGAAAACTTGAATTGTTCATCAGTATGAATACTGGAGATTGGCATTTTTGAATTTTTCAAATGACAGCAGCTGGTGTTCAATACTCAGTAGGTATGCGTCAAAAATATTTGACATTTGATATGGAATAAATAATTATAATCAGACAAAATGTTGGAAGGATGATGAAATATGTTTATGAGGGAGATGTCACTTAGAGAAGACAGGTATAATAGTTGGAATAGCAGTTATTCTGTGTTAGTGAGTATGGCTATAGAAGCAAAACATTATAACAATGGTAACCGTACTTTACTAAACTTAAATCATAACGATATATATGAGCAACCAAGCTTCCCGTGAATTATTGTATAAAACCAAATTACATCACTTGGTATTCTTCTCTCAGTCAACACTTAACAATTTCAAATGATTGAATATTAAACTGTAACTTATTTCCTCGCGAGGGATACCTAATCTATCTACACTTTATATTTACCAGGAATCTACCCCCCCCCCCCCCATGTATAAATGAGTTTTATGGATCTCAGAACAAGGACTCCAAGCAGAGGAGTTTTGTTTTAAAATACTCCACATGAAAGAAGCATTAAGAATTTTCAGAGTATATCAATTATCAGAGAATGGTCGTTTACGAGTTCAAACAACAAATGATAATATTTCTTATGGCTCTGTCACATATATGACATTTGTGTGATTAATAAACCTTAGCTTACTGTCCAGGATGATATATAAGTTACTAATTTCATCAATCATCCGCTATTTAGAGTCATTAATTGAGAAGACAAATGTGATGAGATGCTTAGTAAGCTAAAAAAAGATTATTTGTAATCTTTTTAGAATTCAGTATAATATTATTGTGAAATTTTTCACATCAGTGAACACATTCACAGCATATATATGAAAAGAATGAATTTTTATACGCGGCGGCAGAATTGCCATCCACACTTCTCAGCATTATACAACCAGATAAGTCTCCATATGATCAGTCATGGCCACACAAAAACTTAACAATCAAATTAAGTTTTTAAACTACTATAGATGACTCGTACACATTGAATTAGCTCAGAAAAATGGACATCAATATTTTTGCCTAGTCTGAGGATCGAACCCACGACTCCTCGCTTGCAAGGCGAGTGTGTTAACCACTAGTCCAACCTAATGAATTAGGTACATACTAGTTAGGTATATTATATATACCGTGTGTACGGGGTAGATACATCAATGTGAACTTCCTTAAGGATCCTATCCTTAAGGAAGTTCACCCCGTACGGGGTAGATACATCAATGTGAACTTCCTTAAGGATCCTATCCTTAAGGAAGTTCACCCCGTACACACGGTATATACAATATACCTAACTAGTATGTACCTAATTCATTAGGTTGGACTAGTGGTTAACACACTCGCCTTGCAAGCGAGGAGTCGTGGGTTCGATCCTCAGACTAGGCAAAAATATTAATGTCCATTTTTCTGAGCTAATTCAATGTGTACGAGTCATCTATAGTAGTTTAAAAACTTAATTTGATTGACATCCACACTTCTGAGCAAGTGAAATCCAGTTTTCAACACAACAGACTGTGTTACATACAATAATCAAAAACTTAACAGTTTAATGCCGGGAAAAATTCACCTATCCAGATATACAGGATATCAAAGGATTAGGCTCAAAACGCGGGATCAAAATACCAGCATTGTGCCTGAAATATCTGTGTTCAAAAACTTTTTTACAATATTACAAGTGTTTATTATAATAGATTTTTGAATTTTAATATACAAATTAACTGGTAAATCTAATTTTTGTAAATTATTTATTAAAGATTTCAGAATTACCCCTGTAGCTGACATGACTAAAGGTATTATATAAACGGATCTAGAATGCCAAATATTTTTTATTTCTCCTGCTAGTTCTGTATATTTGCGTATTTTTTCTGCGACGGTTGTTTGTATATTATGTATTATTATGATTTTATATTTTCATTTTATTATGATTTTTATCTTTCTGACGACAATTTTTTGATTGATATAATGTAGTTTTTTAAAAATGGACGTGGATGTTGATCCTAAATAATGTAAAGCGCCCTTGAAGTGATATTATCACAGTACGGCGCTATGTAAATAGTCATATTATAATTATTAATGAATAAAGACGGTCCCAGGTTCTTTATACAAATAAGAGAGAGTTTTTCCAATTCTAACAGACAGTTTTTGATCCGTTAAGTAATTGAGAAACCATGAAAACAGTGACTCACCAACTCCCATGGGATGAATTCATCCAGAGGTAATGATGAACAATCTTCTCAAGAGCTTTACTAAAGTTAGCACAAAATAAGTCATCTTGCGCTTTGTCATTTTATTAAAAACTAAATTTTGGTAAACTGTAGGGTTTGACTAAGGCCCAATATTATAAAAGTCCGTTAGTTGAAGTTATTTTAAAATTGGTCCTAAATTTGATATAACTACTCGGTTTTCAGTATTAGAAACATCTGTTAATATTATTTCAGTAAAATGTTACCATCGGCTCTAACTGGCCGACCGACCAGGGATTAGTTTTTGGTAATTTGACGACTAGTATTGCTGTCTCACTATTTGCCTAAATAGTGAAAGAAATAAAAATAGATGAAGCTACGCACGTGTTTTGTTAGGATATACTCTCATAGCATCGCTGTCATTCACTCATTTGTTTTGTGTAAATTATGAGATTGTTGGATGAAGTTTTTATGAATGGGGAGCAGGTAGATAAAAGGGACAGGCAAGATCTGTGAAGATGTGACCACCGGTTAAAAACAATGGGTACAGTAGGCAAAAATATTTTTTTTTCGAATTGTCAAAATAGTTTTATAATACAGTCTCTAGTGGAATGTACGAACAGATCGCCATCCGTTCGTAAAGTGTCGATATACTTACGAATATTGGGTTCCTCGTTTATAATATCGGCCCTAAGTCATTCTAAATGACAAGAATCCATGCAAAGAGTCACTAACAATACTATTTACTGTGATAATTTCAAAAATAATACCTTTTCAAAAATCTTAGCTAACTGTATATAATTTTTCTATAATTGGTGACATCCTGCTTACACCCACATTTGAAAATGGATATTAAATAGATGTTTTCCCAACTATCCAGATATTGACCAGACGCAAAAGACCTATTAGATGTTACATACAAAGGATACGATAAACTATGTAGACATTATTTCAGAAATATTGGTAAGACATTATCAGGTACACTACTAAAGATTTAGATTTAGAGTTTCTTATACAGTGAATAATACCTTAAATTACAATATACTCAGCAAATAGTCGCAGGTTAATGGGGTAGGTACTTGAAATCAACATATCCCAAAGGTGCATACACACTTTTAAACATGTCCACGAAGAAATTAACCACATCTATGGGTGCATCTAGGTACAGCAGACCTGCCATTAAACTGTCAAAACTAGGCACTCCACTACCACCAAACTTCATTACTATGCTTCACCACTATTGGGTAATACTATACAAGAGCAAAGGTTGTGTTATAAGTTAGTCATTCGCAGCTCAGTTATCATTATGTATATAATTTATATATATCTGATAATCCATTTAATTGCACAAAATTAAAATGAAAATAAATAATAATGGTTAATTACGTAATGTATAACAATATTTTTTGAATAAAGTCATTTATTATTAACAATATGATACATAATTTATATGGTATTCACATAACATTCACTGCGATCATGATTAATTATATGAAATTCTAGGAATGCTATACAAAATACTGGTTACACCACATTGGATCACTGATTATAGTCTATATCACTGCAAAAGGTTGCACGTCCAAACAATACAACCTATTGAAGTAACTAGGACAATATACAATAAGTTAAGAATTAAAATATAACACTGTATTACTACAGTGTTATATTTCAAATTTATTATGATTCTATTAACATGAACTTTCACAAAGTTCTATACAATCAATAATAGGTTTATTAAAAACCTAAATATCATTATTATCAAAAGGCATATCGTTGTTGCATGTTTAAAATAGCGCATGTGAATAAATAAATGTTTTGACATTTCTTAAAAAGCTGCTTATTATGACAATGAAACCATTTTGTTAAAGTGATTCTTAGTATCGAGTATTAATATTGAATATTATAAAAATAATATCACACGAATAAAAATAAAACACTTTATTGTAACGATAGATTTGTATAAAATGCCTTGAGACAATGTCTTCCAGTAAACCTAATTAACAGTTGATGGCCTAATGAACAGTTTTTTAAGAGCATGACTAAATAAAATACTTGCACATGCACCATTTTCTATATGCAACATTGATATTTCATTTGTGTAATGTAATTGATTATAATATTGTATTATCACTTCAAGCTTTTTTACATGTGAACGACTTTCGGAGTAGTTTTGCCCCATAGCCAATTTAGAAGAACTGTTGATGCGCTTTGCGTGTCGCGGGCTGAAAAATAAAATAATTAAAAACTATAGACAAATAAAAAAGCACTAATAATCTGGATTTTCTAATTCACCAGAGTATGTCTCTTATTTCTTCCTTACAATTGAAATTCAGCTACTTGTTTATAGATTTGACAGACTGCAACACAGGATATGAGAGTTGTCAGTAGTTGTCTATGGATATATTCATTGGAACACTTACTTGCAATATGTCGTATAGAGAGTATGGCATATAAAAATAATTTTAAGAATAAAAGTGAATGTTTAACAAAATATTTTATTTAATCAACCTGACCACATCAACACTACTAATCTAAGCAACTAGAGAAACTTACTCATTAAGGAGGGATTAACAATTGATGAAGCTCGACAAAATGAGGGAACTCTAATATAAGTCATCTTGTATCCAACACAAAAACTTCCATGGTTTAATCTACCCACATAAGCAATGGTCAAGGATTCAAAGAATCAACAAAAATTGGCTATGGCAGACACAAGCTTCTCCCCTTATGGATAAGAGTAATCATTCACTGTGTGTATGTGGCCAGGTTAAGCTTTATTGTCGGTGACTATCTTCTTAGTAAATTTGATGGAGATATAGAGGAGGTAAATGTCATGATAAATTTTTAAACATATTGAAACAGTGTGTAGATTTATCCTGCAACAATGTTATTGAGATTTTTCAGTTACATACGTTGTATTTTTATGTGCAACTTACTTAGTGTGTAGTGAGCCTCTCTTAACCTGGCTGCGGCCTCGGGAGGTAGATGCTGTAAGTCTCTCTGGAGTAGTTCCATTTGTCTCATGCGATGTTCTCTCTCGTCTTTTAGCCGGATGTCACGCATGTGACCAACCTTATGCAACTGGGATATCCTAAAAAACAACGACATAATTTAGTTTTTTTTATTTATTTATTTATTCTCAAGGGACACAAACAGTTCAACTTAACAAATATTAACATTCATATTTCTCCAGCAAACAAACCAATCAAGGTCCCGCTAATTACCGAAGCGTATGACAAACACGTTGCTAGTAAACAGCAATAATGCATACTTTACCCTACTTAAATCAAAAACAAAAAACAAGACAAAAATCATGAAAATAAATACCTAGTTAAAAATTACACTACAATAGAATTTATAAAAATCAAAAATTAAAATAATTAAAATAGTTTAAATTTAGAATTTATAAATTAAAAAATCCAATATGTAACAGAAATACATTCATTATTATCTTTGGTGTTTTATATAAAAAATAAATATTTTAGATAGTAGTAATAAAAGATAAATATTTCAAATAAGATTGATAAATATTTTTTTTCATTTCATCTTCATATTTTTATAGTCCAAATGTTAATGAGGTAAACACACGAAAAGCCTAACTTATTCTACAAAGCGCCCTTATATCTGTTGATCAAATGGAAACTACACTATGTTAAAAAAATTATACTTATGATGGTTCAATGATTTTTTCAACATAAGTTATTACATTTACATCATACATGTTTGTTATCATAAAATTACTATCAAAGATAATTGCGGGTCATTTTTATTGACTGTTAGTTTAACTTCTTTTAAATGGAGTAAATAGCTGAATTAACATTGTCTTGTGTTGACAAAAATTTGACATAATTTTTAAAGTCACTTTTATGTATACCCCGAAATACAATACCATATTCACATGTGAATTTGCTCAAAAATCAACAAAATATAGTTTCCTTCCAACCACAAAACACAATGAAAGAGATTTTCAAAAACTACAAATGTTAAGAGGGACTGATAGGATTTCATATTTCAACATTCAATGTTAAGATTGGGAATTTATTCATTAAATTCATGCTACGATAGAATTCAAATACAAGATTGTAGGGGTAGGGTTGAATTGTTTTTTTTTTATTATTAATTCTTACTTATCTAATCCCATCTGGAACCAACTCTTTTCAGAAAACCTATGAAATAAAAATTCAAAATGTAATCAGAAAAAAAATATATCACAATTAAGAAAATAACAGAAAACTGTACGAACAGTCTCTTTCTATAAAGGCAGAGATGACATAAGAAAAAAATTACAAAAGATCAATATAACTTTCATTAGCCCATAAATATTTTTTAAAACTTACTTTGTTTCTAAGGATTTATCACCACCAGGAGATGATTCTGTAATCGTTGGCATGTCAGTTGTTTTAATCGATAATGATTTGTCTTTAGATCTATGAACATCCTCAATATCAGGTTTACTTGTGTCTTCAACTACTTCTGAACTTTCTGAATATTGCATTTTACTTGGATTGGTTTGAGATCTTAAATCTTCATTAGCTCTGAGCGCATTTGAAAGTTTCAGTTGCAAGGTGTCCCTCTCTTCCAACAGTTGTGTCAATTCCATTGTCAACTCTTCACATCTTACATCTCTTTGATGCAACATGTACATAGCCAGATCTAACTCAGCCCTAGCGGGACTATCTTTAGTCTCTGTAGAAGTAGTTGGTTCATTATCACCAGGCAAAGTTTCTTGGGAAAATGTTACAGATATTTTAGACTTCAACTTGTGTATTTCTTGCATATGTGATATCACTAATTTCTCATAAGTTTCTGCCTGTTCTGTTAAATTCTCCTTTAGTGTTACAATTTCTATTTCCTGACTCTCCAATGCTTTTTTAAGTTCATTCAATCTGGCATTCTCTCCCTCAATCATGGATTCCATTTTAGCATTAAGACTCTTGCATTCGTTTATTTTAGTTTCTAATTGAATTTCTAATTTCTCAGCTTTATCCTTTAGTTCAGATATGATCTGATCATACTGTGTCCTCTCAGCATGTAACTTCAATCTCATATCAGCAAGTTCTGCTTCATGTTCATGCACACTATCAGATATCTTATTCTCAGCAACATATAATTGTTGTCTAACATGGTCTAATTCAGTTTCTTTATTTGTCAATTCCAATTCATAGTCACTGATATTAACACTGTATGTCTCATTCAGTTGCTGCATTCTTATGGCACAGTCCGTTAATTCTTTATCTTTGGCAGTTAGCAAGGCACTATCATGATCACCTTTCCTGGAATTTTCTTCACTACTAACCTGAATCTGAAGATATAATGCTTTAACATTTTCCAGTTCATTTGTCAATATTGTGATCTTATTATTACTCTCAATGTTCAGTAATTTTTCATTTTCACAATCTCTTTGCATTACGCTTAATCTTTCTTGCAGTGTTGCTATCTGTGCATCATAAAAATGTTTGGCATTATCTTTTTCTGATAAAACATTATCTAGCTGTTGTTTGCTTTCTCCGAGGTTCCTATTAGATTCATCTAATTGTTGTCTGAGTTTGCTCAACTCTTCATTATTAACTGCTGACAATGATTGAGCAACTTTGGCAGAATCTTTTGTTTGTAAATTATCAGCGATCAACTGAGTCTGAAGTACATTTAATTCTTGTCTAAGAGCTTGTTCAAGATTCATAAATTCTGCTTCCCGCATTGCAACATGCTGTTTCCATACTTCTGCCACCTCCATACCTCTCTGATCCACGGCTTCATTAACATTGCTGCGTAACATAGTAAGATTGTTGATTAGTTCAGAATTATCTTCTTGCAGTTTACTGATACTAGATTGAAGAGACAATTTTTCACTTTCGTACTCTGCTACTTTTTTACTCCACTCAATGATTTCTGCATTCTTTGTGTCTAGTTCTTGAGTTAAATTGTTAAGTTTATCGGTAAATATAATCGCCTGTTCAGTTTCTTCACTGATATTCTTCTGGCCAAGTTTATTCAACAATTTATCATATTTTTCTGTCAAATCATCTTTCTCATATACCACCTTAATTAATTCAGTTTTACAAGCTGCTTCTTGCTCAGATACATCCTTGTACAGCATATCAAGCTTATCTTTTTCAGCAACAATGTTGTTGTACTCCATTTCTATTCTATCTTTTTCTGAAGCCATTTGATTAAACTTTTCTTGAAATTCGTAATATTCCTTGACTAAAGCTTCTAGTTTGCTTCTTAAATCCATTACTTCTACTTTCATTTGTTGCTCATTATTTTGTGAGATATTTTGAAGTTGATTTTTCAAATCAGCATTCTCATCTGTTAGCAAAATTAAATTACTTTGTAGATGATTGACTTCAGCAACTCTACTTTCTATACTATTTTTCAAAACACTAATTTCATTTTCCAATTCTTTAATGTGTAAAGGTTCTTGTTGTTTTAAGCTCTGTAATTCAGACTCTAATGAATTGTATGTCATATTCAGTTCCTCAAACCTGGATTTTAACTGAATATTTTGATTCTTTACATCATCAAAGTGTTGTAACAATTCGTTTTTCATTGCCAGTTCTGAAGTAGCACCATTTAACCGATCTTTCAATTCGGCAATTTCAGCTTTTAACATTTCAACAGCCTGAGCACTGATCTCCATTTTAGGATTCGAATCAATTCTGAGTTGACTAACCATAGTCTCTAAATCATCACATTTCTGGTTTATTTCAATTAATTTTTGTTTAAGAGTTTCATTTTCTTGCTGTACTTCGCCTATTTCAAATGCATTTTGATTTTTCAATTTTTCAAAATCAACTTCAATTGTCTTATATTGGTTTAATTTTATTTGTTGATCTTCAATAAATGCTTGCAGTTCCTCGTTATCCCCTTCTAAGTCTTGAATCTTTTTAATAAGTTCAATAATATCTTTAACATTTGAAACCTCTTGAGGTTCTGAAACTGCTTCAATTTCTTCTTCCCGCACAGGTGGTTGTGAATTATCATCGGCAAATGAACTATCCCAATCAAGATTCTTAAGTTTTTCACTTAATCCTTTATTTTGATTTCTGCAAATCTGCATTTCTATATCTTGTTTCTCTTTCATTTCCATTAACCTTTCATTAGCTGATGTCAAGACATCAATTCTTTTCAATAAATTATTTTTTTCTAATTTCTCTTTGCCAACTTCAGATGACATTTCTTTTACTTTACCTTCCAATGTCTTGATTTGTGTAACCAGTTCATCTTGAATAGTCATATCAAGCATATTAAAATCAGAGGTATGTTTCAAGTTTTTAAGTTGATTTGTCAAAGCTTCATTTTTCATTTTAAACTCCTTCAACTTTAATAATGCTCTAGTAGTTTTTTGTTGACTCTGTGCTAGGTCAGCTGCTAGTTTATTCTTTTCGTCAGACAATATTTGAATACATTTCTCTAATTCTACAATTTTTGCTTGATTGATATTATCACCAGCTTGGAACTGTTGTTCTTCAATACTATGCTCTTGATTACCCCAGCCCCATCCATCTTCTTGATCAAATGGATTTTCAGCATCAGAGGGAGCAGATTCACCAGTTTCATCTTTATAACATAAGAAGGCTGTCTTTGGTTGAAGTAAATCTTCATCTGCGGGTCCACTACCTTGGAAATATGAACGAATATCAACTGACACTGGTTCAGGCGGATCATGTTCAAAGTTTCGTATCATTTTCTTTTCCAAATCAGACATCACAATATTTTCTTGATGATCACTTGGAATAATTTGGTCTTCCAAAACTTTTAGGGCTTCTAGATCTAATGTATCAGATTTTTGTTTACTTTCCTTGTGAGTTGGGTTAACTTTTTTTGATGCTGCCACTTGAGAAAAGCTTGCCTGACAAATAGGTTCAATGATGGGAGCTACATTCTGCAACAAGGAAATTTCGCCTTCTAATCTACTGATCATATCAATTTTGAAATTGATTTCTTTGGACAAATCTGAAACGGTTTGTTTGAGACTCTTCTCAGATTCAATAGCATCTGTCAGTTGAGTTAAACAAGACTTAAATTGTGAATCTATGCGTTCAATTTCTAGACCTTTTTGAATGAGAGCCGACTCAAGTTCTTTCACACGATTAGCATTATCTCCAGAAAGAATATCTGTGTTCCCTGAAGACGCAAGTTGTAGTTGTATTGAAAGAGTGTTTATCTGTTTCTCCTTACTATCTAATAACTCTGTGAGTTCTTTTATCTTGGCATCAAATTCATTGTTTGGTTGTTTGGATTCAGAAAATTTCACAAAGTCAATATTCGGCATAGTTTCCCGTTGTTTATCTTCCAACTGAGCTTTTAGCAAAGCAATTGATTCGTTTTCAGCCTTCAACCATTCATTTTCTTGCTGAATCTCTTTCAATATTTGAGTTTGTGTTGACATTTCATCTTGAAGTTTGTCAAATTGTTCCCTAGACTGTCTCCTTTGAATCTCAGTATTACTCATTAAAGAATGCAACTCTGATTCTAAATATTCATAGTCTTTGGTTTTCTGTTTAATTATTTCTGTAGATTCTGTGGTAACTCTTTTAAGTTCATTATCCAAATGTGAAACGCGTTCATTTAAATTATGCTTTTCTTCTTCTAGCATTTGTAAATGGATTAAATTATTTCTAAGAGTAGTAAGCTCTGCTCTAGATGCTTCTAGTTCTGATCTCATTATTTTATTTGATTCTGAAAGGTTTGTTAACTTTTCAGCCAAATCTGTATTTTCATGTTGTGTATCTTCTAATTGTTTTTGTATGAATTCATCATGTTCAATCAAAGCAGCTAACCTTCTTTCTAATTCATCTTCATGACTAGAAGACTCAGAATATTTGGCATCTTTTTCATTTAGTTTAGTTACAAGATGATCAGTTTTTCTTTCCAAAGATGCCCGCCTTTCCTCCATAGTTGATACACTATCTTCTAACCTCAGAACTCTATCTTTGTGTTTGATGATTTCTGCTTCAAGACTTTCAATATAAATATCTTTTTCCTGCAATTTAGCTTCTTGACCACATTTAAATTGATTATATAAATTTTTAGTCTCTTCAATTAGTTCGGTTAGGTTAGCTATGGTTGCATGTTTTTCTTGAAGCTCTTGCTCCAAAATATTTAATTTAGATAGTTCTTTACATCTACTTTCTAATTCTTTATCACAAAGTTGTACTTTATTTGTCAATGAATTATTTACTTCTTTTAAGGCACTTAGCTTAGTATCTGCTTCAGAAAGACTTGAGGTAACATTAGCAACATTCTCAGTAAGTTGCTCATTTGCAGCACTCAAAGATTCAATTTGAATTTCATATTGCTTAATCTGAGACTGCAATTCATAGATTTGATTTTGCATAGCTACAACTTGCTTTTCCAGCTCTTCTTTACTTTCAGTATTAGCACTCGATTGCTGCAATTGTGATTGCACCACACCAAATTGTGAATTGACAAGGAAAAGCTCTTGAGAAGATTGTTGATATTTCAAACTAGCCTCTTCCAATTGAGTGACATACCGTTGCAATTCATTTTTTAATGATTCAATTTGAGTTTCTTGTTCAGTACATAGTGCAGACTTCTTCTTGAAGTTTGCAGCAAACTTTTTTAATTTTTCAAACTGCTCTTTGGACTTTTTATCTAAAGCGTCATACTCCTCTTTCTGTTTCAAAGTCTCAGATTTATAATCCTCACAAACCTTTTCCACTTGGGTCAGCTTTTCATTCAATACAGAATTGTTTTCTTCAACATTTCTTAAGGTATTTATAACTTCATCGTGTGCAATAGACTCCTTGCGAAGTTGCAATTTTATTTCATTCATTTCTTCATCTTTAGCTGCGCAATCTTCCTTCCACCTGATTATTTCCTTAACAATTTCATCCTTTTCACAATTCAATTTTTTTATCTCAAGCTTGCTATTTTCAATTTCGTCATTTCTTTCATTGACTCTGGACTCATATTGATTTATCTGTGATTTTAGAATCTCAATGTTTTCTAATGATTCTTCTATTTTTAATTCTAGTTCTTTAATTTTCAATTCATATTCCTGAATCATATTGTTGGACTTGGCTAAATCTTTTTCCAGTCCCTTGATTTTATCAACACTGTTTATGGAAGCTGATTTTTCTTCTTCAATCTGTGATAAAGTTGAATTCAACTTTCTACTCACAGCATCCAATTGCTCAATGTCCAATTTATACTGAGCTATCTCATCATCTTTGCTTTGCATTATATTATTCAGCACATCTAAATCACTCTTATGCTGGTCAACTGTTGCTTTGAGATTGATTGTAAAACTTTCATTAGTTTTTAATTTAATTTCCAATTCTCTGACTTTGTCTTCAAACTGTCCAACAAGTTCAGATAGTCTCTGCCTATCGCTGAGAGCTTCAATATTAGAATTCTCCAAACTGAATAATTGCTGTTTATACAAGTCTATCTCATTTTTCAATTTTACCACTTTATCACTCAAGAGCTCGTTGTCATGAAGAGCTTTCTCCAACTCAGTATTTAGAGTTTGTTGTTTATTGGATCCATCTTGTGAAATGGATGCATCTTCTTTTACTTGCTTTAACTGTGCATTAAGATTTTCTATATCTCCTTCTAGTTGTTTGACAAGATTCTTCAGACGTAAAATTTCTTTAGTCTGATTCTTGTTACTCTTGGTAGCAGCTTTGTTACCAGATGATTCATTCACTTCAACTTCAACTTGTGACGATGATACAGGTTGAATGATTTCTTTTTCTGACACATGTTCTATTTCAACAGTTTCTGAAACAACTACTTCTTCTGTCCTAGCTTCTTTTCCAGCAGACAATGTCTTCACTAACTGAGATAAATCATTTTTCTCTTGTTTAAGAGATTCAATTTCACTTAACAGGTTGCTATTATTACTCTTTTCTTCATCAAGAGCCGTAATATGATTTCTTGATGCTTGTTTTAAATTTTCTACACAATCTTCAAGATCCTTCTTCTCATTTAACAATTCTTCCATTTTCAAGGAGAGTCCACTATTTTCTATCTTCAAGCTATCTAATTTCTCCATAAACTCATGTCTCTCCTGATTAATCATGTCAATATTTGATGGAAGATCAGTAGTTTCAACGTGTGTGGAATGTGAGAAACTACTTCTCCTGAGTGATTCTTCTACTTCATCTCTCAATTTTGCCTTTTCCATATGAGTTGTTTCGATTCCCTTCTGGTACTGTTCAATTTCCATTTTTTCTTGAGATGTAAGTGATTCAACCATCTCAATGGATTCAGCTGAACTAACTTTTTCTGCACTCAACTTATCCAGTTTCTCAATAAGATCCATGTTCTCTTGTATATACATCTCTAATTTATTATTTAGTTCCACCTTTTCTTTGTTTAATGATTCTACATTTGCAAGAATGCGCTCCTTTTCAGATTTCAGCTGTTCAATTTCATTTATAGCTTCCCTATTTTTATTTCCTAAGATATCCAACTGTTCCTCTAACTGAGCAGACTTAAGCTCTGTGGATACATGCTCATTTTCCAAGTATGTTAAATCAGCGACTTTGTCCTCAAGAGCACTTATTTGTTGTTTTACACCGTGCAACTCTGCAAAATAATAATAACAGATGATTGACACATACAAAATATTGCATTACATTAAGGGAGGGATTCCCACCACTTATCCCTGGATGTTTCAAGAACATCAGTTCTCGTGTCATCTAGTCAATCTATAACAAAAGCTTTCTTTTTTTATCAAAAAGTGGGCTCGAGGTTGTCCTTATGGGATTCCCTCTGCAAAACCCACTCGAGAACTAAAATACTCCCTTGATGTACCCGTAGTTTTTACACACGTGTAAAACATTCAATGTCAAAAATAAACAAAAACATAAATTATATAATAATACCTTGAACCAAATCAAACTTCTGTGTCTCTAGCTCAGCGATAGCCTTTAATCTTTCTTCAGCCAGGTTCTCCGCTTCCATTAGCTTTGCATGCAATTGTGAATCAGAAACTGTAATGAGCAAGAAATGTTATCATGCAAAACACACATTACTTATGTAAGTATAACTAAGCAGATATAAATAACTAATGAAATAGACATAGAAAAAATAATTTAAGCTGAGATGTCTTAGAGGCAATCATAAAGAAATATAATATAAACTGTTTGGTAAAGATCATAAAATAAGCATCTAATACAGATAAAATAGTTTTTAAAATAAGCCGAGCCAATTATAAAATTACTAATCAATAAGAGTGACTACCTCTTCCACTATCATAATCCACCAGATGCAATTGCAGATTTCCTTTCTCATCTTCCAACTCTGCAATTTTCTGTGTCAATAATGAAACTTCACTTTGTAACTTGATCATCTCCGAATTTGTGTTGGACACTTTACTAAAATCATCTATACTCTTCTGCATTTGCTTGAGTTCCTTTTTATGAGCTGCCTTTGTTTTAATCATATTCTTGTTTGCTTCAATGAGCTGTGCATTTAGTTTCTCAATTTCTGCAAGTGCATCTTCCAATTGAGCCTCTATACTCTTTGTTTTGATGTCAGCATCATTTTCACCCAGTGGTTCTGTACTAAGATCACAATTTTTGGATTGGACAAGTTGACTATCACTGCTTTCATTCAAAGGTTCACTCTGAGATGTGTCTGCTCCATCTTCAATGCTTGTGTCTAATAAAATCTCCTTCATTTCTTTATTATCTGCTTCTTTTTGTGAAAGTAGTATTTCCTTTTCCAGCACCTGTTTATTCAATGTTTCAATTACAACATGTAATCTATCAATAGTTTCTTGCATCTCCTTCGAAGAATTCTTTTCGCCTGGTGATTCTTTTGGTGTAGTATCTTTGGGTGAGGTGTCAGATTTAGGATTAAGATTTTTATATTTTTGTGATCCTTTAGCTTTGGGTACTGCCTTACCTTTCTTTGTGGGCTTAGGAGATTCTTCTTTAGTTTGCTTGACAACTTCTTTCACTCCAGCTGTGATAGAAGTGTTTATTTTTTCTTGTAGTTCAATATTACTATGTCTTAAACTTGAATTGAGTTTCTCTAATATTTCAATCTTCTCACTCAAAGCGTTCATCTGGGATATTTCAGCACTTCCTTTTTCTTCATGTATATCAGTTTCAATGGATTTATCAACTTTTAGAGTAAGATTTTCAATATTCTTCATATTTTCAATAACCTCTTCTTTCATTTTATTGATTTCTTTTTCTTTCTCAGCTAGCTGTTCTTCTAAGAAAGTATTCTGAACACTTAAATTAAATCTTTCACTTTCTAAAATAGAATTGGCCTCTTCCAAATAAAATATTCTGTTTTTACAAGTTTCTAGTTCATCCGCTAATTTTTGTTTTTCTTCATTCATTTGGCATTCCATGGCTGCAAAGTTCTGTTGCATTTGCTGCATCTGTTCTTTGGTGTCATCCAGAAGATCTAAAGTATTTTTTCCTATAAAAGTAACAACAAAAAATATGAAATCCTTGCAATTTAAAGTATGCAAAAAAAAAATTATAGCCTCTATATTTCTAAACAAGTTAATCACTAACTACAATGACTTATTCCAACATACTCCAAATTGAAATATTTTGTTCTATTTTATCACAGTATTTTGCACAAGTAAAATTGACACGCTATGCACAATAAATTTAATGTCTTCTTATTGTTGAAGTTTTAGAAATATTTGCTTTTTTGGAACATTCACCAACTTCTGTCATAGACTGATGCCTCATTTATTTTTATACATAACATAAAATAAATTAAATAAAAAATCATACCCTTCTTGCTCAGGTCTGCTGACATTAAAGTAATAGCTTTAGTTTTCGAATCAATAACTGAATCTTTCTCTTTACAGGTTTCCTGCAGATCCAAGATGGTCCCTTCCAATTGTATTATTCTGCTTTTCAATTCATTTATTATTTTATTTGAATCAGAACTAGCACTCTCCAATATAAAAGAAGGCAGTGAAACCTTTGGCTTGGATTGACCCAGCTGTGAAAATAAAATAAAAACATGTTACCACAATAAATTGAATATATTTGCTTGCGCAAACAGATTTGAACACCATATACACAGATGTTTAGCATCATATTTGTTTACTTACAAAAAATTTACCTTTAAAATGGACACAATACTCAAACAAACAAAAAATATCTATACATAAATATCTACGGCCAATATATACTTGAGTACTACCATCAGCTTTTATAATCATACCCTGACGGTGTTAGTATATGTGAGAAGAAAATGTATTTGAAAAATTTAGATTTATATTAAAACAAAATGTAACAAATTCTGATGTAAAAGAATGTAGGAACATACATAGAATAGTTTTATATTTCTGTTAATCAAGGTAACTAAGAAAAAACTTTTGTTGAATGTAATTTAAAAGTACCTATGCTTTCATTAAATATTACATTTTAAAAATAAACATGACGATTTTTATTACTTTTTTTTATTTTAATTAAAATTAAATTTTCTTAGTACAAGGTTAGAATGAAGAAATATAATCAAGAAATAAATGCATCCATACTTAATAACTCCTGAGTTTGAAAAAGACATTATATGTCTAAACTTGAGTCACTTTAATAAAGTATGTGTAAAACTAAATAATCACATTTTATTTCTTGATTAATAGGGAATTTTAATAAATAAACACCAATAAAATTCAATGAAGAAATATACTTATTTAAAACAGTTATTCTAGATTTATTTACTGACTCATTTTTCATTTCTAAATCTACCTGTAATATTTCAACTGACTGGCTCTGATTTTCTTCCAGTTGTTTTTGTATTTTGGCCAGGGCTTCTTCCAGTTCTTTCTCATGTTGTGCTGTTTTTGCAATCTTGGCTTTGTGTCCCTGTATCTGCTGGTGAAGCATTTTTGTCACTTCGCGACTTGGTGTTTTGTGTTTGGAACCAGACTCTAAAAAAAAAATCACATATAGAATCTCAAACAGACCTCATCCTTTTTTTACACTCAAATTTCATTTTAATACAAAAAATTTAAACGGATATGAAAATTTCTCAAATGGATTTATCTATCTTAAAAAATATGGTATTTTTCAAAGTAAAATATTTGAATGAGCGACCAAAAAAACAAATAATCAACAAACAATAAACTGACTCTAATTCTATTTGTGGGACAATAAAAACAAATTAGCGACTGACATTGAGTGACAACAAATTTATAACCAAGATGCAAAAAATGGACGACAGTTATACTAGATGAGTGACTGACTAAACGGGTGATGAAAAATACTGACTACTAATTACGTAACTATATTGAATGATAAAAAATACTACTATACCCTCACAGCACATCCCACAAGTGGATTAACCAGCTGCAAATAATAAAGATGCAAGCAGTTCTGTCAGTGCTAATGAAAAAATTAAAACATTCAGGATGGGTGGCAAGCCTCATTTGCCGGATGCTCCACAGAATAGACAAAAATACCAAGAGAAATATGTAAATATTTTTTTCTTATTTTTTAAATTAATTTGAACTAGCTCTTCAAAATGCCTCGAGAAGACTTCTGTAGGCATTTTGAAATATAAACCACCTGAAGATGATGAATGATATTATCAATGGCTTTGAGCACAGATGTTGTAAGTACAATTTTTGATAAATCGAGATACGAAGATAAGCACCCACAAAAAATTGTATTATCTAAAACATTATTGTGCACGAATACGTTAAGTTGTAAATAATAAATCAGTGATTATGATAATGTATTGATTAAGTCTTCAATTTCATAAACAAAGCAATAGTTAAGGTTTCAAAATACTCCCCTCTAAGCCATCAATTTCATCGAAATGTCGTGGTAAGACCTCTGCCAGTAGGCATGGCGACTCCATACAACCGGAGATTACCCAGAAAACCAATCTTAACATATGGTTCACTCTGGGAAAACATGTATATCGTAAAATATACATGTATATCGTAAAATCATGTGATCTTTTGTTCATGGAATGCATGTTGGTTTTCCGCATGCATTTGGGATGAAAATTAGATGATACAGTCATTAATATATATACGAACGGACTAAAATATTTAAATGACTTTAGTATTTATCAGCTACTCTTAATATTTATTTTTAAATAAATTAATTGTATTCTTCTGTTGCGAATATGGAGTAAATCAACAGCGGGGTTTCGAACCCGTAATCTCCTGACTGAAAATACTATACAACTGCCGACCACCTTCTAGTAATACTTTTGGTTTTATAAGCACATCTAAAATAAAATTCAGTTCGCTTTAAATATACTGCCTGCCAATTTCCAATTTATTTGTTTGACACGCTGTCACCTAAATAGTCATTTGAGCAAACAAACTGTAATGAGTGGTTACTAAGTTAAATATTATATTGTTGCTCACATTGCATTGCCCAGTCAGTAATTCTGTTTGCTCATTTCCATATTCTTTGCTACCAATAATTTAAAAATTCTATTACTTGTTTAAATAATACTTTTACATCTTAAAACAAAAATAATTAAATTTATATAACTCATGATTTATAAAAAAGTTCATTGCCTCTAAAGAATATCTGTGTTAAGGTCACAATGAACAAAATGATTTATGTAAATATTTAAATTCATTAAATATGCAGTTCCATGCCAATAAACAATAAGTACATCTCAATCTTCAACATTTCAAACGTCCAGTTATATAGGCTAACTATTTTAAATTCTAATACTCTTGAACATCTGCACAATCTATGCAACTTCTGATGTGGATACCTCTATGTATCCGAGAATCTCATTCAATCTATTTATTTATTTATATTTATTTATTTATTATGACGTGGATGTAATGTTCTAAAATAGATGAATTGTGTAGTGTCCTTGAGGTTAGAGGGTATCTTTTCCCGGATTATTTTTGTTCCCGGGAAACGGGAAATTTTAAAATGAATTTCCCGGGATTCCCGGGAAATTCATTATTAATTTATAAATATTCAATTTTCAACAAATTTGGTATAAAAACTCTCATAACTTGTTGACCCTTGCAAACATTTTGATTTGATAAAAAAAAATCAAATTTTTGTTACCAATATAAGTAATTTGCTTAAAAAAAACTAAATAGCTGACTGACGAGATTTATTTAGGTACTCTATGTTATATCAAAATAAAAATTGTTTACAAAATATATAAACTTTTAATTTTTGATCATCCTATCAAGCAAGAAAATGTTATGGATTTTGGCAAAGCTTTTTAAAGATTTTTGACTTTAAAAAATGAGAAATTTCGACAAAAAAAGATTTTTTATATCGGTTAATATCCATGAATAAAACAAAAAAAATGACAGTTGGCTGCACTAATATTTTTAAGAACTATCTAACTTTTCGAAATATGTAAAAAAAAACATGAAAAATTGTAGGATTCTTATACATTGTCGGCCAAACACACCTCCGATTTCGAATTATATTTAGAATAATTATGCTTCTTTCAAACGAATACATTGAAGCTATAATTAAGTTTTTTTTTTAAAGTATAACACTTATTTTTTTATAAAATATATAAACACAGTTTGCATGTTTCTTACATGCAGCTGATCTGCTGGCTACCCCACTTGTGGGATATGCCGTGATGGTATAGTAGTAGTAGTATAACACTTATATTGGTAATTAATATTATTTTTCATATTTTCATATCAAAATATTCGTCAGCTTCTACAAGTTTATCACGACTATTACAGTTAACTAAACAAAGATTTCGGTATCGGTATGGCAATCTGCATGACTAATAATTTGTATTTTTTCCCGGGAAAGGATTCGTTTTTTTCCCGGGAAACGGGAAATAAAAATTAGAGGGTTTTCCCGGGAATTCCCGGGAGTAACCCTCTACTTGAGGTGCTTTGGAACATAAACAACAAATTAATGGTGTCCAATAATAATTCAATAAATTCTCTCTTTTTGAGGCACTTATTTAAGAATAAATCAAAAAGTGTATAATACTTACCATCAGATTTTAATGGAATACTTAGTACGGTGGTAGCCGCAGTGGTCGTTATAGTCGTGGTCGTGGATGTGACAATGGATGAAGAGGTCAGCACAGAATCCTCTGTGATAGAAGGAGTATGAGACAGGGATGATCTGGCAGAAGTGTCTGGTTCTACAGACGTTGAAGGTGTTGATCTCACTGTAGACAGATAATATGAATAAATTAATATTTAATCACTTTAGACAAAAAAAAGAAAACTTTATTAATAAAGTGGGCAGTAGCTTCATTATCTACTATACTAGGATTCAGATGAACTGTCGACTCCAATAATAAAACAAAATCCAATTAGAGGTGATAATTTATGTTATGGATATCGATGCATCAAACTTTATTTCCTTGTTACTCGATATATGTAAATATCACGTCTTATTTCTAATCCTATTACTGACCTTGTTTACTAGTCCGCTACAAGGATAGGGAAATGAAAAGCATATTTTTTTAATCCTTTTTATGTTAACCACATACATGTTTATGTGATTAGCTATATTTTGTACCTTAAAGGTGTATCTGGGTTTTTGTTACAAATCCAAATACAACCTTATACACCTTTCAAAGTAAGCTAAAAACTTGTGTCGTGAAAGGGGAGTTTTGCCGACACCTGAGATCAAACATGACATGTACAGATAAATATGAAATGATGTATTTGTACAGACTGTCAGGATGCAAAAACATCCGGCATAAGTAAATAGGTTATATGTCAAAAAGATTCAAATTCCCCGCCGAAATAGAGAACCACAAACCATTTTTTAGCTTCAAGTTGTCAGTCCTTTAAGGAATAAATAAGGGACACCAACATAAAAATGGGAAATTCACCCGTTTTATCTATGCCTCCGTCTCTTGGCGGTTTTGAACATGGCGTAGACACACGCTTGGTCCGCGCGCTCTGTTTTAATTATTCTGTAAATTCACAATAATAGTGTAGAATCAAAAAAGACACTAAGTGTCTAGTCTAGTGCCCAGAACCAGACCTGAGTACGAGAACAGCTATAACGGTGTCTGTAGTGCTTGGAATGAACACGCGAAGCATCAAGGCGTGGTCAACCCCCAACGCCAACCGTTAGTAAAGCTATTCAACTGTGTTGAACGCCGGAATTTTGGGTAAATACCTACCGTTCTCTATTAAACCCCAGTTCTCCTGTTTCTGAGACTAGGGGAGTGCCCGAGGTGAGACTGCCTCCTTAGTTCACTTATACAATATCATTTGATCTGTACGATCTTATATGGACCTCAACGCCTGGCCAACTGTGGAACCCTTTACCAGGACTTCGCCTGGTGTCCAGGAGACTCATCTCGCTACTACCGTTTAAAACCTACCCTCTCTCATTTTATTATTAAACCAACCAAGGTGATTTCTCTCAAACTAAATGCTCATTGAACTGACTACTTATCTTATATTGTAATAGTGGTAAAATGCAATTGTATTTGTTTGTACTTCATTCGTTAATCACAGTTTAAAATAGATCTGATAATAACCGCATAAATACTGTTCTTTATTTGTCCCCTCCAAACTCTTCACAGCGCACCAAGCAAACAACAACACAAGGGGATTTACGAATAACCACGCCCTGTGGATATAGAGTCAATGAGCCGGCACAGTAGTAATTAATCACACTTGCATAGAGTACTTGGTTTCATTGCTTAATTTGAGTGTGACAAGACATATATCATTCTATAATTAATACCTATATTTTTAATGTTCTTATAATTTAAAAAATTAAAACCTATTTTAAAAATACAAATCCTTTTCATCTATGTTTTATTAAGTAGGTAACATATAATTACCCATCACTACCAACTTACATAAGATACATGAGTGTGATGGGTGCAGGTAGTTGATCATTCTTGCTGGCACATTTTACGACAGAGTTTGCAACTTCATTTGAATCGTAATATAGGTACTTACCAATGGGGAATGACTGTAGTCCTGAAGGACTGATTCTAATAAATAACAAGGCAACGTAATATGTCACCGTCTATTGAAATAGAAAGATTAAGGGCATACATGGAAAGCATGTACCTAGTCTGAATCCTCTCCCTACAATAGGTGGTGACAAATATATATATACAGTAGTGGCCATAAGTATGAAAACGCTTAACAAAATGTATGAAAATGATCAAATTCAGGTATTTTTTTCTTTTTGTGAGGGCAACAAAGGAATAAATAAATATTAAAATGTTAAAATAATTACTTCAATATTTACAAAACAAAACAAATAAGAAGAATTTGTAATGTCGAAGATGTTGCGCGATGGGGCAAAACAAGAAGACATTTCTGGAGAAATCATGTAGGGAGGGCGAGCTCAGATCGAGTGGTCAGAATAGCAGCAGATGAACGCATGACAGGAAACAGACCCCCAGGAAGACCACCTAAACGATGGAGGGACAGTTGGACATCCAACTCCCAGGAGCAAGCTACGAGAATCACAGGACATAGTCCTAACTGAAGCAAAAGAAGAAGAAGAAGAAAACAAAAAAAAAAAAGAATTTCAATCGTTAAGGGGCATCTCATAAATGGCTGTTAAAACTCATGAATGTTGGTGGTTGAAATAAAACCACCACTAAATGGTAAAAAACCAATGACTCATCCAAAAAATATTAGAATTATAAAAAGAATAATGCTAGTGACACATTTCAACCATAAAAATAAATTATTTTTATGAATAAGTCCATTAAAAACTTAACTTTTCTAGGAATTTAAACAAAATTCTAAGCGTTTCCATTCTTATGGCCACTACTGTATATCTACCTCTATCTATATACCATGGCGTATCCCACAAGTAAGGGTAACTAGTGAACTAACCAGGTGATAAATATTGTTTTGCTATTAACCAGAAACAAGTCTTCAAGATTACAGTCGACCTTCATCAGTCAGCACATGAGTAAAATACTATCATTTATTTATTTATTCATTCTTTACTGTACATTGATAAAAAACAATTACATAAAAGGTATACATTCAAATTAAATACAATCAATATACAGAGGGCGAGTTTATCGCAAAGGCGCGATCTCTTCCAACTAACCCAAAAGAATGAACAAATACGGTATTGTACCTGAGGAGTCTGGAGATTCAGTTGTAGTTTTTAGCCTGGAGCCCTTGGCTCTATCCCTTATCCTAGCCAACTGAGAGACACATTTTTCCATCTTGAGACGGGATGTAGCGATTTTCTGATTCCTGGCTGCCTCCTCCGCCATCACCATCTCTTTTAGTTGGGAGATCATCACCTAAACACAAAATAATTTTCATAATGTACAAAACAATTCCTGCTTACTTTGGGATGTACGTAACCTATAATAATAAATGGTTGCATAACGTGCAGATGCATATGTGCAACAGTTCCATAAATTTTTACGTATTATAATAGTAATCTAATTTGAATTCCAATATTTTTTGATATCTAATTTTTATTTTATTTTTCGATATCAAATAATTTAAAAAGGATAAAAAAGTTTTTAAATTTCTACTCTTTGTCACAAAAACTCACAAGACCCTGATCACTGGACAAAATGGATTCTCAAGTTTCTAACCCCATGAAGACAGAGTGTGCTGGTTGCATGAAGAATCAAATCCTGGATCTCCCAAATGAAAATCCAATAATCTACTATTTCATCTTTCCCTTCCAAGAGAAAATACTTTTTATCAATAAAATATGGTTGTTACCTGTTGCTGAGAGAATCTTTGTGAGAGATCATCCATGTCAGCAACGTGAGACCTCGTGGAGGAGAGGGAGGTTGGAGTGCCTCCCTCTGTAGGGGTTTCGTCTCCTCCATCAGGATCTAATCCTGGTGGGTCGTTGGAGGACATTATTCTCTAACTCATAAATCTTGTAAATTATGAACTAGAAAAAAAAACGGTTTCATACTCAAAACATATAGAATCAAATACAAACAACATATTTTCTCACTTAAGTTTTTCAACAAAATCCACTACAGACTAGAATATTTTCTGAATATACCTATCTGAAATCACTACTACTACTACTACACCATATAGCATATCCCACAAGTGGGGTAGCCAGCAGACCAACTGCGTGTAATTAACATGCAGGCTGTCTTCTCTGTGCCAAAAAATTAAGACATTCAGGATGGGTGGCAAACATCATCGCTGCATTTGAGATGTAAAATGTCTATTTTTTCGAACATCTGCCTTTTGAATGCCATACTGAAAATAACAATATCTAAGTGATAGGAGTAAAAATGATGTCACTTTGTTGAAATGAAATTGCTCTAAATAGAGTAAGTATTTTCTTCTTTATATTCCTAAAAGAAATGTTGAGCAAGACCTAAGTTGAATATATATATCAAATCAATTCCATCAATGAATTATTATTTTCTTCTGAATAAGTAAAATGTAGATAATACTATGCCATCTTAGTGCCAACATTTATGTATGCAAGTGAGACGTGGACATGGTTAAAGGATGAAAGTGGCATAAGTGCAGTAGAAATAAGATCGTTGAGAAGGATGTGTGATAATAGTTTGAGAGATTGTGTGCTTAACAGTGATATAATAATAACAAGGATGAATGTAAATAAGTTATGATGGTTTGGACATGTGGAAAGAATGAATGAGGACAGAATATCAAGAAGATCAAATGGCAAGATCATTCAAATCAAATACTACAGTACGGTCACGCGTTGAGCACATTGAACAGGAGAGCATGCATGAGGAATTGTATGACAATGACGGCAGCGAAAGATGTATGCAAGGATAGAAGTGACGCTCGATCCTTTCTGCCTACCCCGCGAGGGAAACGGCTTGATGGTATTTATGCAGGTAATAATATATATCTACTTGAACTGACATTGAAAATTATTACATCTGTGATAAACAAACAAAAAATGATATAAAAATCACTTTACAGTGATAATCTCGCCACTACAATAATCTCCTAGTATTTTAAATTTTGTATTGTTTTATCAACACCGCTATAATATAATGATGATGTGCAAAAGAATAAATAAATAAATAAAATTATAATGTATTCACTGTGTCGGTTTTTAGGTAGTAAAGTTCCATGGAGAAATTAAAAACAAAATTTTATGTTTTTTCTACTATATTGATTTTTACTGAGTGAGACATTAGTAGCAAAAATCATTTGTTTGTCATTTCATGATAATAATAATAGATGACAGGCTCAAATACAGGATGCAGAAGGCTGTTCTTCTATCATCCACCAGGATAGTTAAAAGGTTTTAGTCCCTGTAGCTCTGTAAGTGATCTCCCATGATTGTACTATTTTCATAGGACATCATGGAAGAATCAACTCGAATAATGTTGGGGTTCTACATTTTGAATATAAATTTATTTTATTTTATTGTTTAATGTTACATTTGAATTTAATTCTTTATCTTATATTATGTTCAAAATGTAAATTCTAATGTTATTTTGTTAAATAAATAGATATGAATAATAATAAACTTTATTGCACAATAAGGAGCACACATAATTACCAAGTTATAAAACAATGTGATACAAATAAACGACACTGTGCAATACATACTATTCATGATGTAAGATGTATTTTAACATTCTTGATTTAAATCACTGAAACTAACTAAATTATTCACTAAAACTTAGGTTAAACATTAAATCTGATATTTTATTGTTTTACTCTACATGTAAACAATAAATTTACGAAATTGTTGAATAATTCAAACTTAATTACGTATTAACAACATATTCTATTGAATCCTATGATCTGAACCCTGCATTATTTGGATAAATTAGATCACTAATAGACAATACTCTATAGAAAATAATAAAATTATTTGCAAAATGATCAATTAATTCAAATAGCACAAATATAACAATTACAATAAACATAAAAATATTAATTTTGAATCCTATTAAGATATAAATATACATAACACGTCACATTAACACAAATAGTTTATCTCTGAAGGTAAAAAGTAAAAGCCTCGTAAACAATTACTGTCATGCACATGCAATCCATAAAATACAACGAAAATTTCAACTAACATAAGATTTCACTCCACCAAAATTAAAAATTAATGTTTTAGGCGTTAAAACTAGAAAATAATTGTAATTTTTATTGTAATATGCTGGAAAATACAATAACGCTCCATTGATATTCTCTATTAAGAAAAAAATATGTTATGGCTGAAATTTTAAGTAGTGTAAGGTAGAACTTACATTTTTTATTATTTGCGAAAACAAGCATAGCACAAAAGAGCATAAAAGTAAAAAAGGTAACAATTAATAGGTAATTTTTTAACAAATTTTAATAAAATGACACTACTCTCCCACACTGCCAACACGTCAGTCTTACGCCATGTTGCCAGATGAAAATATTTTTTGACAGTTTCAGCAGGCAGAGCCATATAGCAGCATTCTTCAGTCGTCAAAAAAATAATAGATTGTACAAAACATAATTTCCTTGGAAAAAATAAGTTCTAATATTTATATAGAAGACAGCAGTTACGTCACAGGAATAGGGCGTTCACATTTATTCACTCTGAATGTTCATCCAAAATGAAAAAGTGTGAACAGGCGTTTTGTCAATAGTGATCACTAGCGATGACGGATGAAAGCGATATTCACTGACATCATAGACTTTAATACTATATACCTAGACAGAGTACCTCGGTAACTTTTCATAGCGGTGAAGTGAGGCAAACAAAGATTGTCTCTTTCGCACAGTTGGTTGGCAAGAAGTATGGCAATAACGTCGCGATTTGTATGGGAAGTATGGAGTATGCTGTGAAATTTTCACATTTATTTAACTAAAACAGACGTAACAGTTGAAAAAATTAATATGAAGCGATTAAGAAAGCAACTGAAATGTCTAGTAATATAAAAAATACCAACAGTTTTTATTTTTGTTTATTTTTGTTCATGTACTCAAACTACTAAAATAAAACCCCAGATTAGAATGTTATTTTACTTCATTTAATCTATCTATCTATACCCTCATGCCGTGTCCCAGGAGGGGTAGGCAGAGAGAACGGAACGCCTTATTGATCTACCCTTACAAACTTCTTTCGCTTCCTCCACATTCATCCAGTTTCTCATACTTCATTTCTTCACTTCACTGGACGATTCTGAGAGCCTGCTGTGTAGCGTTCCGGTCTGAAGACAATATCTTATTTTGTTATATCCATTTTTTATTGCTTTTTGTTTTTTTTTTGATATGATTTGTTTCATAATATTATCTCGATACGGGTGCAAACCCAGTGAGGTAGTATTAGAATGTATCAATGAATATAAATTGTGAAAATGCTATATTATGTGTTGTATAATATTTCTGGAATAAAAAAAAAATTATTTAATAACACAATAATAAGTTTTTTCAGGGCAATAAGAGCTTGGAGCTTCTATTTGAGCCAATATCTCAAATAAATGTCCATATTAACTTTTATGTCACATAAAGGATGATCTTTGAATTCATTACACAGAAGATCCACTGGCTATCTTTTTCATAGGAGATAAATAGATGAAAATATATACAGAGAATAAATTCTCGATCTTTACCACAGGTGAACTAGAATTGGTTCCACTTGTTTGATTAATAACATTTTTCGTCATTCAACGGAGATGAAATTTAGATGCAACCCTGGCTCCTGGGTCACCTTTTGCTTTCAAAAATTTAGAAAACAATATTAAAGATGTTTGTAGAGTAAATGTGGTTTGTGAAATAATAAAAGAAAGAAATAATTATAATAAATAAACTAAATTGAAATGTACAAATAGTTTTCATATACCTAGTACATACCAAATTAAAGATTTTTTTTATTTATTCATTCATTCGGATCACAAAACATTTGAAAATACATGTGAACAGAAATAATTTACAAAATCACAAAACAAAAACAATTTTACCAGACACTTTGCAATCATTGTTAGTGTTCGACCAAATATGGGGTTTTGATTGAAGCCGATTGTTCAATTCTAAATCTACCTTTGGCCAGATGTATAAAGTGAATCCTAATTTTATATTTGTTAAAATATACTAAAATAAATTTAGAGTCCGATAAAGATTTCATTGATTCACAAAAAAAGTAACTATGTATACTATAAACTATAACTATGCCATCACGGAATATCCCACAAGTGGGGTAGCCAGCAGACCAGCTGCATATAACCAACATGCAAGCTGTCCTCTCCGTGCCAATATAAAACCAATACATTCAGGATGGGTGGTAAACCTCATCGCTGAATTTTAGATGTAAAATGTCTTAATTTTTTCGAACACCTGCCTTTTACAGGACACTCGAAAACCTACAGAGAAGAGTGGGAGAGCAATTCTTTTCCGGGGGCTCCACGGGATAAAAAAGTATATCAATAAAATAACTATTACTAACTCAATATTAAAACTATGAACTACTGTTAATAAAATTTTAAAACCACACCAAACTTGAAATAAAAAGAAAAACCAGATTATAATTTAACACCAAACACTAACCAACTCCTTAGTATTATAAATACATTCATTCAAATGTATAAAGCATGGTATAAACGAGGATTTTATAACGAAACACGAGGAACCGCCAAGAAAACGTACCGCAGAAACCAATGTTTTGCCAACCAGCTAACGAAAAGTGCCGTGCAAATCGACACACTTTTGAGGGTTAGTACGCCGTCTAGGTATATAGTATAAAAGTCTATGACTGACATAGACCTACTATTATTATAGGTCTATGTTCACTGAAACTACCATAAACAATTTTTATCTCATTATATATCTTATTCTCTATTAATTTGTATGGAAAGTCAGAGCGATGTACAAAATTATCAAGCTGTCGAGAATCATATTTTTGTAACTTGTTTTAATTTTATTTTTTGGGGGATTTTAACAAAAATGATCGAATTCAGTAAATTTGAGGTCGGAAAACACAAATATGTCAGTTAAAATTTTTTGAATATCTAAGTTATGGAGAATTTCCAAAAATAAAACCCAAAATTTTTGACGTTTGTCAAAACACTCTAAACAGCTGATGACGTCACGGAGTCCCGTGAATCATAGTAACTTTCGCAACCACAGATTATAATCTCATACAAACATGGGACTCCGTGACGTCACAGAGCCGCCATATCGTTTTTGATCATTCCGAGAAAATCCAATTTTTAAAAGCTAATAACTAAGAAAATAGTGCAAGAAAAAATAAAATAAATTGAGGTTGTGTTTCTTTCATACTAATTTACAAGTTTATGTAATAAAAAAAAAATCTGCAAGTGGCCCATTTTGAATAAGTGTTATTTTTCATTTTAAAGTGTTGACATGACAGTGAAAGCGTTGGATGAACAATGTTCAACAACAACACTTCACGTGTTCAGAGGCCTGAGTCAACAACACACTTTCGTCTCACGTTCCCGCTCCGTTAGCGTTCGGGTGCAGACGATGTTGCAAGCAAGTGTCAATTTCGTTGCTAAGATACACAATAGTTACGAAAATTAACACTTTGGTGCACCATCGTCTGCACCCGAACGCTAGCGGAGCGGGAACGTGACGCAATAGTATGTTGTTGACTCAGGCCTCAGGGCTTTAGCACACCTCCGCCGCGAAATAGCGAATGCGAAACCGCTGAGCGGAATCGTAGTAACGAAACCGCTTTCAGCTACCTAGTACACTTGCGAGGAACGCGAACAGCGAAATCGTGATACCGAATAAACACTATTACGTACGCAGTAGTGTGAAATTAGTGGAACTAAATTGCATATTCCATAGTAACTTTCTAATATTGGCCGAATAGTAAATATTGAACTATAATCTATCTATACCATCACGGCTTTCCCACAAGTTTATTACATGCAGTTGGTCTACTGGCTATCCCACTTTATCTATCTATACCATCACGGCTTTCCCACAAGTTTATTACATGCAGTTGGTCTACTGACTATCCCACTTTATCTATCTATACCATCAAGGCTTTCCCACAAGTTTATTACATGCAGTTGGTCTACTGACTATCCCACTTTATCTATATAAACCATCACGGCTTTCCCACAAGTTTATTACATGCAGTTGGTCTACTGACTATCCCACTTTATCTATCTATACCATCACGGCTTTCCCACAAGTTTATTACATGCAGTTGGTCTACTGACTATCCCACTTTATCTATCTAAACCATCACGGCTTTCCCACAAGTTTATTACATGCAGTTGGTCTACTGACTATCGCACTATATCTATCTATACCATCACGGCTTTCCCACAAATTTATTACATGCAGTTGATCTACTGACTATCCCATTTTGTCTATCTATACCATCACGACTTACGAAGTAACTTTGATTCGAGGCCATTCATAAAGTAGTAACATTTAAACGCATTTTCGACACATTTCGACACAAAGCAAACTATCTGCACTTTGGTAATTCCGATTCGAAACTGATTCGAAACTGATTCAACACAGAGCGGCTAAAATGAATAAAGAAACGACGTTTCGAATTCGTTGGTTTAGAAAACTATGCATTCATACCAGTTCTATTCAAACTGTTTATTGCTTAAGACTTATAAAATTAAAATGCACCGTTATTATTTTTACTGAAACATTGTTGTTTTGCACAATGATGGTGATATCTTAAATTCATCTGCATTGCTTCTGAGGATAGTGATCTAAAATATTTCTGTAAATAAAAAATACTAATGATGATATTTGTTGTTTTCATTCTGAAATAATGATGCGAAAATGTGTTCGTCATACGCTTCGGTAATTTGCGGGACCTTGATTGGTTTGTTTTCTGGAAAAATATGACTGTTTTTGTTAAGTTAAACTGTTTATGTCCCTTAAGAAGAAATAAATAAATAAAAAAGAAATAAATAAATAAATCAAAATGAGAAATTTTCAATTTCAGAATTGTAAATTTAAAGCAAAATTTTGTAATTTTTTCGATAGATATCGATGATCAAGAATATTTTTTAAACTAGAAAATTTTGTACTTAGCATATTTTTTTTTAAATTATCTCGATATGTTAATAAATAAAAAAGATACAATAATTTTCCTAAAGATCTATTTTCATTAAAAATCACCCACGGCACGTTACAAAAATTGCCTCAAAAAAAAAATTCGAGAGTAAAAAATAATAATACTTGTTTGAAAGTCTCAATATATCAGGCAATTAACAGGCAAAGTATAAAAAAAAAATCAAAAACATCGAGCAACGATTTTTCCATTGTTTGGTTTTTTTTTTGTTTGGATCGATACGTATGTACTTATTCATTATCAACCATAGACTTAGAAAAACCTGTAAAATTAGAAGCTGCTAGGAACATTCTTTGTACAATTACAATTATTTATTAATATAAATTTTATCGTTAAAATTATAAAATTATAAAGGCGCACTAAATAATTGGACCTATCTAACTATTTTACTCGACAAAGCAAGCCTTGCAGGGAAATTTTAGGTTAACATACCGCAGATATAGTATTTATACTTCGTGTATGTTCAAGTGAATCGACAAATTATTAAAATGGCGTTTGTTGTTTTCCCGCATCCATGATTAATATCACGATGTCAAACATTTTGAGGTTAGATTATTCCTCACGCGCCATGACATTTGAAAGTAGACACATCTAGAAACGTCGTTTCGAATTTGATTTGAAACTTCGTTTCGACATTTCTTCCCCATTTTTAGTCGACGTTTCATAACTGCTTTGTAACGGGGACTTAAAATGTTGCTTGTTTTTGAAACAAATGTTATCGCCGTTTCAAATCGGCGTCCAGAGAGCGACAAAAATGGTTTCTTGGGCGGCTTTCCCACAAGTTTATTACATGCAGTTGGTGACTATGTAATAAACTTGTGGGAAAGCCGTGATGGTATAGATAGATAAAGTGGGATAGTCAGTAGACCAACTGTATGTAATAAACTTGTGGGAAAGCCTTGATGGTATAGATAGATAAAGTGGGATAGTCAGTAGACCAACTGCATGTAATAAACTTGTGGGAAAGCCGTGATGGTATAGATAGATAAAGTGGGATAGTCAGTAGACCAATTGCATGTAATAAACTTGTGGGAAAGCCGTGATGGTATAGATAGATAAAGTGGGATAGTCAGTAGACCAAATGCATGTAATAAACTTTTGGGAAAGCCGTGATGGTATAGATAGATAATGTGGGATAGTCAGTAGACCAACTACATGTAATAAACTTGTGGGAAAGCCGTGACGGTAAAGATAGATAAAGTGGGATAGTCAGTAGACCAACTGCATGTAATAAACTTGTGGGAAAGCAGTGATGGTTTAGATAGATAAAGTGGGATAGTCAGTAGACCAACTGCATGTAATAAACTTGTGGGAAAGCCTTGATGGTATAGATAGATAAAGTGGGATAGTCAGTAGACCAACTGCATGTAATAAACTTGTGGGAAAGCCGTGATGGTATAGATAGATAAAGTGGGATAGTCAGTAGACCAACTGCATGTAATAAACTTGTGAGAGATGCCGTGATGGCATAGATAGTGTAGTAAAATAATGGCATATGGATATTGGCTTGGAGAGGACGACTATTATGTTTATTAGTGACTGCCCCATATGTGGGAAATTTCATGATGATATAGATAGAGAGAATCTTACTTCACTTAACCGCAGACCCACGCTATTTCGACGTTTGGTCATGGTTTCGCTCCAAAAATCTGTCGAATATTGTACAAATACAAAAGCTGCACAAAAGCGAAACTTCAGAGACTGCGAAAAAGCAGGCGAAGATGTGAATGCATATTTCGTAATCTATGGCGAAACGGTGCTAGAAAGAGATAGATGTATAGAAAACAGTAAGTATGTATTTGAGCATGCCATCTCGCTCTTGCGTACGACGCACACGAACTGACAGATTTAAGCGGAGCCGCTTTCTCGATTCCGCCGCGGAGGTGTGCTAACGGCGTCACTTTCGATGAACAGGGTTTGACCCTGATACTTTGGATGATTATCCAAAGTGGAGCAATTGAATGATACTTATGTCTATATTAGCGTTCATATTGCTTTACTTTGGATGATCATCCAGAGAGTCAGGGTCAAACCTGTTCATCGAAAGTGAACGTCTGTTCACACTTGTTCATCCTATGCTTTAACTGCCTTGTCAACACTCTCAGTCATGTTGTATGTAGTTTGACGTACTTTCGTGCAGAAATAATTAAACAAATTCAAAAATGAAAAATAACATTCATTAAAAATTAAAATAAGTTAATATAATATTCTCAACAGCATGATAATTTTGTAAATGATTCCGACTTTCAATACAAATTTATATATAAAACTTGTTTCTGGTCGTTTCAGTGAAAGGACCTTTCATCAAAATTATGACGAGTGGTAATCTCTTTCCTCCGTCATCGCAAGTGATCACTATTGATGAAACGTTGTTCGCTCCTTTTCATCTTTGAGGATCATCCAGAGTGATCACTGAAAGTGAACAAATGTGAACGCTCCTTATAATAAGTCTTTTTGTGTGCAGCCATCAACAAAAATAAGTATGTATTGTTGAACTGTCATCCGTAGACAATATTCTCTCTGGTTGTCATTTGCAAATCAAATAGTGTATTACAGTGTATTATTCTCTACGAAATAGTGTTTCATCATTTTGAGGTTAGGTGTTTTCACTGGTGTTTTGAAAAACTATTTTAATTTTGTCTTTTAGTCAACTAGATGGCCAATTCACTTATCTGGGTAAGATTGTGTAAAATTACTCAACACAGTTATAATATAATTTTCTGTACACTTATGCTACATAATATCTTTGGATCTACCTACTGCAATCACTTACAGACCTTACAGTGCATTAGCGATCGCAATGTTAGGATATGTTGATTACCAATAAATGTATTGCTCAGTCACGCAAATAACCTGTTTCATTAACTGGTTAAGTCTCAAATATTTTTTCATGATTGTTTTTAAACGATATAGATAATTTGTACACATAGAGATCTAAAAGGACATGTTCAAAATTTAGTACTAGGATACACTGTTCTCGAGATCATTGGGAGGATGCAGTATACAAAATCGACAGTATAAAAAATAAATGTTTTATCTTAAATTCAGCTATGAGGTTTGCCACCTATCCTGAATGTCTTAATTTTTGTTGACATGCAGAAGACAGCTTGCACAATTTTTACATGCAGCTGGTTTGCTGACTACCCCACTTGTGGGATATGAGGTACGTGTAGTACTAGATCAGTGATTAGCTGTTGCTGAGTTTTGAATAGGTACTCTGTAATGTGGTGTTCTCATGAGACGATGCCCGAAGGCCTGGCGATTTTGCTTGCATACAAAACAAAATCCGTCGATTGTGAAACACGTGCACACAGTCCACCAACATAGATTCAATCTCTCAGATTTTTACGTTTTTAAGATGGCGAACGTCAAGGTAGAGATCGTGGGTATTTATCATTAGTTGAAAACGTTTAAGTATAGGATATAAGGCACCTTATAATTAAGGAAACAAACGCCACAAACCAACAACAAAGATAATGACTGTCATGAAACAGGAAGCGATTATAAAGTTTTTACCATAGATACGGATGCCGTGAATACCTATCTGCGCATGCGCGCATCGTTCCACCAACGAAAAAAGTTGAAAGGTGGTCAACTTGAGATGGTATCATTTTTATCATTCCAGATTAACTGTCAATTTGTTGTTCACATGGTTCAAATGGATGATGATATTTTGGTTTCCTTACAATATTCTTCTCGTCAGAACAACATTTAAGCATAATGAAATGACCAGAAACAATTGGAATACTCATTATGGAAAAAATATGCATTTTTTAAAATATTAGTCTGCTGGTTACCCCACTTATGCCGTGATAGTATATGGCAGTATTTCCCAAACTATTGGTCGCGAGAGTGAATATTGAGTGGGCCCTGACTCGCTACTAGAGAATCTGAGCATTACCAATATTTATGACCTCTCTTCTCTAACGGGCTGTTTCACCACCTCTGGATAAAGTGCCAGATAGCCAATCCAACACAAATCTAACGGATAAAACGAAAAATGCGTTTCACGATTCCCTGACAGTGCTAACCTATAGATTAAGTTCCAGATAAGTTATCCGGCCGATAAGTCTTAGATAGTGTTAAACTGTCAAAATTTGTTTACATGTTCGTTGCCTAGATATATTCCAAGGCAACGAACGATATATTCCTACCTACGTGCATACATTCATGCAAAAAACTCATGAAATTACAACGTTGCCACTGCTATCTGGCGGATAGCAATCCGTAAGAAATCTGTAGGTGGTGAAACGCTCGCTTCAGTTTATCTTGTAGATTAATTTATCCTAAGGATTGTTATCTAGAACTTTATCCAGAGGTGGTGAAACAGCCCGTAAGACAGTTAAAAGGTGGGTCCCAAGATTGGAAATTTTTCTTAGATGGGTTGGAGCCCATTCAACTTTGAGAACCACTGGTACATGGTGGATCTCAAACGAGATCACGGGGATCAGTTATCGAATACTTATAACATTTTTTTATCTATCGTATTGATTTTCATTTCATGGAATGTTAAGTGATCAATGAATAAAACAAATATATTGTAGTACTGTAAATCATAATTTTAGAGAACGAAGATAATTACTAAACCTAAAGTATACACTGGTGTATTTGAAAATGGTTTAGCTTCGCAATTACCAGAAGCTTATAGGAAATTTTGGAAGGAATGGAAGCAATCATCTCGTGCTCCTGTGCATTACACACCACAAGAAGGAAGATGGAAAAAGAATGAAGTTACAGGAGAAATATCCCCTATACAAAATGTACCAATCCCTACTAAAACCCCCAAAGAGGCTCATTTGGGAATTTGGGGAGGGGAAGGAGTTATCAAAGGTGAGAAATTAAAATCACACATTCATAAAGTTACCCAATCTTGTTGATAAAACATACTCTACAAATAATGAACATAATGCTTCCAAACACAAATTGGTGCGATTGATGAATTTAGCATCGGAAAAATAAACTAGTCAAGTTTGTAAGCTTTGTACGCCTGTCCAGTTACCATCAAAAAAGAATTTGCACGATGTGTGCAAACGAGGTGTCAGTTGAATGATTTTCTCAGTTACTCATAACTTTATATTTAATTGTGTTATGTATTAAAATTATGGATTGTAATAATAATGATCAGTTCTGGAGATTCACAAAAAGAAAGTGTTTTCCGTGTATTGGAAATACAATTATTCTTGATTACTCTCTTAGAAAAATTATGTTGTGGTGACTCTGGTACATTGTTATTGATTTTTTATGCGTTATATTGAGTAACTTCTATTATAATTTTCAGGATATATGAAGAGAAAGTCAACTGTAAGAAGATTCCCACACTTTTGGGTACCTCAGTTGGTTAGATCTGTTGTGTATTCGGAGATTCTGAATGTTCACTTATCACTTATAATAACGGACCGTGCATTGATGTTGATCCATGATCATTATGGCTTTGATCATTATCTCTTGAAGACTCCAGCTTGTGACTTAAAGTCACAGCTCGCAATTAAAATTAAGAGACAGATGTTAATAAACTTACAAGATAAGTGTCCAGCGTATGAAGAAGATCCAAATAAACAAAATGAAGTTTTTGAAACGTATAAGCATTATTTATCCCCAGTAAGTATCATAATAATTATATTTGTTTTTACAGCTTAATCATTTGGAAATATTAAGTAAGAAATAGTAGTTAACAATGTGCATATTCGTAATTATACAGTTTTTATTTTTAAGAAATGTGTTTTTGTGTTTTTACTACATATTAATTTTTACGACTGGTTTTGACATGTTAGTGTCAAAAATGTTTTTCAACAAATTTATATAGTTTTTCCTAATTCTTCCCTAATAAAGTCACACTGTTTTATTTTATCACAAAAATATGCTCAAAAATAAGTATTTTTCCCGGTGTGATGTTTTATCATCCTGAAAAATAATCCAAGCTTACAAATGTAAATGTAACACATACATACTTTGTATTAACTAGTCGCATTATTATTAATGTCTTGTATACCTACACATTCTATGATAGTTATGAGCATTCAGATCGATAATGACCTAAAAAATCAAAAGACGTCTCTCTCGCGTTATATCAATAGTTATCCCATTATTTTTTTTAATGGCGGCTCATCCCGTTGGATGTTATGGCAATAGTTTCATCTTTCATATAAATCATCATATTATATAGTTATCCTATTATAATGCTTAAGTAAATAAGTTGTTGATTTTACAGGAGGGCACAATATCTGTCAAGTTAATTTCTCATTTTCTTTGATTTTAGTACACTCCTGAAGAAATTGAATGGTATGGACTGTCGTTTGGTCAAGCATTAAAGAAGATGAAGGGCATTAAAATAGCAGAGATGGAGGCTAATACTATACCGATGAAACACAAACTTAGGTTAGATCTTGTGCAAAAATTAAAGGATGCTGAGATCTCAGGACATGGAACTGATTCTTTGATTGCTGGGTAAGATATTTTATTTATTTATCACTTGTTCTAATACCAAAATATTTTTGCAACTGTTAGGCAAGCAGCCAACAACGGATGGTTATGGTAATTACTTAGATAAAAAATGTAATGTTTTATTTTAATCTGTGCAAATAATGTTTTGCGCTATTATTAGCATAAATGTTGTGTAAGCCATCCATCGCCATAAAATGTCCCACCTACATCATTAGTAAATGAAAAGTCAAAGAGCTATGCAAATAGGTATGCTCAGACTCATGTGAATACCCATAGAAATACCCACAAACACAAGAAACCTCAAATCTCCTGATCTCTATGTAAAAATAAATAATCCATTTTATTATGCTTATCACTCAGCTATTTGATTTCAGAAAATCTACCACAAGTTCTTCATCTTGGATCTCAAAGATCAATCCATTTAGCAAGAAGGAAACATAGTCATAGAAGCGGGAAAATAGGGAATGCTTTTTAAATATAAATAATGAACATAATTATATAATAAAAACTTTCTTCACACAGTTTTCAATTCTTTTAGCGTACAATACTATCTGTTATAAGACAAGAGTTGTTACTAGATATAGACATTAATAAAATCAGTTGTTTTAAAATTATTTTTCTCTCATTTTATTTAATTGTCTATTATCACGTTGTATTTCATTTTGATAGAAACAAAGTAATAAGGTCTGTATATAGAGCAAATATAATGGAATTCGGTAGTTCAATGGTTAAGTCTTATACTTATTATTCAGATATCCCACATTTGAACACCACTCAGATGTACTTATTATAAGGGTATTTGGGAGTATATTTATGTTTATTAAAAACTTCGTAGATTCATCTTTAAAAGAATTAATTATTCACTAATTAAGGTAGAAACTTCTAAGTAATAATAATTTCAAGAGTTAACTTTTTGACCCTTTGATAATTTACTAAAACATTTTCTGTAAAATAAACTAGACGTATCTCAAAGATAAAATTTAATTTGAACAGGTTATATTGTAATTTAAAAATGCATATAATTAACTACATCATTTGTTTACATTAAAACAACTACATAATTATCTATTCATCTACAAGGAAAATTTACATAGCATTAGATATGTTCAATTTAATACAGAAATTTGACATCGGCATTGGCGAAACTACGATGTGTATTTAGCCCTTTAACATTGGTAACCATGATATATTATGTAAAATATATGGGATACAAAATATGTTGTATTCAGATGTACAATTTGATAGAATCGTGAGGCAAGGTAGTGGCATTAAAAAAAATCAAAATTATGCATACTACTCTTGTAAGTTTTTTGCATGTCCCATAAGAAAAATGTTGAAACATTTTCAATTTAGCAATGAGGCAGGCCCCTCACTCTATATGCCATATTTTTGTGATTTGAATGGAACGAAGAGGATTGACCTGTAAGCTTGTGAGATCACCAACTACTCCATTTATAGGAATCGCCATAATGATGCAGTTAATGAATTATATTTTGAGGCGTTCCAAGGTATTTGATACGCTGCAAAAATTTATACAATAAAAGAATTTTGATAAATTAATCTCAAAAGGTTCACCATCACTGGTATATGATTAATAAAATATGTATTTTAATTATTCAGATCGAAACAAAATAAAAAAATTATAAACATGAGATATTTGATTAAAAACTGCAAAATTTAAGTATTTTCTTTTAATAATATGTATTATGCAACTTACCATTAATTTTTCTTTTCGGTAATGCTGTAAATAACAATTTAATAGAATCAAATGATATTATATTTAGTTATTGCCCTGTGATATTGTGCCTGTACACAATAAGATATATTGTAATTTATGAATAAGGCAATTTTCACAATTAAAAATTAAATATAAGTCCTCTGTCTTCTTAAGAGGAATTCTTATTTTCAAAACTTGTAACTAAAAATATTTATTTTAATGAATAATCTAATTCAACAATATTAGATTGTGACACAAATATACATAAAAAAACTCAAAAATCACTTTACATCTATTTTCATAGTTCAAAAATATGAAATATAACTTAAAAAAAATGTAAAATATTAACGAAATGAATTATTGGAAGAATGATGTTGAAATAAAATAATAAAGGTACATAAATGAGTATTATTAATAAATACATTTTTGAAAAATGATACTTTATTCAAGTCGTAAATTAATTCTAAGACTGCACTAGCTTTTAGCCATTATTACATTTTTTATATAAAATTAGTTGCCAATTTACTTATTGCACAATGGACACAAAAAAACAACATTCAATTGAATAAACAAGATATTATAATATGTATCTACAAAAACAATAATAATAAATTTAATATACCTACTTTGGTATGTATTTTTTTATAATTTAAATTTAATTGAGAAAATATTTAAAATCCATTAGAAATCTACTAGGTAGCAGCTTTGACTATGCAATGACGAGATGATATGGCAAACTTCATTAACAATAATGGTACATTACTAATATTATAATGGTCTATCTACACAATATTCAATATCAAAACTAATAACAAATCAAAATAATTGTATTTTTATGGTAATTTAACTAATGGAGCAATCAATTTCCCCAGATCTTGGCAGACAATCCAGTAATGAAGCCACGGCTCTCGTGATATAAGTCATGGTTCCATAGCTTCCACTGGGGGCACTATCGTAAAAGTGTTGGCACACATAAGCTGCTCCTCCACAAAGCAAACCACCTGTGGCAGACGCCTCACGTTGACTTGATGGTTTGGCGCAGCAAAGTGTTGCATCACCATTACATTTTATCTGGAAGAAATTTAATCAAAAACATTATATGTACTGATAATTGATATAAAAATTGCTATCACAAATAGTCCATTATTGAGTTCGTCGGTAGCCTGGAGGTAGAGGAATGGGTTAGTTGGAAGATATCGCGCTTCTGCGATAAACTCGCCCATTGCACAATTTTTTTTGTATAGTTAAATTGAATATTTTCATATGTTGTTTTTTTGTGCAATAAAGTTTTTTATTATTATTATAGAGTCTCGGCCTCGTTAACATGGGGTCCGTGGTTCGATACCAGGTGCCGGCAAACTCCCCTTTCACGACACAAGCTTTTAGTAGCTTACTGTGAAAGGTGTATAAGGTTGTATTTGGGTTTATAACAAAAACCCAGATATATCTTTTAAAAAAAAAAAATTGCTAATGGCAATACAAGAATGAAATGGTGAATTTTAAAACTATCAACTTGAACTTATTTATGTGTATTGTGTTATTAAACATATCATTACAGCATATAGGTATTTCTACAATTATTTTTGAGAAAATCTGATATTTACCTGATCATCCAAAAAGATCTGATTGCCTTTGTGAACCAAATGTTCTACAGCAATCACCCCTCCGAGATTGGGAGCGATATTATACTCCGCGACTAGTGTAAGAACCATCAACGCTTCAACTACCAGCTGCCTATATTCAGGTTGTGGGATAGAGTTGAGTACGGTCTCCACAGCAAGAGCGAACTTCAGCTCTCCTGATGTCATTTCTTGTGTTAAATTCTGTGGTAGAACTTTGCCCTCAATAGCCAAACCTTGACACTAGAAATGAGACAATAATCAGACATCAACTAAACATTAGTATTTACAGGCTCCAGGCTCATTGTGATTGTTCATGAACATTTTTCACATAACAACAAACAACAACAACATTTACGACAACCGAATGGGCATAAACATTTTTCACATAACAATAAACAACAACAACATGTATGACAACCGAATGGGCATAAACATTTTTCACATAACAACAAACAAGAAAAACATGTATTACAACCGAATGGGCTTTGATAAAAAATAATTAATTTAATATTTGAACACTTATAAAGGGGACATTACATTGAGTACTTCTTTTCTTATATAATATTTGGTTGTATTAGATAATTATGTATGTTTTGTCCGTAGTGTTCTATCGATCAATCGAATAAGTAAATAACTAAATAAAACATGTCACTCAAAGTACAAGCTCTAGTTGTACATGAAATACTTTCTAAACAGAAATATATTATACGCAGTAATTCTGTAATTATAATAATGCAAATTTGATTCAGACCCTTAAAAATTAATTTCATAAATTCATATTAAATATATAACATACCTTTTCCAATACACTCCAAACTCTGGGATAGAAATCCCTTGGCACTCTGTTAAGGGCTCCGTCCAATCTTCTTCGCCTTAGCCACTGTCCCTGGCGATCTGGTTCCACCAGTCCACCATCTACAATAAATTGCAAAACAAAAACAAAGTTACTTAGCTAAGCGATACACATTTTTTTTCTGTATAATAGTAAAATGATTATTTAGTATTTTTGATTTTTAAGTTATGTGTAATTCAAGAGAAGACAAAAATAATATTATAGCTTGAATAACTTTCAATTTGAAAAAATACACAATGGTATAGCAAGTCAAGAGATTATATTGAAATTGATCATTATCCATATAAATGTATATGTATTGGATTGCCTTCTTCCTGCTTCTCATAACACTTGAATGATATCACACTGTGTGTTGTCGCAATTAGTTTTTGGATTACCAATTACCGTATATTTCTGTTGCATACTACAAACGTTAGCAAACATTAAAATACTCACTTTCATCCAGATTGCTAACCATAGATCCATCTTCATTGAGAGCCAACCCAATTTGTGACTTCTTGCTCACTTTGCCAGACTTCTGGCTGATCACTGATATGTTTCCTCGTCCCACTAAAACACCATAACAAAATAATTATTAGGTACATTTATTATACACATTCCTAAAATTAGGTATAAAACAAGGACTTCTATATACAAAATCACATGACACAACCACATTGTACAAAATCTATATAGATAATATAAAAAAAATTCCAAACATTCATATTAAATCATTTAAAAGATTAATATTTTGAGAAAAAAACAGTGTTTCAAATGATGTGCAGGTATTTCAAACATGTCAATAATCTCAAATTTAATAAGAATGAAAAAATATTGTTGTTTTTCATTTGAACAATAACTACATACATCATTAACAATGGACATTTCAAAAAACACATTCTTTTTATTGGTTTTTCAAATAAATATTGCATACGTCAGTATTTTTTTAATGTGCAATAGCAATTTAAATGTGTATTTTAGATGTGCTAATTGCAAACAATAAAAAAAATAACAATGATTAGTTAACAAGGGTTTTATAAAGTAGGTACACTAATCAAAAAACCTAATCTACAGAGAATAACATTTTGAAAATATAAATACCAATTTAATTTACAAAATGAATTTACATGAAATAGATCAGAATAATAAAAGCACTTCAAACACAACGTCATGTTAACTTACAAATATTAATGAAATTTGTTGAAATTGCAAGCAATGACACAGTATGTAAAATATATTTAGAAAAATCATCAATTCAAAGCTTTTTTTGGCAAATTTGTGGACTATTTAGATTTTATTGTATTCTTCACAAGGTCATCTACTCATTTACAAGAAATTTTATTGTATTCTTCACAAGGTCAACTAGTTTATAAACAACAAGTGTTTCCCAAACCACCGGTGGGTTGCGAGCGAATATTGAGTGGGCCCTGAGCATTAAGTAGTTCCATGACTCGCTACTAGAGAATCTGAGCATTACCAATATTTATGACATCTTTTCTCTAAGACAGCTAAAAGGTGGGTCCCAAGATTGGAAATTTTTGCTAGATGGGTCGGAGCCCAGTCAACTTTGCGAACCATTGGTATAGGTACCTCAAAAAGTCATCTACTTGTCTACAAAGAAGTATAATTGTATTTTTGACAAGGTCATCTTCCTAAAAGGTCATCTACTCCTTTAAAAAGATGTCTATTGTATTCTTCACGAGGTCATCTACTTGCTTACGAGTAATTTTATTGTATTCTTCACAAGGTCATTTATTCGTTACAAATAGTTTTGAAGATTATTTATAATATTTTATAAATTATATTTTTATAAGACTGTTTTCTTTTTTTATACAATCAGATTGGTGTAAATCTTAAAATTTTAAAGTTGCTTATTTTTATTGAATAAAAATGAAAACTGGCTTTCAATACATATTCCTCATGATTCAGTAACAAATTCACTTATAGTGGGTGGATTTACTGTACATAAAAATATTTGAGAATATACTTTATGTACAAAAATAAATTATTTACTTCCAGACATAAATTTCATATAGACTGACTCGAGTGATATCAGGTTTATATATATAAATATTGGATAATGTGATCTGTTTCGTATGATAAAAAAAATAAACAACCAATTGTTCAGATTCATAAAACAAAGATATAAAACTTTGTAGAATAATATATGAAAATGATAAGAGAACAAATGTGCGCAAACATTGTTTATAAATGGAGTTTATATAATAAAACTATCACATTGTATGAACAAAATTGTACTTATATAAATTATTTGAAAAATTGCATAAACAATCCATTCATAAATAATGCTTAGAAAAATAAATAATAACAATATTACAACAATTGAGATTACATGGAGAGTAATAAAATATACATTTTACAGATTGAAACATGTGTTCAGGCCAATCATGCTTTATATTGAAAAAGAATGAACAAGAACTATATACATTGATACTGCATTGTGAAAAAGATAATGTATATTTTACAAAACTTGCCTTGTCCTTTCATTGTCTTATCGCTAACAATTTGCGTTATGGATTTTGCTGTAATAAAGTAACAACAAAAAAGCAATTTAGAAGTGTTGGTGAAATAATTTGTGCATATTAACTAAATGCATTTGGGAACTGTTTCAACATGTGATTACGAGGAATGGAATGGATAGGATAAGGGAATGGGTAAGGGTGCAAAAATAATATCTAGCTGTGACTAATTAAAATATAACATACCCATTAAGTAAAAAATTATACTTATTCTAAAAGCCAAGAGTGTGAATCTTATCTACAAATATATCAAAATGTATGTACAAAATGTGAATAGGTATTTCAAGACACAATTTGCTAATTTCGAAAATTTCCTACCTCAAAACTGCTCATATATAACATAACATGTATAGACAATTCACACAGACCGAGCTAGTCCCAAACTAAGAAATGAATCTTGTATTATGGGTACTAACACGACGATACACATATACAATGCACTAAACATATATACATGTAACACCCAGACCCAAGACAATTTGAAAAAGGTTACTCTTCATTTCGCCCTGGCCGGGAATCGAACCCGGGACCTCGTGACTGGAAGGCAAGAGCGTTAGCCTCCGCGCCACACCGGTCGTCAAAATAAAAAATGTGATTATCTAAATGTTTTAAAATAAACTAAACTATTCCAAATTATCCTTAAATGTCTTGATCTTCTCACATAAGCTATTGTATATAACTTCAAATTTCATAATAGATATATGGTATGTATGTATATTTTATTAAAAGTAATTTGCCCCTGAGAATAGAGGGAATGTTTCGAAACCATAATAAAAATCAATATTAAAAAAACACAATTAACAGCCATGTCATAAATAGTACTTGAGAATGTTATTTGAAAAGCTTGTGCCAAAAGTAAAAAGTTGTGCGTTTCAGCACAGTAATGTAGGTAGTTATTATTTTTTAAATTGAATACAACTTACCACTGTTGATTGCAAATTCTTTTCCACTCAAGATGTGATATAAGAGATTCTTCATTTCAAAGGGTGACAGATTGAGTAGATGCTCAGAAGCCTCTTCTCCAGTACAAGATAAGGTCCTAGAAAGTTCTGTTGCCATAACCTAAAAAAGAAAATAAGATTGATATTGATTTGAAAGGGTAATAAGCGTGCATGTTTACTTATTTATAAACAATCCTTCATATTTCTATAACAGTTCACCAGTTAACAAAAAACCTTGGTTGATAACTTCAAGAAAAGATTCAGAATAAGTTTAACAAACAGATAAGAGTGTAGGTTTTGCAAGGATGTTCCTCCAGATGTTTATCTAGTACTAAATTACTCTCACTTGAACAGAGAAGAAACACGTTGTATAAAGTATGTAACTCAATAGTTGATGCCCCTCAACTTTTGGAAAAAATTATCTTTGTATGATCCATCTAGGTCATAGTTTCTTTTACATGCTAGCTGCAACCACAAATGCAGGTGTTAAAGGGAACCCTAGTTAGAATTACAATTTTTTACGATAGAGCATGATATCTTTGAATTGTTTCAGCGACTCAGATTCACAATACAGCAATGACTAATAGACAATTCATATATTTAACTCAAATTTAGTTTTTATATTTTATTTACCTGAATGATGAGACCAACTCTAAGTCTTAACATTTCCAAGAACAGCTGTGGCTCTGTACGGATAAACATAGCCAGATAAACAAGCAACTCTTGGGTCAGCATAGCTGTACTCTCATCATCTCCATATGCCTGAAAACAAAAAATAGCAAATTTTCGAAATTTGCGAGAGAAACTTTGTGGAACGTCATTTTATAAAATAATAAAATTAATGTATTACAGAACACTGTTTTACTTCCACTTGTGTTCTGTAATACATTAATTTTATTATTTTTAAAAAATAGCAACATAAACATTTCAACATTTTTTTATATATACATCTTTTAAAGTCTCTATTATATTACCTCTATAAAAATTCTGGAATAATAAAATCTTATATGATAGTTTCTAATATGTATCATATTTGTAAACTAAGCTTTGTGTTTGTGGACACTGAAGGCTGTAATTATAATTATAATTCATATGAGGTTCTTCAGATATATTTATGTCACATTCAATATGAGAGCATACATGAGAAATTGTATGACGAAAGCAAAAAGTGTATCCAAAGAGAGAAGTGGCATTCGATCCTTTCTGCCTAACTTGTAAGGGAAGGCAGCATAATTGTGATGATAAAAACATCAGTCACAATGTTAAGACTAAAATACTACATTTTCAATGAAAAATTCAAACTTTTAACTTCTTAAAATGGGAGTCCAAACCTTTATACCTGAAAGAAAGAAAGAACACTAGTAAAAGATTAAAATAGAATGAAAACAATCAACATTTTCTACGACTTACCAAGTGAATCAACTGCCTCAATTCATTTTCTGGTAATGGAGCTGTGATAGTATGCTCATTTGATGGAGGCATCCCAACAGTAATCTGCTTCTGTCTGACAAGAAGATCTGTTACAGCTTTGGCAAGATCTTCTACTCTTTTTCCTAGCATACCGGCAGTGTGACGCACAAGACCCCACAATTTCTGTTGGCAAGCCTTCTCATAGAGACCTTTCAAAAGGTCTTTGACTGTCACAACGCGACCCATTTCAAGCATACCTAAAGCATTTTCATATCACATTGGAATTTAAATAACATACATATTTTATATTAATTTGAACTTATTATTTAAACCTCTGAATTATAAATATTTTTTGACCTAGAAAAGATTAACAAAATTCAAACTATCCTATAAATAAATATTCATTAATATCTTTTAAATAACAACAGATAGATGATGAAATTTATGTGTATTCTGTGTATTTTTAGGCACTGGTAGTCAAAAAGGTTATTAAAATTATAGTTTGTTGCTTTATGTTTCAAATAATAATATCTTGAATAACACATTTATAAATATTTGGAGAAAACATTCAAACTTCTCACTAAACTTATGATTACAGCACTGATTGTACGATACACAAAATATCTTTCATGCATCATTAAGATATTTAAGATTAGGTTATTCTTTAATACCGCAATAATATTCACATATTAATATATTGTGAGTTGTGATCATCTTTCTTCAAAGATATATGTATGGATGATTTTGTAAATATTAGTTTTATTATACTTAAGCATATGCATTTAGGAATAATTAAATGAGTCATGTTAATTAATAAGGGATCACCCTGATAAACATATAGACGTGCATAATTTAAATCTAGTTATAACATATAAAAGCTACATCATTACCTACATTTTTGGTATTTGTCACATGCAATAAGTGATTTTGTATAATATATATATGAATAATGGAGTCTCTTGCAAACTTTTGAGAATGTATGAATGATTTGCTTCATATTCTTTTGAGTATCAGCCCTGCTGAATCATATGATTGTACCGCATTCTCATAGCATTTAAAGTCACTTCAAAAAGAAATAACTGAAATTTTGAACTAAGTTACAATAATTTAGATAATAAATATTTAAATAAAAAACACTGTTTACTTTCATTTAAAATTGTTATAATATTAAAAGCTTTTCGGACATACGTCCATCTTCAGTAATAATTACTTATAACTATATATGGTATATAACTATACTTATGGTATGAACATGTTACAAATGATGCTGTGCGCCGGCGCACCCAGCAGAGACCTGTAATCTCCGTAATACAAGAGAGACGATGGTCCTGGCTGGGACATGTTTTGAGAATGCCCAATGATAGTTGGCCAAAAAGAGCACTGTTCTTCCGTCCGCAGGGGTTCCGTAGGCCCGGGCGTCCCTCTTTCACAATACACCGTTCCTATGACAACGATATCAGAGTGCAAGGAATGTCGTGGGAAGAGGTGACGCAATTGGCACAGAGACGCTCTGAATGGAGGAGGCTGGTTTCTGCCCTGTGCTTCCGAGAGGAGCGTTGAGGGCGATGATGATGATGATGATATAAGTTATAAGTAATTATTACTGAAGATGGACGTTTGTCCGAAAAGCTTTTAATATTATAACAATTTTAAATGAAAGTAAACAGTGTTTTTTATTTAAATATTTATTATCTAAATTAAAATGAACTTTCATAGTGTTTCCTCTTCGAAAATCGAAAAGTTAAGTTACAATAATGTTTTTTTTTCCCATGAAAGGTGCCATTGGATGTATGGACACATTTTCAGAAGCATTATTTTCTTTTCATTTGAAAGTTGCTTGGAATAGGTGATATCGACTGTCCAGCTCCATAACTCAACAAGAAGAAGTCTCTTATATTCGAGAAATAGGCATTTTTTAATTTTAGTAGATTTATGTTATGCTTTGAAAACGCAACAGAAAGTGAAATATAAAATAAGCAATATTAATAATTTCACTTTTGAAGACATAATATATGGTCTTTGTTGCATTCAATTGTTAAACAGTTCGGAATATTTATTTGTGGAATTGAAAATAGATACATTATTTTTTTCATAACTAAAAAATTAATATAATGAGGGAACATGTAATGTTTTAGTTATTTGTTTGTGGAGCTGGAAGCTGATTGCGTGTATTACCAATTAAATAAATTTTTTTGATTTGTTGAGTAATGGAACTGGACGGTTGATATGCTTTGTCTTTACATTACAAAGCTCTGCCTCGGAAGCGAAGCTTTCTATAGCTTTACTACAAAAACTAAATTGACAACTTTCTAGTAAAACTACCAACTATCCGGTAGTGGTAGCAAACAAGAACAGTGTTTATGAATATGTGTTCATACAACTAAGGCATTGTTATTTTATGATGTAAGTACCATTATTGTGTTCCTGATTATCTTGATTCTTGTGTTGGGCATCCGTTCCGTGTTCATCAGGAGAATGCAGCTTCCCCGCCAATGCTTCATTAGAACCATTATCACAAAACACAATATTACACACAAACACACAAAGTGCAGGTGGGTAAATGTTGTTATATATTGTTCAATAATACATTTGTAGACAACTATTACATACCTACCCAATCATAATACATATATGTATTCCGCAAATGGAATACAAATCAAATTGCAATTAAAGATATTAAATCTGACTTTTGTAGGACACTCAAAACTTTACAGAAAGGAGCAAAAGACATATTCATATCGGGGAAGTTTACAGGTGTATTTTTTATTTATTTCAAAGGTTAATAACTCTAAAAATTAATTGCTATAAATATGACAACTATATTGTATAAAATATGCTGTGAAAACTTGTCATTTGATTTGTATAGATGAATCACATTTATACAGAACAGAGCTAGAGTTACAATAGTTCTGACAAAATTGTTATAGTACAAACACCTACAACTTATTATTATCTTTTAAATTTCAACCAGGAATATAACCTAATAGTACCTGATGCATGCAAGGCCAGTGTAATATTAATTATACTGCTGAGACTAAAAATCATTTATGAGAGTATGTTGGAGTAAATTGGAAAATGTTAACTGTATCCTTGAGTAGTAAATTAACTAACTTAGCTAGTTCACAAATGTATCAATAAACAACATAGTAAGTTAATCAAATAAATATGTATATCTGATAAGGAATTAAGAATTTTAATAGAAATGTAACACCAATAAATAAATAAAATTATTAATTCATAAAGGGCAGTGTTAAAACATAAAGTTAATAAAAATTTATTATAAGGTATCTGGTAAGGAAATTAGAATATTAGATATCAATTTTAAAATAGAATGCATTTTAAAATAAAATGTTTTGTAAATCCTACAATTATTGACAATTGAATTAGATATCTAGATTTTTAACGCTCTTTATATGTTCAACTATTGATATAAAATAATTATTGTTTTGGTCTTTTTGACAAGTAAAATTGTTCATTTAGTTAGCACAACATGTTAGATGCGTGAAGCTATAAGCCAAGAACATAATAAATACCATAATAGAAAAACTTCACTCAACATCAAATAAATACCAAATTTAAAATTCTATAAGTTTTCATCACTCACTTCTGTTGAATAAAAATGTCTAGTTTAAAATGGAATTTATCAGTTTGCAATCAAGCTATCGAAATACAAAATAAACCATGCATAGTGTACCCAACATGCTGTGTATGAAATTGAAATAAAAGAAATTATTTGAAATTCAACTAAATTTTTGACCCCACACATGATTTCAAATTATCCACAAAACATGAAAAAATGACCACTCACTTAAAACTTCTATCACACGTCAACTTTCTCACATATAAAATAGCAATTAACACATTCTGCTTCACTGACTGACATATACGTCCTTTTGGTGGTGTGCGATAATACATTGCAGGTATACATGTTATCTCAATTTTGGTTAAATTAAATTCAGAAATTACTATTTTACATAAACAAAATGTATCTAGAGATTGGGTTATTTGGAAAACATAAAATCCAGACTTACGTGTGGATAGAATGTTTATATAAGTTGTACACATTATTATACTGACAATTTTTTTTTAAATAATGCAAGGATACTATTATACATCCTCAAACCTCTACATTATTCCAGTGCGTTATCAAGTAAAACCCTGTGCTAAACACGTTAAACATAGATTCAACCTAGTTAAGTGGAATAATAATAATATTCTAAACAACTTAGTTTGTACCATTTTGTGATAAATCACCACAAGGGAGCACATATATTTTTATACAAATGATTATTTTTATTAATTTCTTTACTAAAAGGTTTCTTTAATTTAATTAAGCACTTAAAAAATTTACAAAACGTCAAAAGATACTTGGATTATGAATTACGTTTTTAAGTTTAAGAAGACATTTTGTGCTTGAGTTTTAGAATAACATCCTCCCCTCATACCAGCATTTCATTGCTGTTTGGGGAATACGAAGTGTTTATTGTTAACTATAATAAAATATTAAGAAGACATTTTGTGCTTGAGTTTTAGAATAACATCCTCCCCTCATACCAGCATTTCATTGCTGTTTGGGGAATACAAAGTGTTTATTGTTAACTATAATAAAATATCAATATAAATGTATCGGTATGTAAGTTGTGTATTAAATTAAATTAAATAAATAAAAAAAAAAAAAAAGTTTACTAAGTAATACTGTCAGCCCATAAAAATACATCTTTACTTTAAACATATTAAGGAATTTATCTCAAAAACAGAATTAAAAAGCCTTAGCTCCTTTCTGCAAACCAATTGACCTTATCATTACTGAATGAAAATGAAAAATACCAGTATTGAAATCTAATCCGTGAGTATCGACCAGATACTGGAGGATATCTCCCTGTTCTTCAAGACTCTCCCCTTCTCTCAGCATGGCCAGGAGTTCAGCTACTTCCTGTTCTGCGTAATGGGAGCTGTTGCCGTGGCCAGCACTATCAGAGTTGCACCTGTGTCTGGAGCCACCACTTCTAGGTAGAGATAATGTTACTGTAAACAAAGTAATGTATGTAGAATTTATAAAAAATATTTCACTGTATTAAAGAAATACCTACCCTATGATCTGTCAGCTACCTATTTTGAGGGAATTAATGAACATGTCAATGTGATAATTACCTTAACACACAAAAGACGTTTCTTCAAATATTCGGTTGTGAAGTTGAAAAAGTTTAAATAAAATTATCAATTATTTAAACGAAACTGTGAAGAAATTACACTGTTTTGCTAGATATAATCTATTCTGAAACTATTAATATTACATTACGTTATTACTTACGTTTATGCATAGAATCAACATCATCCTTGACGGGAGATTCGGAAGCAGCTCTTTCAATATTAATAATGGGAGGCTCCGGTCTGGGAGATATGTCACTGCCACTTGAGCCAATACTCGTTGATGACACGCCCCTAAAAAATATTTAATTTGAAGAAGTCATCAAAGGCTTAAGCTCTTTGATAAGAGATACATTATCATAATTCTTCATTATTCTTCTTATTGTCCCTCAATACTCCTCTCGAGGTCACAAGGTGGAAAACAAGCCACAAGCCAATGAAACATATAGAATAGTACCTAATGTACATTAATCAAACAATCCACATTATTATTACATCTCCAGTAAGTCACTTGGCAAGTCTTGAATCCGAAATGTTATTATAGCATGTATGCAAAGGTTCACAAATAGCTTTTATTTATCAACAGTCACTTCCTATGAAACTCAGTAGGAAATTATTGTATATAATACACCTAGTTATGACTATTTTGTTAGGTACCTATCGATGGCCCTCTTCTTCAAATCCTCAGGAGAAGGTGATGGACTACGTCCCTGCCTGCCAACAGAGTCTACATCCAACCAGGAGGACTTTCTCTCTCTGGGCACAATGCATTCTCCTTCCATGCCCAAAGTTTCAGCTATAAACAAATTGATCACAAGTGCATATGAGATTGAACCCTGATTTTAAATATTTTTCTTCTTTATCGCCAACAGCATGCGTAAGTATACAGGGTGCTCTCTATATGCCAATAAAAAATCAAGACATTTGGGATAGATGACAAACGTCATTACAGAATTGAAGATTTAACGCATCATATTTGTGATAAAAACATCTCACATCTATACTTAACAATTACATATAATATGTAAACATATTAAAGGCACAAGTTGTGAATATATATAATAATACTAATAAACAAATTTGAAGAATCAAATAAAAATAATCTTTATTATTATTGTTTATTAATTTTATTTGATAATTTAAAATGAAGTGTTACAAAGTTAATGTCGATACAATCAATGAAATTTGAAGAAACTTACAATCCACATTGATAGACCTGGTTTTCTTGATAGCTCCCTTGACCGACATCCTTCTTCTGAGTGATCTGACATTGCGCCGTCCTCTGGTTTGTGTTAGTAAGCTCCACTTCTGGCTGAATGACTTCAATAAGTGTTCCTCCAAATATTGCTGCACTTGGGCATTTAACTCTGTAATATATAATGTTAAATTAGTATAGAATATTGTACAAACCATGAAAAGACTTTTAACGTTAACTTGCTTTTAACCTTTCTTTTCACAGAGAGAGTAGTCATTCCCAATACTAAAGTTTCTTTGATTAAATTTAAAAAAATTTCAACTATCACTATCTTAAGTAAATATTACATTTTAGGAACGCTCTCACCATACCTATTTCTTTTCAAAAATAAGATACATATGCTTTTATTATCCAGTTTTTTTACTCAAAGGGTGAAGTTTACATTAAAGGCATAAATTTATCTCTAGTCTGATATATGTGGCTGTAGTGAGTACACAAAGAAACAAGTAGTTATATAATGTGTAAATAGAGTAAAATAAGAGTTTTTTTATAATTATCTAGGAAATAATCAACTTACTATCAGGATACCCATCCTCCTGACTGCCTAGAAAACTAAGATCTGTGATGGCGGAAGTGGTCAAAAAATCACCCAAATTACCCAAAGTCACACGGGTTCCATTGATATAACCTGACTTTAGTTTCTTCATTGTCGTTATCATTGATAGAGGTATTTTGCCTTGATCTGCAAACATTACAAAATACATTAATATTTGTTTGAGATTTAACACACAAATAGTTTCTTCTGGCTACACACATTTCAGGAAATACTAGGAGACATATAGAAATCAAACTCAAAGTTTTTTGGCAACACACTCACAAGTAAATATTAATAATAATACAAAAATTCATGAGCCATTAGCGAGGCAATTTCTTCTAGCAAATTATTGATTATGTTTTAAGGCTAAAAAGTCCATAGTGTAATAGAGAATCAATATTTTATAACACATACCATTAGTCAGGTAGCCAGCAGACTAATTACATGTTATCTAATTGTCACTTGTCTTTTAAGACACTCGAAAAATTACAGAAAAGAATAAGACATATATTTTTTGGCAGGGACTCCACGCGACACTATTTTAATAGATATGTAATTTTAAAATACTTAACAAATATAAAAAAAACTGGAGAACCTAATTGTAAAAATATATATTGTAACCAGGATTTGAACCTGAATGATTACAATTTAAAATGAATATTCTAACTGTTGTTCAATGAAAATGTGTTTTGAAATGTTAATTGTGTATTGTTATAAAAATAATGCAGGTTCACCATGAGATGATATTTTAGCCAAAAAGAATTAAGTATCAAACACTCACCTTTACAAAATTTAATACTTGAAGGATTCAGACTAACCTTACAAATATTTTGTTTCATTCCTTTTCTAAATTTACAGAAAGAATAAAGAAACAAAGAACATTTTTTTGTTCAGTCAATTCAGACCTTCCATTTCACAATTAAATGAGTCCGATTTTAATGTAAGTTTTGTAAGACAGAAAATAAAAATTAACAACAAAACATAACAGGAAAACAAATGACTACAACTGTTAATAAGGTTAGTTACTTTGGAAGATAAAACACATCATTTACACAGAATAAATAGGTACATATTTTATAAAAATACAAAGTAACAGATAAATAATGAGATTCATCAAACATGTACGTAAAGAATATAGACATAACAACAGATTATATTTGTGTGTAACAATAATTGATGAAGTGTTTGTATGTTTATAAAATTAAAAAACATATTGATTAATATGAATGCAAAACAACAAAGAGTTTTATTAAAAATAGAGTGAAAAATTACATATGTTCTGCACATATATAGATATAATTATACACACTAAGGGTTGCACTCTCCCTCACCCATGAATGTAACAGGAACGTCAGTTCCTATGTCATCCATAAAGTTTGATATAATTATAAATAAACATTATTTTCGCAATTAGTATATTTATATATATGTATCAATAGATTTTACGGATATGTCACATGACGAATTTTGGAATTAAGCAACACAGAGTTGGTTTGACAATGACGGAATAACAATAATACCTACATATGTGGAAATTATATTTCATTACCTGACGAAATTTTTGATGGTAAATTCTTTTGAAAACAATATCAATATTGCATGCCAATATAAACAGGTCTAAAAACTGTCATTAAAAATATTAACTAAACTCAAAAACACAAAAATTCTGGTGAAATCTTGACGATTCACTTGCTCTAAGCAGCCAAAGTAATGTGAATACAATATCATATAAGTTTTACATACTTTATCTCAAGTTCGAGTTTAATAGTGTCATTAAACCAGCCTGGAGCCTATTTGTAAGAATCGGGACATTTGATTTGAACATGAGTACCAGGTGAAAGCTTATCAAATTAAGCAAATTCATACTGAAGAAACTAGCTTAGTAAATGGATTCTATATTGGTTTATAAAAGGATAAGTTATTCATTTATTTAATAATATTGGTGACAGTCAATAAACCTGTAAATATTAAGTTGGTATTTTTTAATAAGTTGATGAGTGAAAGGGAAGGTGTTACCTAGAAGATAATGTGTTGCCAGAAGTGTGATTGTCGGTCTGCCGAGCATTTGTTTCCAGCTCATTCCGAGAAAGGCGAGGTTGGCAGTGAAATTGCTCGCAAGCAGCGCGGGATCACGGGACATGTAGTACTCCTCGTAATCAAAGTTCTGTCAAAGCATTCCAATGGAGGGAGGACAAACAATACATTTACAATATCACATCCCACCGCTAGCCCTACACACTGTCTTCACAACTGTTTCATATGTTGATAGATACTCTTATCTATATATTTACGAAAAACATTTTATGGTTGATAATACTGTTCGCAAATATTTACTTCTATTCTCTGTATCTTTTATGCAGTAACCAAAACAATATTCAGATCAACAAAATACTATTTTTTCCATAACAAATTAGCAGAACTAGTAAAATAGTTAAACCAACTATCTTAATCATGCCTTCAATAATACTAGGCTATTATTATAAAGAATGTGATTTGTAAGACTCTAGGATATACGGAGATATTCACAGCTTATATCGTCATGCCCAAAATGTAATTGATCTGCAAAATTGTAATTTCAAAATTGAATAAAAAATCACTTTTTTATATAAGAATATGTAATGAATGATTTCATTATGAAATAAGTGATATACTTATTACAAAACATTATGACTAAATATGTTAATTTTATAAAATATGTAGATCTGATATTACATTTTGGCCAAGACGATATGTCCTATTATTCAAACACACATCGCAGTAAAAGTCGTTGATCTTCTATAACAGCAAGAGTAAAATACTCTACATGCAGTGTAACAGCTTTGATTTTTTTCTAAATATGTGTAATATAATTATAGAGATGACAAGTGCACATACCCGATATGCTGTGAATACAAATAGATGTTAATATGTACATAACTTATACAAGATAAGATATATCTAAGGCAAGAAGGTGATAGTGGAGAAGGTATATGAAACTACCGACATATGAAACAGTCAGAGTTAAGTTGACAATAAGGGTATAATTTGGATTTTTTTTAATGTTCATCTTCAATTCAGTTCATATTTGTACAATAATAGGATTATAATATTTTGGATTGCTTATGGAAATCTCAATTGCTTTGCATTGGCAAACAAAGACCAAATATAATTTTTCACACTAATTTAGATATGCTTGTGTTTTAAAAGTAGAGAAAGCCAGCAATAGATTTCAATCCATAACCCTTGGTTTCATACTAGCAACAGGTTGCTATCTATCTCAACTGACTGTTACAATTTTTTTGAAATTTGAATGAATGTTCAATATTAGTCTTAGTATAAATTTTGAAAAAATATGAAATAATGAAAGCATATTAATATGAAATTATCAATAACCTGATGATAATCCCTTAAGCTTCTGTTTTTGAATTGAGTTTCAATTTTCAGAATGATTAATTCCATTCTAAAAACACAAGCATTCAAGCATTACAATGAAATCACATAAGCATATATTAAGATTGAAAGGATTAAAATAATCGGCACCCTAAAGACAATATCTTGACTTAAAAAGAGTTCTATTACTGTTTTTATGTCCTCTAACAATAGAAGAGGACTTATTCCAAATACACATTTACAAAAAAGACAGACTTTGTACAAATAGGAATAGAAATGATAATATGAAATTCAATAGTAAATTTTTTAGTAAATACAAATTTATCCTAAAAAAATATATATTTCTTGAGTGTATTTGCAATTATATTTATTTTTCGCTCAATTGAAATATATTTGTAAACAGATACATAAAATACATACACTTAAATATTTGATCATAAGAATTTGTGAAGAATGTTGTCAGAAGATAAAATAAATAAACATTATTGACAATAATATCATCTACATACTAAATATGTTCTATGAATACGACAGAGATGCCAACATATCTACTGAGTATTTACATTTGAAATAACAATAAATAATGCAAATTAAAATGTAAAAATATAAGAAAATTAAACAAAAAAAATGCTGGTGTTACCAGGCGCGTGGCTTCCATAATGCAAATATGCAACGCATGCCCTAAAATAAATAAATAAAACTTAAAAATGACATACTATAGTAGTTAGAAGCGTTGCGAATGCGTTGCATATTTGCATGTATGGAAGGCACGCCACTGGGTGCTATTATTTTTCATATGAAAGGCACAGTATTATAATTATTATCCTTGATAATACTAACAATTTTTGACAATTAAAATCAATTCAAAATCTGACAAAAAAGGCTAATGTGATGTAAACATAATAAAAATACATCATTAATTTGCATTATATAATAAAGATAACATAGAATTTTTACATTTTATTATATAGACAACATAGAACACTAAAGGTTTTAAAAAATAGAGAATTATAAAACAATAATAATATTATTGTTAATGAAGGAAGATGATACGAACATAACCTCGAAAGTGAAAGCATAGACAAGACAATTTCAAAAAAAGAACACAGCAAAAACATCCCATAACCAGTGAAATTTGTTATTGTGATTATAATTATGATATTGGACATATTGTTTTGTACCTAATTGCAATTGTTTTAAGGACAAAACCACGAGTGGTCTTCCCAGAAGATTTTGCCATGAGGATTTGAGGAAATTAATTTCCGCCTTCAATATATCAACCATGAGTTCAAAGTCCGAGGCGATGTAGAATGCATTCAGATCCGAAAACTACACAATAATAAAGCAAGATAAATAAATACAAGAAACAATTTAATATTTATACTTTTTTATACAAAGACGAAGATATGTACAATGTATTTTGGTACCAAAAAGGGATATAATTAATTCTGTGAAAATATCCATTACCTGCTCGGGGATTGAACCCAAAACTTTGTATAAAAATACCACAATCTTAAATATTGCACAAAAAGATCCATATAATAAATATTAGGCAAAACATTCAGTGCTATTAGAAAAAGATTGACTCTTGGAAGAATTTTATTGTTATATAATAAAGTAGGTACTGAACGCAAAGCAATTTCTTTCAAGGAACCAGATTAATGAAACAGTAGTGTCAAAAACAAAACCACTCATTAATATTCTATTGTCACTTCCCTTACAGTGTAACTAGAGAAAATAAGCATTATTCAAATGTCCTTGTTTTAAATTCCATAAAATTCATTAACTTGCATATTGGATACTTCTATTTCTTATTCAAAACAAATAAAGGCTGCTCCTCTAGTCCTAAATGTGAATGCAGCTCACAATGTCAGACAATAAACCATATAGTGGAGTTTTCTCTGTGTGGCTTTGAGTTTGACTGTGGGGACCTGCATAAGGTGACAACTAATGCAGCCAACTGGTTAAGAAATTTACCGTTACATCAAAACGTCAAATACATTAATAAAACAAACAGATATTTTCATTCTAAGCTGACTATACCAACTTTTAATAAATCCATCAAAAGTTAATACGTACAAAAAAAACATAAATTTAGAAAATATAATGTTTGAATTGTTAAATTAGGTAGCCATATTCACCAACTTTGTATAAACGGATGTTATTGAACAATATTAATGCTAATGTGCAATATGTTTGTAGGTCATAGAAATTCAAAATCTGGCATTTACACTTAAATAATATTCTGTTTTAGATAATAACATTAATTAATTAATTAATTTTTATATATTAAAATCTTATTGTTACTACGGTTTCAGTGGTAAATAAAATATAAATTTCTCGAAAATTATAACAAATTGCAGAATTATCAAAAAAGTTGATTGTTTAAACACAAAGTGTTACTACAGTATTTTAATTTCGTGTGTGCAATACTAAAAACAAGAATACATCACATTTTCCGGACACAGCGATATTAATTAATTATGAAAGCATTAACAGAGAAGTGCAATGAGAGATAGTAAATAAAAAACGTCTACTTGCCACCATAGTAAAGTAAAAAGCAAATGATCTAGGTATATAAATTCACAAAGTGTCAGCATCTTATCATAAAGTGTCGGCATCTTACCTAATTCATTTAAATCTAATAATCCTGATAAAACGTCTACTTGCCACCATAGTAAAGTAAAAAGCAAATGATCTAGGTATATAAATTCACAAAGTGTCAGCATCTTATCACAAAGTGTCGGCATCTTACCTAATTCATTTAAATCTAATAATCCTGATAAAATTCAATTAGTAATACTAAAAATAAAAATAAAGTCACAGATTCCAAACAATTCAACTCTTGAACAAATCCTAACAATTTAACTTCAATTGATTTACAAGACCTCTTACATCTTTAGAATACACCTTTGCACAGATTTTCCATACACCCATATTATTTTAATTGTATAGATTAAGCAGAGCAAAATTTGTATCAAAAAGATCAATCCAATACTGATCAAATAAGAATACAAAGATGTTGCTTTACATGAGGGTTTACAAGATATATTTAGAATTATCACAAAACTAGAGATTTTTTATATGCATGAAGTAGAGAATGTTTAAAATCTGCGCATTTTTTACTATCTATTATTCTATCATCATCACTTCTATAGAAAAACTATATCATATCAATAAATTATAACACTGACAAATTGTTTTAAAACATCTATTAAAACTTGAAAAGAAAAGATCAAATACCTAAAAAAGACAATACTTTACATTATTGTAAAAGTCTAAGGTAATGACTAATTAAAGAAACATTATTATATTTATATCTATTTGTAAATGTATATTTGTACATACCTGTGGTGTGAAAGCAAATATTCTGTCATTGAGAGAATACAGTTTACTAGTGCTCAGAATACCAACATCTCTTGATTTCCTTCCAGACAAACCCAACTTTTTGTTCCTACCTGTAATCAATATTGTTTTAGTTAAATAATAATAAAGATATGCATAATATGATATTAGTGTAGATGTGGTGAAGTGGCTTAAATCACTATTGATATCTCACCTAAATATGTATACAAATGACTAAGAACTCTGGCTGGTTGGACTTCTATAGGAGCCACTTCAGATATTGTTTGTACAACCAGATCATGTTCCAGCAACTTGTCTCTGATGACATTATCTTCAGCTAAGATGACTACTTGCACTACTACGTCTGGTTTCTTTTCAGAGCAAAGACGTCTGTTGAGAGGGTCCAATTCCCCAGCTGCCAAGAAACCCTGCACAAATAAAATTTAACAATTCTAAAATTTTATGATGAATATTTGGAGTGAAAAAATTATATCAAAAGCCACATCAGAGCAATCATTAACATAATTTAAAAGCTATCCACAGTGACAAAATACAAAAAATTAAATGGGCTAACGATTTTATTGTATATAATTATATTTGCATGATAATATTATAAAATATACACAAAATTAAAAAAACAGTTCTGTCAATCAAATGACTATACTTTACTACTCTCACACCTTGTTCCAGGTGGGGTAGGCACAGAATAGAATGCCATGTTGATTTATCCTTACGTACTTCTTTTCCTAACCCCTCATTCATCCAGTTTTTCATACATCCTCAGCAATTTCTCTTACTCAGCACGCGACCATACTTGAGAATTTGATCCACATTTTCAAGCCAAGTAACTCTTTGATATCTGCGCTTTCTCACACCCCCTCTTTCATCAGATGACAATTCAAACCAATTTAATTAAATAACAATCTTAAAACATTACCTCTTGTAGTAATTTTCCAAGGATATATAAAGACTGCCCCCACAAAAATGGACATCTGCCCAAAGGCATTCTCTCTTGACTACCAGGATCTCTGTACTCTCCTTCGATTCTAGAAAGAGGAACGGCATACAATTCAGGAACCAGCCTCATACCATCATCTGATTTAATCATCACTTCGTCTAAACGTTCAGAGTATTCCCTCACAGAATCTTTATCTCCTTGGAAGCAGAAGTCTAAGATTAAATAGCAAAAGAACAGAGGCCAATCACACTCAATATTTTCAAACATCCTTAATTCCCATGGCTCATAATACAACCTATTAGGATCTTCTTTTGGAGTTTTATGACCGTCTCTTAGAAAACGTTTACAACCATATTTTCCTCTAAGTTTTGTTGTAATTGCTTCTCTTGTCTTAGCAATGAGTTGTGGATCATCTACAGCAAATGCTGGAAAACTGATAATTGCCAGCAATCCAGAATCCAATTCCTTGCTATTGGATTCTCTAGGAAGCATTGACTGTAAGACAGCCTGACATTTTTGAGCTTCATCGGCCAAGACGTGGATGACACTTGATGGTCCTCCTCTTGCACCAAATAGATCCAGTTCATTCATCGCTTCTAAAGCAGCTTTTGCCATTCCAATAGAGCTGGCATTCAATTCTGGTAAACCGTGATTGGTTTTATCTCCTCTTTCCCAAACACCGTAATCAGGAACGCAATATGCAGACTCAATGTAAAATATTAAATTTTGTACAAATGAAACTTCATCAAGTGAAAAAATAATTTGTAAACCAGATGCGGTCATTTGTGCTAAAATTAAGAGGTAGAGTGAGATGGCATCAATCTGAAGATGTCCCCATTCTCTGTCTCCCACAACTTGCCTTCCATTGATGGAGGAATATTTAGCATGCAGCGCATCCAAAGGGTTTTGTGTCGATTTAAAGCTTTCTACTTTGTTCTTTTGCTGCATCATAGCCATCAACAGGCCTAAAATGAAAACAAATGTATTTGTTATTAACTCATTTTTATTTGAAAAAAAAAACAAAATTATAATACCTATTTAAAAAAAGAAACATCTTCAGTTCAGTAATGAGGTATGCTACCCTCCTGAATTTTTGGCACGAAGAGAACAATTTGCATATTTTTTATATGCAGTTAGTCTACTGTCTACCCCACTTGTGGGAAATGCTATGATGGTATGAATAAATAAATCAGTATAATAAAAAGAAGATTTAGATTAACTTTGGGATAAAGTTTCGCATTTAATAGAACATCAGAAAACTTTATTTTGGGTAAGACTTAGGTAATCAAGTTTGTAAAGAAAAAGAAACAGACAGACATATTTTACAAATACAAAGTATGGAACCAGAACCATATCTAAAACACAACTCAATCATATTTAGTATTAATAACTTCGGCAGTTTTAAAAAAACATTTATCTGCTACAAAACTGGTTTTTATTAATTAAGTACATATTACGTAAATATGAATATTAAAAAAATAAAAACTATAAATAAGTATGTAAATGATAACATAACTGCTTTTCTACTACGTATCTTTAAATGATAATAGTAATATAGTGATCACCGGCATTTTAATAAAAAAGTTCATTTCAATTAATACGTAATATACAAATAGTGGATAAGAGAGCACTATACTTCTTCATTAAAATGATGCTGATCGATCACTATTATCATAAAAAAATATGTAACTGTGTGGCCGATAAGATTTATAATTCTTTGTAATACACACTTTCATTATCTACATACCTATCTATATGTGTACAATCAATCAACTGCATTGAAACCAATGCTTTTAATAATGAATAAGATTAAATTATTTAATTCTGACATGAGACTAAATTAATGATAAATTGGCGCTTGAAGGAAATAAAGTTGTTTTTTTGACATTTCTAAAAAAAATCAAATCAAAATAGGGTTATATTGTATGTCATACAAAATATGCAACAACCTCTCATAAGCTTGACACAGCTTTGTTCCAGTTCATAGGTTTTAGCTCGGTCTTCATCCTGATCAGCAATTTTCTTGTATGCCATGGACAGTCCCCATACTGCCAAAATGCAATACACGTTGTCTCTAATCCATGCATGGTCATTATCAGGGCTCGCGGGGAATAAACCAGTTACCGGCTGTTGTTTGCTCATAATAAGCTTATGGACAACGCGTTGGTAGTAGTCCAACCTAACACCAGAATTACTTCGACTCCTCATTTTAACAAATGATAACTAAGATATAAAAATAACACAAGGTCAGCCAATACTAGGCTAACAAACACCACGGTAAGGTTAATCGAACAATATTCCAAAACACCCGCACTACATCGCTGTAATCAATTAAGAATAAATATTATTATTGGAATAACATATTACTTAATTGATTTAATCGACGGTCAAATTCGCGAAACTTTTCCAAAGAGTCACTTGAATGTCAAAAATATAGGCAATTTTATAGAGATTTTGACAGTACATAGAAGAGTTGCCATTAATCAACTCAAGTGTATTATTTAATTTTTTTCAGTAGTCAGCCAGTAAATGGATTACTGGGTGTGCTTATGATTTTTTTTTCATATTTATTGAACAAATTTGAACATTTATTGAAAAAATTACCATGTAATTTATTCATTTCATTATTTATTTATTTTGTGCTTTGTGGTAACACCCTTATCACCGAATGTCAAAAATTGTCAACGTACCTTGTGAAAGTTTACGATACAAGTAAAAATATTATTATATTATGATAAAAGTTCGTAATTAGAATAGTTGTGAGTGAAATTTGCTTTTAGTTAGGTACAAAATTCTTATGACTTATTATTATTAAGTAGATTATAGTTGCAGTGTTTAATATGTTGAATATTAGATCATTATTCGTGCTTTTCTTCCTGTGTTCGGTAGTGATGGCAGAAAATGAAGAAAAAAAGGATCAAAATTTCCATTCCATGAAGTTAAATTCTACAAGTACTACAAATAAAGAAGATATTTTAATTTCTCTCGAGAAGCCTGAAAATGTAATAAATGTAACATCCACAGTAGCTAATGAAGAACACAAAAGTAGAGAAGGTGTCCAAAATCGTGTAATTTTTACAGAAGGAGGAAGTTTATTATTTAATAATAATAGGAGTTTACCAATGGTTACAATTTCACCATCATCTTCTAAACCTTTCCTACAGCCAGAGGAAGAAAACAAAGAATCTTCATCTTCCAAGAACACCATTCATGCAAGGAAAGGTGTGGATATGAACATACCTAACACAAACAATATGTCAACACTGCTAGAACCTGTTGATATTAAAATAAATGTCAATAATAAAACCACTACTGTACTTCTCAACACTGCTTCAACATCTTCTAACCAAACATCAGTAACATACAAAGTTATCGAAACAGTTTCCGATCAACCACCTTCTACTAAAAAACCTCCTCACAAACCTACATTGACAATATCGTTTGATGAAGTGCATCCTAATTCTACATTACTGTTGAATAATTCCAAAATTGAAACACATCAAGCGACATTATTAAAAAACAAAGACAATAGTCCAAATAATTCAAGAAGTGAGCCAGGGTTCATTATTCCATTAGTGATTACATTATTCGCTGTTCCAATGTTGGGATTTATAGGTTATCAAGCTATAAAGAGGGGAAGAGAGGCCTGGAAAAACCGACATTATAGAAGAATGGATTTCCTTATCGACGGAATGTACAACGATTAAAATTTAAGATAATACAATTCATAATATATTGTGATGTCATCATTATTGTTAAAGTGTGATTAGCTTTATAAAATTATGTAAGATTAATTATGTCTGTTATCAAAGTAACAAATTAATTATTCAATGATATATTTTTATATTGATATATATTATTATAATGGCGTACATAATTTATAGCATTGAACATTTAGAGCTGAAACATCTAAGAACATAAACTGAAATTATATATGGTGAACAGTAATATCACTCTTAATAATATTTTGTCGTTTATTTTCTTAATAATGTATATTGTTAGGAATTCTCTTAAACATACTTGTTTCCATTTGTATGTTTAGTTCTCATATATTTAATATAGACTTCTTTATTGGAAATTTTATACTTAAAAACAAACAAATAGTTACAACATTGTACTACTCCACAATATTTATTTATTTATAATTACAGAGTTAATATGTTTTCAAGTGACTAGCATCAGTAACACTGTGTTTTAACTCTCTATATGTTAAATAACATAGTTGAATTATAAAATTTTATAATTTCTTTTTATATGCTATACATTATTATAAAATATGCCATCCATATAAAGTCTATAATCCTTCCTGTGAGTTTGAAGAATTTAAAAAATTATACATATGTATTAATTTTATTGATCAAACGTATTAAATGATTAAATGGAAGCAGATCACAATAAATTATGACTATTAATTTTTGAATCATGAAATGATTATCCAAATGTTTGAAATATGAAACGTGTCAAGAAGTGTGATAAAGGTTTAATAATTAATATAGAGGTAATCGAAGATACAAAGTAAAACATTAATTGAATTTCTTTCCTTGGTCAATGTATTCCATTTTAAATTAATTTCTCAATAATCTTTTAAGATTCAGTTTTTGGCTCCAATAGTTGATTTGTTAATTTATATACATTTATGTAGTTTGGTGTCGAAACTGGACAAATCCATTTTAGTAAAGTATTAGTAGAACTTAAAAACTAATTAGATTTTGTCTGGTTTCCATACTAACATTGATTTTCATGGGATTTGACTATTTTAGAAAATGCAGTATTATAAAACTCAACATGAAAAATATTTCTGCATACTTAGTAAAAATAATGTTGTTTTTGATTTGTCCACTATCAATTCCAAACTACTCATATCTGCCTTTTGAGTATCCTATAAAAAATTAAAAATATAGGTATATAAAAATATGAAAAAAGAAGGGATGTATCTGCATTGATCATAATCATTATTTTGATATGAAAAAAGTAAAGGTCTTACATTCAGAAAGCTGGTATTAAAAAATATTTGATAATATCAAGCTATCTTGAGAAAAGCACTTGAGTATTTAATCATTAGTTTGAAATATTAACAGTACTGTCTGGATGTATTCTTAAAATTCTTCAATATATTTTTCCGCAATGTTTACACACAGACCTTTAAACAATTAATATATATTTTTATTATATTGAACATAATTGGCCATTAATGAGAATGAGGTGAGGATGTGTTGTGTGTTGACTATTGGAATCTCCATTATTCTATAAAATAAATTATTAAATGTCATTTGTAATCAAAAGGTTTATTACACAACTCAATATTCATTTGAAATTCTCATGATGTGGTTTAGAATTTTTTATAGGAACTCAATTGTTGAGAAACTCTTAATGTAATATGCATTTGCCTTTTAATGTTAGCTATATAAATATGTATATTTTATATCCTTATATAACATTGTCTTCCAAATGTATTTTTTGTTTTGTAAGATTTATGACGCAATATGATATTAATGGATATTTAAATATATTGTGCACAGTTGTTATGTAGGTATATAACTAGTTGATAATTTATATTAAAATGTATCAATAAAAATAATATTGAATTTTACCATTATGTAATAGAATGTATCTAGTGATGTATTTTCGTGTGAATTTTTAATTGAATAACTCCAGAGTACCATGGTCTACTGTTGAATTATCAATGTATTTATATGCATGATTTCCCATTTGCCCATAATGTCATACATTATGATATAATTGCTTACAATACGTCCCAAAACACTTTATATGAATAAGTTAAAAGAATATGTATGTGTATTAAATGCAGATGAGTGATGACAAATTTGTTACAAAGTTAAGAATTTATTTTTGGGACCAGAGGGAAAATTGATAATTAATATCAGAATAATAAGAATGTCGATTTAGAGGAATAAATATTTTTGATGTTAAGTTTGGAAATTCTGATAAGGGCAGTAAAATATGTACCTATTACCTGCATAATTATGCGCCATTACATGAACTACAATTTTTTATTAGGATTGATGGGGTTGAATTTTAAATGTGTTGATTAAATTTGTCCAAATTGCTGTGATCATATTTTAGAGTTTTTTGCATCCAGTAGAACAATAAGGGTTACGTGGTCTTTCCTATAGAGCTGTCATTTAGAGGGGGCAATCAACTTAATACATATTCATATGTTATGACTTGCGGATAGTTAAGAAGACAATGTATATGAGTTAACTACAATGTTGTGTACTTCCTTGAAACACGTGGCATGTGAGAGGAAAAGTTTCAGGGTTGTCCCGTTCTAACACATTTCTAAACACTCATGTGGTTCACTCTATTATTTCATAGTAATATAGACCTTGTAAGCTTTGATGGAAAGCATATTTTTGCTTGATATTGGCCTTTGTACGGTTGAGCAACAAATGATGGTCAAGTTGCTAAAAAATAATTCGGTTATATTGGTGGTCCATGCCCTCTCTGTGACATCATCCCTTATCAAAATATCCGAGAAATAAAGATATTTCAACATCCCTTATCAGTCTATGAATACTTGGGCTATATTTACTATAAAATTCAATAGTTACAAAAATCTAATCACATTTATGTTGATCCTCGACATGTTTACTAATGAATAAAACAAAGTCATTAAATTCAGTTGCTCAAAATAACATATCATCTAGTACAAGGTTCTTGTATTCAACTATGTAGAGTTAAATGAATTGAAACAGATCCTAGTAAGACTGCATTTTTGGCTCTCTGGTTTTTGAAATCTGGATGATTTAAACGCCAAATATATTTAATGTGTTTCATGAAATTTAGCAATAATATTGTATAAAAGTTTAGACAATCAACATCTCATGGATAAAGTGCCTTGTATTTTGTTAAATTATTAAATATTATTATAATATTGTCTCCAATATTTAGCTTTAGTTGACAAAGTGATACATATTTTTAATTTAGATAAGTTTTTAATTATTTAAAGCAATTAATATTCCTTTCCCTGCATTTGTTATTCCTTTTTTACTTTTAAGTGCACACATATTTGTGAGCCTTTTGTGTGCTGTGTGCTGATGATTATGTTGATATTTAAATTGTGAAACTCTATTATCTGTCATTTAGAAATTACAAAGGTTTTATGATATAAATTCAAAACCTTTTTATTTTCTGAGTGACAAAGAAAAAGTGCCAAATGGTGTATTTATAGCAAAGCAATTTCTTCCAACCGAGCTGCTTAAATGAATTAACAGTTTTTTTTTATTATTTTATGTCGAGTTACTTTTATATAAGATAAGCTCTATGTTATAATATGACAGAGCTAATAAATTCAAAAGGTTTGATTCTAATATAATATTCTGGAGAAATTTTACTTACTTCTTTTATTATCCCTGGATTTTGTTCATTTAAACATCTGGTTGATTGGAAGATATTACTTTGTCATAATAAGTCACAACTAATGATTTATATTTTACAATAGGGAATATTATAAAATTACTTATAGTGTGAATGTCGGTGATAAAATTTACTTCAAAATGTGATTTTGCTTGTTAGATATTTTTTTTGTTTAAATTTCTTCATAGCAATTAATCCATCAGCAATACTGAAAAAAAAATTATTAAGAGGTTTTAGTGGAATAGGTATAATATTTTTTTAAATGTTTCATCTGAATTTACCACCATGACCAAAATCAAAGTTTCTACATTTACTCCAATATTTTTATGTTTTGGCATCCTATTTGACTTGAATATGAATAAGAAGATGGTGGACAGACATCTTCGTTAAATTAATTTTTGATTATTTCAAAATACTCCAAAGTTCAATTTTAATAATACGTGTCAAAAATCGGCTAAGATCATTTAAACTTTACACAAACAGATAGTTCTACATAACTTAAATAAAACATCTTGTATTTATACATACTTTTGCATAAAAATACTAACGATACTTAAAATGTACTCAGTTGTAAATTTACGTGCTATTAATTGCATTGTTGAGCTGTTGATTGAGTGTCTGTTTTTTGTGACTGCAAACTGTATGGTTGATAAAATATGGAAATAGTATAGAAATTAAAAAAAAAATCAGATATGTCTATTTTGTCTATGTGGGGTATATAGAAATTGGTATAAATGCATTAAAAATTAAATCATAAAAAAATGTGTAAGAAAAGCTTGAATATAAGAGATATGCGAAACAAGGTGAATGTTAAACAGTGTTATAAATGAAGAATGTAAAATGAATCATGGTGTTAATTCAAACCAGACACATAAAAAAATATACTGAAAACTTTATTTATGGCAATTTAGCTTATAAAACTCTTAAGTGTCATTCAGTTAAAAAAAAATTAGCTAGTGCTGTTGAAGGAGAATTCAAATAAAGATAAATCATTCCCAGAATTTTCTTATTTTTTATCATGCTGAGAGAACCATAAAAAATACAAGCTCACCATATACTCAAATAATTTAAAACAGTGGTTCCCAAACTTTTAATTTTGCATACTACACACGAAATTATAAATCAGTAGCGTACCACTGAACTGAATTTAAAAACCGTTTTATCTAATTATTTACTGTGTATGTCCTATGGCCATGGCTGCTAGCGTACCACCTTAATAATTGTCGCGTACCACTTGTGGTACGCGTACCATAGCTTGGGAATCACTGATTTAAAGCATTAATTTCATTTTGTATTATGTTTTGTAATTTTATATTACGTAATTTCATTTCATAATCCTACACATATTTGCTATCTTTCAGTTGTTTTGTGTTTTCAGTTGGAAAATAATATGTATATGTTTTACTTTTCACTTCATATTTTTGAATAATTTACTGACAAATCGAACAATGGTGCCACTCTGTTTCATGATTTTCAAATATATATTATTGCATTTTTTTAATAAACTTTTTTTATTTAACAATTTGCTTTAAAAATATATTTGGTCTATAAATTTAAAGAAGTATCCGTCACCAAACATCCTACATATTCCAGATATTTCTCATTACATTTACACAATTTCTGTTGATTGTGCTCAAAAAATCTGCTTTAAGAGTCTGATCTTAATGATCCAACCTCAAAGAAAAAGGTTCAAAAATTATTTTAACAAAACAGAAGAAACTAGGCAGAAGTCGAAGAAGAAAAGAAAGAGGGGCAAGGTAAACAAAACGTTTTATTAATTTCATTTTATTATTATTCACTTAATTTGCTATTATCACATATTCTTGGGTAAATGTATATTATATATAAGAATATTACTTATAGAAGAGTATTCACAAACATAATAGGTAGGTGTAACACCTGTAATTTATTTTAATCAGTATAGGTATACAGTATTTGAAATTGTGTAAGTATACAATAGACCATTAAAGGTCACGTGGTCTTGTCTATGGATTTGCTTTTGCTTGGGGGGCAAACAGTCAGATTGCGCAAATCATTTTTGTAGGATGTTATGCCATAAGAGAAAAAAAAAGAAAGTCAGACGACAAAATAATAACAAAATCGACACTGACAGTTTTTTTGATTATTAGGTATTATTTAGGCGTTCCACCTAATATTACACCGTAATCGTCTGTTGTGTTGGGATGCCTGATGCCCCTCAATGATTTTTCTGTAATGTCATCCTTTAATGGTCTATTGTACATATTCATTTTATTAGAGAGCGTAGATAGCATAATATATAGGTTTTGGTTAAATATATATTTCAGTAGAAGACACTGTATTGGTTATTGTAAACTTTGACAATAATGCAAGTTCATAATTATAAATCAATCAAAGTGAATTTAAAAACCCTTAATATTCCATGCCAACATAGAATAGCGAATGATGCACTTTGAAAGTTTACATAACAGGTTTAAGTTCTTCGGTAGCCTGGAGGTAGAGTCTTGGCCTCGTGAACATGGGGTCCGTGGTTTAATACCAGGTGCCGGCAAACTCCCCTTTCACGACACAAGCTTTTAGTAGCTTACTGTGAAAGGTGTATTTGGGTTTATAGCAAAAACCCAGATATATCTTTCAAAAAAAAGGTCATCTATGTGATAATGAACAAAATATACAATCAAATAACCATTGATTCTATATTAGTTATTTGAAAAAAAAAAACATACATAAAAATATTTAGTAAACCCAGTTTTTTAGAAATGGATATAGGTATATACATGTCCCACATACAAGTTTACTCTCAATATTACATACACGTATGCTCTGCTTCAATCAGGTAATATCACATATTATAAACAATAAATATATAGTTAATGGTGTGACCGAGTACTTGTGGAATACTTAATTTATTGTTGAAGAGCAAACATTGTGAAAATTCGTTATATTTACTGTTTATTTTGATTAAATGTAAACACTGTTTTTTTCACTTAAAGTATTATTTATTTCAAAAGCTTTTTGGACTACGTCCATCCTCCGAAAAGCCTTTGAAATAAATAATACTTTAAGTGAAAGAAACAGTGTTTAAATTTAATCAAAATAAGTAATAAATACTTGTGGAAATTTATTTTTAATTATTTGAAATAGAACAATCTCTTAATTAGTATTTACACAGTTATTTTGATGTTTGCAGGCTAGCGTAAACTTTCTACATATTTTATGCTAACCTGTTGATGAGAGCGGAAGCTCATAAAAGCCAGCCTGCGTTTAATAAGTATTTCTAGACGTACTTAAAAATATTTTTTACATTTTACCAATAAATATTAAACAGGTAATTAATTATCTCAAAAACAGGAAAACCAACATTGAAGGGAGAAGGATCAGTTAATCAAATATAACCATTAAAAACTAGGAAGCCTATAAAAATAAATAATAATGTTGTGCAAAATGACATTAATACTAGACCAGATTTAGATTACGGAACGCAAGCTATATAAATCAATACATATTTTTGTTTCATTCCAATAATGCTAATATACCATTGTTCACTCATGCATTGTGGATTTGTAATAATTACAAAACGACAATAACCGGCAAAAAAAGCCATAGAAAAACACAGTATAAGTTCATCTAATGTTTTTTCATTACCTAGGTACACCTAGTAGTTGATAAGCCTACCATTGTTTTAGTGAAGTACAATTTTAATGTATCCGCTATCAATATATTTCGTACAAATATCATACTTTTTTATGAAAAGGTAAGATGAAGAGCAACCTTCTTTGACCAATGCTTGTTTAAGATGAGACTGACTGCAATGAAATTGAATTGGACCAAAATGGTCCAGTATGATGTAACCAGTTTCTCATTGGAATTTTTATTCCAGTATTAGTGTCATTTGATGGACACAGTTAATACATAATATGACAACAAGATTATAACTTACAATGCTAATAATATGTTCAATATATAATCCACAATAAATTGCATTTATCTACATATTTTTATAGCTACTTCTCTTCTATAATATACAAAAATATCTTATTTATTTATTTGTTTTTCTTCTCATCGGGATATAGTTCCCTTGCTGACTTCAATGTGAACAGTAATTTTTGATTTCTCAAGCTAGCTTTTGATTTTTGGAATAGATCGTCAGTGTTGTGGAACCAATCAAATAGTCCAATAGCTCCGTAACATTGAGTGAATCTGTAATTAATGAAAATTGAGATATTATTTTTATAGCTGTGAAATATTATAGTAATATAACCAATTCTTGTGAATTCAAGAAATATAGAAGAAAAATGGTGTCAAAAATTGTAAATGTTTTTCATTCTCTCTTTTTTGAGTGCGCTCTATTAAATCAGGAACGATTTTTATTAATGAAATTTGCAAACACCGTACATCATTCCCGATGAATATTCAATTTATTTTTTTAAATATGTCTGGGTCTTTGTTATAAACCCAAATACAATCTTGTACACCTTTCACAGTAAGCTAAAAGCTAAAAGCTTGTGTCATGAAAGGGGAGTTTGCCGAAGTTTTGTCATTGAGTAACCACAATGTTTTAAAAATATTACAAAATTTCTGAAACAAAATAATAAAATAGTGCAAAAACCTTGCCTTTAAAATAATATTTTTAGTAAATGAATGAATGTATTGTAATTTATAATTTTGATAAAAAAGGATTATAATTCATTAATATTAGTCTACCTCTAACATAATTATGATGAATTATACTATATTGAATGAAACAGCAATCTCGTACTGCACATTTACCATAATGAAGGTACATTTAGTATTTCAGATCATAAACAGCTGTATATATTTTACCTACTATATTAAATGAACACCGAATAACTAATCCACACATATCCACACATAAATATTTGAGTCCGTTCGTATGTATGTATGTATGTATGTATGTATGTATGTACGTATGTCCTTAATGGACTCAGAAATTAGGAAAGACCGAAGTAAAATAATACACTCTATACAAGGTCTCATCTTTTGGGCAGGTTTAAGTCTAAAAACATTAAAAATATCTTACGTATTGATAAAGATATTTTAATTTTAATGCGACCATGTCACAAAATTAGCAACAAAATGTATGTAAAATTAATGCAAGATTTAGTAAATAGCAATATTCACAGTCAAACATTTTTCATTGTATTGAATTAATATCAAAATGGATGTAACAATTAATACAACAATTCTGAAACTAAATATTTAGGGTTTATTTTCGTAATAAAATATCGTGTTTGCTAATGAGAAAAGCTCTTGAATTACGTGAATAAAAATTGCATATTTTTGACATATTGGGCTATTTTCATAATGGAAGACATTATGAAACCATAGAAAACTATACTGTAGAATAATAATAGTTTTACCTATAAAATCCATAAACAATGTTAAATGATTTTCAATGAGTGGGAACCTATTTATTTTCACCTAATATTTTTTACAAAAATTATGAAATATTTGATAGTAAAATATTCTGAAATATTGAAGGATGCAGATAATCCATTTTTAAGGTTTTTTGGGAATAAAGAGTAAATACTTATATGACAATTTATTCTTGACTTTTTTTAATTTCATAGCAAATACCCATTTATGCACTGCAAACCAAAAATACAAATTCGAATGTGGACAATTATAATATTTTAACATTTATGTGACTACAATTTTTTCACGAAAAGGGATGTTTACCCTTTTTTTCTTATAGAAATTTGGGATGACAATCTTCGAGTTTTTACATTAAGATGAGGTTTTTAGTAGTTTTTGCACGTAGGTACCCGCCTATTTTTCTAAATAAAATATGAGCTTTCGAGGTGTCGAGCTCACATATTTTTCATTTGGAAGAGGTTTTTAGCACTTTTTCCATGTAGGTACCTACCAATATGTGGAATTTCTTAACTTCAAGCTTTTTCATCGGGACGAGGTTGTTAGTACTTTTTTTTCCATGTAGGTGCCTACTTATTATTTTTTTACATAAATGTGAACATCTGAGGTGTCAAACTTCAAGATTTTTCAATGGGAAGAGGTTTTTAGCACTTTTTTCGATGTTGGCACCTACCTATTTTTTTTTAACTAAATATGGGCATGTGAGGTATCAAACTTCATGATTTTTCATTGGGAAGAGTTTTTCAGCACTTTTTTCGATGTAGGTACCTACCTATTTTTTTTACCTAAGTATGGGCATGTGAGGTATCAAACTTCATGATTTTTCATTGGGAAGAGTTTTTCAGCACTTTTTTCGATGTAGGTACCTACCTATTTTTTTTACCTAAGTATGGGCATGTGAGGTATCAAACTTCATGATTTTTCATTGGGAAGAGTTTTTCAGCACTTTTTTCGATGTAGGTACCTACCTATTTTTTTTACCTCAATATGGGCATGTGAGGTATCAAACTTCAAGATTTTTCATTTAGAGATTTGCAATTCTTTTTATGATGTAGGTACCTACCTATTTATTGTTACTAAGCTATGGGCATGTAGGGAGTCAAAAATTAAGTTTTCTCATTGGGAGGAGCTTTTTACTTCTTTTATCCACGTAAATGTATTTGCAAGGTTTTCTATTTAATTAAACCCGAGCGATGCCGGGTTACATACGCTTGTAATTAATAAAAAGTTAATCAATAAAAAAGCAAATAAAGTACTTACGCTAAGTGGTGGAAATCATGGAATTCTGGATTAGATATGAAAGGAATATGGTAACCAGAGTGGTCATTTAATGTTGTAATTATCACTAAAGCAAACCAGATCCAAGCTGTAAGAGCATGGCATCCGGTAATCAGGATACCAATCATCACTGGAAAAGTATTGGAATAGATATGTTCAATAGGATGACAATACTCAGCAATGACTGCTATTGGAGCTGTCCATTCGTGATGCTTCTTGTGAATGTGCTTGTAGATGGCCTTGTGATGTAGCAACCTGAAAAACATTGATTTTTTGTAATGTCTTTTCAATGTAAGCAATATAGCGGAAATCATCTCCAATAAGACATTGAATATCTAAAAAATATTAATGTATGATGTACAAAAAATATATTGAATGGTAGGATGTTGTTTGCCAGGAATAAAATGCTATTTGGTAGATATAAAACATTTGAGTACATAGGCTGTAAAGTGTCCCTCAATGGGACATCACTCATAGTAATAACAGTAAATATACCAGGCTCATGTTTCATGTACACATCCTAGAGAATTTTTTCCTACTAGAGACCTTTCTATATAATAACATAATAACATATATTTGTATATTTGAATCTAATCATAGACAAAAGTATTATGTATGATTACTCTTCAACAAAGACATCGCTCTTCCAACATAGTTTCCCGCGCCCTTGAGATGGATACTACATTTAACGGCAAATGAATAAATCATCCAACATAATAAGTAAATATAAAATTCAACTATATTGGGAACTAGATTGATTACTTTTCTTTATGTGTAGTTAGCAAATTCTTACTTTATATTAGGGCACCTAGTAAAATATTATTTATTAAAGCATTGAAAGCATACGGACCTGTGCGAGTAATAAAAGCCAATTTCTTGGCATAAAAGACATACAATGTAATCGAAAACTGCAACGTGAACTTGTGGCAGAGGTCTCAACGGAGAGACACCTTTATATACTAGAAAAGGATATGACATAATGCTCACTGGGAATCCGATGCAGATCTGATTAAATAAAACTTGCTTGATAGCCTGAAAAAAATGTGAAAATTAAAGTACTTATATTTTTGTCTTTAAATTAATTAAAATCTTGAATTCAGTTATGAAATTTACTACTTTTCATCGGTGTTCATAGGTTTTTCTCTAGACCAGATTGGATTGATGTTTAGTCTCAGTTTAGGATCAGATGTTTAGTCTCAGTTAGCAAATTTTCCATTTGGTATAGAAATAAGAAATGTTTCACATTCTCCTCCTTTTGTCAAACCGTTTTAGAACCACCTTATATTTAGTTGTACTTCTGGGGGGAGGAGTTTTCCACCAATATTCCATTTTTGTCTATTTCCTTACTATTTTCGAGATCTTAGGAGGGTCGGATGCCACCCCTGGGTACACCCATGCCACTTCTCTTGAATGTCTTTTTTTATACAGAAAAAGAAAAATTTTCATTGGGTACCCTACATCTAAGAGATATCTTGATGGCAAGATGGTTTAAAAAAGTAGACGATGGTTTAAAAAGGTAGAAAGATTGTAATTTGATAAAATAATACTCACAGCAAAAAGTTTCTTCTTATCAACTGGTTCATTAAATCCTGGCTGAACTTTGTATTTTCTCAGAAACTCTGGTTTACCAGTGACATCCATAAGAGCATACATAGCACCATATGTCCAATAAATTCCAATTGTTATTAAATTGGGCACAATGATCCATATTATAAATGTGTTTTCGCCTGTAACAATAAAAAAAAGAAATCTAGCTAAATCAATAAAAATAAAACTTAGTGGATTGAATATCTAACATCACATAATAATAATATATACCTAAGTAATATATTAGATTTTTAGAGATATCCATAAGATATTATCTCTAAAACGAAGCACCATAAATAGACACCATGTTGATGGAATTTGCTATGATGAATTTTTATCATAATAGCCCACAAGGAAATAATCGATGTAAAAAGGTCGATCTCTATAAACATATGTATTATTCATATTTCATGCATATCTACAGTATTATAAGACTTGATATGCGGGGAGGGGGGGGGGTAAAGAATTGTTGGTAGTAGATATATAAAATATTAAACCTTTAATGCCAGGGCTGAGACTCAACTGGGCCTACTTATAGCACTCCAGGAGTAAAAACAATAAAATGGTCTCAATTAAATATATAGTGAGGCTATATAAATAAGAGACGACAAGTTATATGTAAGCTTCTGGACGAATGTGTAAAAAGCCATTTAAATTTTAAAAAAACATTTAATGAAACGAAAAATAACTTACCACTATTACAAACACATTTACAACGGCTAGACAATACTACCACTTAATCACTAACCCCATTGTCTGTGTACACTTAATTGTTCCACAAGAAAGACACACTTGATAATAATTTCAATTAAAAATAATATCACTTTATAATTATAATTTAAATTTATGAATTGTTTTACTAGATTTGTAATACTGCACGCCTCTGACACCAGCAACCTTAGTTGCTGTTTTGAGGTATTGTTTATAATTGAATAAATTGAAAATACTGACTTAAAAATACTTTGAAAAAACACACGATGATATATAACGGATCCCACGTTGAGAACGCCTCTAGCATGAAAATGCATAGAGGCAAACAAGTTGAAGAAGAATCCCCTGGGCGCAGTTCTGGTAGGGCGAAGCCCTACGTCCGAGGCTCCTGGAGGCAATTACCAGCCTACCCAGGTACGAAGTTGGCACGTCATGGCCAGGCCCCTCTTCCCCACTGGGCACTATGGGCACGTGCCCAGGGCCCCGCGATCGAATGGGGCCCCCTAGTTCCTGCCAGATTACCAAATGATAACCGATATTTAGGTATTACCGAAAAACATTAATTTCGATAATGACTTACTACAATACCTACGCTTATTAGCTTTAGTTTGCCGCATGCGCATAGCTATACCTTGTATGTAGGTACAACATAGCTTGAACTTATTGCCAGATGGGTCAGTGATGGGAAACAGAAAATATCTATTGGTGTAAAAAATATGTTGGCTAAATATGTGGCTGTATGTATGTTTTAAACTATTCAAAATAAATTAATTCATTCATCAATCAATTTTATTGCACTAGACATATAAACATTGGGTAGGTAAGAGACCATTGTTTTCAGTTTTTCTATTTAAATTTTACTTTCAAGCAATAAAAACCACTTAAGACTTTCGGAAAATGCTTAAGTCTTTATCAGGTACTCATGTGTTGTGTCTATTCTTATGATTATTAACAATTTTTAAAATTATTAAAATAAGAAAATATTGTTCGTCGTTGCAAAGTTACATCGATTTCAGATTTGACATCCGTCAAAAAGATCAAACTATTAAATGCAACTATAAACAGGGTATAAGTACTCCAATCTCGCTCAAAAATGAGGTTTTCCGATATTAGTATGTTTAGGTTAATTTAAATACCTATATGTAGGTATAAGAATACAATTAAAAGTTTACAATTTGATGCGGTGTGGTTTATGTCATAAAGAAACCTAATTCTAACGTCATACGTAATACCAAAGACAAAAAAGGGGAATTCCCGAATCCCGATCATCGTTTGACTTGATGAACGGGAATTCCCCCGTATTTGTCTGCGATGTTGTGACGTTTGTTTTGTTTGTAGTTGTTACTGACTGTGCTCGAGAGTCGAGCTCTGATAAAAAAATAGTATTGTTTGATTAAATCGTCGTTTGTCTGTTTTGTGTTGGCGAATATTTTCGTTATAAAATTAATTAAATACTGAATTATAATATAAAATGTCGAAACGGTCATATCCTAGTGGATCTGAAAAAAGGAAAAAAGCTCTAGATCAGAAAGAAATAATTGAAAAGTTACCAAAATTAACATCATATTTTACTACTACTACTGGAGAAACTTCTGTAAGTAGCAATCAACTAATTAATGTTCCACATGATGAGTCAGCTCAATCACAAATTGCGGGAATTTCTAAACCTTCATGTTCCAATTTTGATAAAGAGATAGAATCAGAAAGCGACTATTCCTACGACGAAAGTGCAACAACTTTAGTGACTTCACTAAAACCGACAATACTGTGTCAATTGAACTGCAGTTTTCCAACACAGAAGAATTAATATCACACGACCCCGCCGATTATTTCCACGAAAAGTTTATTGAATTAAATCGCGAAATTTTAATTCGTAAAGGACCAGTATATTTTCAAAATAAAGATTCTGACTTTTCCGAGGCATCTAGAACCTACAAAGATGGTAATAAATTAGTAACGAGATATTTCAACAAAGCATTATTTATTCGGAAATTAAAGAACAATGAAAGCGTTGAAAGAAAATGGTTGCTGTATTCGCCTTCCAAATGCTCGAGTTACTTATGAATTTATGCTAAGCGAGTTACTTTTGTAGAATATTTTTTATATTTCCAATTTTTTTATAGTTAGTAACTAATTAAAAATAAATTTAGAACCTTGTTTGTCTACTTTCATTATCTATTATAACTAAATAGTATTTTCTCAAGGTCATAGGGGCCCCATGATCCTAATGTGCCCAGGGCCTCAAATAGTTTAAAGACGGCCCTGGTCATGGCTTCAGGAGGAGAATATCTCAACTCTACTGAAGTCCAATGACCAGATACAGACTTGTCTCTCTGAAGGTCCACGACTAACTCGATGAGTGATGGCAGGAGCGATCCTTCTACCAAGGACGCCTGTTCCCGCCTGACTGATCACTACGACTCACTGATGATGACTCACGATCACTGTCCTTCTTTCAAGGACATTTCTCCGCTGCTCCTTGAGTGGGGTAGGGGGTTGGTCATATACTCCTACTACGCTGTGATGCATCCACGTGCAGCGCCGTGATTGGCTAATTACGGTAGCAATACACGCCTACCGCAAGCGCTATTGTATTGCAGGTACATCTGCACCCTTGTCTGCATTCCAAGAATTATGTACATAAATATTTACAAATAAGTTTATGATTTATAATATAGCGTCCAATGCACTGATTTTAATTATTGTTATAGCGTCTCTTTCACTGATATTAAATTAAAACATGTCGTGTGTCCATTATCACAATTTATAATTATATTACGACTATTGCGCACAGCACAAAATCACAAAATACCTACACAACTTATCCGATTACAAAGCAAACAATACAACCCTTTAGGTAGATAATTAAATATTCAAAATACGTATGTTACAATAACATTAAAATCCATACCTAAAGAGTCGTTTACATAATTCAAAACATATCATCGGTATCGACATTCAATACCTCGAAGTGTAGGCATAAAAAAATCCAACCAAGCCGATAGTAATAACAATAATACAAACGCATTCTAGAATATTCATTAAAAAACCAATTTGCGAAGTAGGTACATAATAGATGCGGCTCTTAATCCCTTGTCGCATTATTCTTTTATTTCTTTTCTTGCTATGCAAATACAAACGTAAACGATAATATTTTGAATGCAGGTAGGTACAAAGTTAAGTAAAAGTTAAGTAAAAGTAGTTATAAGATATTTATTACTGAAGATGGACGTATGTCCGAAAAGCTTTTAAGCAAAATATTAAATAGTGAAAGTTATACAGTGTTATATTTTTATTTTTATTACCTAAATTTTAAGTAAACAATAATATTTATAATGAAGGTACCTTTTAAGTGCAGGAATATTTTTAATATCAGGATTTTCAGAGTTCTTATGAACTGCGTTGTTTTATATTGAAATCCCGTACAACTTTCTAACTAACAATTATTATTTTAATGGTAACTTTTCGACACAATACCTACTATAACGGGCATATCAGGCTTTATTTCAAAAAATGACCCTACAAGCCGGTGTTTTAATTTTAATAATAATTTTAAAAAGCATCAATGTTACAATTGTTTTTTTTTTCATGTGAACAAAAATATGTAAGTACATACATAACTGCCAGTTGTCACGATATTTTTTGTGTGATAATTTTTAATGATTCGTTGATGATAGTTATAACAATTGTTTTTTTTTAGAATCGATTGATGATCATCACAAGTTTATAAGGATTATTAAAAATATTACCTGTTATGGAGAGAACCCATTCCCACCAATTTTCCACAGCCTGAGCGCATTCCGTATAAAATAGAAGACAATATCTGAAATGGCAGAACATAATAAACTATATTTATTATATAATATATAATGATTAAGTCATTTTTGACGACAAGAGTGGAAGCTCTAGAATGCTGCTTACAAATTAAAAAATCAGAGCGGAATTAATAAAAATGTATTTTGTTTCATATTAATGTCTTATTATTTTATTTTATTTTATAGAGACACTCACAGAAAACTGACAACACAATACATAAATTACAAACATACAATAAGATCTGGCCAGTTCCCCAATTAACAGTGTCTACAGCATGCACAATCAGAGAATTCAATTAAAGCGTGATTCAATATAATGCCACGATAATGATAATCTCTATATAGAGACTATTCCACCAATGCACATCATCGCATCCTTCCTAGGTAAACCGCTCCGTTGATTCTGTCATATAAATGATGATGTGCAAGAAGAATAAAAGAAATTAACAAACAAAATATAATGTAACAATAATCGTAGAACAACAACACAACTATTTTAGTTTAATTAACCCGAATCGGGCTTTAGACGAATCACACACCCAGTACGACAACAAGCCACAGGCAAAGGACGAAAAATGAAACCTTCGAAACAAACCATAATGAACTTCCATCAAGAACTGTTGGTCAATAAGTTAAACGGAATTTATCGGAATTAAAAGTTTATGTGAACGCATCTGGACTTAAATTATTTTCAATTACTTTTATGTAATCTGTAGTAATTTATCTGGAGAGTAAGAATCTGGAGTAATTTTGTGTCACACAAAATATTATTCTGTGCACAAATACACATTTTGGATGGTAACTGAGTGAAATACTTGGATATTTTGTGTATTATAAATATTTTATAATATAATTGTCATCTGTTATTTGTTTTGATTTAGAGAAATAAATAACTATAATAGTTTTTTTCAGCGATTCATGATATTATACGCATTTTACATGTTTAAGTGATATATTGCATACTATTATACTATACTATACTATACCCTCACGCCGTATCCCAGGTGGGGTAGGCAGAGAGAACGGAACGCCATGTCGCTCTATCCTTACATACTTCTTTCGCTTCCTCTACATTCATCCAGTTTCTCATACATGCACGCCGATTCCTCTTACTTAACACGCGACCGTCCTTGAGAATCCACGTGGTTAAGCCACGTAGTTCTTGGACGTCTAATGTATAAAAAATAAAGAACTACACAGTTAAATTAAAAAAGTCACAGTATAACTTTCGTTGCAGACCAATCCAATGGATTGTATATAGTTATATATATATATATATATATATATGCGAATGCTTTGATTTTCGTATTAAACTGGTTATTTGCACTTACGTATGTGAATTATATGTGAGAAGTAACACGATAGGTATGATTTTAACATGAAGCTAAGCATCACTTGCAGAGTAGAGAGAAAGTATTAGGTGTCCCGATGCTTACGAATCGGCTCTGGCTGGCTTAAGCGCTTTACACCATGGTAACGTTCACCCATTCCACCTTTTCTCTCTTATGCTTCTCTCATATACTCCTTTTCAGAGCGGGTGACTGCACTCATCGCTGAAAAGCGACTTCGTCCAGCCAACCGCACCTACTAGGAATCGAACCCGGTACCCCTGTGTAAAATCCCCTAAATAATATTAGATATGCCAATCACACTGTTTTACTTGCGTCAGAAACTGAAAGTGTCAGTGATCTTCAGGAGCTTCTTAATCTTTTTGACGAGTCCGGTGAAAGTTTGAAATAAAAATGTAACTAAAATCAAATAGATGACTTTCGGACGGCTTGTTACAGTGGTTAATTATTACATTTGAACGGCAGGAACGTTGAAAGGGTAGAGAAATTTATATATCTCGGTAGCATAACCAATGCAATGTCCTGACCCAGAAATAAAGGAGACCCACCGACCACCCAGATAGCGCAGAAGTCTGGACACTTCCAATAATCCACTTTTATATATTATCTACCCAGATGTAGAGATAAGTCATTCTTACTTCGTTCATTCGTTCAACGTGTCCAAACCACCGTAGTTTATTCACGCGCATTCTGTCCACAACACTCTTTTGCACTTGTCTGAAAGAAAGGGTGTGAGGAAGCGCGGACGTCCGAGAACCACGTGGCTTGATCACGTGGATCAAATTCTCAAGGACGGCCGCGTGTTGAGTAAGAGGAATCGGCGTGCGTGTATGAGAAACTGTATGAATGTGGAGGAAGCGAAGGAAGTGTGTAAAGATAGATCTGTTTGGCGTTCCGTTCTCTCTGCCTACCCCACTTGGGATACGGTGTGAGGGTATAGTATAGTATAGTATAGTATAGTATAGTATGTAGAGATAAAATGCAAAATTAAGGCAACAAGATCGCGCCTTTGCGATAAACTCGCCTTCTGTCTATTGATTATATCTAACTTGAATGATTACCTTTTATGTAGGTTGTAATTGTTTGTAATTAATGTACATGTACAATAAAGAATAAAGAACAAAACTAAAACTAAGCTATTGATTGTTCGCAGAGGTCAAATAAAATATTATAAAAGAGAATTCTCGATTTCAAATACACATTTAATTTTTCTAGTCTGTCTAGATGACTTACAAATAAATAACATATCATAGACAATGGTTCTACAAAAAAAAAAATTACACACCCATAAGCCAGTCTCCTAGTATTTGGTATTCCAACAATTGTCAAAAATGCGACCACTAAGGACACATTTATAGCCGTAATGATTGGGGATCCATCATTTTTTCTATTTGAAATTGAACTGTCACTTTCTGAAAAAAAAAACGTAAGTATACAAAAAACTTTGATCAAATGAGCAATGAAATAAACAATTAAAATATATGATTGAAATCACGACGCAAATAGTTATACAGTATTTGAAGTTTTGTAAGAATAATAGGTACACACACCATGTTAAATATTTAAACAAAGTGACAAATTAATTCTTTTTTCATTTCTGATTAAACTTAATAATATCACCACAAATAAAAAGAAAAACATCCTAATCAAAACATGGATACGTACTTAAAACGTTATTATTGTAATTAACTTTATTTCCACTTCGCATTTTGGTGCCGTTCATTTGTTCCCCGTCACCGGACATTTTCAAACTAACGAATGAGTAAAAATTCGATATTTAAATAAATATCTACGTAATCTTACGTTCTGATTTTTTTATGATACTCGTAACAAAACGTTGACGTATGGTATATCGATGCGTATGCGCACCGTACCAACAGCAACGAGAATCGCGAACGATAAACGACTGAAATAAAAATAGCATAATATCGTGTTTGATCTACTTGTGTTGAATTGAATATACATATTACAGATAGTATACTACGTATTTATTATATCGTGTTTAATATCGTGTTTGATCTACTTGTGTTGAATTGAATATACAAATTACAGATAGTATACTACGTACATTGTACATGAATTATATCGGAGTACACTCTACTAATTGTTGTTTTTATTGAATCAAGGCGCATTATTATGTATACAATATATAATATCATCATGGCATCTCCTGTAGTCTATTGGGGAAATCATTACACTGACTGATACACGGCATGCATTACAATAATATGTAGAATTTAAAAAATCACCCTAAAATCGACGCCGACGCCGACGCCGGAACAACGAAACAATGGATGTGGAAATAATTATCGATTGAATAAATAAAGGCCTCAGTAGCTCAAATTACAGAGTCTGAATAAAATATTAGTAGATAATATATTATATGATTTGATAATATATTATTATATGATTTGATAAAAAAATAAAATAAAATATAAATAAAATAAAAATATTATACCTATTCTATGTTTAGAGGTAATTCACTTGTTTTGTTCAAAGCCAAAATATTACTTTTTTAAAGTGCTTATACAATTTCAATGAATATTTTAACTAAAATTTCATTTGATTTACCCCATAAAAATATTATAGGTACTAAATCTAATAATTATATAAAAGGAAGACGTGTGTGTTACAACACTTATAACTCAAGAATGGCTGTACCGATTTGAATGATCTCTGATTTGTTGGATTCTTCTCCGCCCGGATTAAACTATAGGCTATTAAAACATCTTACAAATTCACGGGAAGAAACAATATGAAGAAAATTATTTACGCCATACATTTTTAATTTCAAAATAAAAACAATATGGAGAGTCCATACGCTATTAGCGCCCCCACGTCGCCTGTTGCATTGTGCTAAAATAATCCGTAGGTTCTGCTATATTAAGAACCAAATTACTATAACTAATATGAACGAAATGTGTACTAATATTTGTTTACTATAATTCGGTAGTTACATGGCAATAGGTTGTATCTCACTAAAACATAATTTTACAGGAGAGCAAAACAAAGTTTGCAAAACAGATATTTCAGCCAAATTTCGAGCATTATATATCAAAATGAAGGTAATTATTATTTCTACAAGATAGATGTAACATTCTCTTAATAATTTCTTCTACAAGATGTATGTAACATTCACTAAATAATTTCTTGCAGTTTAAAAATATTTGAGTTTTTTTGCCATGTTGAAGAAAACAATCTTTCTACATGTCAATAAGTGACGTCTTTTCTCTCTTTATTCTGACTATAAAGAGACATATCCTTTTGCCACATCAAATATTACACTATTTTGAGCATTTTATGGAACAAACTTGAAAACGCAAAAAATGCGAGATACAACCTATTGCCATGTAACAACCGAATTATTCGACTAATATTTATGTATCGATAGATCTTCTGTTACATAAATGTGGACGTGCACAGATTATATTTGAAATTGTATTTTATTTTTGCAGATGGAAAATTATTATTGAACCAAAAATTGTGCTATTAAAGATGAAAATAAGAATGTGTTCATGTAGGTAGTTCTGATGCAAGATTGTGTAGTGAAATTTGCAGACAGAGAAGAAAAATTACGAAGAAAATTATTTACGCCGTACATTTTTAATTTCAATAAAAATGCAATATGGAGAATTATACAAAATCAACAATGAAGTTTTTTTAAAAAATCAATTTTTAAAAAATCATGAAAGAATTTTTATAAATTTTAAATGAATAGGTAAAATCTACCTGAAAAAAAAATTAGTACCTACATACATAATTATACTAGCTGGCCCGGCAAACTTCGTACCGCCTAAGAATCAATGAACGATTTCATACATACATCTTCTTCCCCCTTGTCCTAGTTCGGTCGGGGACCCATTGCCCCTAAGTATCTCCTCCAGAGATAACTGTCCACCGCTGCTTCCAGGACCTCTGGCCACTCCAAACCTAGCCTTTCAACACATGTTCGACACCTGCCCTATCTTCTGCCCTCTCCCACTGACTTTATGAATGATTAATATTATTAATCTCTTTACAAACTCCCGTAATTGTCAAAGTGTGTCATCGAAGGTATAGTGTAAAAAAATATAATTCATTTGGAACTTTCGCAGTCGCAG